>CM020026.1:22557726-23188110 GCA_009769605.1 Bucorvus abyssinicus
GTAGCGACAGGCAAGGGACGAAACGGCAGGTGGAAAGATGTCACTGGAAGCCGCAGACCCAACCCTGCATGCAGGCGGTTCAGGACATTGGTCGCTTGAGACTGACCCGGGAGATGACAGTCTCGTTCGGCAGCATCCTGAATGACCAAGCAGCCTTTTTCAAGGAGAGCACTGCTTGCTCCACATGGAGAGGGGCCTAGAAAAGGTGGCCTAACCAAAGCTCATCTCCCTTCCAATCCGGTTGGCTAGCCGCGGCCAACGGACATCTTCTTCTGCGGTCAACCAAAGACAAAGAGACAAAGGCATACACCTGCCTCCAAAGGTGTGTCCAGATTGACACTCGCATGTTGGAACATCAGAACCATGCTCGATACAGCAGACAGTGGGCGTCCTGAACGCCGTTCTGCTATAATTGCTCACGAACTGTCACGACTCAACATCGACATTGCTGCTCTCAGTGAAGTTCGCCTTCATGAGGAAGGCAGCCTTAAAGAACATGGTGCCGGCTACACACTGTATTGGTCAGGCAAACCCAAAACCGAAAGTCATCATTCCGGAGTTGGCTTCATGATTAAAAACTCCATCGCCTCTAAACTTGAAAATTTGCCAACAGGTCATTCTGATCGCATTATCTCCTTACGCCTCCCGCTACACAACAAGCAACATGTTGTTCTCTTCAGCGTATATGCCCCAACTCTCCAAGCTGACCCTACAGAAAAAGACAAATTCTACACCGATCTGCGCCGCCTTACTCAAAAGGTTCCTGCAGATGATAAGATCATAATCCTTGGTGACTTCAACGCCCGAGTAGGTAAGAACTCTGAAGCCTGGAATGGAGTACTAGGCAAGCATGGAGTTGGAAACTGCAATGACAACGGTCGCCTCTTGCTAGAGTTTTGTGCTGAGCAGCAGCTTACCATCACCAACACTATCTTCCAGCAGAAAGACAGCCTGAAGACAACCTGGATGCATCCTCGATCTAAACACTGGCACCTCATTGACTATATCTTAGTGCGCCAGAGAAATGTTCGCGATGTCTGTCACACCCGAGTGATGCCTAGTGCAGAATGTCAAACAGACCACCGCCTTGTGCGCTGCAAACTTAACCTCCACTTTAAGCCCAAACCTAAGAGGGGCGGCATTCTGAGGAGGAGGCTCCAAGTTAACAATCTTCAAACAGCTGCACTGAGAGACAGCTTCCAGGCAAACCTTCAAACTAGGCTTGAAGACTGTCCCTTAGACTCTTCTCCTGAAGCGCTTTGGCAACATATTAAAAATAGCATCCTGCAGTCCTCCGAAGAATTCTTAGGGTTCTCCACAAAGAAGAACAAAGACTGGTTTGATGAAAACAATCCAGAGATCCAGGAATTGCTGGCAAAGAAGAGATCTGCTCACCAAGCACACCTCGCTCAGCCATCTTGCCATGTAAGAAAAGCAGCCTTTCGTCTTGCATGCAGTAAACTCCAACAGAAACTTCGAGACATCCAGAACAAGTGGTGGCTCAACCTAGCAAAAAAGACTCAACTATGCGCAGATTTGGGTGACCACAGAGGATTCTATGAGGCTCTGAAAGCAGCGTACGGACCCACACACCAAGTTCAAAGCCCCCTACTCAGCGCAGATGGCCAAACGCTTCTCACAGATAAAACCTCCATCCTGAATCGATGGTCTGAACACTTTCAAACTCTCTTCAGTGCCAACCGTGTAGTCCAAGACTCAGGAATCCAGCTCATCCCAAAACAAACGGTGAAAAATGAATTGGATATAGCCCCTACTATGGGAGAGACCCTTAAGGCCATAGAGCAGATGAAAACCGGCAAGGCAGCTGGGGTCGACGGAATCCCGCCTGAAATCTGGAAACATGGAGGCCAAACGCTCCATGCTAAATTTCACGAGCTAGTTGTGCGCTGTTGGGAACAAAGCGAACTACCACCAGATCTCCGTGATGCAATCATCATCACCCTGTACAAGAAAAAAGGAGTAAAGTCAGACTGCTCAAACTACCGAGGCATAACTCTGCTCTCCATTGCTGGAAAAATTCTCGCAAGAATATTATTGAACAGATTGGTACCCGCTATCGCAGAAGAACTTCTACCTGAAAGTCAGCGTGGTTTCAGAGCCAACAGAAGTACCACAGACATGGTATTCGTTCTCAGACAACTGCAAGAGAAGTGTAGGGAACAGAACAAGGGTCTCTATGTAACTTTCGTTGATCTCACCAAAGCCTTTGACACTGTGAGCAGAAAAGGTCTGTGGCAGATCTTGGAACGATTAGGATGTCCCCCCAAGTTCCTCAAAATGATAATCCTGTTACATGAGGGGCAGCGCGGCCAAGTCAGATATGGCGATGCACTCTCTGAGCCCTTCCCAATAGCCAATGGTGTGAAACAAGGTTGCGTTCTCGCACCAACTTTATTCACAATTTTCTTCAGCATGATGCTCCAAAGGGCCACGGCAGACCTCGACGAACAAGACGGCATTTATATCCGATATCGTACCGATGGGAGCCTTTTCAACCTCAGGCGACTGAAGGCCCACACCAAGACCCTGAATCACCTTGTCCGCGAGCTGCTTTTTGCTGACGATGCCGCCCTTGTTGCCCACACAGAAGCAGCTCTGCAGCGCTTAACATCCTGCTTTGCAGAGGCGGCTGAGCTTTTTGGGCTGGAAGTCAGCTTGAAGAAGACAGTAGTTCTCTACCAACCAGCACCACAAGATGATTACCATCATCCCCACATCACCATTGGCGAGTCAGAGCTTCAGCCAGTCCAGCAGTTCAGCTATCTGGGTAGCATCATCTCCTCAGATGCCACGATTGACAAAGAGATCGACAACAGAATAGCAAAGGCAAACAGAGCTTTTGGAAAACTCCATAAAAGAGTCTGGGGCAATAAACACCTGAAGAAAAGGACAAAGATCAGTGTCTACAGAGCCGTGGTACTGTCTACTCTTCTGTACGGGTCTGAATCATGGGTCATCTACCGCCACCATCTGCGACTCCTCGAACGCTTCCATCAGCGCTGCCTCCGCACAATCCTAAACATCCACTGGACTGACTACGTGACTAACGTTGCTGTCCTTGAACAGGCAGACGTCACCAGAATTGAGGCCATGTTGCTGAAAACGCAGCTGCGTTGGGCAGGGCACGTCTCCAGGATGGCGGATCACCGCCTCCCTAAGATCGTGTTCTATGGTGAACTTGCCACCGGCTGCCGCAAGAGAAGAGCTCCAAAGAGGAGATATAAGGACTCCCTGAAACAACACCTCAGCCTAGGCCATATTGACCACCATCAGTGGTCCACCCTGGCCTCCAATCGGGAGATTTGGAGACACACCATACATAACGCTGCTGTCTCCTTTGAGAGCACGCGTAGAATCAAGCTCGAGGAGAAAAGACAGCGCAGAAAGAACCGTGCCTCGACTATACCACCCAAGGAGACCCTCCGGTGTGCTCTTTGCAACCGGTCTTGCCTATCCCGCATTGGCCTTTTCAGCCATCAACGCGCTTGCAATAAGCGTGGGCAAAGCCCTTCCCAAATCTTCGTCCGCGAAGCCAAGCCATGATGATGATGATGAAGAAAATTACTAAACCGTGATGGAACATAAAGCAGATGCATAAGCTTGAGCCCAAGACAAAATGACAGATGTATTAAAACTTCCAAAATTACAGGCACCAACCTGTAGAAATATCTTCTTTTTTTCCTTCGTTGCACGGATGTGAGCTGTCTATGATTGTAATGCTCTTTTATGTATAAATTTAAGGTTACAATCATATTTTTCTAACTTCCACCATTCCTTCCATTCACAGAATAAACAACTAAAGATAAATGTGAGTGAAGATTCACTAAACTACCAGTGCTGAATCAGGCTTAAGGTTTCATAATTTCTAATCTGTATTTGCTGAATTAGCTGTATATATGATTACTAATGCTTGTACCTGCTCTTGATTAGGTTTTTATTTGAAAATATCTGTTTTATTAGTAATAAATTATCTAATAATAGGATTTATTATTTAATATAAGCAGGATTCTATTGTCCTAGACACTCTTTAAACAGAGTGTATATAGATCACACTGCTCAAACAGCATACATTCTACATATGTAGACTAGAAACCGAACTGGACATTGGAAGTATACATAACGTGATTTAATGTTGGTAAAAAACACATTGATAATTAATAAATGTATATGTGTAGTGTGAACACAGAAAGTGAGAAAGAAGAATGGGATCAACAGAAATAAAAGTGGAATGGAAAAACACTAGGAGCAATAACATAGGAAAAAAGAGATTATGTGAGCTGGAGAACGGGAAAGGAAGGTCAAGTAAAGTGATCAACGCAAGAAGGGTTGCCTCTATTTATTTGATGCTTAGTAACTTTGTCTTTGCAGGTTTAACCACGGTACATATAGAGGAGGAAGTGGACGCAAAAGACAAAGACATCTGCTTGAGAGACAAGCAGAAAATCTATTGCCTGATCTGAGTACAGCCAGAGTTAAGAAGCATTTCATCAACTATTCTGGCTTTTGTTTAGAGCAAATATTTCCCTCACTCTTGTACCATGCAATAGTGCTTAAATTTGCCAGCTTCTGCAAGAACTCCTTTAAGTTAAAGTCTAATTGGAATCAGCTTACCAAAAAATCAGGTGCATTTAGACTTACTACCTCTAACATTTTCAGGACAATAAATAATGATACGTTTCCAGACCAATTATTCCAAGTGAGAACAATATTAACTAATTAACTAATTAAATATACCCTATTATCAAACATCTATGTTTGCTACTTGATTTTCTCAAAAGCACTCAAGCATGACAACACCACCACAAATAGACAAGTTCAGTGAACTAATTAGTAACTGGTAATGAGAAGAAAATATTGTTGAGGACTGTCTTGTATACAAGCTCATATGTTGGTGGGTGAAAAGGCACTTTTGCTTTTATTATATTTGTTTCTCTCCAAGAAAGTTTAATACTATAGTATCAAATAATTGAGAAAGCAGTTTAGAATTTCCGCAACCTCTTGCCAGGTTTGGCACAATTTTTTAACAAAACAAATATCCAATGCTTTTGAATTTCATAGCTTTTTCCAGATTTAATAAAAAATGTGAAGTATCCTACTGAAGTGATATGATAACTACAGCTAGTGAAATATATAAACAATGTTATGTTCAGGGAAAAATGTGAGAAGTTTTCTGAGATTTTTAAAGAAAAAATAAGAATTAATTTTATACTTCTTTTCCAGACTAATGGGAAACCTAGCACACAACATGAAGATTGAGAGGTGTTTTGTTTTTATAAAATTTTATTTGTCGGTATTATCTCATTACTGTAAAATTTCTCATATAATCCCAATTCTCTGACAGATCTAAAACTCTAAAAATGCTTGGCAAGAACTTGTGTGGTTGACACTACAGCTATTCAAAACTCAAGAATGATATGCTTTTATGGAACTTTCCTATTAAGTTCTCTTTTGTCAAGAAACTGTAATTCACCCGCTGGTAAATTATGAAGCTTAAAAGGATTGGACTGACCTAGAATATAAATTAAAGCAACTTATCACTAGAAGAGGGTCAGAGAAGCAACAGGACAAATTCAGCTACCATATATGGAATTTTCTGCTAGGAAAGTCTTCCTTCTATTTCTTTTCTCCTGTACTGAAGATATGTTAGAGAGAACCAAGTTCAAGAGTCAGTAATCTTAATTTTTACTTTTAACAATGTAAGTTCAATTTGAAAATATTAACTCACTATCTCAACTTTGTATATTTGCAAACTCATATCTAGTCATCTTGCACTAAATGATATTCATACAAATGATAGAACTTGGTTCTGCTTCATAATAATTTTCTGTACAAACTGAAATACTACTCTTAAAAAATCCTAAACAAAAACACATTTTCAGTTTTATGGTATGTACTTTATCTCCTTGTGCATCTTAGAGGTGTTTTGATTTTTTGTAAATTTGATCTTAACTAAACAAAAGAAAATACAAAAATGCTGCTGAAGACTGGATAGACATGTGAAAGGAAGCAGAATGAGCATTCTACCTTTACAACAAAACAAACTGTAGTTAATGTTAGTGAAGAAGAAGCCTATGACAGACAATAGTTTGTGTGTCAAACTATATGTATGAGGAATGTATACCCACAGGCAAGCCAGTGTCAGCAACAGCACCTGGGGATAACAACAAATCACAAAGAAAGGAATCTGAAAGGGAGGAAGGCTCAAATTGTGTACTCGTGGCTTAGAAACAGCAGTCAGCCAACAGTATTTTTAATTCTTTTTCACATGGGACGGAAGAAAATGAAAGATTCTGCAGCTACTTTCTCCTTCTGGAAGAATCCCTGACAACAAAGAGAACAAGGAGGAAGAAAGTAAACAGATGTCTTTCTACCATACTCAGTGGTTTTGTGTTATGTTAATACACAGGCACCAGGATATCAGTAGTCAGGTTTTTAAAATGCATATTTCAGAAATAAAATAAAATGTCAAAAAAATAGTCTCCTTTAGAACGAAAATCAACCTAAGCACAATAGAGCTGATCTTCTAAATTTCATAGGTTGTCAGCACATTGCCAGTCATTTTTCAATACCTCTCTTCTAGTGGGCGTCATTACTCTTTCTGAAAAGAGTGTCAAAATCAAAAAGTTGTCTGGGGCCATTTTTCATATACTGATACATGACACACTTGGATTTTTGTTCTTGTAATAGTCAGAATTTTTTAGAAACCCCAGGTCAACATACTTTGAATTAAAGAAAAGGTATTTCTTCAATTATTATTTTAGTGGTTTTTAACTTATCACTGATGTCACCAGCCATAAAGGTGGCCTGGTTTGAAGGGGAAAATTACTGAGCAAAAGAAAATGTATGTTGAAAAATACCTTCAGAGAAAGGACTGCCAGCCTGGGAACTAGGCCTCAGAACAAGAAATATCCTTGAAGTACATCTGGGTACCTGGAAACTGGACACATCCTGAGATACCACCAATAACTGCAAAAACACGCAGCTACTTGTCATCTGAAAAGGTAAAAACCAGTCTGGAAAAAATGCTCTGAAAGAACAGAAAACATCATCATCTATTGGCTGTTACAGATGAAAAATCAAAATAACAGCATCTATTGGCGCTCAAAGTAGTATGTCCTATGCTCTCTTATATCTCTGTTACAAAAAGGACTTGGTTTTTATCCAAAATGGAGCCTCTCTCTCTGAGAGCTCCCCATGCTGCTCCTGGTTTTCCTTTTCTGAACTGGTGGAATTCTACATGTGAACTTTCTATGAGATCTTGGACTCCCACTGGGGACTCCTGGCTGACTCCAGACTCTGAGACACAGATCACCTTTGAAGTGAGACTCTGTCTGTTACTTTATTGGACCTCACTTTTGAAGTCAGTTCAGTTTGTTCTCCTGCCCCTGGGGTGGTTGTGTACCCTACCTCTGGGATCAGCTTTTCCTCCCCTTTGAGTTTGTTTATCCTCTTCTGAAATCTGTCTAATTCACTTGACAGTAATGAAATGTATGTATCCATATAAGTAATCTATTACATCTACTCTTACAGTGTTGCTGAGTTGCTTCACTAATGATAAGTTGATTGTTGCTGTATGATTGATTACTCTTATTATTGATTGTTGCCATACTTTTAATTGATACTGTATCGTTGATTGCTGATAGTAATTTGTAATAATTTGAGAGATATATATATATATCTCCACTTTATTAATAATAGGTATACTTGCTAGTGATGATTTTCACAATAGCTTACTTGCTATCGGTAATTAATGTGGTATTTGCGGTAATTTGTAATAAAGCAGAGAAATTTAGAGGATAAGGACTCTGCGTCCTTCTGTATTACAGAATCTTATGAACTTACGATCATGATCTCTACACACCTGCAGACCAGGTAACCCTTTAGGTTGTGACAATAATTAAACTCCAAGGATACAAGTTTCTTTGTCAAAAATAAGACTAAACTGAGTAGTTACATAATTATCATCACTCCAAGTATTCAGAAGTAACTGCTGAAACACAAATGTGCTATCTTTTTCTTTGAGCTGTCAGAAGTTTGAGGGTGTATCATTTTTACACGATCTGCATCACAAAAATAGCAATAAATATAAGTAATTTGAATACAATACTTGAATATTTAAAAACAGGATTAAGAATGGGGGAGTTAATAGGATAAGTACTGTAAAGGATTAACTGTGGCTAGAAAGGAGAGAGGATTAGATATTATCCTATCTATACAGACACCTACATTTAATGTAGCCAAAAGAAATAGGATACACCAAGTCAGCACTGGAAAAACGAATTTTTATCCTCAGTCCTAAATTGAAACTTAACTCAGATTCATTAAAACCTGTAGCCAAGTAAATCACACGCTACATAAGCTCCCAAATAAGTAGTTTAAAAATATTTCTTATATTATAATATTTCAGAAAACAAGGTGAATATTATTTTTAAAAGACATTTAACGTTGTTGAGGTCAAAGTCTATGGGTAATGTAGCTTGTGACACTTCAGGTTTCATTTAAGTCTTAAAGGTTTAAAGAAAGTAAAAATCACAGAATTTGTTCAATTGTGTAGCAAAGAAGACACAGTAGCCTACTACCAGCTCAAAGTAAGGTTCTATTCAATACATTAATGTGACTAAAAATTATCTACATCCTGACTTCAAAGATACGACAAAAAATCCTAATAGATATTTATAGCACACTCTAATATATGCATGTATATATCTGCACGTGTGTTATCATATTTATTGCTAAATCTGTGGGTTTTATGATTTTACTCGTGTTGCAGAGCATTTGATCTCTTATGGTAAATACATGTGTATAGCTTGGTTTAATACATTATTCTGTTTTTAAAAGGCCTCTGACATTCTTTTATGTTTACAGGGAGGTTCTACAGCACTTTATGCATTCCTCATCATATAAGGTTGTGCTTTTCTCAAAATCAAACACTATTTGTCTAAGGTTACCTCGTCTTAAAATAAACTCCACTTAAACTGAAATAAAATAGATAAGACAAACAGAAATATCATGAGAATCTATGATAAAGTCACCCGCCTTGTGGTTGAAAGGAAGGGGGTAGGTGTAGCTTTTCTGGATTTTAGTAAGGCTTTTGATACCATCCCTCACAGCATCCCTCTGGACAAGTTGTCCAGCTGTGACGGGAGCAGGGACACAGTATGCTGGGTGAAGAAATGGCTGAATGGCAGGGGTTAAAGCATTACAGTGAATGTGGCTACATCTGGCTGGTGGCCAGTCACCAGTGATGCTCCTCAGGGCTCAATTCTAGGACCAGTTCTGTTCAATATTTTTATCAGTGACCTGGAAGCAGGAGTTGACTGCACTATTACTAAGTTTGATGATGATACTAAGCTGGCAGGTGCTGTTGACTCTTGAGTAACAAGAGGCCTTGCAGAGGAATTTAGATTGGAGCATTGGGCAGTTGTACCTAGGATGCAGGAACGCTGGACACAGGTATAAATTGGGAAAGAAGTGTCTGGAAAGCAGCCCTGCAGACAGGGATCTGGATATGCGGGTCAACAGCAGGCTCAATATGAGTCAGCAGTGAGCCCTGGCAACCATAAGGGCAAAATGCATTCTGGGATGCATCAAACACAGTATAACCAGCTAGTCCAGAGATGTGATTATCCTGCTATATTTAGCATTGGTGCAGTCTCTTGAGGAAATTGCTGGGTGCTGGTTGATGAGCCAGTTTGAGTTCCATCACCACTGCCCCTCGCTTGATTTCAAAGTCCATCCCTCAATGATTTGAGTGATATTTGCCATAATACCATTGATATGACACACTACTGCTGCAGTAGTGACGACATACAGTAACAGGGATACTGAGTAATTAATACCATACTATTTAATTCACCGGCTGTTCTAACCCCATGTTAAATCCCCTCAAGGTATACATTGGATTTCCCCATCCTCTTGCATCACCCACCAAGTGCACCCAGGTCCTTGAGCAAAAGCATTCCTGTGGGCAAGTTTGCCTTTGCCTGAAGCAGAAGTGACTCAGACTGTCTTCACTAACATGTTCTTCATGCGCACCATGAGGACTTTATCCCCTTCTATATTACATGGGAGTTTTGATTGGGCAGGGCCAGCTCAGTTGACAGATCCTCTAGTGTTAATTGACCAAGTGGCTTTTGCTAAGTGTATATCCCACTGTTTGAAGGTCCCACGTGCCCCAGTGCCCTCAGTGTAGTCTTTATGAGCCCATTGTACCATTTAATTTTCCCAGAGGCTGGTGCATGACAGGGGACCCACTCAATGCCTTTCTCTTTGGCCCAGATGTCTCTAAGGTTGTTTCAGAAATGAATCCCTTTGTCCAACTCAATTTTTTCTGAGGTGCCGTGTCTCCATAAGATTTACTTTTCAAGCCCCAGAATAGTGTAATGGGCAGCAACATGGGGCACAGCATGTTTCCAGCCATTTGGTAGCGGCTTCCACCATGGTAACCACATCACGTTTACCCTGGCGTGTTCGTGAAACTGATATAGTCAATTTGCCAGGCCTTCATCTAAGTGTTGCAACAGAAAATGCATCCCTTGTGCTTTCCCATTCCCAAGCAGCAGGGCAGAGTTGTCCAAGAATCTTTATCAGTAGCCCCAGGGAATCTGCTTTTGAAAGCCTGGGGTCCATGAGTGCTGGTCCGTTTTGAAGAACCACCATTTAAAAGCACAGGAGCAGGCAATCCCATTGCATCACTAGCCAAGTGAGTCAGAAGACCCTTGTCTGAACAGCAAACTCCTCTTTGAACATAAGGAGGATGTGATCTCTAGAAGCAAGGTAAGGCTTCTCAGGAAGATTACAGAGCTGTGGCTCACATATGCAGGCAGAAGACATGGAAGACCAAAGCTCAACTAGAAATGAAACTAGCTATTGCTGTACCAGACCACAAGAAAGGATTTTTAAGTATGTTAATAGCAAAAGGAGGTCCAAGGAAAACATTGGACCAATACTTGATGAAGGTGGTCCCATGGCAAACAGGGATGCAGAAAAAACAGAGACATTCAATGCTTTTATTGTCTGTCTAATACCTATGATAGACCTTGAGTTGTTTGGTCCTCTGAGATGGAGAACCATGACTGTGAGGAACAGTGAATTTCCATCTGTGAATAGAGATATTATAAGGGGCCAGCTGTATTAGTTGAATGTTTCTAAGTCCATGGGGCCTGGAGTACTGCATGAGCTGGTGAATGCTATGGCAGGACCTCTCTTGATCTCCCACCAAAGGTCTTGGGAGGCTAGAGAGGTCCCCACTGATTGGAAGCCAGCCAATATTATTCCAAATTACAGGAAGGGCACAAGGAAATAGAATAGAACTAGAAATGAGAAGAGAACTAGAAATGAGAAGAGAAGAGAAAAGAGAATAGAAGAGAAGAGAAGAGAAGAGAAGAGAAGAGAAGAGAAGAGAAGAGAAGAGAAGAGAAGAGAAGAGAAGAGAAGAGAAGAGAAGAGAAGAGAAGAGAAGAGAAGAGAAGAGAAGAGAAGAGAAGAGAAGAGAAGAGAAGAGAAGAGAAAAGAAGAGAAGAGAAGAGAAAAGAAGAGAAGAGAAGAGAAAATATCATAAGAATATATCTTGGTCTTGACTTTGGTAAGGCTTTGATGCAGTCTGACACAAGATCCTTGTTGCTAAATGGAGACATATGGGTTTGATGTATGGAATTTTCAATGGATAAGGAAATGGCTAGATGACTGCATCCTAAGAATTGCAGTCCATGGCTCTGTGTACAAATGGAGATCAGTAGCGAGTGATGTCTCTCAGGGTTCTGTATTGAGACTGGTACTGTTCAATATATTTATTAATGATGTAGTGGGATTAAGTGCACCCTCAGCAAGTTTGTGGATGACACCAAGCTGAGGGGTGCAGTTGATACACTAGAGGGAAGGGATGCCATAGAGGGACCTTGACAGACTTGAGGAGTGGGTCAATGTGAATGAATATCATGAAGTTCAACAAGCGCAAGTGCAAGGTCCTGCTCCTGGGTTAGGGCAACCTTCAGTATCACTACAGACTGGGGGATGAATGCGTTGAGAGCATCCCTGTGGAGAAGGACTTGGGGGTATTGTAGATTGAAAGCTGAGTATGAGCCATCAATGTGTGCTTTCAACTCAGAAAGCCAATCACATCCTACGCTGCATCAAAAGAAGTGTGGCCAGCAGTTGGTGAGAGGTAATTCTCCCCCTCTACTCCACTCTTGTGAGACCCTGCCGGGAGTATTGCATCCAGCTCTGGTACTCCCAACACAAGACAGACATAGACCTGTTAAAGTGGGTCATGGAGGAGGACCATGAAATTGATAAAAAGGCTGAAACACCTCTCTATGAGGAAAGGCTGAGAAAGTTGTGGTTGTTCAGCCTGGAGAAGAGAAAGCTCCAGTGAGACCTTATTACTGTCTTTCAATATAAAAAGGGGGTTTACAAGAAAGATGGAGATTTTGACCAGGGCCTGTAGTGATAGGACAAGGGATAATGGTTTTAAACTAAAAGAGGGTAGATTTAGTTTGGATATCATGAAGGGTAGTGAGACAGGTAGCCCAGAGAAGTTGTGGATGCTTCATCAATGGAAGAGTTCAAGGGTGTGTTGGATGGGACTTTGAGCAACTTGATCTACTGGAATATGTCCCTGCCCATGACAGGGGGATTGAAGCTAGGTGATCTTTAAAGGTCCCTTCCAACACAAACCATTCTATGATTCTGTGATTTTAAGATATAAAAACATGAAACTTGCTCTTTTTGCCCTCTTTCCACCTTAATAGATTCCATGTCCATTCTCTCTCTGTGTGTTGTAAAAGGCAGTGTAAAATTTGATTTATAGATGTCATTGGGCAGAAGCACTAAAATTATCCTTTGTGAATCTACCCTTTGTAACATTGGTTCACGTTAGCAATTTAATTCTATACAGTGTATCCGTTATCACTCAATATAATGTTTCAAGTATTATTGAAAAAACTACATGACAATACTCTATAACCTTCACTTTGATTGGTACTTGGAGTCTTATTGTATTGCAGTTTTCACAACTACTATTATTACTTACATTAATACTTTGGCACCTAAAATTTCTGGTCTTCTTGTAATAGGCTGTAAGATTGTATAACAAAGCTTTGCTTCTATCTAAGAAGAAATTTCAGTGTAAGATGCAAGCTGAGAGACATTGTGAATAAAACACTGAGAGGGAATAAATGAAAAAAAGCCAAGATAATATGTAGCATCTCTTATTTAACTCCCGTTTGTTCTACATTAAATTTCTAACCCTCACTTGAACTGGCTGAGTAAGCCATTATAATTCCATTTACGGTTAAAAAATTGCTTCAAAGATTTGCATACAGTAACACAGAGAATACCTCAAGTGCAATACACAGTGTACCTTTTCTGAGCCATGTTTACTGCAGAAATACAATCCAGTTTACCAGTATGTAATGCGATGCATGAAGATCATACAAATATTTGTTTCTCTTGAAGATCTCAAGTCCTTAAAATGCATTTCAACAACTTTATGTAATTAATTTTTAACATAGTTATTCAAATACAAATCTAGTATTATTTTCTAATATGGACTATTACATTGGTTCACATTTTGTGGTATCAGGAACAAGCGTGCAATGACTACAGGAGGTTAGATACTGATTGTACTGGTTTGAGCTGGAATACAGCTAAGATGAAACTTAAGTAAAAATGCCTCTTTATTGTTTTACCTATTATTGGTCAGATTTGTTGCTATCTTTGTTAATAAAAATGAGCTTTCACTCTCTTCATGTCCAGATTTTCATGAACTTGCAATGAAGTAGTGACCCTGTGTTAATGACATGAGTTCATTACTATGGTAATGGCTAAATAGTCACAAATTAAGAGTTCATCACTAAACTGAAATTACAGATGATCTATAAGGTATTTGACCTTTGTTTAAACATAGATATCTCCAATAAACTTTCGGTCTTATCTTCTGTGAAGAACTAACTAATTAGGAATGTTTACCACATATTTCTTTAATTCAAATTTATTTAATAGGTGTTTTATCTCTAAAGAAGCACATATTTGAACTAAGGGCACGGAAAATTTTTTAAAGTTTGCATATATGCTATTACAAAATCCCAGTGGACTACATCTTTTCTCTGAAGAAACTAAATGCTGGGTTTATAACATAATATGTGGAATTGTTTAATTTCTTTAATTCTTACATCCATAAAGCATTTAGAGAGTCTCTCATACTTTTTTAAAAAATTATTTTTAAGTGGCTCATCTTGTTAGAGAAGGAGATCAGGGTAGTCAAGTAGGACCTCCCTCTCATAAACCCATGCTTACTGGGCCTGATCTGGTTGTCCTGCTCATGCCACATGATGGCACTCCAGATGATCAGTTCCATAACCTTCTCTGGCACCCAGGTCAGAATGACAGGCTTGTAGTTCCCCAGATCCTTCTTCCAGCCCTTCTTGTAGATGGGTGTCACATTGGCTAACCTCTAGTCAACTGCGACCTCTCTGGTTAGCCAGGACTGCTGATAACTGATGGAAAGTATCTTGGTGAGCAGTTCCACCAGCTCCCTCAGTACCCTTGGGTGGATCCCAACTGGCTCCATAGACTTGTGTGTGTCCAAGTGTTGTAATAGGTCACTGAGCATTTCCTCTTGGATTATGGGGCCTTCATTCTGCTCCCTGTCCCTGTCCTCCAGCTCAGGCGGATGGGCATTCAGAGAACAACTGGTCTTACTATTCAAGGCTGAGGCAAAGGAGGCATTCAGTACCACAGCCTTTTCCTCATCCTTGGTCACATCCATTAAAAGATGGAGATTCTCCTTATCCCTCCGTTTGTTGATAATGTATTTATAGAAACATTTGTTATTGTCTTTTATGGCGGCAGCCAGATGAATTTCTAGTTGGGCTTTGACCCTTCTAATTTTCTCCCTGCACGGCCTCGCAAAATCCTTGTAGTCTTCCTGAGTGGCCTGACTCTTCTTCCAGAGACCGAAGGCTTTCCTTTTCTTCCTGAGTTCCAGCCAAAGCTCTCACTTTAGCCAGGCCAGTTTTCTAGCCCTCTGGCTCATCTTATGGCACACCATGACAGCCTGCTCCTGCGCCTTGAACATTTCCCTCTTAGAGAATATCCAGCCTTCCTGGATTCCTTTGCCTTTCAGGACGGCCTTCTAACACACTCCGTCAATGAGCCTCCTAAGCAGGTCAAAGTCTGCCCTCTGGAAGTCCAAGGTGACAGTTCGGCTGGCCCCCCTTTTTACTTCCCCAAGAAATGAAAACCGTACCATCTCATGATCACTATGGCCAAGACGGCCTCCAGCATCCACATCACTCACAAGTCCTTCTCTGTTTGCAAACATCAGGTCTATCGGGAGCCTTCCCCTAATTGGCTCCCTCACCAGCTGTGTCAGGAAGTTGTCTTCCATGCAATCCAGGAACCTCCCAGACTGTTTCCTCTCTGCTGTATTGCATTTCCAGCAGACATCTGGTATGTTGAAGACCCTCACAAGATCAAGTAGTAGTGACTGTGGGACTTCTCCCAGGTGCTTATAGAATATTTCATCTACCTCTTCATCCTGGTTGGGTGGTCTCTAACAGAGTCATCCATGATGTCTGCCTTCTGAGTCTTCCCCCTGATCCTTGCCCATAAACACTCAACTCTAGTTTTTACCATCACTAAGCTCTAGACAATCAAAACACTCCCTAACAAACAGGGACACTCCCCCACCTCTCCTTCCTGGCCTATCCCTTCTGACGAATTTATAGCCATCCAACACGGCACTCCGGTTGTGTGAATCATCCCACCATGTTGTCGTGATGGCACATGTATCGTAGATTTCCTGCTGCACAATGGCTTCCAGCTCCTCCTGTTTGCTGCACATGTTGTGTGTGTTGGTGTAGATGAACTTCAGTTGGATTACTGATCCTGCCACCTTTTTGCGGGGAGGAGGCCTAATTCCTACCTGACCATTCCCAAGCGCTACTGGCGTTCCTAGCCCATCAATATCCCTTGTGTCTCTGCTACCACTTGGCACTTCCTGCCTTACCTCCACTGGTACAACAGGCCAAAGGACCTCACTATCATGCTCTGCCACAAACGTTCTTGTGCCACCTCCAGGCTTAGCTCCAGCGAGCCTGGTTTTATCCCTTGTGCTCCTTCAAATCTGTTTTAAAGCTCCGTCAGTGAGCCCTGCCTACTCCTGTGCCAGGATCCTTTCCCCGCTTTCCCCCCTTGTACCCCTTCTGCCACCAGCAGACCTGGTGTTGTGTAAACTGACCCATGATCAAAAAACTCAAAGTCCTGCCAGTGGCATCAGGTTCGGAGCCAGGTATTGATCTGATGGGCCTTCCTGTTGCTAAATAGCTAGACAAATTGCCATCCTTGTTATTGTTCGGTTCAACTTGCAGGGCCTTGTAACTGTTATGCAAGGGCACCTGGGAGGGTGGAGTTGTTGCTGAGGGGACGCGCTGATGCGCTGGACAGGAACTCGTTGCCATTGCCCCTGTCCTTCCAGTCACTATGTTCAGTCAGATGGAGAAGGAAAACAGAGTCCTCCATGTTATGAATCTCGTCTGACTGTTGGGTCTGTCTCAGGAAGGCAGGATGTGGTCCCAGTGACTCATCTTTTTCTCATGCTCCCTGATACTCCTCAACCTGCTCACCTCTTCCCAGAGCTCTGTCACTAAGCAGAGGACTTTCTCTACCTGGATGCAGCACCCACAGGGGTGCTCACTGCTGTCCTTTTGTACCAGAGTCACAGCAGGGCACATCCTGCAGCCTGACGCCTGGGTGGCTGCATGTCTCCACTGGAGCTCCATCTGGGCAGCTGCAACAGTTGTGGTGGGTGCAGTGCTTAGAGAGGCCATGGCCTTCTGCTGAGTGGAAACCATCCCTTCCTGAGCAGAGTGGGCAGAGCTTTCAGTGCCCTTTCTGCATGCCCTTCTGTGTGAACCGCTGCACCAGTCTCTGCCCTCTCCTGGTCACAGCACTACCTAAGAGCTTTTTTTATGGGTGTAGTCACCTTTACCTTGGCAATGCCCGGATTGTGTCAGACTCTCCAGGAAGTGCTGGTGGCTCCTGCTGGTTCCATCCACTTTCCTGGTGTTTTTGTACCAAACAAAAACCTCAGGAAATAACATGTAGACCAAGATCTACTGCTCCACTGCCGGCCAGACTGGATCCGGAACAGCTCCTTTCAGCTTGCCAAGAGGACCGCTTTCCAAAGAGGCTTAATCCCTTCTCCTGAGCCACAGAACTTCTTTTTCACTGTTTTCAGCAGTTGAATTGTAAGTGTGTGCAGTAAAGTTGGTTCTAGTTTGAGGTGCTCAATTCTTCTAATGCATTATTGTGAGAGGCTAATGATTTTACGTAATCCAAATCTCCAAAGGTGGGGAATGGTGGGAGAAAAGAAAGAAGCTGGCAAAACAGTGTTTCAAAAAGCCTAATCAGGTATATGCAGGCAGTTTGTAGTGGAGCAGATATCTGAATTTCAAGCTAGGGATTTTTAAATTAGGGTCAGCTAGATTATAGTGGATTTCTTTTAACACCCTAAATCAATTCATAAAGAAACAGCTAAGTTTGCTATCCCAGTGTCCCTTTCACTGGGGTATTTTTAAGGATTCTGGGAGAAAAAAAATGGAGATTCATTGTTACTGATTTAACAACCATAGAATTTTTACAATTTATTTCAGGAATCCATGTCTTTTATTTTACTTGTGTTTTGTTAATATATATATTTTGAAAAAAAAAATTATTATGCCTATCTTTAAAAAAAAAACTTTATGGATTTAATTAAAGTAGTTTTAAATTATTTCAGGACATATGATTATAGAAGGAAAGATAGTTAGAAAACTTTAGGAAAGCTGTGAAAATTTACTGAACGAACATTGCATGTAAAAACCCCTCATTCTTTTGATTACCATTACACCATACATAAACTGAACTGCATATTAGAGAGCGTTTTATGAGATGCAACTTTCAGCATTATGACACAATCAGACTTTAATAGAATGTAGTGGGATACAAAATACTTTGTTCTTTTTGTATCGGTTCTGTTTTAACATTATCAGAAGGTCAGATCCAAACTATTTTTCAATAATTTGAAATGCATATAGCATAAAATAAAAATACTAGTTTCCCTTTAGTGACCTAGAATTAATGTTTTCAAATAGAAGCTTCAAGACTGTGAAATGATGTTTTTGACTTCAAAGGCGCAAGAGCAATAACACTACGAGTTCAGATCTGGTATTTCAAAGAACGTAATTCACACTAACTTGAACAATGATGTTCACTGGTAGAAAGGATCTTTGAAACTATTGTGGGATCTTCTTGTTTTCTCCATTGATAGTGCAGCATAATCAAATTTCTCAACCATTATATGTCAGATACTTAAAGAATACTGGTCTCTTTAGTATGTGGAAAACTATAGCTATCTGAATTAAACAAGACAAAACCCAAGATGTGTCCTGAAAGTGTGTTTGTCCTCTGTTATCTCCTCCATAACTGTTACAGATGTGATTGATAATGCAAGGAGACAACATACTCTTCAAGTTCATTGGTGATTTGTCTTGATACCCAGTATTTGTACAAAATGAGTAAAGGATGCTGAAATTCTTCATGTTTTGGCTATGTCTTTTTTTATCCCCCACAAATAGATTTTTTTTCTTGATATTTTTGTCTTATGAGAGATTAATACAGCAGCTGTCATAGGTGAATAAAAAATTGTATTCTTTGAGCATTGGGCCATTTTTATTTTTAAAACCCCACAAAATTCACCTTCCTTGTAATGATTACTACCCCAGTTATTCACAAATGCTGAAGAAACCCGGTCTTCAGATCCTATTACAGTAGATATTCTAAAAATACAATTTAAAAAAAAGTTTCTTCCTCAAGTAGTTTATGAGTATTACAGAGACTGTCACGCAAATAAACCGTATAATCTGACAAAATCTACATTGAGATGGGCAACTATCATGACATAGTGGTGGTCTAACTCCAAGGTTTTTTCTGTAGAGTCAATGAAAATAAGTATTTTCAAGTGTAGTTACAATGAGAGAATAACAAGTATTCTGGAGATAGTTGAGGACCGTGACTGAAAGCTACTTGATAAAAAAGTTTAGTATGCGAGCAGTGAAAGCTAGCACTGTGGACAACTTCATGGAAGTTATCATTTTGATAGAAAGTAGAATTAATTGGATAAAGGAAAACCACAGCTAAGAGCTTTGAAACTGGTAATAGACATATTCCATTTCTTTGGAAGATGCAAAACAAACAAACAAACAAATAAACAAAGTCAGTGAACAAGTGAAAGAAATGGATGACATGGAAAAAGACAAAAAATTAGAAATAACACAGATGACTGCTACTAAAACAAGTTGTCTGTCCCAAACAAAGAACAATGCTGTGAAAAATACTAGTGAATGTCAGTGTTTGTTGCAAGTTTAGCTATGTGATAAAGAAGCTAATTCTCAAACTGCCTTGAAAACTGATTGGGCTTAGAAGGAAAAGGCATAGTTCATAAAAAGGATAAAAAGAAATTACTACACATACTGATACGAGAAGATAGAATGAGCTATAGTAGAAGGCAAATGGGATTGAATACGCTTTTATTTTTATTTGTTTTACCGAAAAACTAAATTGCCTTATTGAAATAAAAACATAATTTATTGATTTTTATGTATTGCCCTGTTTGGTGTCTAAAAGAAATGATCATCCCTACTTAAAAATTTTTGTTGAAGTCTTTTCTCTGTCTTTACGTGATAGGAGTTTATAGCAATGCAGAACTGGAAAAAACTGGAATCATCCACATAAAGACCAACTGGACCTCTAGCCGGGGAAGAAAACAACCTCGGTGCATTATCACTGGAACTTGTTTGTGTCTGAATTTATTTCTTTGCCTTAACTTACAAGCTTTTCATTAGCATGAAACGAAAAATTGCTTACACCTGCAATCAATATCCCCTTATATTTGCAGTTCATTTTTTGTTTCTTCTCATAAGTATATTTAAGACAGAGAGATTGAAAAAAGTGGGAAAGTTAATGGAGTTGACTTTAAATGAAACTGCATGAGGAAAGCAAGGAGGAAGGATATCAGGTTCTATCAAATTTTACTGAGCTTCAAATCTTCCCCAGAGGACACTAGGTTAAAAAATTATTGTAACAAAATTAGTTGATCATATGTGATGACATTACTGATACCAGCTAATAATCTTCTAGAAATTAGCTGTTGCATAAAGGTGGATGTCTACAGGACACTCGCACATGCAATTGATCTGTTTGTTTGTGTTCAAAGGATTTTGCAACTGGAGGATTTGAATGATGACTGTGTTACTTAGGTTATTTCCCTACAATTGTGCTTAGCTGTGTATATTGTTTGTCTTAACACCTAATTTCTCACTTTTGAGATAATACTGAGTTGAATGTTCAATGCTATTTTGACATGGATTCATGAAGTCTAAATGTGCTTTCTGTAGTTAGTGATACTCTTTGACCTGGAAAAATGCAAATCATTTAACTACTGTTTTGAACTCTTTGTTCTAGGTTCTGGTCAACATTCCAATATAATATTAACTAGGGATTTTTCTTTTAAAAGTCTCTGCTCTCATTTGGGCATCATGAAAGCAGCAAGAGCATGGTCTTTATGGGTTTTTAGATCTTTTTATTGAAAATATTTTTTTTTTAACTGCGGCATTATTTTTTTTCCATGAATTATTTGCTTATTTTTCTATTTTATCTGTATTTTAATATTTTCTTTATTTTTATGGTTTTTATTTGGTGGGGTTTTTTTTTTCTTTTTATGACTTTGGTATTAATAATTTAAATGTAAATTTGTAATTTACACTTAAAGTTAATTTATTTACTGAAAAGACTGAAAACCTTTGCTATCTGAAAAACTACTCTATTTTTATGTCCTCTTACAAAACCCATGTCTTTCAAGTCTTACATATTAACTTTGAAAATGAAAAGAAGAAAACCTCACCTTTGACACTTTCTAAGTATCATAAAGGCCATATTTTTAACTCAGTTAATGAGAATATGATTAATACATGATTCCTATGATCTTCTCTATGTTACTTACATGCAAGCATTGGAAAAAAGGATCTGATTAGAAGAGGATATTTTGTCATCTCTTTGACCATGGACTATGTAAAGAAGATAAATTTAATGGGTTCAGGAAACAATCATGTAATTTCAGAGGGTTTTTTAAATTTTTGTTTGTTTGTTCTTGTTCAGGCAAGTCATGGTGAAAGTGCAGAACTCTTCTAGGGGATATACGGGTTTGATTAGATAGGGTTAAACAGAGGACAAGATGTTCTTCATTGACACATCACATATCACTGGGGGTTCTCTGACAAGCTCATATTAAGAAAAAAAGGATATATTTGTGTTGTTTATTGTATTTTTGCAGTGTGAGGAGCTTCATCCTTCTCACCGAGTATAGTGTATTTGTAAATTTGTTATTTCCACAAACATACCATGTTGCAATTTCAATATTTGGAGTTGTTTTTCCAAACTCTCCTAGATGATGTTTAATCTGGTGATATAATGGTTTACAATGCAGCTTTACTGATTCCACTTTTAATATTTCAATTCTGTTTTTTTGTCTTCAGTGGAACATAAATTCAAACTGCTAAAAGATCAGTTTCTATTTACCTTATATTTCTTAGTTATCACAGAAATGAAACCAAAAATATGTATGTTCCATATGCTGTGGCTAACTTTTTAAAGAAGCCCGGGTGTGTGTGGGAGCCTCATGTATTTAGAGTAAAAGCTTAAAATCTTTTTCTTCAACTTCTAGGATTTTCATAACCACTTCAACAACTCACACAACATTGGCAGCCAAAAGTGGCTTTTGATAATTTAATAAAAGAAAAAGGGTATGTTTGCACAGTGCCTGAGGTGTCTTAGTCTCAATAATACTGAGGGCTTGCTATTTACAGCTCTGTAACTTTTCATTTAAGCTGTTGTTGCAGTGTTTTTCCAGAGCCTATGTGTCCATATTCCCATGTGTTTTCATGCAGCTATTCTGGTGCTATTCTGGTCTCAGGTGCCTGCACAACCTTAACATTATTGCTGTGACAGGTTCTCAGGGGAAGCAACAGCCACTGGCAGGAGAATCACCCCTCTTCATCTCCCTTCATTTTTGGTTTTGCAGATTTTATTTTGTACTCAAGAAAGCCAAGCATAGCGCACAACAGAGTAGATAGTAGTCACTGAAATTCCTTGTAAACAATATCTGTGAACAGGGACTTAATAGCCAATAAATATGCACTGCTCATGTTCCAAACAGTTCTAATGGCATTACAAACAGGAATAAACAATGAGGAGTCTGAGCATGCCTCATGAAAAGAGAATAATACTAAGAAAAAAACGTAGTGAAAGTCATCCTCATCATTGACACTCTTGCACTTGGAGGAACCCCTGGGGAGGATGCTCATCCAGGTTCCCTCCCTCCCTCCCATCGTTGCTCTTCCCTTTTCCTATGGGCATTTTCCCCCTTCCTTTCTTTCTTTCTGTCTCTCACCTTTATTTCCTCCAAGGTAACCTTCACAGTTATAGTTGAGGTATGCCATCGCTACACACTTTACTAATAAAGTTCATATATATGAACTTGTTTTAAGATTCTTGCTGCAACAAGAACATGTTTAGTTAGAAAGTCTCAATACTTTTATGAACAAGAGGAGAAGACAAAAAGTAACAGCATGTATTATTACATTTATTCCTCATCAGCCCCTCAGTATAGTTCAAAATGGGCAAGTCTTGAGAATTGTTTTATCTGTCTCAAGTAATGAGATATGTTCGTTTGGTTTCATGGTTTTTATTTTGTTTGAATGGTTTTGTCTGTTAAACCCCTGAATGAATAAATCATCCAACTTCCCTAATTGCACTTCTTGTCACTTGAGAATTTGAACAAAAATATTAGAAACACCCACCTCTTTTGATCAGATCAAAGAGTCCTTTAAAAGCTTGTATACTGATTTGTCACCAGGAAAAGACAAGTTTTCCCTCTTTATTTTATAAATTATTTGATTCTTAATCTTCTGCTTTTTTTTTCAGAGGGCCTTTTCCCTCTTTCAAATCTAGTAAGATCATACCTTTTTAATGTGGAAAATAAAAGTTCTAAAAATAAGTCTTACATATCTAATCGATTGACTTGAAAGTAATGTTTACTGTAATTTATTCAGGTGTACTTATATATTAGCTTAAAAATATTATTCCATAATTGATTTATAGAATGAAAAAAGCTGAGTAAGGAGATAAATTAGCTATTAATTCTCTTAGGGAAAGATTCATTGCCTGATTATTAGGTATTAATTTTTACAGGACATCTACTATACCTTCACTTCAGAACATGTACTGTTTTTCAATTAGCTTTTAAATGTTTTAAATATTTGTGGGATGTATTTTCTCTCCTTTTTACTTTTTCCCCTGGCTAGATTAAGCTACAATTGTATTTCTTATTGATAGTGCTGAACAATTCAGCATTTGTTCTTTAACTTTCTGCATTTTTCAGAAATATCTTTCCCTTCTCTTGCTTAAAGGGCAAAGAATATTTTCATCAATGTATTTTCAAAGAGTTCTCACTCTGGAAAACACCAAGAGATTGGAGGATGGGTGAAACATACATGATGCAGTTTTTTGTCTTCAGAAAATATTAAAAGAATAGTAAAGCTTCTTTTTAGAGGGCATACTACAACTACAACTAACAACTAACTTGCATAATTAGATAGGAATGCAGCTTGGATTGAATGTAAACACAGAAGCCTGGGAAATATTTATGGAGTATTTTGTTAAGAGCAAATATAAAAATACTTAGAAACAGAAAAATAAGCTTTCTTATATAACACTAAGAAAGCAAAGGGACAGCATTTTGGTCAGGATGCTAGATAGGAAAAAAAAACTAGTGAAAATGCACCTTAAGACACCAAATAAAATAACCTGTCTCATGTGATTCTGTTCTTTATGCTATGTTCTTTATAACTAAAAATGGTTGAGCGATGTAATTAGTCGTCTTTCTAAAGAAACAATAACAAAACTCTGAATATCAATCGATTCTTAGATAAAATACGGTAACTACTTGAGATATCACCCAACAAGTTGACTCTCTGGGCAGCAAAGTGCTTTAATTCCAGGTATTGCTTTTCCAGAATATCCCCCACCCCCCAGGTTGCTGTCGGGGAGTGGGGATCCTCCACAAGGGAATATGAGCTAGGCACTAACAGGGATCCCAGCACAGGCTCAACAAAGGAAGACACAGTCTCACGGTACCTAACCACGGCCAGGCCAGTGTCAATGACAGCTTCCATAGATAGCATCAGACAAGCTGATGTAATGAGATCCAGGTCCATCCAAGAAGTGCAGTAGGTCCAGCAAAGGACAGAGACAAAGCTACCCATAACTTGAGCCAAAGATACACAACTGGAAATAGGATTGGATACAAGACTACTTATACTGTAGGTCTACAGAACAAGCAAGAAAATGAATCAGCAAGTCAGAACAAGAGACAAGACTCAGCCTTTGTACCTAAGCCTAAGATTAACAGGGCTTACAGACAGAGAGTGAGGGTGGAGAGTCCAGGTGAAGCTGATTGTGAGCAATAAATAGACCCCCCATGACAAGAAGGCCCTTAGGAGATGAGCAAGGGTTGTATGATCATCCAGCTCAGTAAAAGACTACAAGGAGTGACTGATTATCCCTATGGCAAAGAAAGCAGAATTTATCTCAGCACAAAAGGGGGTCTTTGGTTTAGACAAAGGGTTCTATCAGTTGGATGGATGAACTGGTTGTGTAAATGTCCCTGAGTTAACCAAATCAGTCTGTCTTTTCAAGTCAGTTACACCAGCAGTAGCAAGGAAGGATGTTATACATGTCTCAGCCCGGAACAGTATAAAACATGAACAATCAACAACAACAACAAAAAACCTTTAAAGCAAGCAATGACTTTCAGCTGGTTTCAAACCATGTGTTTCTTCTTGAAGATTTGGGATACACAACATAGTGATTCTAGAGATCAGAAATAGCTCTTTATGTCAGTTGAGGCTGAGGGTGTCTACTGCGTAATTCAAACTTTATCTGGAAACTGGGGATGAGGATAAGCTTGTCATAAGAAAAGGAGAAGGAAATGCCCACTATGACTATCATATGCATCAGGATGCTGACCCTCACGTTATCTTCACCACTAGTGTTCTGGTTGAGGAAGACTGATGTGTCTGCCTTAGAATGCAGAGAAACTTTGAACCCGATCACCTGATCTTTCCAAGGGATCTGTCTTTTCTACACTCTCTTCTTTCTGTTAGCTAGATGAAAATAGAACTAACATTAACTTTTCCTTCCCTGGGCTGAGGAAGACAACCTCTCTCGGACTATCCTAACATATTCTGTGCTCCAGCCCCCTAATATTTTGATGTCCCTCTGCTGGACTTGCTCCAGTCTACTCAAGCCTTTCTTGTACTGGGGACACCGGAACAGGACATGGTACTCCAGATGTGGTCTCATCAGTACTGAATAAAGGGGAAGAAACAGAGCCCATGCTTTGCCTTCTTTACCTCAAGGACATAGGGCTGATCTGCATTGTCCTACTTTATTGTCTGCCAGGATCCTCAATGCTTTCCTGTAAAGTTGCTGTCTGTGCAGATAGTGCAAGTCTTTATTGTTGCATAGGGTTATTTCATGTGAAATGCAGAACTTTACACTTGACTTTGCTGCAGTTCATGACAGTGTGTCTACTCACTGAGCAGCTTAGCAAAGTCTTTCTGAGCAGCCACCCTTCCTGCCAAGATCCTCTCTAGCAGCCAAAAGAATACGAACTATGGATGACAACTTTTTTTTCTCAGCTGTCCACTCATTCATTAACCATCATGTTAAATAATTATGCAAGCTGTAATTCACCAAATTGGCTCTAGCATACTGTGAGAAACTGTGTCAAAAGTCTTGATAAACCTAAAATAAACATTTCATTTGCATTATTTTGGATAAGAACTAGAAGATTTATAAACACATCCAGGATAACCAGAATTAAGTGATAGCAGTTTATGCTTTCTTTCCAACATACCAGACATATTTGTCTTTGGGTAAGTTTTCCTAAAAGAATTTGTGAAATGAATCTCTATTTAACCTTAGGTAGTGCCTAATGGCACTTAATCTATAAATATATACATTCATATCCACAATCAAAATAATTTAATAAAGATATTATTTCTATTCCTAGACCATGCCTATTTCAAACAAAGCTGTACTCATTTAAGGATTGGATTGTTTAACTTCAAATTGTTCTAGATTTTTGTGTTACCAAAGCATGTGACTAAAGTATCCTCATATTATACAAGCTACGCATTAATTATGTGTACATTGTTTCTCTGGAGAATATAGAGAAATCGCTGAGTAAATTATAGCATCAAACATGATGTTTCTTCATTTGAATGTCTAGAAATTTTTTTATTTTACTTTCTAAAAGGACTGTCTGAAACACAGTAAAGGACATTCCTGCTTTTCAAGAACTTAATCTAATTCCATGCTAATCATTCCAAGGGCAGAAAAAGTACCCTCCTCCCCAATAAAGACAGAAGTACTGCTAGACTTTTAAGTGGACTGGATTCTAATGATCTTTATATGACGGTCTGCAGAGTTTCTTACGAAAAGGCAAAAATTTTGGTGTTGATATCTGTTTCTGAAAAGCTTTCCCTATATTTCAATAACACATCTGGAAAGATGTTGCATCCACTTCATTGTAACTAATAAAACTGGAAAAGAATATGAGATAAGCTACCCAGGGAGCTGTAAAAATACCTTTTTCTAAACTGCTTGTATGATCTTGTTCATCATCTGTATTGTGGAGTGTAAAGTGTCTCTATATAGTTCAGTTGGTGCTAGGATCAAAATAGTTTAGCCTAAAGGACTATTTTTTCTCACCTTTTGTATTTATTTACCATTATGATATTTGAAAATAGAACGCTGTTAAAACACACTGTGCACAGTGAATGAGAATGGTTTACCGGGTAAAGAATCACACAGACACTCTTTGATGCACTATTAAATTGAAGTAGCTAGCTTCCTGCACAGATGCACATGCATAAAGATTCAAGCTCTTCTTCAGCTAGTAAAGTAAAACCTTCCCTTGAACTTTTAATTTTTTTATTTTGACAAAAGCTTCCTTTTTTTTTCCCCCCCTAAGTCCACAAAGCTATTGTTTGGACATGCAAATATAAATAAGCTAAAGTTTTTACTTTCATTTTTGTATAAAGGACATCCTGTTATGAATTAACAGAGTTCTAATCTAAAGCTGCAAAAGTAAAACATACCATTGTTTCTAATTGACCTACAGAAATATATAAAGGAAAGAAGTTATTTTTTAATAGATTTTTAGAGTACTTCAACCTATGTGTACTAAGATAATTTAGCTAAGCCAAACAAAATACATTTTGTGTAAGGATACCTGGACTCCTTTGGAAGCGAGGTACTATATATAGTATTTCGTTTCAGACATTACAAAGCTTAAAAATGATGAAGTCTTACGTTTTCCTTTTGATATATCTGCTAGGAAGATGTAAGGACATGATGTATTCCTGTAATACAAAATGTGTCAAAATAAGGGGAACTTAAGACACTGCATTATTTCTCTTGCGCGGGTGAAATCCACCTATTTGGCACTTGAAGGTGGTTAATAACTAGAGAAGAAGCTGAAAGGATTCCTTCCCTTTTCCACCCCCTGGAAGCACTTGGAGCAGATGAAATGCAGAATAAATGCATACCTGATTACGTTTTAGAACAGGTGAAACAGTCTTAAAACTTGGGTCAAAATTAGCTTGAACCTTCACTCTCTATGTTTGGAAAACCATGTGGATACGAGACGAAAAATGCAATTGCAAGTACGGGGAATGACACACCAAGAGGTATGATGCTCAGGGTTCCTCCAGTTCTCTTTTGTAATAGTTGTATTACCTGCAGACTTGAAGAGCCGCTGCCTGCCTGTTTTCAAGGCAACCAGACCAGGCTTTCCACACAGCTGACGTAGTGGAATTTAGCAACGAAATGGATATACATTTCAGATGAAGTCTAAGCCTTTTAACGTTTATTTCAGGACATATCTGGGTCTCGATTGTTTTCGTTCCTTTCTTTTCCCATTTTTAACTCCTGAACCATTTCTTTATTTTATGATGCTTTTGTTTCCAGAGGTTCAATGTTAGACAAAATGGAAACATAAAAGATGAAACACAAACCCATTACCATTTTTTTCTTCAAATGAATCATTGCCATTTAGAAACCAAGCAATTACTCACAATGGCACTGAGTCATCAATAATCATTCATTCCTTCACTAACACTTAAAGAGAATAAATCTCCCGTTGTAGTTCATGACTAAGCTGTGGTTGTTTCAATGAAAATAAAATCAGGTGTCTTTAACATCTGTGTTGTCATATATCTATTGAAAATGCCAAAGAAAACAAATCTGTCAATCAGAAAAAAAAAATCTACTGAGAAAAAAATCATTCAAAAAGTATGCTGGACATTTATCAGTCAAAAAAAAAAAAAAAAAAAAAAAAATCCCTGTATGATCATCTTTGCCCTGTGTTGCTCCAATACAGTTTTTTCTATTTCCTTTGATATGTATTTGCTGCTTAAGTAGAAAGATTGGGATTAAATGAACCTTTTCCTTTCTAGAAGTAATCAAACTCTTGCAAATTATTTCTTTAACCTGCTAGAGGATTGTGAATTTTGTGATATAAAAACTTATCCAGGAAGAACTAAACTTCTGCGTTAAAACATTTTTGAAAAATAGATTTCTGTGTCCACCAAAACTTTTAATAAAGTATTTCAAGGATCAATAGGAACTAAGAGACCTGCAAAAGTCAGCCAGACATTTTATTTTCATTTTTATTTTATTTTAAATCATCACCATTTTACAAAAATAACATCATAGATATTGATATTATTATATAACTCCTGTTGAATCCACTAGTTCAAATTAAACAATAATTAAGCTTGACAGAAGCATAAATATAATAAATATTTTGTTTTATCTCTCAGTCATTTCCTTGAATGAATGTTCAGTATAACTTTTTCCCTATGTAGTTTCAGTATGTGTACTAAATAAATTATTATTAAAAACAAATAATGAATATGAAAATGCAATAAATCACCTCTTTTATGTATCTCAGAAATGTTAAAATAGTTCCTTGTGTGATGTCTAATTTTTATGTTGCTGAATAACTCATATATTAGTTAGAAAACAACTCCGATATTTTAGCAAATATCAGATCAAATAATTTATTTCCAATTTATTCTATCAATAGGCAGTGTATATCACAAAAAATGTTCATATAAGTGCAGTCAATAGGTGCATAGGTACTTCAAAGAAGTAATTGAAATACGTTTCTTCTTTCAAATCATTACAAATTGCTTAATTTTCCACGTATGAAACAGCTTTCAAAACATCATTTTATTGATTTTTTAAAAAAAATTATGAAAGGTGAATGCTTTCATTTAGAAAAAGCATACACATCTAGTATATACACCTGAAATGAATGACTCTAAGATTGTTAAGAGGAATAAAACCAGAAGATGTATTTGAGAAATTAAAGATACAGACGAGTTCTGGTAGCATTCTCCTAGTTGAATATAGTGGTGGCCATTTCCTCTACAACCTTTTAATCATGTGCTATTATTTATCAACTACTATAACAATAGTGTTCTCTCAGGCAGTTGTATTTTCCATAACTACAGCCTCTCCTGGACATTTTATGATCATTTGTGAAATCAGTCGTGTCTGAAAGAAAGCTGTCTGCAGTAAATTTATTTATTGAAAAGTGGTGGCAAGACTTTCTATAAGAAAAGAAGGATGAGAACATAAAACAGATAAATTTACTGAAAAAAACCCCACCGGCCAGTATCAGGCTTGTAGCTACTTTTAAATGTAAAAATCAAATCATTTTTCAACAAACAGACTAACAAAAATAAAACTTCAAGATATTGCCACTGACCTGTTTGACTGTCTTGATCTCAGGCAACGGAAAGTAACCTGCAGTAGCCTGCAGTTACACAGACCAAAGTATACATGGTATGTTTACTGTCAACTTACAAGACCTAAACTCCATCAGGACCAGTTACGGAGAAGACCTTAACCTGCAATTCCTGTCTCCATCCATTTTTATGAACAGAATAAAAGTTAGACGGCATCTCAAAACACTCTGAAATACTTTTTTTTTTTTTTCTGCATATAATCAGTTTTCTAATACAGTTCTGAATCTTTCCACAGTTTCATACTTAAAAGATGTTATACATAGTTCTATGTAATTCCACATAATTCCTTAAAAGGTAATTTTACTTGACCTATTTTTTTCTTGTTTCTAATTTCATAGGAAATCCAGATGAAATCAGTAGAGGTAGAATTCAACCTGCCAACCTTACTACTTTCATTTTGAGTATTATATAAATTAATATGGACTAAAGCGCTAGGCAAGGTGGGTAAATTAGGAGTTCTTTTTCAATATTGCCCTTTTTCACAGATGCAGAATAAAATCTACTTAGAATGCTGAGGGAATTAATTTCATTAGCAAGCCTGTAAAGCTCTGTAAGGATGCAGATTCAACTACTTTTTTTATTCTTTTATATTCCTATGGTTAATTATGCTTAGTGTAGTGATTTTTATTTCCTAGTATTAAATCTAAATAATATTTTGGAAAAATTAAGCTAATTAACTTTTGATTATACTTCAAGTCTCTTTCATGGGCACCCCCTTGCCGTGGGGAAAGAGCTTGCGTGCCCTTGCGAAGTTGAGAGCTATGCTGGTGGTGGCATATGCCTCCGGTAGGGTCTCCCAAGCCTGACAGGTCTCAACTGAAGGGTCAGACAAAGTGTGTCCACGGGCAGGATGGGCTCACTAGCCTTCGGGCAACCATCCTAGGAGAAGGACAACTCTAACTCCAAACCCGGGCAGATGGAGCTCGTTTAGCCCTGTAAGGCCATCCATCTAAGAGAAGGATACTCTAACCAAACCTACGATCTGAGGACTTCGCTGTCACCGTCCAAGCTCGCTAGGCCCTGGCAGATGAACCTCAGGTGTAAAGGGTGGGGCCAGTCTCGCGCACGCTGCGCCTCACCTAAAAAATCCACCGCGCAGGCTTGAAGGGTGTACTCACGTTTGCAAAGCCCTGTAGCGTCAGGCAAGGGACGAAACGGCAGGTGGAAAGATGTCACTGGAAGCCGCAGACCCAACCCTGCATGCAGGCGGTTCAGGACATTGGTCGCTTGAGACTGACCTGGGAGATGACAGTCTCGTTCGGCAGCATCCTGAATGACCAAGCAGCCTTTTTCAAGGAGAGCACTGCTTGCTCCACATGGAGAGGGGCCTAGAAAAGGTGGCCTAACCAAAGCTCATCTCCCTTCCAATCCGGTTGGCTAGCCGCGGCCAACGGACATCTTCTTCTGCGGTCAACCAAAGATAAAGAGACAAAGGCATACACCTGCCTCCAAAGGTGTGTCCAGATTGACACTCGCATGTTGGAACATCAGAACCATGCTCGATACAGCAGACAGTGGGCGTCCTGAACGCCGTTCTGCTATAATTGCTCACGAACTGTCACGACTCAACATCGACATTGCTGCTCTCAGTGAAGTTCGCCTTCATGAGGAAGGCAGCCTTAAAGAACATGGTGCCGGCTACACACTGTATTGGTCAGGCAAACCCAAAACCGAAAGTCATCATTCCGGAGTTGGCTTCATGATTAAAAACTCCATCGCCTCTAAACTTGAAAATTTGCCAACAGGTCATTCTGATCGCATTATCTCCTTACGCCTCCCGCTACACAACAAGCAACATGTTGTTCTCTTCAGCATATATGCCCCAACTCTCCAAGCTGACCCTACAGAAAAAGACAAATTCTACACCGATCTGCGCCGCCTTACTCAAAAGGTTCCTGCGGATGATAAGATCATAATCCTTGGTGACTTCAACGCCCGAGTAGGTAAGAACTCTGAAGCCTGGAAAGGAGTACTAGGCAAGCATGGAGTTGGAAACTGCAATGACAACGGTCGCCTCTTGCTAGAGTTTTGTGCTGAGCAGCAGCTTACCATCACCAACACTATCTTCCAGCAGAAAGACAGCCTGAAGACAACCTGGATGCATCCTCGATCTAAACACTGGCACCTCATTGACTATATCTTAGTGCGCCAGAGAAATGTTCGCGATGTCTGTCACACCCGAGTGATGCCTAGTGCAGAATGTCAAACAGACCACCGCCTTGTGCGCTGCAAACTTAACCTCCATTTTAAGCCCAAACCTAAGAGGGGCGGCATTCTGAGGAGGAGGCTCCAAGTTAACAATCTTCAAACAGCTGCACTGAGAGACAGCTTCCAGGCAAACCTTCAAACTAGGCTTGAAGACTGTCCCTTAGACTCTTCTCCTGAAGCGCTTTGGCAACATATTAAAAATAGCATCCTGCAGTCCTCCGAAGAATTCTTAGGGTTCTCCACAAAGAAGAACAAAGACTGGTTTGATGAAAACAATCCAGAGATCCAGGAATTGCTGGCAAAGAAGAGATCTGCTCACCAAGCACACCTCGCTCAGCCATCTTGCCATGTAAGAAAAGCAGCCTTTCGTCTTGCATGCAGTAAACTCCAACAGAAACTTCGAGACATCCAGAACAAGTGGTGGCTCAACCTAGCAAAAAAGACTCAACTATGCGCAGATTTGGGTGACCACAGAGGATTCTATGAGGCTCTGAAAGCAGCGTACGGACCCACACACCAAGTTCAAAGCCCCCTACTCAGCGCAGATGGCCAAACGCTTCTCACAGATAAAACCTCCATCCTGAATCGATGGTCTGAACACTTTCAAACTCTCTTCAGTGCCAACCGTGTAGTCCAAGACTCAGGAATCCAGCTCATCCCAAAACAAACGGTGAAAAATGAATTGGATATAGCCCCTACTATGGGAGAGACCCTTAAGGCCATACAACAGATGAAAACCGGCAAGGCAGCTGGGGTCGACGGAATCCCGCCTGAAATCTGGAAACATGGAGGCCAAACGCTCCATGCTAAATTTCACGAGCTAGTTGTGCGCTGTTGGGAACAAAGCGAACTACCACCAGATCTCCGTGATGCAATCATCATCACCCTGTACAAGAAAAAAGGAGTAAAGTCAGACTGCTCAAACTACCGAGGCATAACTCTGCTCTCCATTGCTGGAAAAATTCTTGCAAGAATACTATTGAACAGATTGGTACCCGCTATCGCAGAAGAACTTCTACCTGAAAGTCAGTGTGGTTTCAGAGCCAACAGAAGTACCACAGACATGGTATTCGTTCTCAGACAACTGCAAGAGAAGTGTAGGGAACAGAACAAGGGTCTCTATGTAACTTTCGTTGATCTCACCAAAGCCTTTGACACTGTGAGCAGAAAAGGTCTGTGGCAGATCTTGGAACGATTAGGATGTCCCCCCAAGTTCCTCAAAATGATAATCCTGTTACATGAGGGGCAGCGCGGCCAAGTCAGATATGGCGATGCACTCTCTGAGCCCTTCCCAATAGCCAATGGTGTGAAACAAGGTTGCGTTCTCGCACCAACTTTATTCACAATTTTCTTCAGCATGATGCTCCAAAGGGCCACGGCAGACCTCGACGAACAAGACGGCATTTATATCCGATATCGTACCGATGGGAGCCTTTTCAACCTAAGGCGACTGAAGGCCCACACCAAGACCCTGAATCACCTTGTCCGCGAGCTGCTTTTTGCTGACGATGCCGCCCTTGTTACCCACACAGAAGCAGCTCTGCAGCGCTTAACATCCTGCTTTGCAGAGGCGGCTGAGCTTTTTGGGCTGGAAGTCAGCTTGAAGAAGACAGTAGTTCTCTACCAACCAGCACCACAAGATGATTACCATCATCCCCACATCACCATTGGCGAGTCAGAGCTTCAGCCAGTCCAGCAGTTCAGCTATCTGGGTAGCATCATCTCCTCAGATGCCACGATCGACAAAGAGATAGACAACAGAATAGCAAAGGCAAACAGAGCTTTCGGAAAACTCCAGAAAAGAGTCTGGTGCAATAAACACCTGAAGAAAAGTACAAAGATCAGTGTCTACAGAGCCGTGGTACTGCCTACTCTTCTGTACGGGTCTGAATCATGGGTCATCTACCGCCACCATCTGCGACTCCTCGAACGCTTCCATCAGCGCTGCCTCCGCACAATCCTAAACATCCACTGGACTGACTACGTGACTAACGTTGCTGTCCTTGAACAGGCAGACGTCACCAGTATTGAGGCCCTGTTGCTGAAAACGCAGCTGCGTTGGGCAGGGCACGTCTCCAGGATGGCGGATCACCGCCTCCCTAAGATCGTGTTCTATGGTGAACTTGCCAGCGGCTGCCGCAAGAGAAGAGCTCCAAAGAGGAGATATAAGGACTCCCTGAAACAACACCTCAGCCTAGGCCATATTGACCACCATCAGTGGTCCACCCTGGCCTCCAATCGGGAGATTTGGAGACACACCATACATAACGCTGCTGTCTCCTTTGAGAGCACGCGTAGAATCAAGCTCGAGGAGAAAAGACAGCGCAGAAAGAACCGTGCCTCGACTATACCACCCAAGGAGACCCTCCGGTGTGCTCTTTGCAACCGGTCTTGCCTATCCCGCATTGGCCTTTTCAGCCATCAACGCGCTTGCAATAAGCGTGGGCAAAGCCCTTCCCAAATCTTCGTCCGCGAAGCCAAGCCATGATGATGATGATGATACTTCAAGTGAATTGTGCATGCTCTAGCATTTATACTGGGATATGATAAAAAGACATATATTGACATTTATCAATATTAAATTTATAGATGAACATTATTTGCTTACATAGAAAAATATTTTTAAAATCAAGAAGCCGCAAATATAGTAAAAATATAAATTAAATTAGTGTTCAAATGTTCACAGACCTTTCAGGAATATTTTTACCAATACTATTAACAGCCTATGGACTTGGCACTGAAGTTCTGCGAAGTATCACCAAGCCTGTGCTCTTAATTCTGGAACTGAAACATGTCTACATTGGGATGTGCAGAATTTTTTTCTCCCCTGGGCTTCCTTTTCTCCAGGCTAAACAACCTCAGTTCCCTCAGCCTCTCCTCCTAAGACTTGTGCTGTAGAACCTTCAGCATCTTCATTGCCCTTCTCTGGACATGCTCCAGCACCTCAATGTCCTTCTTGTAATGAGGAACCCAAAGCTGGACACAATATTTGAGGTGTGGCCTCAGCAACGATGACTACAAGGGGACAATCACTTCCCTAGTTTTACTGGCCACACTATTTCTGATACAAGCCAGGATGCCACTGGCCTTCATGCACACCTGGGCACACTGCTGGCTCATATTCGTCTAGCTGTCAACGAACACCCCCAGATCCCTTTCAGCTGGGCAGTTTTCAGCCAGTCTTTCACAAGCTTGTAGCATTGCATGGGGTTGCGACCCAAGTGCAGGACCTGACACTTAGCCTTGTTGAATCAAAACAAGGAGATTATGTTATGTGAACACATTGATTCAAAACAGAGTTCTCAATTTTAAAATATATTCTGGAAGAGTATTTCCACATAGATGCCTGAATGAAGCATAAGGTAATTTCTAAAAAATTTAATTGGATGGTGGTGTCCAGCTTTTACAGTGTGACAAATCCCTAAATCAGTAATTGAGCTTTTACTCCTATCAAGTGTGTATATATATCTATACATATGCATTTTTGTAGATATATTTATGCATCTATATATTTTTAAAATGTATCGACCCACATTTTTATATATCTCAAAAACTTTAAGTTCTTTCGCCAGTGTCCATCAGCTAATTAAATAGTTCTCAGAACATATGAAAGTCACACTTTGCTTCAGAAGAAACTAAAATAGATATATAATAGATAGAAATATAAGAAGAATCAAACCCAAAATGAGATACTGTTATTAGTGTTTTCTGATTGGACAGCAAGTAATTTAGTTGTGAATAAAGGAAAACATTCATGAGAGAATAGGGAGAACTGAATTAATATCTCCCATGTTCCACTTCAGTGCCTGAACCTGGAAACATACATTATTTGTCTAATTTTGTTTTGGAAGCTTTTTATTTATGTATTCCCTTCTTTTTTTTTTTTTTCTCCTTTTTTTCTCTGATCCCTTTTTAAAGATTTTTGAATGTGTATTTGCTTTTTATTTTCATTTTTTAAAAGTTTATATTCTTTTGCTTTTCTCAGACATTTCAATCTCTTATCAAGTTACAACCTGCCTCTCACCAAGGAATAACATACCACTGCTGTATCATTGCCACCCATTTGGCTTTAAAATTTGTTTTTATTAAACACTCACATAGGACTTTGAACTGCCATAGAAAATGGTTCAAAGGATTATATATGAAAGAGGGGCCAATCTTGATGTTACAAGCCAGGAGAGAAATGTTTCTTGTTTAGAGCTAGATTGAACCAGAGAGATTGAAATATAATGGCAAATCACATGTATAGAGTAAAATTCCTCACTGCCCCCCCTTACAAGTAACAAAAAAATTCTTAAAATATACTTTTTTTCTTTTTGATTGTGTCAGCATTTTATCTGTCTCCTGAGAAATTAGTTTAGAAGGCATTTGAGTTTTCACAAGCCAGATGATGCTAAGTGGGTGATGCATGCTATTTCTGTCTTGGTTTATGGGGTTTTTTCCTATCTTTTATTAAACATGTCTATTTTTAAAATGGAAAATACATCTTTTAAAAGTATGTACTAAAAACTTATATTGAGATAGCAGTAGAATAATCCTGAACAAATGAGAAATATTTACTCTCTCAGCAGCACAAAATTACACTTCTCCAGGGAGGGCTCTTTTGTGGCAGGTGGCTGTCAGGACCGTGCTTGGGCAGGATATACAGCATTCCTGTTCTGGAGAGACTAAATGTTATCGTTGCTATTTTCTGTAGCGACACTGATCATGCACAATAGCTGCAGACAACATCTACTCACTCCAGTGAGGTAATGCCTTGTAAGCACTTCACCTCCACCCAGGACACTCCTGGTTCATCTCTGACTTCATCTTAGAAGGAGGAAAAGACAGTGTACAGACAGCTTAATCCGTTCATACACGAAATTTATTGTTAGCTTAATTAATGTTTTACCAGTCTACTAATCCAAATTATATCATTAAAGAGAAAAGCTTTATTTATAATTTTCTTTGGAAAAAACCCACCACAATGAGAATGGTCAAATACAGGATGCCAAGCAAGGCTGTGGAATCCACAACCTTGGGGATATACAGAACTTAATTCTTCAAGGCCCTGGGCAACCTGACCCAAGTTGTTCCTGCTTTGAATGGTGGATTGGACAAGATGACCTTTAGCGGTCTTTTACAACAGAGATTATTCTCTGAATCTATTTATACAGTGGTCATTTCCATAGCATCTGAATGCAAAAAATACACATTTCTGTGGTAGGTTGTAAACTTTATGCATCTATATTTGTGCTTTAAAACATCAGCTAGTCTACAGAAATGATAAGATAAAAGACATTTTATATTCTAAGAGATGTTTTTAACAAAATAATTTATTTCAATCAATAGAACTTCTGTCCTTATTTCACAGTCCCACTTTCTGGACATAGACTTCAGTTTCTCCAGAGTGCAAGTTTTCAAAACCAATTTAAATCAGGCCCAAACCAACTCTTCAAATAATATACATAATGTTAAGGAAGTCTTGGTCTTTATTGCAATAATTATACATTTTGTCCTAGTAATGGAAACTACCTTGACTGATAAATTCATGGTGCAGCATTAACAACCCTAGAAGTCATCAGATCCAAGTCTGTATTTTACGTAGTATCTTGTGTCTCCCAGGTTTAAATACCCGTCCTGATTTGAGTTAGAACAGAACTAATTCTGTTCAGTGGTTTTACTTTCCAGCTCAGTGTCTTCTAAGTGGCTGCACTGTCTGAAGTTAATGGCATATTTTTACAGTGTCTGTTTCTAAAAGTCATAACACTTGATGTTCACAGTCACTACCAGGGACTGGTGTGCAGAAAGGTTCTTGCTTCCACTTGCTCCTGTGCAGACCAAGGTCACTGCTAAATCCTGTGTACCATGGTGGGGGTGCAGTAAGTGAGAGGCTGCACCTGTGGGGAGGAGCGGACAGGACAGGTGATCCTAAACTGACCAACAAGGTGTTCCATCCCATATACATTATGTTCAGTATAAAACTGAGGGATCACAAAGGTCAAGCCTCTTCTTCAATGGCCGGTGCCTGAGGAAGTCTCTGTCTATTCTGCCTTAGATCCCCGTCTGTGCATTCCTGAATCCAGTTCCAGAATCCGGCTTCTGAATGCAGTTTCTGTCTGTCCCTGAGTAAAGGCTGGGATTTCCTCTGCAGCATCAATGGTGATGGTGATGGAATTGTCATCAAGGGGGTTGTGTTTAATATTGGCTTTGTATATATTTGTATATATTTCATTTTATTATTATTACTCTCATTAAAGCAGTTTTAGTTTTCTTTTCCAGTCCATAAGTCTCTGTCCCTTATTCCCTTTCTGTTCCCCTTTGTGAAGGAAGAGGGGTTAATACGGTGTACCTGTCATTCGTCTAGTGGCCGCCACAGCCCTAACCCAGGACAATAACATCTAACTCACCTAGTACATGAAGAAATTAAAATAAAATAAGAATCTTTTCTTTGGGAGTGAGAGAACCCCCTGGGGAAATTTTAATGCACTTTACAAGCTTGAGAAGTGGACCTGTGTGAATCTCATGAGATTCAACAAGACCAAGGGCAAGGTCCTACATCTGGGTCAGGGCAATCCTCAGCATCAATACAGGATGGGATATGAAGTGATTGAGAGAAGGCCTCCCAGGTAGGACCTGGGGGCACTGGTGGATGAAAAGCCAGACATGACCCAGCAATGTGTATGCACAGTCCAGAAAGCCAAGATATGAATATGTTGGACTGGGTCCAGAGGAAGGCCACAAAAATGATCAGAGGGTTGGTGCACCTCTGATGTGAGGACAGGCTAAGAGGAGAGTTGGAGTTTTTCAGCCTGGAGAAGAAAAGTCTCCAAAGAGACCTTGTTGTGGCTTTTCTGTACTTAAAGGGGACCTCTAAGAAAGATGGGAACAGATTTTTACCAAGGCCTGTTGTGATGGGACAAGGGCTAATGGTTTTGAACTAAGAATTCAGACTAGGTATAAGGAGTTATGTTTTACAATGAGGGTGGTGAAACACTGGAACAGGTTGCCCAGAGAGGTGGTAGATGCCCCATCCCTGGAAACATTCCATGTCAGTTTGGACGGGGCTCTGGGCAACCTGATTTAGTTGAAGATGTCCCTGCTCACTGCAGGGTGGGTTGGACTAGAGGACCTTTGAACCCACTTTCTAACCCAAACTACTCTATGGTTCTATGATGCTATGATTCTTTGGCATTGTCATCAGAGGTTCTTGATATAGAAGAAATCGAACAACAGATCTTGTAGTTCCCGTGAATTCTATGTACATCTCCACAAACTTCATAGTGGCATCATACAGATAGAGTGCTGACAGATACTTGGATGTGAAAATTCCTTTACGTTCTTAAAAGGGGCTATTGCATTTAATTGTCTACTTTATTACAAGTTGTTTATCTTATTCTCAAGAATATTTACTTACAAATGGTATTTTTGTTTGTTTGATCACAGATTTACTTATGTGACAATATGATCATGGAAAACCAAATAAATAGTATTACCTGCTTTCAATTTATCTTCTGATTGATCAACAATTTCAAAGGATTGTAATATATCAGATTAGTGTGATTTTCTATAGTTACTTTTATAATTTGTGATGGGTCCAAGTACCGTAAACTGAGGAATGTAATACTGTTATGGTATGCATATAATTGAAATTATTATTATCTTCTCTTGGTATATCCATAAACTACATTATTTTTAAATGATAATTGATGTGACTCAAGCGAAAAATTATGATTCTTCCCCTTAAATTGGACAAAAATTAATTTGACAAAAATTAATTTAACAAAAATTTGTCAAACTTTCGAACTCATATTATTTTGTTTGGTTTTGTAAAATGAGTTACTTTCCATCCTACCCTACCTCCACACGCCCTTTCATTTTATGAAATCCAAGTAAGGTATTGAACACAAATTCATTTAGGGAAGGGTTTAATTTCCAAGTATTTGAATATTTATAAGAATAGGTTTGAAACTTGTTCCACTTAAGTCATTGGCATCTTTGCATTTAATATCTGTTGGAAAACATTCTATTCTAGAATTACTACATAGACAGAAAACAAACAAAACTAGTTAAAATAATATACTGAGTAATGTATGGAAGGTCAACTAACAGCTTGTATTTGTACCCTTACAAGGGCTTTTCAAACAATTTCAATTTTGTTAATGGATCTGTTTGGGCAGTATGTCTTTTTTTCTTATATGACAATTTTTTTTTCCAAATCTCTGATAACCAAACCAGAATTAGAGGTTAGAAACAGAAATCATGTATAAATTATTCTGAATTCCCAACTGCCCATGATAGTCATGGTAAGCTCTTCAACTGTTGCATATACTACAGACATTAGATTGAATAAATACCTGTTATTTGCTGTATCTGTAGCCACTATCAGGGCACAGGTAATAACAATGGTACCATATTGTCATTTCTTGATGAATACTAAATGAAAAGATTTTGAAAAATATTAGGTCACTTCCCTCTACCTCATTTCCATAGGACCTGGACAGAGGACTTCAGAGCTTTGGAGATTGACAGTTGTTTCATTAGCCTCACTGGGCTTAAGTATATCTATAAAATTAAACTTTTTTTGTTGTTACAGAAATTAAAAACTCATAGAATCCTTATGTATACATTCAACAATACTGTCGCTGCCTAATAACTTGCAAAGTCCCTAGGTGCTTCTATATTACCTAGATTATGTCCCAGATTTTGTCCAGAACATTGTCTTCATTGGATGAAACTTCTATGCCTCCTTAAAGCTATCCATTTCTCTTCTTTTTTGGATCTATTTTGCTTCTTACTGAACCCATTCCTCAACAGAGCCTTTCCACTGAAATGACAAACAGGCTTAATTTTGTCTCTTAACAAACTTTAGTTCAAGTGACACAGTATAATCTCCTGAACTTTGTTAAATCAATTAGTGAAGTGTACCCTTACATTTTCTTCTCAAAATAGTGAAATAAATTGAAAAAAACATCCATTGGTTGATCACCATTTCCAAATGATAAATAAGTCCAATGAAATAATTTGCTAAATTCTCATTGATTTATTTGGAGTTATGATATTCTCTGATAATACATGAGAAAAATGAAAGTAGTCCACTGAGCTTAATATTTGGCATTAAAACAATATTTATGAGTTTGTTCTTGTTAAAGCTAGTGAACAAAATATTAACTTGCATAGAATCAGATTTAGAACTGAGAAAAATCTCAAGTATGGAGGATATAAAACTGTATGATGTAATTATAAACTACCTATCTTATCTGAAAACAAAACAAACAAAAAAAAAGAAAAAAATCTTAAGGAATAAACTATTATATTCTATCTATAGATGTCTTCTGTAAATGTATTTTACAGTAGTTTAATACAGTGAGTCATCAGTGTAGCCCTATCCATTTTGTTGTGAAGCAGTTAGAAGAAAAAACGTGTATCAGACTAATGTGACATAGAAATTACATTTTTAATAGTTACATAAAAGATAAAAATAGTTAGAAAAAGTCATCACTGTTTCCTGGTGATCTACAAGAGCCAACAATTTAAAAGGATTTCCAAACTGTGAATTCAAACATCCCTTAGAAGAAGCAATGAAGACCTCCTCTAACCCTTGCTATTTCTGTAAACTGTGGGAGTGATTTGGTAATCCAAGACATCTGGCACCCCAACAGGCATGTACGAATCCCATCTGCAGGTACAAATGCTCGTCTGCTTGAAAATGACAATGCACACTAAACCGTGGTATAAACACATAGATATTTTATGGTTTTTTTTGCCTTGTGCATGTATGTGAGTGTGTTCAAAGAACAAAATTAACCCCCTTTCTTATTTCTTTTTCCACAAGTCCAATTTTTAACTCCTGTAATACCAGGTGCTGGCACTTGAGAAAGCAGTGGCATACTTTACTTTTCCTTTATGTTCCGTTGTCTTTGGTGTTGCTAATATCATTTGACAGTATTCAGCATCACCAAAACACAGGTCAAACAGACCGAGACCAGCTGTGATATGTCAAAAACTGGCTGGTAAGCAAGATTGTTTCTCTATATCCTCTACTTTAAATATAATTACATTTTCCATATGATTTACCTTAAGAGTATAGGCACAGGATGTACAGTCTTCACTTTTGATAGAAAACTACATCATGATTGGCATTGTTAATTAGCAAATATTAAAACTGATAAATTAAAAATATATATGTGTGTTTTATCTGAGGCTGGTGTCACAAATTTAGCAACCATTGGGAAACTTTATATCTTGAAGGGTGAGAGACTAAATTCTTTCCTCATGAATTGGAATGATTACACACACCTTGTGTCATTCAGTTTCTGCTCCTATTTCTTCAATAACAAATTCATCATTAATAATTGAATAGGGGACAAAAATAGCCTGAAAATGTGTGGGATTTCATGTGCATATTGGTATCAATGATAGAAAAGGAATCACTTTGCCCCATTTCTACTCTTTTCTACTGTAATTCTGAAATCATTGTTACAGTCAGAGACTAAGGCTAATGTTTTCTGCTTTTGTCTTGCAAAGCACTGTCAACATCTCCAAATATTTCCCCATGAAAAGTGAGGTTTGTGAAGAGAGGAAAACCCAAAATAAAAAATTTCATTACTTAAAAAAGAGTTTCTGCAATGTACATTCTATAAGATAGATACATTATTATATACGTTCTTAAAAGGAAGTTATGAGATAAAAGGTGCTTATATAGTACATGTTGATATAAGCTAAAAATATGCTATGTCATGAAACTCTTTTAAAACATCAGATAATTTTAGCACATGAAGTCTAGATATTTTAAAATAGATTTTTAAAGGCAGTAATAGGGCCTATTTTTGTTAATGGTCTTTAAAGCTCATTTGGTTATATGTAAAGTTATCTGCTTGTTAACCTCAAAGAGAAAATCATACGGAAAATAATATATGAAAACCTTTCTGCTACACTGGAAATTTATTTTTTCTGCAAGTTTACAACTCGTTTCATTAATTATTTCTATCTAAATTGTGTAAATTTTAATCAGTCAATCAAGCTTCTCCATTGAACTCAAATAATTGAGAACAGATTACAGCAAAAAAGAAATAAACACAAATTAATCACCTGACACAGGTCTCCTGTTATTTTCCATGCTCTTTATCTTTCCTTTGAACTTCACTGTAAAGTTAGTTCAGATGAATAACCACATATTCATTCATTCATGGCTTGGCTTCGCGGACGAAGATTTGGGAAGGGCTTTGCCCACGCTTATTGCAAGCGCGTTGATGGCTGAAAAGGCCAATGCGGGATAGGCAAGACCGGTTGCAAAGAGCACACTGGAGGGTCTCCTTGGGTGGTATAGTCGAGGCACGGTTCTTTCTGCGCTGTCTTTTCTCCTCGAGACTGATTCTACGCGTGCTCTCAAAGGAGACAGCAGCGTTATGTATGGTGTGTCTCCAAATCTCCCGATTGGAGGCCAGGGTGGACCACTGATGGTGGTCAATATGGCCTAGGCTGAGGTGTTGTTTCAGGGAGTCCTTGTATCTCCTCTTTGGAGCTCTTCTCTTGCGGCAGCCGGTGGCAAGTTCACAATAGAACACGATCTTAGGGAGGCGGTGATCCTCCATCCTGGAGACGTGCCCTGCCCAACGCAGCTGCGTTTTCAGCAACATGGCCTCAATACTGGTGACGTCTGCCTGTTCAAGGACAGCAACATTAGTCACGTAGTCAGTCCAGTGGATGTTTAGGATTGTGCGGAGGCAGCGCTGATGGAAGCGTTCGAGGAGTCGCAGATGGTGGCGGTAGATGACCCATGATTCAGACCCGTACAGAAGAGTAGACAGTACCACGGCTCTGTAGACACTGATCTTTGTACTTTTCTTCAGGTGTTTATTGCACCAGACTCTTTTATGGAGTTTTCCAAAAGCCCTGTTTGCCTTTGCTATTCTGTTGTCTATCTCTTTGTCGATCGTGGCATCTGAGGAGATGATGCTACCCAGATAGCTGAACTGCTGGACTGACTGAAGCTCTGACTCGCCAATGGTGATGTGGGGATGATGGTAATCATCTTGTGGTGCTGGTTGGTAGAGAACTACTGTCTTCTTCAAGCTGACTTCCAGCCCAAAAAGCTCAGCCGCCTCTGCAAAGCAGGATGTTAAGCGTTGCAGAGATGCTTCTGTGTGGGCAACAAGGGCGGCATCGTCAGCAAAAAGCAGCTCGCGGACAAGGTGATTCAGGGTCTTGGTGTGGGCCTTCAGTCGCCTGAGGTTGAAAAGGCTCCCATCGGTACAGTATCGGATATAAATGCCGTCTTGTTCGTCGAGGTCTGCTGTGGCCCTTTGGAGCATCATGCTGAAGAAAACTGTGAATAAAGTGGGTGCGAGAACGCAACCTTGTTTCACACCATTGGCTATTGGGAAGGGCTCAGAGAGTGCATCGCCATATCTGACTTGGCCGCGCTGCCCCTCATGTAACAGGATAATCATTTTGAGGAACTTGGGGGGACATCCTAATCGTTCCAAGATCTGCCACAGACCTTTTCTGCTCACAGTGTCAAAGGCCTTGGTGAGATCAACGAAAGTTACATAGAGACCCTTGTTCTGTTCCCTACACTTCTCTTGCAGTTGTCTGAGAACGAATACCATGTCTGTGGTACTTCTGTTGGCTCTGAAACCACACTGACTTTCAGGTAGAAGTTCTTCTGCGATAGCGGGTACCAATCTGTTCAATAGTATTCTTGCAAGAATTTTTCCAGCAATGGAGAGCAGAGTTATGCCTCGGTAGTTTGAGCAGTCTGACTTTACTCCTTTTTTCTTGTACAGGGTGATGATGATTGCATCACGGAGATCTGGTGGTAGTTCACCTTGTTCCCAACAGCGCACAACTAGCTCGTGAAATTTAGCATGGAGCGTTTGGCCTCCATGTTTCCAGATTTCAGGCGGGATTCCGTCGACCCCAGCTGCCTTGCCGGTTTTCATCTGCTGTATGGCCTTAAGGGTCTCTCCCATAGTAGGGGCTATATCCAATTCATTTTTCACCGTTTGTTTTGGGATGAGCTGGATTCCTGAGTCTTGGACTACACGGTTGGCACTGAAGAGAGTTTGAAAGTGTTCAGACCATCGATTCAGGATGGAGGTTTTATCTGTGAGAAACGTTTGGCCATCTGCGCTGAGTAGGGGGCTTTGAACTTGGTGTGTGGGTCCGTACGCTGCTTTCAGAGCCTCATAGAATCCTCTGTGGTCACCCAAATCTGCGCATAGTTGAGTCTTTTTTGCTAGGTTGAGCCACCACTTGTTCTGGATGTCTCGAAGTTTCTGTTGGAGTTTACTGCATGCAAGACGAAAGGCTGCTTTTCTTACATGGCAAGATGGCTGAGCGAGGTGTGCTTGGTGAGCAGATCTCTTCTTTGCCAGCAGTTCCTGGATCTCTGGATTGTTTTCATCAAACCAGTCTTTGTTTTTCTTTGAGGAGAACCCTAAGGATTCTTCGGAGGACTGCAGGATGCTATTTTTAATATGTTGCCAAAGCGCTTCAGGAGAAGAGTCTATGGGATGGTCTTCAAGCCTAGTTTGAAGGTTTGCCTGGAAGCTGTCTCTCACTGCAGCTGTTTGAAGATTGTTAACTTGGAGCCTCCTCCTCAGAATGCCGCCCTTCTTAGGTTTGGGCTTAAAGTGGAGGTTGAGTTTGCAGCGCACAAGGCGGTGGTCTGTTTGACATTCTGCACTAGGCATCACTCGGGTGTGACAGACGTCGCGAACGTTTCTCTGGCGCACTAAGATATAGTCAATGAGGTGCCAGTGTTTAGATCGAGGATGCATCCAGGTTGTCTTCAGGCTGTCTTTCTGCTGGAAGATAGTGTTGGTGATGGTAAGCTGCTGCTCAGCACAAAACTCTAGCAAGAGGCGACCGTTGTCATTGCAGTTTCCAACTCCATGCTTGCCTAGTACTCCTTTCCAGGCTTCAGAGTTCTTACCTACTCGGGCGTTGAAGTCACCAAGGATTATGATCTTATCATCCGCAGGAACCTTTTGAGTGAGGCGGCGCAGATCGGTGTAGAATTTGTCTTTTTCTGTAGGGTCAGCTTGGAGAGTTGGGGCATATATGCTGAAGAGAACAACATATTGCTTGTTGTGTAGCGGGAGGCGCAAGGAGATAATGCGATCGGAATGACCTGTAGGCAAATTTTCAAGTTTAGAGGCGATGGAGTTTTTAATCATGAAGCCAACTCTGGAATGATGACTTTCGGTTTTGGGTTTGCCTGACCAATACAGTGTGTAGCCGGCACCATGTTCTTTAAGGCTGCCTTCCTCATGAAGGCGAACTTCACTGAGAGCAGCAATGTCGATGTTGAGTCGTGACAGTTCGTGAGCAATTATAGCAGAACGGCGTTCAGAATGCCCACTGTCTGCTGTATCGAGCATGGTTCTGATGTTCCAACATGCGAGTGTCAATCTGGACACACCTTTGGAGGCAGGTGTATGCCTTTGTCTCTTTGTCTTTGGTTGACCGCAGAAGAAGATGTCCGTTGGCCGCGGCTAGCCAACCGGATTGGAAGGGGAGATGAGCTTTGGTTAGGCCACCTTTTCTAGGCCCCTCTCCATGTGAAGCAAGCAGTGCTCTCCTTGAAAAAGGCTGCTTGGTCATTCAGGATGCTGCCGAACGAGACTGTCATCTCCCGGGTCAGTCTCAAGCGACCAATGTCCTGAACCGCCTGCATGCAGGGTTGGGTCTGCGGCTTCCAGTGACACCTTTCCACCTGCCGTTTCGTCCCTTGCCTGTCGCTACAGGGCTTTGCAAACGTGAGTACACCCTTCAAGCCTGCGCGGTGGATTTTTTAGGTGAGGCGCAGCGTGCGCGAGACTGGCCCCACCCTTTACACCTGACGTTCATCTGCCAGGGCCTAGCGAGCTTGGACGGTGACAGCGAAGTCCTCAGGTCGTAGGTTTGCTTAGAGTATCCTTCTCTTAGATGGATGGCCTTACAGGGCTAAACGAGCTCCATCTGCCCGGGTTTGGAGTTAGAGTTGTCCTTCTCCTAGGATGGTTGCCTGAAGGCTAGTGAGCCCATCCTGCCCGTGGACACACTTTGTCTGACCCTTCAGTTGAGACCTGTCAGGCTTGGGAGACCCTACCAGAGGCATATGCCACCATCAGCATAGCTCTCAACTTCGCAAGGGCACACAAGCTCTTTCCCCACGGCAAGGGGGTGCCCGTGAAAGAGATAACCACATATAACATTTGTCAAAAGCCCACTGGAGAAGAGACTTTTCTCTGGATTGATTGGGCAATTTATCAATCACACTATCATATTTGAAGCTATTTGCATCACATTTAGTGATCCCAAACCTAAGTGTCATAACACTCTAGGCTGTTGCAAAATAAGTATAATACTTTAAAAATATCAGTTCAGCTATTGCCATCTTCCAACGATGATGCAAGTTTAAAGTACCTGAAAAGAAAACAGTTATACTCTGCTGTGAGAATAATAGTGATAAATGAAATAAAATCTGACAGTTTAAATTTAATCAGTATGTCACTGTTCTGGCTTAATAAAGGAAAATCATTCTATGTTGAGTTTTTAATTTAGTATCAGCAATAACAGAGGGATAACGAAGTAGAATTCCGTCACTAGTTTTGTGCAGAGGGTTTGGCAATTAGGGCTACAAATAACAATTCAAATTAGATTTGAATTATGTAGTAAGCCTTGCCAATTTAAATGAGTACAAGCTTAGAAAACAGTGTAACTTCAGTATAACTGAGGTTAAGCACTGAATATATTGAATACTTTATTTTGTTTATTATTGTGCATTTTTCTGGTATCTGTGACTGCCTGTGTTTTTTCATGTACGTAATATATAAAGTATAATATATTCTACATTTTTCAGGGAAGAAACATGCTGTTAAGAATGCTCAGTCTTATTTTTTTCTACTTTTTTTGTTTCTGTAATTTGCTCTTTGGTAGACGTAATGATTGCTTTCATGATTTTCCTTCATATTTCGTCCTTAAAAATTCACTCACATATTGATGTTGTGTTTTAATTTTGATGTGAAGCTGTTCTCTCAAAATATTTAATCAATCAACAAGTAATTAAGCAGTAAAAATATATTTCTTGTGGAACTGGTTATCTGGGGTTTTGTTACTTTTTCTCTTTTTAAAATAGGAAATTTTAGCTTATTTGAGGTACTCAATAGGAATAAAATTTATCCTGTAGATATTAATACTATCCTACTTCATCTGACTGCTAAGGCAGAAGTGTAACCTTTCAAAGACAAGTAGTAAGTAGTCACACACACAATGAAGTAGCTCCAGGAGTATATTTTATCATCGTTAAGGCCAAATCTCACTTCTACTGAAGTCAAAGGCATTTTTCCCCTTACAGTGAATTATGAGTTAGGACTCCCTGATACTGAAACTATGAGGCTCAAGAAAAAGGCAAGAAAAGCTTTCCACATATTCCTTGCTGAAGGAAAAGAATAATGTAATAATTCAGTAAGATTTGGGTTTGATGGTGTCAAGCTACTAGTAATCCGTCACACAAGTGAGGTTTTTCAAAAACTGTGACATGAATCATGACATTTTTTAACTACATCGATGTGTAAATTATCTGTAATTCTTTGGTTAAGATGTTAAGGTCTGTCATCTCTAACAATAAGTGTAGTATTGCCTGGAATCCAAACTGCCTTTGTGTCAGGTGATTTTGCTGCTTGTCAGAAAGTTTGTAACTTAGGAACACCTGAGACCTTCATATTATTGACTAGGAAGTACTTTTGACATGTAAGTAAATCTTAGGTGGCAGATAATTAAGAATCAAAGGCTTGAGTTTCAAAATAGACATTTTGCTGTGTCCAAAATCGTATCTTTTAAGTATTAATGCTCATTAAATAGTGTAGCTGGAAGTCTATTGTCTAAGAAAGGATTTTTTAAAAAGCACTTAATCTAAACTCAGTATGTATTGGAAAATGGCAGGTTATAAGTTTCTGGCCAGGAAGAGGTTCATATTTACCAGAGTTCTGTGTCAAGCTGGTATCTGGGAAGGAATTTTTTTACCAGTAAACATGTCTCGGAACTTAATCCAATTGTCCACTCTCCTAGATGAACCAAATTCAGATGTGAGTGTCTATCTTGTGTGGTGGAGAGCTCATATTATCTGTAAAATGAGTCAGGGCCAGTTACAGAAAGGGTCTAAATCTACAGTCCACTGTTTTGGGTAGAGATGTGGAAGACTGAGGTCTGTATGTTTCAGCCAATAAAAATGTACTTATATGAGAAGCTTCAAAGTGCTTGTTTAAACATTAGAGAATTCAACTTCTGAGCCATGCTTTCAAGAATGCCACATGGGCCAAACATACCAAGTGAGACAATTTCCCCCGCTTCCCTGTGATATTCTGCGGCCTTGTGTGTGAGTGTGTCTTAATTATTTATTTAATCTTAATTTTAATTAATTTATTTTTGCAAGAGAAGACATTGTCCCCAGTGACAGTCCTGAGTCACCACTACAGCTGGCAGCACTGTCAGTGGCCAGATGTCTACAAGTCACCTATTTTTCTAACTCTAGTTTCTTACCACCTCTCTCCTTCTTTCTCCACCATTCATCTCTTCTTGATTATCTTTCTGTCACCGTTTTCTTTTACAAATTCATTACAATTTTATGAAACTACTGAAAATTATAATTGAAAAAATACATACATTACAGTAAATTACCTATTTCTTTAATAATCTAAGTTAAATTCTGATTTGCATGTAAACGTGTTTCTACCTTCATAATCTAAAGAAGGTAGTGAAGTAGAATCACATTTTTCTTCAGTTCTTAAGGTGGTGAGATTTGGTTTCCATTTCATGTTCAGCGACAGTAAGTTTTCTAGTCAAATATTGGTCGTACAGAATATTTTGCCTATTTAATCTGTTTCAGAGTGACTTTCTGCCAACTTTCCCATAGAATGCAGTCACTTTTTGAATCACTGTGAAGGAAATGTTCTCTAAGATCTTCTTAGAGACATTTGGTTAGATAAAAACATCAAATTGTGACAGCAATGAGTAAGAGATTAAATGTGTGGCATACTTTCAGTGGCTTGTATTTTCAAGGTAATATTTTACATAAACTGGTATTTTCATGGAGTTTCCTCACTCAACATTGAGAGAAGTGAGCTATAATAGTTTAACAGAGAAATAAATAAATGCATTGAATAAATCAGTACTTCTTCTAAAGGAATTTTGGAAGCAAGCAGAAGAAGGAACAAACTTTATACTACTCTGGCAATGATGATGACAGTGGTGCCTGTGATAAGGATAAAACATGCCTGCTAGTCCGCTGCAGTTTTTTCCTTTTTGGCGGCATTAAATGCAAGCCAGTTTCATTATTTTCATGTTTCTCTTGAGGTATTTTGACATTAACGTGAGGATAGTAATGTTTCACAGAGCTACAGCCTTTGGTATATTGATGGAAGAATATTTGGAAGTTCTGAAACTCTCTGTAAGCCTCTATGTATTTGCTGAGTGTTGCAAAAATCAGTGTTTCAGGATTATGTGTGTGTAGGATCCAAGAAAAATTGATATGCCATTGCTCATCACATACTTCAGAGATCTGTCAAAGGAGAAAGAGCATGTAAGTTATTTGTTTCGCCTGGCATAAATGCAGATATTCTATCTTTGGACATCTAAATTTCTTGAAGCTGAAGCCTATTCTGAATGCATAACTTTCACTTGTAGATTTAAAATACATGTCCAAATGTGCAGCAGATTAGAGTTATGTTTTATTAATGTGAAAAAAACTAGTTTTGAAAGAGAAGACAATCCTGACTGTTGACCTTACTCAGAGAGAGAGACATTCTATTTAAAGGTGTCAGCCCGTTCCAACTGAGTGAGTATAAAATGTTATCTGCTAAGGCGCTATTTTCACTGTTGGGGACCACAGACTGCAGAGAATAGTATTGATTCTAATATATTGAGAATATAACTTTAAAAGAAATGAAACGGACTCTTAATTTTTGCTTACATAATCTCATCTTTCTTTTCTGGATGTTTCCCCTAGTCCTACCTTGTCTACCCTTATCAGATAAGAGAACTGGAGTAAAGATTTTTCATTTTAAAAAGGCAATTTTAGATTATGCTGAATTTCTTCTTCAAACAAGCTTAAAAGCTTTAGAAATTGCATTTGTTAATATGACAAAGCCATTAAATAGGACTTAAAATTGACTGTGAGATAATTACCAAAATGCAAGCTATTCATTCTCATTGGGTCAAATATAGTCTGCTCATTTATACTAAATATGTGTTGGCTGGAGGAAATCATTACACATGTTGGTAGCATTATCATGGGAAAAGCTGCATTAAGTTGTGAAGGAAATCATGCTCAATTAACTCTCTTTTCACTTTGGAAGCCAACTTTCCAGAGTAAAGTAGCCGTCCCCTAAATTCAAGCACACATGTTTGAAACATTTCTTTAAAGCCATGTAATTCATACTTCCTTGATTTTAAAATGTTAAGATGTTAAAAATGGCAGGAGTTGGATAAACTTTAATACTCTCTTTTAAAGTGAAAGAACTTTTTTCTTTCCCCCCCCACACCAGGTATGATTCCATTTATATGTACTCACCATGTTGGCAGTCCTCACTGTAAAATGCAGGGGAGCTGGACTTGTAAAAGTAATTTCACAATGACTAACTCAAATGGAGGTGGTTTGTGTCCAATTACTTTGTGACTCAAATTTCAAATCAAATTTCTTTAGCACTAACAAGCTAATTAAAGAAAACCTCTTGTTTTGGACGGACAAGTTGAGGAAGTTTGCACCTAGCAAACCTGGCAGGTCTGGTTTTCTGTGTAAGTAAAAGAAATGGTGGGCAAAGGCAGGTTCATAGTTTTTATCAGAACTCTCAGAGTTTTAAACATGTAGCTGTGGATATTAAGAATGCATTCTTAGACTTAATAACAAACTCTATCATCTGTCTTCATCTATATTCATCTTACATCAGGAATTCCTACATTTTATCACATACTGTACCCCTGATAGCATGCGAGCTTAAGGTACCATACATTCAGTAAACAATATAATTTCGAGGTATCTTAACTCCTTCATACTGAGAAATTGTAAAAACTACTGCACTGCCTACAAAAAACTATAGTGTGGTTTCAAGACATGAATATGAATCAGCCTGCACTTTGCCTCCAACTGATGCAAAGAAGAGCAATAAAAGCAGATTAGCAGCTGCTTGGTGAACTGCCAAAATGTTGTAGCTCTGCTCTCTATCTAAGCTTCTACATTCGTTTAGTGTCTTCATTCTATCACTGATCAGTCTACAGAAATTGCATACAGTCATTACAGAATAAAAGTAATAAACACCATGCATTTACATCTACATGCATAGTAGTTTGGGGAAGGTTTTACTTGCTTTTATTTTTTATTGGTGCATCATAGGCACACCGTTTCATTCATTTCTACTGTACTAAAAGGATGACAAAATCATATCAACAATATGTGCATGAAATCTATCATTACAAAATGGTGTGGCCCCAAAAGGAACGTATGGATTGGAATTGGATTTGCAGCATACCAAAAATCAGATTTGACAACAGATTTAACCCAACACAAATATTTGCTTCCGCTGCTAAGAAAGCTGATTATGTTTAAGGCAAATAACATATGATGTTGAATAAGTTATAATCCATATTTATTATATGTAACATTTTTCATTTCAAAAAAGACCTCAAAGCACTACACAATGATATGCAGCAAAAGCAGAAATGCAGTCATCTCAGTTATGCCGTGAATCAAACCAAGTCAGTGAGAGTACACCTTGCCTCACAATGATAAAACCATGACACAGTCTTAGATACACAATAATTTGCATGTTACTTCTTATTCTGTAAAGTGAGTTTTACTGAATAAAACATACTGAATGTAAAATTTTTTTAGAAGACAAGAAATTATAAACTTTCTGGAATGCATATGAAGGAAGCCACACTGCTTTCAAAGAAAGAAACTAGTGAAAATATATTCTTCCTCTTGTACAACAAAGAATGCTTGCAGCTGTAAAGAGAAGGGAAATATTCTCGCCTTGATACAAGCACATAATAGTTAGGCATTATGCTTTCCTATCAGGCACTATGCACACACAAAAACATTTAGATTATAATCATTAAATTCTGCAATTCTTAAGGCCACAATACAAGGGCTGTAGTACAAAATATAGATTTAATGTACTTTTTTATCTATGTCTACTTATTGTAGTCTTACACATCCTCCTCCAGAAAACAATCATATGCAAAATAGTTTTTTCTTTCTCAGCAATTCTACCCCTTAACGGCTTATGATTGAAGTGTGTCCAGAAAAACAGTTCCTAGGCAGAAGGGTCTATGGACAACCCTTGTGTTGTCACAGATCCATCCTTAGGTGAATAGTTGTTATCCACCAGGACTCCCAGTGTCTTCTCCCCAGAGCTGCTTTCCAGCAGGTCAACTCCTAATCTGCATGGGGTGATTCCTCCCTAGTTACAACACTGTACCCTTGCCTTTGCTGATCTTCATTAAGTTCCTCTCTGCCCAAGTTAAATATGAGGCAGCAATGCGCTCTTATGGTTAAGAAGGTCAATGCTATCCTGGGGTCCCTTAAGAAAAAAGTGACCAGCAGGTCGAGGGATGTTCTCCTCCCCCTCTACTCTACTCTGCCCTAGTGACACCAGATCTGGAGTACTTGTCCAGTTCTTGGCTCCCCAGTTCAAGACAAGGAACTACTGGAGAGAGTCCAGCAGAGGTCTATGAAGGTGATGATGGGACTGGAGCATCTCTCTTATGAGGAAAGGCTGAAGAGAGCTGGGTCTGTTTAGCCTGGAGAATAGAATGCTGAGAGAATATTTTTTATCAGTGCTTATAAATATCTAAAGTGTGGATGGGGCCAGATTCTTCTCAGGAGTGCCCGGAGACAGGACAAGGGGCAACAGGCACAAACTAGAACCCAGAAAGTTTCATCTGAACATGAGGACAAACTTTACTTTGAGGGTGACAGGGCCCTGGCACAGGCTGCCCAGAGAGGTTGTGGAGTCTCCTTCTCTGGAGAGATTCCAAATCTGCTGTGCAACATGCTCTCGGTGAACCTGCTTTAACAAGGAAGTTGGGCTAGGAGATCTCCAGAGGTCTCTTCTTATTTACCTATGTGCTTACGCATTTATTTACAGTTAAGCATTACTTGGAGAATGCAGATAAAAGTTAGGTAAACATAGAACAAAAAGATATTGTCTTGTCCAAAAGGGACTCAAACTAAGTAATATTTTAAATATTCAGTGTGATTACAGATGCAACTGATTCCCAGTCATTGGCTTTTATTTTTTTCAAAATTGCTTGAGATACATAACATTACTGCTGCTCTGAGATGTGAAGGAAGAACTAATCCAATCTCATCCAAAATATTGAAAGTCAGTGAGAGTTCCTTAACATTAAATTCATAAATCAGCAATTGATACAGCAGTATGATGGCATCATCTTGGCCAATGCAAATGGGCTAAGTGTGGTGAGCCAGGGTGAACAGGACAGTGAAAAGAAGAACAGAGAGTAACTAACCTTGGTGTGGACCATGGGTCAACAACTAATAAAGAGTTATAGCTGAAACTGATGGAAAGCTAAATCACAGAATCATTGTGGGACAACCTGGCTGGCAGATTGTGCTAACAACTGGCTTGGAACACCCTCTGAGACAGAGGCTGGAGGAACATGGTTACATGGCACGAGGCATGTACTTGAGGTGGAGCCATTGGGTGTCAGAGCCAAGTGGCTGCCAGAGCCAGACGTAGAGCCTGGTCAGAGCATCCCACGGGATCACTGAAGTGGTCACTGGGGAGGTACCAGCAGATGGTGCATGTGTGTGGGGAGCATGAGTGGGGGGAGGTTTTTTCTGCAACAACCCACATAGCCTACTTGGTCTGCTTAGTAGCAGAATTATATTATTTGTTGTTTGTTTTCCCCTGTGAAAAAACCTCACTCAAATCAACAGCTCTCTAGCTCAGACCAAATTCATTCTAATACACGCAAGTAGTTTAAAATAATCTGGTTAATATTTTCCATTCTTTGTGATTTTGGAATTCCTGTGAGATGAGAAGCAGAAATGATTAAATTCTTTGGCATGTGGTATTTTCATGTTGCTGATAGGAAAACCACAATCAGAATATTAATTCCACATTAAAAATACAATATTCAGCAGTTCTTAAATTACCCTTTTTCAAAAGGAGTGGAAATCTTGAAGGTTTGAGATGACTTTATTTGGTATCGGTGAAGTCAGATGAAATTTTACTATAAGCATTACCAGAAACAGACTGAACTTTCATAACCTCAAATGGAGTAGCTTACTTTTTTAAACCTACACTTGAGCATAGGGCTATCACACTAAGTATGAACATCCTTATCGCATCATCAGGATGTTTGGAGCACAATACAGTGCAATTTTCCTTGATTTTGAAAAGAAAATAACATCTGCTATTTCCTCATTAGGGTTTGTTGGAAATTGTCATGTTAGCTTTAAGCATTTTGGTTTCAATTAATTCATATTTTCTAGTTTAAAGTAACAACAACAACAAACCTCTTGACTATCTCACATAATTTAATGCTGTGTAACTACATCAAGTATCAACTATGCACTTGTGTAAGTGCTGCTTGAAAAAAACCTGTGCTAGAAAATATGAGAAGCTTTCTGGAAGAGACTGTTCTTACAGCAGTAAAAGTTAACATAGGTTCCAGAAAAAAAATTTCAGATAGTTTCACACCCATCACTGTGGCTGCTGATGCTTTTTGGGTTTTTCAGGTGATTTGCATGTACAGGAGTTGTCTTACTGGTCCACCAGCATGTTTCTAATAGTGACAGTAGGAGATACTATCTTCGAGAAGACATGATCCTTGATATTTAAATGAGATCCACAGCCCTTGCATCTACCTGGCATCACAGTATTTGAATTAGAATATTACAGAGTGAATTCTACCAATTCCTTGAGGTTTCAGTTTACAGATAGTTTAGTTTACCCCCGTTCGAGTGAGATTTACACATGGAGAATTTTTACTTCTGAGCTGCAATGTTTGCTAAAATTTATAATAAAAAGGTTCATTCATTTGTTTTGTGCATATGGTTCGTAGCTGTTCTGTGGTAATACTTTCCATGGATTTTCCAGTGAAGACTTGCAGTATGCTGGGTTTGCCTTCAGCTGTCAGCACTTCTCCCATTTTAAGATATTGAATAGACACAACATGATGATTGTAAAGGAATGCAAAGTGGGGACCATGAAAATATCTGGCTCTTGTCAAGGATTTTTGGAGTGCAGAATTACTGTTTAATGTTTTGTCTGGATAACATTTTACAAAAGTATGTGTTTTATAATCTTGATTGATTTGCAGTCTTTTCTTTATCTTACAAAATCATACTTTGAGTGTGGTTAGAACTACCTTTTACCAGCAGAGGACTTCTGTCTGTTCTTGCTTGCATGGCCACAGCCTATCTGACATATGTTTATACCTTCTGCATTGGGCTGTTGCTATTCTCTGCTGATGGATGTTTCCGAAATCTTTCTTTGTATACTGGAGTCAGTATAAGATAACAGGTTTTTTGTCCTTTTCATGCTGTTATTTTTTCTCACTCTTTTCTTATATTTTTAAAAGCTTCATTATGTCAACAAGAGAAATATAGTTACATGTCACTACTTCTGAAAACTAAATCATATTTTAGTTGAGCTTGTTCATTTGTCAACTTTTTTTCCCCTTCTATTTCTACCTTATGCAATAAAAGTAACATTTACATAAACACAAAATCTTTGTTCGTATATGTCTGAGTCTCACTTTGAAAGACACTGTAAATCATGCTTATAACTGGTGATCTTAGAAGGGGCAAACTGTGGCACAATGGTATCCTAGTCTGTGACAGGATCTTCCACAACACATGTAAAAGTTGGTAATTAAAAACTTAAGTAAAAGCCTCCACCTTTTTCCTGTAATTTTAATAATAAAGAGAACACATAGTAGTACACACAATTCTGCAGATTTGTTTTTTTTTAATCACTCTGTTTATACTACTCCCCTGCAAAAAGAAATTGTGATCAGAAATGTTCTTGGTCAATGTAATAGATACATGAAAATACAATATAGAACTATATGTGATGCATAAAGTATATATATATAACAATTACTCAGAATACGATATATTTTGTATGTACTTTTGTATAATATGTAAAATACCATTTAAAATCAATGAAAAATCTTCACAATGCAACAAAACACGGAGGTGGATCTAAGCCAAATGTCGAACTTAAAACTTTGAAACTGGTGTGGGTGTGTATGCATGAGAGAAATTTGAAATCATAAAAAATGTTAGCTTTTGAACATGTTAAGCAATAAGCTGGTCCTAGATATATTGTAATAAAAATAATTGAATTGTGACCTCTTTTTCAAATTTCACCAGCTGGATGCAAACAGTACCAATATCCAACACTTTATCAAACATGCAACTGAAAAATGCTGGCTGATTAAATTTGTTATGAATTCTATTCCATATTTACCCTTAATTTTTACTATACATGTAAAATAAAGGTCTAGAAAAGTAATTTTTTAAGACCCTGTTTGAGCCACTGGAATGTTTATATATTTATTTGTTTTTTCTCACTGTCAAGTTCAAACCAATCTTGGAGTTTGGATACAGAGCCCAAAAATCTTTCTATTTTCCAGAAATTTCAAGAGGAATTGTGAATGGTTGAGAAGCTGGAGAAAGCTCTGCATAGCATGTAATCTATAACTGATACATTTTGTATGAAATTATGTGCAAATGCATTTATGGATACACATTGCAATAAGGTGAATTTTCTTTATTCAGGGTATTCTGTTTTACTATTTATACATAAATATTTACACATGAGAGAAATTGTAACTTACTGAATATCCTAAAAACTATTATTTATCTTAACTGCAGAATATAAAGCATGCTTTTGAAACTATAGTTTTCTAATATAGACAACATACAATATTGTATCTTAAAAGATATTTGGAAATTTTTTATATGATGTCATTAGTTATTTCAAAGATTGTTTTAAGGAGCATAACTTTAGCTTGGTGGTCTAGCAATAATTTCCTCCACTTCTACTGTTTTTGTGCTATTAGATAGAGAATAGAAACACCAAATAATTGATAGTCAATGAAAAGAAAGAATATTTATAGGCAGACTGAACTAAGAAAATGAAGGAAAATGAATGTGAGCAGATCCCAAGGTTTAAAAAAAAGAAAACACATCTTGCACCTTGATGTAAAGAGAAGGAAGAAATCCTTGTCAGTGAACTAGCAGCTCTCCCGGGAAACTTTCAGGATAGTGCAGTGAAACCTTCTCACCACAGTCCAGCAGACACCAACGGCCTCAGGACTCGAGGAACAAGGACAGCATTTGCATAACACCAGGCAGTGGAGCAAATACTAGGAAAGCTTTTGTGCAATATTTTTAACAGATTTATAGAGACTTGTCTGTGTTGATTAAGTGAGGTGGTGGTCAGTCTAGCGAGGTGAGGGTTGGTCTGTTCTCCCAATTAACAAACAATTGGACAAGAGGAAATGGCATCAAGGTGTGCCAGAGGAGATTTAGTTTGGATATTAGGAAAAAGTCCTTTACAGAGAGGGTGGTGAAGCATTGTAACAGGCTGCTCAGGAAAGTGCTGGAGTCACCAAACCTGGAGGTGTTTAAAAGATGGTCAGATGTGACACTTAGCAACATGGTTAGTGATGACGTGGCAGTGCAGGATGAATGGTTGGACTTGATGATCTTAAAGATCTCTTCCAACCAAAACGATTCTATATGATCCTGTGATTTGGACTGTGAATGCATGTTACTGTTAACTGGACTAATAATTCAGACTGTAAGACTGCTAAAACACTAATTGGACTAACAGTAAATTCTTGGCTTCACATATGAGGCGTTTTTCTGTTTGTAGCAAGATTTTGAGCTTAACATTTCACATCAATAGAAGGACATTGTGATTATTGTCTCCATATTACACAGTTAATAGGCCCAACTGAGGTGCATTATTACATAAAAATATTTACCTCTTCTGTTATTGTATTTCAAAGATCAGTGTTGAATTTTAGCTACTCCCTGATGTTTACAAGAATTGTTCCATAAAACTCTGACTAGATGTGCTTGTGAGCTGGACAGCTTTTTTAATGTTATTTGCACACCTCATAGAAATGGACATTCAAAAAATGGGCAAGTGTGTGGATGCGTAGATGTGTAGAAGGAAAGATGTCATGTTTAAAAGTTTCGTAAAGATTAAATATTCCCATTGAGCAGAATAGGGTTCCCAGAGTGAATGAAAGCCATTTTTTTAAACAAAAATAAAAGATGGGCTGCCAGATTTGCCAGCTGAGCATTGGCACCTGGCTGACAGTATGTTGGTGCAGATGGCAGTTAATGCAACATTTGGCCGTGTCACATATTGGGTGTAATAAAATATTTTTCTTTGGGTTATCAGGTTAATATTTTAGCTTCATTATATTTAAGATAAAGTCCACATTGTTAAAGAAATGAATCGGTGTAAGACCCATCTCTGCAAGTATTTCCTTTACTGAGGACCACAAAGAATCCATCAACCATCAAAATGCAGGTATTTGACTAAGGCTACTAAGGATGACTACTACACAGATGAGGAAAGCCTTTGTTTTCTATGGAATTAATTTATTAAATTATTATAAAATAGAAAGAGAAAACAGCAGAGAGGTAGGGTTTGGGTTTAATTTCTCTTTTTTAAATTGTATTAGGTCTGGCTGGGATAGGTTTTTCTTCATAGCAGTCTGTGTGGTGCTGTGTTTTAGATTTATGACTAAAATGGTGTTGATAACAAACCAATGTTTTGTCTATTGCTGAACAGTTTGCACAGCACCAAGGCTTTCTTTGCTACTTACTCTGCCTCCCACATTCCACCAGAGAGTAGGCTGGGGGTGAGCAAGATGCTGAGAGGGGACACAGCTGTGACAGGTGATTCCAACTAACCAAAGGGATATTCAAAACCATATGACACTGTGCTCAGTGATAAAACTCTGTGTGTGTGTGTATGAGGGAGGGTGCTGCTTTTCCTAGGTAGCCTTTGCTCAGAGGCTGGCTGGGCATCAGTCTGCTGGTGGCAGGTGGTAAGTAGTTGCCTTTGTACCTCTTTTTTAAACAGTATTTGAGGTACGGGAGGACAACCACTTCACTGTTCCTGCTGGCCACACTATTTCTGATACAAGCCAGGATGCTGGTGGCCTTCTTGGCCACCTGGGCACACTGCTGGCTCATATTCAGATGGCTGTTAACCAACAATCCCAGGTCCTTTACCAATGGGCAGCTTTACAGCTACTCTTTTCCAAGCCTGTAGCGTTGCAGGGAATTGTTGTGGCCAAAGTGCAGGACTCGGCACTTGGCCTTATTGAACTTCATACAATCGGCCTCAGCGCATCAATCCAGCCTGTCCAGATCCCTCTGTAGGACCTCCCTGCCCTCAAGCAGATCAATACACCCACCTAAATTGGTGGCATATGTATACTTACTGAGGTGCACTCAATCCCCTCATCCAGATCACTGATAAAGATGTTAAAGAGAACAGATCCCAGTACTGAGACCTAGGGAACACCACTTGTGACTGGCTGCCAAGAGGATTTAATTCCATTCAGTACCACTCTTTGGGCCTGGCCGTCCAGCCAGTTTTTACCCAGCAAGGACAACATATATCCGAGCCAAGAGCAGCCAGTTTCCTCAAGAGAATGCTGTGGGAAACACATTGAAATGCTTTACTTAAGTCCAGGTAGACAAAATACACAGTCTTTCTCTCCTCCACTAAGCATGTCACCTTATCACAGGAGGAGATCACGTTAGTCAAGCAGGACCTCCCTCTCATAAACCCATTCTTATTGGGCCTGATCACCTGGTTGTCCTGCTCATGCCACTTGATGGCACTCAAGATGATCAGTTCCATAACCTTCTCTGGCACCCAGGTCAGAATGACAGGCTTGTAGTTCCCCAGATCCTCCTTCCAGCCCTTCTTGTAGATGGGTGTCACATTGGCTAACCTCTAGTCAACTGCGACCTCTCTGGTTAGCCAGGACTGCTGATAACTGATGGAAAGTATCTTGGTGAGCACTTCCACCAGCTCCCTCAGTACCCTTGGGTGGATCCCAACTGGCTCCATAGACTTGTGTGTGTCCAAGTGGTGTCATAGGTCACTGAGCATTTCCTCTTGGATTATGGGGCCTTCATTCTGTTCCCTGTCCCTGTCCTCCAGCTCAGGCGGATGGGCATTCAGAGAACAACTGGTCTTACTATTCAAGGCTGAGGCAAAGGAAACATTCAGTACCACAGCCTTTTCCTCATCCTTGGTCACGTCCATTAAAAGATGGAGATTCTCCTTAGCCCTCCGTTTGTTGATAATGTATTTATAGAAATATTTGTTATTGTCTTTTATGGCAGCAGCCAGATGAATTTCTAGTTGGGCTTTGGCCCTTCTAATTTTCTCCCTGCACGGCCTCGCAAAATCCTTGTAGTCTTCCTGAGTGGCCTGACTCTTCTTCCAGAGATCGAAGGCTTTCCTATTCTTCCTGAGTTCCAGCCAAAGCTCTCACTTTAGCCAGGCCAGTTTTCTAGCCCGCTGGCTCATCTTATGGCACACCATGACAGCCTGCTCCTGCGCCTTGAACATTTCCCTCTTAGAGAATATCCAGCCTTCCTGGATTCCTTTGCCTTTCAGGATGGCCTTCTAACACACTCCGTCAATGAGCCTCCTAAGCAGGTCAAAGTCTGCCCTCTGGAAGTCCAAGGTGACAGTTCGGCTGGCCCCCCTTTTTACTTCCCCAAGAAAGGAAAACTGCATCTCATGATGACTATGGCCAAGATGGCCTCCAGCATCCACATCACTCACAAGTCCTTCTCTGTTTGCAAACATCAGGTCTATCGGGAGCCTTCCCCTAATTGGCTCCCTCACCAGCTGTGTCAGGAAGTTGTCTTCCATGCAATCCAGGAACCTCCCAGACTGTTTCTTCTCTGCTGTATTGCATTTCCAGCAGACATCTGGTAAGTTGAAATCTATAAGATGGACTATAACAGACTCATCCATGATGTCTGCCTTGAGAGTCTTCCCCCTGATCCCTGCCCATAAACACTCAACTCTAGTTTTTACCATCACTAAGCTCTAGACAATCAAAACAATCCCTAACAAACAGGGACACTCCCCCACCTCTCCTTCCTGGCCTATCCCTTCTGACGAATTTATAGCCATCCAACACGGCACTCCAGTTGTGTGAATCATCCCACCATGTTGTCGTGATGGCACATGTATCGTAGATTTCCTGCTGCACAATGGCTTCCAGCTCCTCCTGTTTGCTGCCCATGCTGTGTGTGTTGGTGTAGATGAACTTCAGTTGGACTACTGATCCTGCCACATTTTTGCGGGGAGGAGGCCTAATTCCTACCTGACCATTCCCAAGCGCTACTGGCATTCCTAGCCCATCAATATCCCTTGTGTCTCTGCTACCACTTGGCACTTCCTGCCTTACCTCCACTGGTACAACAGGCCAAAGGACCTCACTAGCATGCTCTGCCACAAACATTCTTGTGCCACCTCCAGGCTTAGCTCCAGCGAGCCTGGTTTTATCCCTTGTGCTCCTTCAAATCTGTTTTAAAGCTCCGTCAATGAGCCCTGCCTACTCCTGTGCAAGGATCCTTTCCCCGCTTTCCCCCCTTGTACCCCTTCTGCCACCAGCAGACCTGGTGTTGTGTAAACTGACCCATGATCAACAAACTCAAAGTCCTGCCAGTGGCATCAGGTTCAGAGCCAGGTATTGATCTGATGGGCCTTCCTGTTGCTAAATAGCTAGACAAGTTGCCATCCTTGTTATTGTTCGGTTCAACTTGCAGGGCCTTGTAACTGTTATGCAAGGGCACCTGGGAGGGTGGAGTTGTTGCTGAGGGGACAGGCTGATGTGCTGGACAGGAACTCGTTGCCATTGCCCCTGTCCTTCCAGTCACTATGTTCAGTCAGATGGAGAAGGAAAACAGAGTCCTCCATGTTATGAATCTCATCTGACTGTTGGGTCTGTCTCAGGAAGGCAGGATGTGGTCCCAGTGACTCATCTTTTTCTCATGCTCCCTGATACTCCTCAACCTGCTCACCTCTTCCCAGAGCTCTGTCACTAAGCGGAGGACTTTCTCTACCTGGATGCAGCACCCACAGGGGTGCTCACTGCTGTACTTTTGTACCAGAGTCACAGCAGGGCACATCCTGCAGCCTGACGCCTGGGTGGCTGCATGTCTCCACTGGAGCTCCATCTGGGCAGCTGCAACAGTTGTGGTGGGTGTAGTGTTTAGAGAGGCCATGGCCTTCTGCTGAGTGGAAACCATCCCTTCCTGAGCAGAGTGGGCAGAGCTTTCAGTGCCCTTCCTGCATGCCCTTCTGTGTGAACTGCTGCACCATTCTCTGTTTGCCTGTTTCTTGTCACAGCACTACCCAAAGGCTTCTTTTATGGTTGTGGTTGCTGTTGTCCTGGCAACACCCACAGTCACCCTCTCCATGAGAGCTGCTGGCTGCCTAGCAGGCTTCTCCCCTTTCCTGATGTTTCCCTCAGGCAACACCTGTACACCAATATCTACTGCTCTGCTGCAGGCTGGGCTCACTCCAGAGCTGCTCCTGTTGGCAGCTCCAGCTCCTTTTGGTGACTGTAGCTCCTTGCGGCAACATCCTAGGCTTTATTTTGTGCTGTCCGTTCTTTGTTTTCTTAATGGACAGATCTTAAATCTAATCAAATATCTGTCTTTATCTCTGATTTTGTACATCTCGTTAAACACTTTTTATATATGTACAATGGTCTAATGAATCTTGCTTTTCAGGATATGTAATTTCTAAAAACTTGCCTTTTCATACAAATTTTGTGTTTCAACAGGGTTTAGATAATTTTTGACAGGATCAAGTGCTGTAGTGTCAGGGACTGTACTGTCACTGTTCAGAACTTCCTAAATAGGAGTGATTACGATTGCTATCTCCTATGAATTCATCAACTTTTTAAACACTTTTCACTTTCTTGGAACTTCAGCCCAAATAAAACATGCAAAGTTAATTTTTCTTTACCAGTCATTCCTACTATTTTTCCTTGATTATTCCAGACTGTTTTTAAATTATATATAAAAATGAAACTAGTGAAACTAGTTTGAGCCACTATTTTTCAATTTGGCAATTAGTATCTGCAACCTGGTGAAAGATACTTGAAATTTAGCAATGGATGTTGACTTAATGTCAACTGAAAGAAAAGTTCAATGCTATTGAAAGATCACAGTGACTTTCTTTTATAGTTTTCTGGCACACAGGAACCAGGGAGAAGAAAGTTTTCTAATTCAAGTGTAATGGAAGCAAAAAGGCTGGGAGGCATTGAAAAAATAAAAGGGACAAGGTGTTTGTAGTTGCATATACAGAAAGGATTTGGGTAAAGTTGAACTTATTATTAAAAACCCTAGGAATTCTTAGGAGAAAACAAACTCATCATAGTTATTTCAAGAGACTGGGATTGGGAGTTGAGGTTAGAAGGAAAAAGAACTGAAAACATGAGTGTGCAGGGGCTAGGTGTATTCCTGGAGGGACGAGAGATGTTAAAAATTTGTCATAAACCCCTTCTTACACTACCAGGTTGAAGATAATGACCTTGGGAACCAGAAAAGTCATGCAAGGCTGAGTATTATAACAGGAAAAAAGGGTAGAAACTATTTATATTATTTTTATTTTTGTATATATTTTTATGTATGTACATACTTATTTATATTAAAAATGTATCTATATTATTTCTATTAATGAGATTCTGTGTGGAAGCAGTTTTTTTTTTTCTTTTTCTCTAATAAATAGATCTGAACGGATAATGTCTATTGGATTAGACTGTTAATTTTCAATTACATTAACAATAAATTCTTTGGTTGATATATAAGATTTGTTTTCCTTTGCCCATAAACAAGATCTTGAGTAAACCAAATAGAGTAGCTTAAAATACTGCTAAACTTGTTTGCACTAGGAAGTGTGCTTGTGTGTGAGGAACATCTGAAAAATGGGCTAATAATTTATTGATGATTACCTCTTTCTTGTTAGTTTTGTCCTACTTGATTTTTCCTCTGGTTTTCATCCAAAAGGATAGCTCAGATTCATTCAGAGAGACAAAGGGACCCTTTGGGAGATAAAGAGCTTTCTTTCCATGGTGAGAAATCTTGGTAAGTTCTATATTCAGAGGTTTTATATGTACACGTAAACCACAACTCTTTTCTACAACCCTCCTCTACACTACCGGTCCTCCTGTTTCTGTCTACAAGACCATTCTTTGAAGTTTATTACATTTTAAAGCTATTAAGTATAGTCTCAAAATCAACCTAGATACTTCTCTGCACCATTCTGAAAACTGGATAAGAAGTGAGAAGGGACACAAACTACCCGCTTTAGATGTAGCAAGTGCTACCACTATGGAACTAATGATCTAGCTAAATGCATCAGTAATCACAAATCTGAAGGAAACCCTTGAAGACATACTCAGTAATTATGTTTATTTCAGGATGTTTCAGGAGCTGATGAACAGTCATGCTACAATTAGAAAGAAAATTGGCAGAAAGCTGGGACCACTTTAGAGAAGTTGTGCACTCAGAAGTGCTATAGCAGGAAGAATTAAAGTTTTGTTTTCTGTTTCTTTATGTAATAGATTGACTGATAGAAAGAGAAAAAACTGTGTGCAGAGGTATGACAACCCTCCATGAACACAGTAGCACAACAGCTGATGCAGGAATCATCTTTCAATGAATGCATTTTTTAGAATGTCTAGGCTACCTAGTACGTTTGAAATAGACTAAATACAGTTTCTAATTATCTTACTTTGGAGGATTTTTTTTTTTCTATTTTTTTTAATGGACATGCCCAGACTGGAGAGAAATTGTGTTCTTTTCTCTACTCACCCCTCCTCTCCTCAGATGACAGCAAAAAACTATTTAACTTGTGTTTATACACCTCTTCATATTCTAGTCTGCATAATGAACCACAGCTTCTCATGCTGTCAGGGGTGAAACAACGAATTTATTTGGAAAAGCCAACTGCAGAGTCTGCTATGTTGGATACATGATACAAAGCAGTGTTGCTTTTCAATGACTGTTGCAAGGTTTCCATGAAACCTGATTTTAAAAAGAGCAAGATGAGGTTAATTGCAAAGGAAAAATTTCTGTGCTAATATAAATTTGAACAACTGCAAAGATTTCAATGGAGTTGAATTCTCCACTGAAATCCTACCTACACATGGCAAGATTCCACAGAAGAGAAGAGAAATTGATGTCTAAGCTAAAATCTGCACACAAGAGAATTTAAATAGCTCAGCAAAAGGAAAACCATTTAGTAGCATGCAATTCCCAACATAGTTCGGGCCAGAGACTATTCCCAAGGTAGGTCATTTATGACAATACTGGTTTAGAGGGTAAGAATATTAAATAGTATGGATAAGGCCTATTCTGTGTTCTTTTTTGCTAGAAAGACATTCTGGAATCAGTTCTTAGACATAGCTGTTATGATCTGTTTATATATGTGTCCTATATGTTATTCTCTAACCTCATCATTTCCACTTTTCTGGTAATATAATATACACAATCAAAACTCAATTTTTTCTTTTTAATTTGAAGGAGGAAAGACAGGACTTGGTTGTGATGTACTTATTGAAGATACTTACAAGTGTACAAAAATGTATTTTTAAAACATTTTAGAGAATTTGGCTCACAATAGATTAAATACACATAGGGTGCAGGTGCATGATGAATTTACTGATTAGTTCACCCAAATGTGTCATGATTAATCTGTCTCAGGAGAGGCCATGCAGTTGATTTAGTTCATAGACGTGCAATCTGAGATGCCTTAAGGTATTTCAGGCATCTCTGTGGGACTGTCCCATCTGACACAAAATCTATATTTTTTTTTACAGGATCCTTGCCCTTTTGGACCATCAGGTAGTTACAGGATGTTGTACAACATCTCAGATGGTACTAGATGTTTGTGTTTGAGGGATTGTACTTTTGTGCAATTTTTGATTGTGACTTTTGGTAATACATTTACTAAACTGCAATTCAGTTGATCATTAATAAGTGAAAGAACTCCTTAGACCCCATTCATTGCATTGACTAAACGATCATGATAGAGCTTGGATACCATATATAGACACTTAATTGAGTTGTCTTAATCTGGAGCAAAATAACTAGTATAGGCTGAACTGCTTTACTTGTTCCTGTATATGCTATTAACTCACAGTGAATACAGGCTAATGTAATTTAGTGTACGGTACAGTTATGTCACCTTACATTTTCTGTGAGTTAAAAGCATGTACATGAGGTCCGGCTTCAGCTTTTGAAGATATAACAATTCAAAAATTCTCTAACATATAGTTAGGACTTCAGTGGTTATATATTGGACTTTTGTGCAAGAAAAAAGAAACACCCAGAAAATAGAAATGCTTCTGACTTCTACAGAAAAACAGATTATGCAAGAGTCTTAAAAGAGTTGCAAATGCTTATTAATTAATCAACCAGTTCTTTCACACTTTTCATCTACCCACTAGTCAATATTCTCTCCTAGAATGAGTAATTTGAGGATTTTTGTAAATTCCTTTCAAGTTCTCATAACAGGATTCTGATGACATTTACTCAGACATAATTTGAAAGGAATTCCATTGACAATTACACATTTATTTCATTTAATGGCTCATCTGTGTGCATTTGACTTTTATGCTGAGCAATGAGATAGGAAAAAGAGTCACAGTATGGCAGTGCACACTGTGCAGCTGCACTACATAAAAAGCTAAGTTACTAACATTAATTATTTTTATGAAGAAAGAAGCTTATACTCTGCTGGTTATGTTAATATGTAGCTTAGACAGAGGCAAGAGATAAGCCAAAAGAATACCAAAAAAAATTTCCTGAGTCAAAACTGAATCAAATCAGCAAATGAAGATTACCTTTCCTTCTATAAAATTGATAAGGATTTGCCAAAGCTACAGAATTGGGTCTCTTACATTTCTTTGTATTTTCATAACATTTGGGAACAGGTTTTGAGATCCTTGGCAGTGTTTTAAAAACATTGCTAGAACTGAATTTGCAGTTATGTACGCCATCAAAATAATGCCCATAAGATACTTATACCAGGAGAGACTCAAAAGCAAGTTCACAAACTTTTATAGTAATCGTTCCTCAAAAAAAGATTACTCCATTTAAGTGAATTTTGCCCTAAGCAGGGCAGTTAATAGGAAAGAAAAATAATAACAAGAGATAGTGTATGGCACTGTAGATGAATTTAGACCACCCAGATCCTAAAAATAGATACTTTGCCCCAAAAGTGTACTTCATGGAAGTGCAACATTGCATTGAACGTTTCATAATGGGAGAATGTAAGGTGTATAGGAGCACACCTGACACATAGAGCTAAGAGTTTATTGTTAATCTAATTAAAATCTTAACAACATAATCAAAAAGCAACAAAGAGTTATTAGTCTAGTTGCAATACTTTGGCACTCATAGTCTGCAGGAGGTAATAAACACATAAAAGGCCGCAATAATTCTGGTAGTGCAATCCCCCTTCACACTCTTGGGCCGCTTGATACAGGGTGCGACTCCCCTCTCTGAGCGACAAAACAATACGTTGGAAAAGCCAAATGCAAGATGTGAAAGGTAGTCTACTAGATTGTTAAGGCCACGCCTCAACACTTATGGCTCTTGCCCAGAGAGAAAGGAACAATACCGACAATTACCTCCGGCAATGGACCAGAGCACTGAGGTGCTCCCTCAGCGCACATGGGTCCTAATCCCCTCCCATCTCCTGAACCTTCTTACGATCTGGTACACTTGTACTTGGTCATGGTGCCCAAAGAGGGGATGCTAGGACACCAAGGTCCAGCAAGTTCTGGGCATGCACAAGCAATGGAAAAATACCGAAACCTTAACATCTAGCAAGTTCTGGACATGTGCAAACTGAAACATTACATCACTTGAGTTAGGCCAAAAAGGAAAAATTACCTGACAAAAGTCAATTATCTCGGACCCTATAAATAATGGTCCAAAATGAGTTCCTTTGAGGTCTCCTGGATTACAGTGGGCTGCATCCAGCATCTCCCTTGAGCTGAGAGACCACTCAGGATCTTCTGCTGGCAAGATTGACACAAGGTCTGGGTGAGAATCACCTTCTTGAGACTCACCCACTGCCCATTGAGTAATACTGATGAGTTGTAAGTATTTACTCTAAATACAAAGAGGGAAATTTTAACTATAGGCTGGCCTCTTTTTCCCATCTCTCTACCTATGCAGGTGTTTTGCTTTGTGCATTTGAGAGTAGGCTCTGGATCCAAGTACTTCTGTTTGTATGTGTGTCTATATGTCTTCTGTTTGTATATATATATTTTGATTTAATGTACCCTATAGTAAGTTAGTGTGATTGTTGTCATTCTGAAATCTGTAATCAAGTTGCTATTTTACTTTGCTAAATCATTTGCTAGCTCTTAAATTTGTTAATCATTAAGTGCTTCTAAAATCCAACTCTTTTGATCAACCTTATGCCTGCAATAAAGTTTGAATTGTTGTCAGATCAAACCTTGTAAAATATATCCATCCACAACAATGATATTCTAGGTAAAGTTGATATATGAAAGCTTCCTAGTATCTGCATGTTTTATTTGATGCTGTGTGTCTTCTCTGGCACTAGGTCCAGTATCTCCAACCTTCCTTCAGCAGAAAGTAGCAGGAGGTTCAGAGCTAGAGTTCTTCACCAGGAGAAGCTTGATAATGGTAGTGGGGACCTTTACTTCTTAGGTTTTGATCCAGTTTATATAGTCAGCTGACTTGTCTTCAGTTCCCAGTTAAATTTTAACTGTCTTCACTTAGACATCATCTACACAATAGACTCTCCTAGTACTGGTGATTATCTATGTAGCTTGGTGACTACAAAGGTTTGTTGCAGCTTGGTTATGTTTGGTGTTCAGAGGGCTAAGTTAAGGGGAAAAAAAATCCACAGCCATCCGTTAGACAATTTTTACTAAAACTGAAACAACTCAGAAACAATTCAGTCCAAGACAAGCCCAGGCAATTCCTCATATAAAAATAAAAATCTTGTAGCACCAGGAAAAGTCTTATTTGGTGTGCTACAGTAGTTCCTACTTATGCTCCCCATGAAATTGGTGGACAAAATTTGTTGGTTCTGGAGGATAACTTACAGTAAATGAAGAAAACTGCGTATATCTGAAAGGTGATCCACAAAAATCTATGTACTGGGCTGGCAAGTAGAAAATGGGATTGCATTCCCTTTGGGTGTCCTGCTTTGTTTCTACAGAGCCTTCTGACAGGGTACTGCTTGAACCACCAGCTAGGAAAGACATGAGCCCAAGATCCTTTACACTATTTATTCAGGCAGAACTTAGTAACAATCAGATCTAAAATGAAAATAAGCTTATTAAAGGTTCCTAGACTACACAGACTTGATTTTTCACTGAAGCTGACATATATAACTTTCTCTAGCACCATTCAAAGTTCCTGTTCTTCTAATAAGTGTATAAGGAACTTTAATATTTATTTTTCTTGTCCTTTATTCCCTGCTTCCTATTATCCCCCCTCCTTCAGGACAATAACACCAAAATGTAGCATTGCACAAAAAATTTAGGTGCATCTGTAGCCAAGTCCCTACCAAGATACAAATAAGTTCACTGTGCCCTGACTAGAGTTATCCTAGGAATTCATTATTCAAAACTGCATTTATTGTTAACAAGAAACAGTTCTCAGTTTTAGTCTGGCTTGCAATTCAATTCTGTCCATTTACTACAGCTTCATCATTCTACTTGTCTTTTGTTTTCTTGTTTTTCAGTATTCCTATGATTGCAAAACTCTATAAGAAGACATTAGCTAAGTGTTTTTTCAAATGTAGTTCTTCTGTATTATGAATTTTTTGGGGTTTGTTTGGTTTTTTTTTTCTGCCACAGGTTAGGGCTGTGCCAGCCACTAAAGGAATGACAGATGCTCTCTATTAAACCCCCTCCCATCCCAAAGGGGAAACGAAAGGGAATAAGGGAGAGAGACTTATGGATTGGAAAAGAAAACTAAAACTGCTTTAATGAAAATAATAATAATAAAATGAAATATATACAAATATCTACAATACTGTCACCGGTTGGCCGAGGTGAGCCAATCCTGGGGACGAGTCCTCTCCTATCCCTAACACCCCTCTCCCCTGCACCAGGAGAGAAAGAGTTAAAAAGCAGAGATAGGAAAAGGAAGAAGAATGTGTGAGACCTCTGAACGTTTGGAAAACTGAAACAAAAGTTTAATAACACTAGAACAAAATGAATTATATACAGGAAAAGCCAATGCAGTATTGGAGGGTTTGTACGGGATGGAGCAGCGAGGGTTAAACGCGGGTGAGGGAAGGAACGATACCGAGGAGTGTTCAAAATAGCGCTGGTCACGTGGGCTCTCGCAGAGCAGAACAAAGGAGTTGTGGCTGTTACAAAAGCCGGGATCCCACATGCGAACCGCGCGCTGCGCTGTCCTACCAGTCTGGTCGTGCGGGTTGAAGCAAACGGCAGCAAAAGCGGCGGCATCAGCAGCAGGGAAAGGGCAGCCCCGAGGTGCGGCACCTCCAGCAGCGGGGTCTGTCCCAGGTGGCGCGGGGGTTTCCGTGGCAACGGCTCCGCTCCAGCAGAGTGGGGAGCGGTAGCCACAGGCAGGCACAAAGGCAGGCGAGTTCCTCAGGAGGATTTGAGCAAAGGGGACACAGCCTGTAAGGTCCCCGGAGCCAAACCGCGAGCCTGGAAGCCTTTTCCCAGAGAGAAGCTGCAAGTCCACGACACCCCTCAGAGTGCAAAGAGCGAAGGGTACCGGACGTCCCACAGAGTGCCAAGAGAGCGAGGGGAAGGCAATACGCGTCTCTTAAAGGGACAGGAATGCTCACGAGAAACTTTTACAACCAACGAGAGGTGCTAAACGTGACATGGGAGGGAATAGTCCAATTGGTCAGTTTAAAACAAACCTTCAAATAGGAGAAACTGGGGTTTTTTCCTAAACTGGGACAAATACCAATACCAAACCCAGCCAAACTCTGAAGAAACCAAAGGTCTCACAGAAATCCTTGCACATAGAAGTTTGTGAGGTGAGACTGTGAGCTACCTTCCGTTCTGTCTCACAGTCTAAACCAGGATCTGTATGTTGCGGACTGCTCAAACTTCCTTCATAAATCTGACCCTGTTTGTTTCAGCTCTCATACACAATACCATTTCAGAGGGAAGCTGGTTAAGCAGTCTATTATCTGTATTTTCAGTGCCTTTACAAGAGACAGCATTCCCAAGTCAGAGAGTGGATTCCCTTTATGTAGTTAGGACTAAGAAGGAGAGCCTTCTTCCTGTTGCTAAACTCAGTTAATCTGAACCAGTTGTCCGTAAAAAGATTTTATGTATGCATGCATAAGATTTTCTTTGTGTAAGCAAAGTGAACCTGTGCATACTTTATGTTTCTATAGTGTGTTAGTTCTTGTTTGGTGGAGAAATACTGAAGAGAAAACATCATTCATGAGGCACCAATAACCATCATGCTATCTTTTCAAACCATCATCAGAATGGATCACAGAAATTAATTTTTCAGTCTCATAAAATAGAACAATTTTACATGTGTTACTTGGACTGGATATCTTGCTGCATTGCCAGCTGAAACTTCAAACCCGAGTACACTCAGGCATACATGGATAAGCAACTGAGCACTATCCCTGCAGCATGGAAAAGTGGAAAAAGATCATTATTACCCTTCATCTTATTTTGTTGTGATAACACATGCAACTGGATCAATAGATGTTATTGGTAGCATTCTACATTACAGAACTTTGTAATAGAACCAGAGGGCTTGAATGATCTGACTAATTATCTCAGTTGAACATGATTAAGAGAGAAACTATTTTGAAATAAGCTGAGGAAAGAATAAGATTTTTACTAAAAAATTTAAAAAAAGGGAAGAGAGGAATAAAAATATGGGGACAGAATTGGGTGAAAAGCCTGGGAAACAGAGAAGAAAAAACAATATGAATCAATATAAGCAATGTCAACAGATAAAGAAATGAGAAAGGAAGTAACAGAAAGACCTGAAAATGGGAATGAAAAGAATATAAATTGAAGCACCTGTTAGGCATTAATCACAATACAAATTGTAATAATTAGGGGGGTTTGCATAATTATTAGAACATTTGATCAAAATATTCAGAACTCTACTGTACAGGTCTGTGAAAGACCTGACCTATCTGGACCAGCTCAGAGCCAAGGTTTGGACTAAATGCCCCATGGAGGTCAGCCCCAACTTGCATGATTCTGTGATCTAAGAGAAACATGGTCTTCTTGTAGTTATTTTGTTAATAATCCGTTAAAGCCATGTTGCTGGTTTGTTTCTCATATGAAAAAATAGGTATTTAAAATGTGTTTCCTAAAAAAATTGACAAATCCAGTTACTTCCCCCTTCCTCCATGAATTTTTTTCTCTTCAGGTGTTAATTAAAGGGAAAGAGTTTCCATGTGCTAAACCTGTTTTTTCTCACTGACCTATGGCAATTGCTTCATGTTCCCTAATGACATTTAATTAAGTTTTTCTAATTATTGGTTTCCTGAAAAAAATCATTGGTATTTAGTTTGATAAATTTTCCCCTGGATTTGAAATGATAGATAAGCATCATTCCCGACCAAACACTGGCACACTGTAGGACATGAGCTAATAAACACAGAAAAAAATTCATAGATTTTATACAGAATTATTCTTTGGGCATCATGCATGGTATTCTTGTCTCATTGTGTCAGCATTCTGGTTTCTGCTAGGTTCCCATGAAACAACTACATATGAATGACTGAAAACGAGTAAAAGTAAACTGAATACAGAACCAAATTTAAAACTCATCATGAGAAAGCCAGAGACTTTGTATTTTAAAGAGAAGGAAGCTCCTTATGTCTTTTATACTTTCGATTTCCTTCTTGGACCTTTGCAATGTTACTTTTTCTATTAAGTATGTTTTATTTATACAATGGTCTCATGTATTTAATTTTATGTATCTAAATTATTTTGTATTAGATACTCATATTTTTATTTTTTCTTTTCCCTTTGATCTCTAAGAAAATTTGGTCTCCTCATGGAACAAGAGAATAAACTATATCAACTCCCTAGAGAACATCAATCTCTACTTTTATGGATCTCTAATTCTTTCTTACAAAGTTAGAACAAAATAGGACGGAATTTTAAATAATGTTTTAGTGATATTTATTTAAGGTTTTTTAGCAGTTAAGTTTGGTTTTGTTTTGTTTCATTTCATCATTTGACAGGGGGGAAGGTGTGGGGGGAATGTGGTTCTTCTTGGTTTTGGGAGGTTTTTCTTGTTCCCTCATAATGAAAATCAAACCTGTCTAGTCTTATGTTTTATTGTGAGTTTTATATGATCAGCTGGTGTCCCAGTCTGTTCTATGATTTTGCTAAGATGTTTGTATCATAAAGATCCCCTGTCTGTACCATTACAATAGACTTCAATATGTGCTTAGAATACAATACTCTATTTGTTGGGGTGTGAAAAATAGTGTGGACTTTAGATAGCTAGGTAATTACCATGTACACTGTCTCATCATTCTTCTGATACAAAATATATCTCTTTAATACAGTCTAATATTAACTTGAATGTTAGCACCCATCTCTATTTGCATGGTAATGATCACTCTTACTCAAGCAGCATAAACAATAAAACACAAACTTTTATGCAGATCTGCTAGATTCATTCCAAATGTTGCTGACTAAAAGGGCTTAGTTAGAATAAATCAGTTCTTTTATTTTATTGTAACATGAAAATTAATTAAAAAGCAATAGAAAGCAACCTGACATAAACACCTGCTGTCAAATACCCTATGCAAAGATTGAAGTTCATTTACCTTAAAGATCTGGTACAGCCATCCCACATGAATGAATGCATCCTTATATTCCTTATTTGGAATATAAATCTAATGCATAATATGTGTACAACTCACCTAGGTATGAGAACATGTCATGGAGAACAATTCTGGGTTGAGATTTTTTTGCTTATTTTTTTGAATGTTAAGTTAACCAGGATTGAATAGAAAAAACAAAGGCAAAATGTGCCAGCCTTTTCCTTGGGTGCACCAAGCACAATGTAACTAGCCGGTCAAGGGAGGAGATTTTCCCACTCTCCACTGCACTGGTGCTGCCCCACCTCAAGCACTGTGGGCAGTTTGGGATGCCTCAGTATAAGAAGGACTACTACAAACTATTACAGTGTGTCCAGAGGAGAATGACCAACATAATGGAAGGTCTCAAGGGCAAGTTTTTAAAGTAGTGGCTCAGGTCACTTGACTTGTTCAGCTTGGACAAAATGTTGAGGAGTGATTTCATCGCAATCTACAGCTTCCTCAAGGAGGGAAACGGAGGGAGAGGTGCTGATCTCCTCTCTCTGATGAGCAGCGATAGGACACAAGAGAATGGTATGAAGATGTGTCAGGAGACGTTCGGATTGGACATTAAGAAAATATTCCTCTCTGAGATGGTGGTTGGTCACTGGAACAGGCTCCCCAGGGAAGTGGTCACAGCATCAAACCTGTCAGAGTTCAAGGAGTGTCTGGACGATGTTCTTAGTTGTATGATTTAGTTTTAGGTAGTCCTGTGAGGAGCAAGGATTTGACTCAATGATCTTTAAGGGTCCCTTCCAACTTGAGATATTCTATGATTCTATGTTTCTAAACGAAGGAAAGCTTTTATTATGCCCCATGAGATGCTAGCCAAACTGCAATTTCTATGTGCTTTATGTGATTAGTATCAGTTACAGTCATTCTTTTTGGACAGTATTTTTGCTCCAGAAACATTTGAGCTGTCCTCTGTGTTAAGCTACCATATCTTTAATAATATTTTAATTATTCATTAAGATATGCGTGAATGCATCAACACTCACCTGAGATGTCAAAAAAGAACTCTCAAGAGGATGTCAAGGTAGATGTCAGTGCCTGAAACCAGTGGCAATTAGACTCATACTTAAAATAATGAAAAATAACTAGATAAAAGTATTTTTTTTTTAATTTACACACATATACTCAAAAACGTAACCTGTATATAGCTCTGTAACAACACTTCTTCTTATAGAAACATAAACATTTATGTGTGCAAATAATTGCTTTCTGCTTTTGATTCCATTAGAACTCAAGAATTTATAATTCGTAGTTTTTCTGAAACCTTATATAGTATATCGGTATCAACAAAGTGTTCCTTATAAAATAATCTATTGCAAAAAAAAAAAAAAAAGCTTTTTTATAGCATACTTGAATGTCATGAACAATATACTACCCCTTCATACATTTGCTAAATCTATTTGAAGTATACTAGAAGTACACTACTTTCACGTAGGTGTATCCAGGCATGAAATAGAATCATGCATTTTTAAGTAAATTACTTTCTTACAAATTTATTTTAGAATATGCACATAATTAGAGTCACAGCTCTGCATAGAAGTCAGTCAGTATTATATCATTATATGCCAACAAGCACTTTGTAAACAAGATGTGCCATATCAGGATATGCATTCCATTTCAAATTTTACTTGTGCTCACTCTAAGAGAAGAGGCATTTGAAATTGAGACATTTTATTGACTAACATGATGTAGGACTTTGATCAAGGAATCATGTTGGCACTAGGATTTTTTTTTTCCATGTAGCTTGATTAAAATAGAATTTCAGAAACAATTGGAATTGTGATATTGCATTTCAGATAAGATGTTGTATTTGTCTTGTTCTGATGATGTGAACTTATCAAGACTTTTTTCTGAAGCTCTGTTACACAGCAGATGGGATATCTAATATCCTTTTCTATTTAAAACATGCAAGTTCTAATCAACAAAAGGGTTTAGAATGTTAAACCAGCCAGCCATAAGAAGTGTGTCACGCAGTTTGCTGTCATCCTAATTAATTAGATAGCATTATTTGTTGTCCCAAATGAACTCAGATGAGCTCAACGACTGATAATAGCCTCATTCTTTTCAGGGATTTTCTTTTAATTTTATTCACTTTGATTTAAGAGAGAATGTTTAAAGAGGGAAAAATCAAGCTACCATTATGAAAGGTTATTCAGAAATACATACTTGTGACTTACTAATACGAGTGAATATTTGTCTTGTTACTAAGGTCATTTTACTTTCAAATCTTCCAGGGTAATGTTTCTTGAATAATTACTGTTTCAGTAATTATCTTGCACTTTTTAACACATTTCTGGACATGTTTTGTAATAGAGTTCTTGCCCTTCAGACTGCAGAAAAATTCAATAAAATTATGTGAACATCATTTATAATACAGGATAAATAAAATCTAAGGGTTAACATAACACAAAGGCCTTCAAATCAATGTTAAATAGAAAAGTTAATGGGCTGTTCTCAGTCACGATAACATAATTAATTGGTTTTTGAAAATTTAATGCGCAGATTTACACTATAACAAATAGGTTTGGTGAATACAGAATTGAATGACACAGTATTGACATATTATAGAGGACTAATCTTGCAATATTTGTCTTTCTTTTGGTGACTACAAAGTAAATTAGAAATTGGTCAATGAAAAGATGTATAGATAATGAAGGCAATAATGGAACTTTAATAAAGCTGGCCATCATTATCTAAGTTTCTTTGATCTGGTAGAATATTGCACTTAAGAAAATTATTAAATTCCTCAGTGGAAGAAAGGACAGAGAATTAAATAGGCTGTTCCTGGAAAAGTACATGTGCACAGTGAGGATATTTCCTTCTAAATACATGTGCTATTTCTGAATTTCTAGATGCTTAGACTTTATTATTTAGGTTGTGTTATTTTTGTCTGTCTATGTATTATAGCAATATTTTTATCTGTTTTGCATTTATGGAACATTTTCTTATAAAAAAATATGGCAACTAAATTAAATCTGTAAATTCCCATGGCTTTTATCTAACTAATGGGCATTCTGGTGCATTTCTAAATTTTGAAATGCAAATAGTATTGTATAAGCCATCAAAATCTCAACAGAGGGTTAAACTATTTGATTTCCCCTTTGGTAACAGCTGCTACAGTAAATGTGAAGAATGAGTGCAAGAGCAGATACGTTTCTGAAGGAGGCTGCACTTAAGTAACACTTCATACTCTTTAATGAATCATTCCTCTATACAGAGTTCAGTCTTGCACACAAAGCATAGCAACATGTTCCATAAAGCATCCATGAAGAAATGTATATTCTTCTTTAACATACTTGACAGTTTCATTGGGTCTTGCTGGTAAGAGAAATGCCTACTTCTCCAGGTTTTATTGAGTAGTATATTAGTTTTCTCTTTTTCAGGCTGAAGACTCACAGGGATCTTTTTGTCTGTTCTCGTACAGAATGTATTCCATTCTTCAGACACTCAATTATCCTTCTATGCACACTTACTCATCAGTGTATGGTTTTGGAATTGCAGAGCAAAAGCTTTATAAAGGGTCCAATCTGAAGGTGTACTTACCTTTAACAAATTTCTTTTCAAACTCTTATTCTTTTGTTAATTAATTTTGCTAGTTCATTTTTGTGGTATATGTAACAACCTGATTACTGCCTTGGTTTGGACACTTTTTTTTTTTTTTGAAGAGTGACTAAAGCAGTAGGGTAATATTATTGTCAGAAATTTGGCTGGGTTCAGATAGGTAAAAATGCTTGATTTTAGTTAAGCCTTCCACTTGCAGAACCAAAGTCCATAAAGCAATTTTCTATAATTTAATTCAGTAATAAGTACACTTTTAAATCTACCTAATAGATCATATAGTAAATACTTAAATGAAAAAAGGTGTTACTGTTAAACACTAAATGTGAACATATTTACCATAATATACAGAGCAAGAATCTTTTTTTTAAAAGTGGGTTTTATTTTTCAGCTTTCCTGCCTTAATGAAAGGGTTGTTAAAAAAATACCGTGAATATCTTAGCTGCTCTAAAACTTCAGATAATGTACAATGTAGGGTTTGGAGTATTTTTGTTTGAAACTTCTTTATTTGAACATTGTTCAGTTGTAAGCAAACTATTGCTATGAGCTGGAATGCAGAAAGATGTTACTGGTTTTCTTTCCAAATAAAATGGTGTATCCACAGTCTACCTTGGAAATCTCTAGTGACATCCTTCATTGAATGTTTTTGGATTATTGCCTGGAATTTTGCATACAGGACAGAAGCTATTTATACAGTTTCTTTGCATTGCTTATTTATCCAAATCTTAAGAGTAGACAGCTACTGAGACACTAACCTGATGCTAGATATCTGGATAAAACAGAAAGACCTGATGGAGAGACCCAGTATCAAGTAGAAACACTTCCAGGCCACAGGCCAGGCAGCCTCAGCTCTATCCCTGAAAAGATGATGGAACAACTCATTCTGGATGTCATCTCTAAGCATGTGGAGGAAAAGAAGGTTATTGGAAGTGGTCAACATGGATTCACCAAGGGGAAATCATGCCTGGCCAACCTGATAGCCTTCCATGATGACATGACTGGCTGGGTAGATGAAGGGAGGGCAGTGGAAATTGTCTGCGTTGATTTCAACAAGGCTTTTGACACTGTCTCCCATAACATCCTCACAGGGAAGCTTAGAAACTGTGGGTTGGATGAGAGGACAGTGAGGTATGTTGAGAACTGGTTGAATCACAGAGCTCAGAGAGTTCTGATCAGTGGCTCAGAGTCTAGTTAGAAGCCTGTAGCTAGCATCGTTCCCAAGGGTCAGTACTAGGACCAGTCCTGTTCAACATATTCATTAATGATCTGGAAGAAGGAATAAAGCGTACCCTCAGCAAGTTTGTTGATGATACAAAATTGGGAGGAATGGCTGATGCACTCGAAGATTGTGCTGTCATTCAGCAAGACCTAGACAGGCTGGAAAGCTGGGCAGAGAGGAACATAAAGAAGATCAACAAGGGGAAGTGTAAGGTGCTGCACCTAGACAGGAATAACGCCATGTACCTGTACAGGTTAGGAGCTGACCTGCTGGAAAGCAGCACTGGGGAGAAGGATCTGGCAGTCCTGGTGGACAGCAAGTTAACCATGAGCCAGCAATGTGCCTTTGTAGCCAAGAAGGCCAATGGTATGCTGGGGTATATTAAGAAGAGCGTGACCAGCAGGTCGAGGAAGTTTCTCCTTCCCCTGTATTCTATTCTGCACTATAAGACCACATTTGGAGTACTGTGTTCAGTTCTGGGCTCCTCAGTTCTGGGCTCCCCAGTTCAAGAGAGATAAGGAGCTACTGGATATAGTCCAGCAGAGGGCTATGAAGATGACTAGGGGACTGGAGCTTCTGTCTTATGAGGAAAGGCTGAGAGAGCTGGGTCTGTTTAGCCTGGAGAAGAGGAGACTGAGAGGGGGTCTTATCAATGCATATAAATCTCTAAAGGCCAGGTATCAAGATGATAAGGCCAGATTCTTCTGTCCAGCCACAGGACGAGGGACAATGGGGACAAACTGCAACACAGGAAGTTCCATCTGAATGTGAGGAAAAACTATTTTACTTTAAGGGTGGCAGAGCACTGGCACAGGCTGCCCAGAGAGGTTGTGGAGTTTTCTTCTCTGGAGATATTTGAAACACATCTGAACGCTATCCTCTACAACCTGTTCTAGGTGAACCTACTTTAAGCAGGGATGTTGGACTACATGATCTCCAGAGGTCCCTTCCAATCCCTACCATTCTGTGATTCTGTGACTTTTGGCTACAGATTGTAACTTATATGAAGACCTGCGTTCACTGTAGTCAGATCTCTCTGACCTCAGCCCTTCATATCTCTAAGTGCTAATCATCCCTTGACATTAAACTGGCAAAAAAAAAAAATATAGAATGAATCATTTAGTATTGCTGACTATCTGAAAATACACCTTTATTTCTGTAGTCATTCTATTAAGGCAAATTAAAGATGGATTTTGCAGGCATAGCTACATCAACCTGCCATAAAATCAGTTTTGATTTTACAAAAATAATGATGATTTAATGGCTGGTTTGGGGTAGGATTCCATGCTGTCACTGTTTAGACCCAGCTGACAACTAAAGACAAGCAGTCGTTCTATTTTCTCCAGGAGGATAAAATACAACAACTTTTTAAGGGTCAAGGCAGGGGATAAGGAAGGGCTAAATGCATCAGTTATGGTCATGGCAAAAGACAGACTTAACTAGGAGAAACAAAATCAATTTAATTCAAAACAAAAAACCCACAACAAAAATACCAATTAAATTAGAGTAAGACAGAAAAGAGAACAACAAGATATTATATACACCTCCCCCCCACCCCTCCTTTTTTTTTCCCAGGCCCGGCTTTATTACGATCCCCAACCCCAACAATGGACACCAGAGGGGTGGGTGGGAACACAAGGTGGGGGGGTGCAGTCAGTCTTAATCCTTTGCATGGTGTTCGAACTGCTTGCTCCATGGAAAATATGCCTCACAGGTCCCTCCACTCATGTGGTATCCCCCCGGAGGATACAGTCTGGCATGAATGACTCCAGCCCATGTGGGGATCTGCTGCTGGGGTTGACTCTCCCAGCGCTGAGCCAATCAGGTGCCAAACCTCCTCAAAGTCACTGCATTTTTCAGGAGTTCCATGTCTCTGCTCTATTGGGCTTCTGCAGCCTGCCCACTTCTCCTGCCAGCGCTCTCTGAAAGTTGCAGGGCTTTCAGCCAACTTGCCATATTCTGAAGGAAAAAACACTGTACTGGTGTGTATTCCGCAAGCTTCTGGTTGCATGGTTGCTCTCCTTCTGTCCTACTCCCTCCAAAACAAAAGAGTGCTCCAAAAGCTGAAAGGCTTTTCTCCCCTTAAATAGGTTTATTCGCAGAGGTGCTGGTTGGCAGAGCCTGGGCCAGGGGTGGCGATGAAATTGGTGCCCTGGATTTGAAATCCTAAACCGCAACAAGCCAACTGGCAGTGGTGACGACATGTTGACATGTGTTTTTGAAGCCTTCAGTTTTTGAAGAAACTGGATTCCACTTCCTCGGTAGATGTCCTGTAAAATGCAGGGACAGTGAACCTTTGGTGTTTCCCACACACATGATTTTCAAATGGCAGTGACTGCTGTGTTTCAAGGATGTGCTCAATAGTTGGTTTGCTAGGCATGCTTTACGTGTACCAGTCAGAGGCATCTTTGGAAACTAGAGGAAAAGGGCACCTAGTTTGTGAGTGCCAGATGACTTCTGTTTGAGACACACATTGAACCTACATGGTAAAAGTTCTTGTAATTAAGAGGTACAGGATGTCCAGGATTAAGTCAACATGGAGTTAAATGCCAAGCTTGAAAGTGCTCTACAAACAAGGTTCTGGAAAACACTTTCCTCATCTTCAGTTCCTCATGTGTCTTAGCATGGAAACTTGCTGTGTTCATAACTACCATGGTAATTTTTGAACAAGCCACAACTCACCACATCTGAAGTGTCCAAGTGACATATAAACAATTTGTAATATTTGTGTCATGTTCTGAAAGCAAAGTGAGTAACCTTTTAAAAGCACATGGACTTTCTCTCAGAGAGAGATGTGATTTCATCACATGCTTCTTATTTACTAAAATGAGCTAATGAAAATGTACAGCAAATTGAAGTTAAACTCTGACTGATTGAAGACAGTTTTATTACCTAATCATTCTTATGTGATGTTAAGGCTAATTTTGTTTTCAGCAAGCTGCATATATTCTGGTATAAAGATTTTAAATTTGTGCATTATTTTTTAAAATTAATAGTTTTATAGTCACATGCTTCCATTTTATTTAAATATCTGATCTTGCTTTCTCTTGCCTTCATTTTAATGCTTATGGTTGCAGGAGAATTATGGGGTTTTTAATTCAATCCATGCAGATAATTTTCACTCGGTGTGTTGTTACAGTCATACATTACGTATTAAAAAGCCCAAGCTTATTATATAGAATCATAGAATGCTTTGGGTTGGAAGGGACCTTCAAACATCATCTAGTCCAACCCACCCCGCAGTGAGCAGGGACATCGTCAACTAGGTCAGGTTGCCCAGAGCCCCGTCCAGTCTGACCTGGAATGTTTCCAGGGATGGAGCATCTACCACCTCTCTGGGCAACCTGTGCCAATGTTTTACCACCCTCAATGTAAAAAATTTCTTCCTTATATCTAGTTTAAATTTCCCCTCTTTTAGTTTAAAACTATTGCCTCTTGTCCTGTAGGAATAGGACCTGCCAAAAAAACTGTCCCCGTCTTTCTTACAGGCCTTCTTTAAGCAATGGAAGGCCACAATAAGGCCTCCCTGGAGGCTTCTCTTGCCCAGGCTGGACAACCCCAATTCTTTTAGCCTGACCTCATAGCAGAGGTGCTCCATCTCTCTGGTCATTTTTGTGGCTCTCCTCTGGATCCTCTCCAACAGACCCATGTATTTCCTGTGATGATGACTGCAGAGCTGGACACAGAACTGCAGGTGGGGTCTCACCAGCATGGAGTAGAGCGGCAGAATCACCTCCCATGACCTGCTGGCCATGCATAATTTGATGCAGCTCAGGAAATGGTTGGCTTTCTGGGCTGCGAGTGCACATTGTCCTTCTCTGCAGGGCTGCTCTCAACTCCATCATCCCTTAGCTTGTAGTGATACGGAGTATTGCCCCGACCCAGGTGCAGGACCTTGCACTTGGCCTTTTTGCACCTTACGATGTTCACGTAGGCTCATTTCTTCAACTTGTCCATGTCCCTCTGGGTGGCATCCCATCCCTCCAGCATGTCAAATGCACCACTCAGCTTTAACTCAGGTCTTTTAGCTCAGATTATAAATAACCATATAAATGTTATCTAGCAGTCAGAATTTAAAAATAAATGCAAAAATCCTAGCTCTGGTTTAATTATCTTTTTTTTCTCTTACTTTATAACATATCTGTGTTTATAAAATATATCCATATCATTATATGAAATTTTTAAAGTGCTCTCCAGGAGTTTGAAATGTGCTTTTCAGTCATTGCAGCAACATTTGAAAAGCTGCTTTACCTCTGGCTTTATTATTTTATCTCATAAACCCTAAGACACCCTGCTAAAGCTCTTTCTAAACCTAGGAGGACAAAGAAGAAAATAATTTTCCTGCTGTCATTGAAAATTCAGGTCAAAGCTTCCTGACACATAGATTTTCTTGAAGGATATACAGTTAAGATCAATATAGTTCCATTAAAAAATACATTTCTGCTGAGTCATCTGAAAGCAGCTTGGAGTCTTTGTTTTTAGCAAACACACTTAATTATAGAATCTGGATAAACTCGGTGATCTGTGAAGGTTAATATCTGTCCATAAAAGTGTTGTGCTGAGTTTCTTTTGCCTGGTCACCTAAATGCTAACAGGAATTTTCAAAGAGAACTGAATTGTCCACCTTATTACAAAAGTAATACGTACTATAAACTTTTACTTGTGGGTCAATGGGTGGGTACTTAATGACTTTTAGAAGCTACTTCAGATTTCTTTTGATGTCCTTATGACTCAAATCTTCACACTTAATCTTTCAGGGCAAGATTTTCAGAAGGTTATTTTTTAGCATTTATGGCAGAATTTTTTCAAATGGCTACCTACTAGCTGCCTGTCCTCTTATTCAGGTAATAACCAGGTTTTTAATCATAATAAATAAACGCTATATATGTGCACATATATATTTATAATATATATTAAATAAAAGATATTTATATATATTTAAAAACTTAAGTTGAGCCATAACATTTGTGCAAGTACTAATTTTTCCATGATTAACTCCTCTGATTTGTCCACTTGCTTCTATCTGTAGTACCAAGAAACAAAACCCAGTAAAAACCAAAAAAAACCCCAATACTACCTTCCCTTCCTCTTCCACACTTTCAATCCACTCCAAAAAAAAAAAAAACAAACCACCAAAACCAACCCCCAAAAACCCCAGACTCACTCCTCAAAAGTCATATATACTACAGGAACAAATCATCATGATTTTAGATATCGTAAAGAAACATGCAACAAGAAAAACAGAGTCAGCTGGTGCTTTTTTTCCACTTCATAAAGAGTGCATTATGTGAAAAACATGGTTTTAATAATCTAAAAGTGTTCTTGCTCACAGAATTTAGTTGATGTAGAAAAGCGCCAACATTTACAGACTTCTTGGAGGAACACTGCCTTTACTGTTGAAAAATACATCGTTTAGAACATACTCCAAACGATTTACTAACGAATTTATCTGCCTGTTTAGGGATCATAGAATCATAGAATCATCTGATTGGAAGAGACCTTTAAGATCATCGAGTCCAACCGTTCACCCTGCACTGTCAGGGTCCCTAAACCATGTCCCTAAGAGTCACATCCACACGGCTTTTAAACTCTTCCAGGGATGGGGACTCCACCACCACTCTGGGCAACCTGTTCCAATGCTTAACGACCCTCTGTGTAAAGAAATTTTTCCTGATATCTAACCTAGATTTCCTCTGCTGCAACTTAAAGCCATTTCCTCTTGTCCTGTCATTCATAATATGGGAGAAGAGACCAACTCCCACCTCACCACAACCTCCTTTCATGTAGTTGTAGAGAGCGATAAGGTCTCCCCTCAGCCTCCTCTTCTCCAGATTAAACAATCCCAGTTCCCTCAGCCGCTCCTCATAAGACAAGTTCTCTAAACCCTTCACTAGTTTTGTTGCCCTTCTCTGGATACGCTCCAGCACCTCAACATCCTTCTTGAATTGAGGGGCCCAAAACTGGACACAGTACTCAAGCTGTGGCCTCACCCGTGCTTAGTACAGTGGAACAATCACTTCCCTGCTCCTGCTGGCCACACTATTGCTGATACAAGCCAGGATGCCATTGGCTTTCTTGGCTGCTTGGGCACACTGCTGGCTCATGTTCAATCGGCTGTCGACCAGCACCCCCAGGTCCTTTTCCGCTGTGCAGCTCTCCAGCCATTCTTCCCCAAGTTTGTAACGTTGCAGGGGGTTGTTGTGGCCCAAGTGCAGGACCCAGCACTTGGTCTTGTTGAATTTCGTAAATTGGCTTCAGCTCATGGATCCAGCCTGTCCAGATCTCTCTGTAGACCCTCCTGACCCTCAGGCAGATCAACACTTTCTCCCAACTTAGTGTCATCTGCGAACTTGCTGAGGGTGCACTCAATCCCCTTATTCAGATCGTTGATAAAGATGTTGAAGTGGACAGGCCCCAATACTGAGCCCTGAGGAACACCACTAGTGACTGGCCATCAGCTGGATTTAGCTCCATTCACCACCACTCTCTGGGCCTGGCCATCCAGCCAGTTTTTGATCCAGTGAAATGTACACCTGTCCAGGTCATAGGCAGCCAGTTTCTGCAGAAGAATGTTGTGTGAAACACTGTCAAAGGCCTTGCTAAAATCTAGGTAAACAACATCCACAGCTCTTCCCTTATCTACTAAACAAGTCACTTTGTTGTAGAAGGAGATCAGGTTGGTCAAACAGGACCTGCCCTTCATAAATCCATGCTGACTGGGCCTGATCACCTGACCATACTGTACGTGCCACTTGATGACACTCAGGATGATCTGCTCCATGAGTTTCGCTGGCACTGAGGTCAGACTGACCGGCCTGTAGTTCCCTGGGTCCTCCTTCCAGCCTTTCTTGTAAATCGGCGTCACATTTGCCAATCTCCAGTCACCTGGTACCTCTCCTGTTAGCCAAGATTGTTGGTAGATGATAGAAAGTGGCTTGGCGATCACCCCCGCCAGCTCCCTCATAGTTCTTGGGTGGATCTCATCTGGCCCCATAGACTTCTGCACATTTAAGCTTTGTAACAGTTCACTTACCATTTCCTCTTGGATGGAACCTTGATGATGCTCTCCATCCCCACCACCTGGCACTAGAGGCCATGCACCCAGTGACTTGGTCTGACCATTAAAGACTGAGGCAAAGAAAGCATTGAGTACCTCAGCCTTCTCTTCATCTGTAGTCACTCTTTCTCCCATTGCATTTAGCAAGGGATGGAGAGCCTCCTTAACCCTCCTTTTGCTATTAAGGTATTTATAGAAACTTTTTTTATTGTCTTTTACGTTAGCGGCCAGATTAAGCTCTAGCTCAGCTTTTGCCTTTCTAATCTTCTCCCTGCATAATCTCACAGAATCCTTGTAGTTTTCATGAGTGACTTGCCCTTTCTTCAATAGGTCATAGACTTTCTTTTTCTTCTCGAGCTCTAGCCAGAGCTCTCTGTTCAGTCAGGCCAGTCTTCTGCCCTTCCTGCTCATCTTGCGGCTCACTGGGATAGCCTGCTCCTGGGCTTTGAAGATTTCCTTCTTGAGAATTGTCCAGCCTTCCTGGACCCCTTTTGCCCTTCAAGACTGCCTCCCAAGGGACTCTGCCTACCAGTCTCCTAAAAAGGTTAAAGTCTGCCCTCTGGGAGTCCAAGGCAGCAGTTCTGCTGACCCCCTTCCCTCCTTCTCCTAGAACTGAAAATTCTATTATCTCATGGTCACTATGTCCAAGACAGCCTCCAACCTTCACATCGTCCACAAGTCCTTCTCTATTGGCAAACAACAGATCCAGCAGGGAGTCTTCCCTGGTTGGTTCCCTTACCAGCTGTGTAAGGAAATTGTCCTCAGGACACTCCAGGAACCTCCTGGACTGCTTCCTCACTGCTGTATTGAATTTCCAGCAGATATCTGGTAGATTGAAGTCACCCACAAGAACAAGTGGCTGTGATCTTGAGATTTCTCCTAATTGTTTGTAGACTATTTCGTCTACACCTTCTTCCTGGGTGGGCAGTCTATAGCATACTCCCACTATGACATCTGCCTTGTTGGTCTTCCCCCTAATTTTGATCCATAAGCACTCTACCCTTTCATCACCATTATTAATCTCCAGACAATCAAAACCCTCCCTAACATACAGAGCCACTCCCCCTCCTTTCCTACCTGGCTTATCTCTCCTGAAGAACTTGTAGCTATCCAGTGCAGCACTCCAGTTGTACGTATCATCCCACCAGGTCTCCGTGATGGCAACTATATCATAGTTTTCCTTATGTACAATGGCTTCCAGCTCTTCCTGTTTGTTGCCCATGCTGCATGCATTGGTGTAGAAGCACTTCAACCGGACTAGTGATCGCTTTGCCTTTTCCTTACAGGGAGAAGGCCTGACTCCTGCCTGAACTTTCTCTGCCACTACCTTGACTCCTGGCACACCAGTGACCATTGTGGTTATCCTATCACCAAACACACTGCCCTCAATCCCCACTGGTGCAGCATACTCAAGTAGCTCTCCGGAATGTTGTGCCATTAGCACTGGTGTGCAGCTCTTAGGTTTAGTCCCAGCATGCCAGAGTTTATCCCTTTCCCCCCTCAAATTTAGTTTAAAGCCCTATCAATGGGCCTAGACAACTCCTGTGCAAGGATCCTTCCCCCCTTTTGAGATAGGTGTACCCCAGCAGATGCCAGTAAGCCTGGTGTGGTATAAATCAGCCCATGATCAAAGAACCCAAAGTACTGCTGGTGACACCAGTCTTGGAGCCAGGTATTGACCTGGTGGGTCTTACTGTTTCTTCCCTCCTCAGTTCCTGCCACTAAGGGGATTGAGGAGAACACCACTTGCACTCCTGATCCCTTGACCAGTCGCCCAAGGGCCCTGAAATCTTTTTTTGATTCTTCTCAGGCTTCTTGCGTGTAGTATTTCATCACTGCCTAGCTGAAATGTTAAAAGCGGATAATTGTATGTTGTATAAGAGTGGGAAGCTTCCTTACCACATCTCTAACTCGGACCCCAGGCAGGCAGCAGAATTCCCTATGCAGTGGCTCAGGTCTGCATATTGGGCCTCCTGTTCCGTTCAGAAGAGAGTCACCTATGACAACGACCCATCTCTTTTGCTTTGTGGAAGAGGTTTTCAAGTTGGGCTTGTTTTGACTAATCCTCATCAAAGTTTCCACTCTTGATGAGTCATCTTTCTTGTAATTAGTTGACCCAACTTGCAGGGCCTCAAGTCTATTAAGGGCACCTGGGAAGGTGGGGCCCTTGTTGAAGCAGCACGCCTGCTACATCAAGCAGGAACTTGTTGCCATTGCCCGCCATCATTCTGGTTGTGATGGTCGCTTCAGTGAGGGTGAGACAGGGAGTCTTCAGTATATTGTGATACAGTGGTTAGCTGGGTCTGTCCCAGTGAAGGCAGGATGTTATCCCAGTAATCGATCTCTCTCTCACACTCCCTGATGCTTCTCAGTCTGTTCACCTCCTCTCGAAGCTCTGTCACTAGGCAGAGGAGTTCCTCTACCTGGGCGCACCTCCCACAGGAATGCTCGCCACTGTAGTCTTGTTCTGGTGTTATAGTAGGGCACACCCTGCACCCTGATGCCTGGGTGACTGCATGACTCCACTGTAGCTCTGTCTGTACAGCTGCATCAGTCATGGTGGATGTAGCTCTTGGAGAGGCCATGGGTCTCTGCTGAGTGGACACCATTCCTCACTGATCTGAGCAGCAGTACTTCAGCACTTCAGCGCCCTTCCGACGCGCCCTTCCGTGCGAACTGCCGCACAAACTGCCACGCCACGCTCTGGCTGATGCGCCACGCTCTGTTTGCCCAATTTCTTCACAGCGCTCCTGGTCTCTGCACTCCCTAGGGGTTTCTTTTATAGTTCTGGGTGTGGTTGCCGTTACCGTGGCAATGTGCTCGCTTCATCCCCTCCTCTTGCGAGAGCTTCCGGCTCCGGGCGGTTTCTCTGCACCCACGTGGCTCCCCCTGCAAAGGAAAGCCACCGAATTCGCGCTGACTTACCTAGATCTGTCGCTTGTTCTCAAGCCGTGCAGATCCGGGCAGCTCCTCTCGGATATCAAAGCTAACTGAAACACTGGTATTCTCACAGAGACAAAAAAGGCATCCCCTGGACAAAACTGAAAAGTGCTGTTAGAAAAATGCTTCTTCGGGCTACATGAAGTAATAGTGGCTTTGCTACTATGAACAAAAGAGAATGAAAAAAAAGAAATAAACCAAACAAATTTCATAAAGAGTTTCAAAGATCCTTGCTACAAGAGGCAAGGTTGTAAAAAAACAAGAACAAAATCAATGTGAAGAGAAGGTATACTAGTGTGTAAAATTGTATTGCAGTTTACATATACTTCTCAAATTTAATAATTTTGCAAATTTTGAGTACATCTTAACAGAATTAGCTTTGTTCTTCTACCACCTGTAAGGCCATCATCACTGATTGAAAGGAAAACAAATTTATTCCTCTCATTAAATGTGTAACATAAATAAGAAATCTTAGAGGTCATCTTCTTTTAGTATTGTCTCTTTATTTAGGCTGTAGAGTAGCTGCCATTTCCCAAATGACAAAATCTATTCAATCTGCATTCCATTACACTTTACCTACTGTGCTGGAACAATCGTCATTGATGGGTCAGTTTGGGATTCTCGGGTGAGAACATATTGGGTAGAACAAGAGACACCCATACCCAACACTACAAAATATTTTTGGTAGGAGGACCTAGCTTGTATTCCAGCTGTCAGGAAAGGTGATTTCTCTATATGTGTGATTTGATACAGTGAATAAGAGGAAGCAGTCACTTAGCAAACTAAATCGAAAGTGAAGTCTTGGTCAGGACACATTTGCCACTTAGTTGAGAAGTGCAGTAATTTTCAAATGTAGAGGAAAGGTACAATAGTCAGGTATAGTAGCATAACAGTAAGAGGAAAAAACATTTAGATTCTACATAAAATCTTACACAGACTCCAAGGAAAAACTGAACTGAAGAACAGTCTCTAGGTAGAAAGTGAAATATTCTTGTCCCACATCTTTAAAATCTAGCCTTGATCAATTATATCTACTGTACAGGACAGATACTCATAATGGCAAGGAAAGGGACAGATGACTTAAATAGATCCTTTTCATCTCTAATATCTGTTAGAGCATGGATGTATTCCAGAAGTGAGCTGACTGTGTTCAAGGAAGTTCAATTGCTTTCAACATGGAAGCACCTGCCTGCCTTGCTACCTCAGGGACATGCAGTTCACACTAATTTGCAAATCTGTTCTTCGCAACGCTACTGATTAAATGAGCTAAATCATTCATATCAATGCTTTTTTTCTGAAAGAGCTAGTCTGACAAAAACAATGTAAAAAAAAAAAAAGATAGATGTAAATGCACATAATGAAATTGAAGTATTAGGTGTACTGCAGTGCCATCATGTTTTTCACCTGCTACTTTTGTGCACATGCAGCTTTTTGCCAACACACTCACCAGAAAGGAAGGAGACTTTGTATATTAAAATAGAACCTTGTTTTGTCAAACAAATAGTTACTGTGATTTTCTTCCAGGTTTTTCCAAGGCTTGTACATTTTCATGATTCGCTAAGAGCAGCTTTAGAACAGGCATGCTAGTGTTAGCAGATAATTACACTACTTAGTACAATGGGCCAGGGTAAAATGAATGAACAAGGCTCAGTGACTGTCCCAGAGAGATTTTACCTTTAAAAGCTAACTAAGCAGGCAGATCAGACAATGAGTAAATGCTAGGTACTCAACATCTAAATGAGCTTACCTTGTGTTGTCTGATATACAGACTCTTTGATTTTTCTTATAGATTTGTGTTAGATAGTGGAAAAAGGACTTCTAGAATAGTGTAGAAGAAAAGAGTGTGAGTTTTTGAGGCAAACTCTGAAATTGTTTTTCTGCCATAAGAAATGGAGACAATCACTGTGTGATATTGTAAGTAAGTGTATTGGAAAAAAGTTGTACAACATTCCAAAATTTCCACTTATATATTTGTAACTATCTGACATTCCATTTAACTTTTTAATATTGAGAGTTTCTTTAAACAGAATGATACATATATTTAAAACATAATTATTCCTTGAACAAGAAAACCAAGAGAAGAACCAAAATATTTCTTTGGTCTTGCTCAGTGATTGAAACACAAAAACCTGATACTCCGTTTAATGAATATTTTTCCCTCTTTAACTTAAGTGCTCCTTATTAAAGCAGATTGAAAAGTACTAATGATATGAACTGCTGCAAATAGTAGGATGATACTACAATGAAAATCACAATGACTGCCAGATTTTAAATGATGCTCACCTGCATGCAGTTAAATCACAAACTGTCAACAGGAAATGTCACACCAGTGGACAAGGCAGCATGGAATATCACAGAAAGCACCATTATTATAGAATCATAAATATATATGACTGTCCGAGTTTTAGATGATAAACACTTGCGCTCATAATTACATCAGTCACTATTGAGGGAAAATGTCAAACCATCGGAAAATACGGTTCAGAGCACTCCTCATAAATGAGAACAGAATTTTGGAGATAGTTTTGAATCTCTCGGCCACCATTATAGGGTAACAGTATAAAATCTAGTGTGTATACCTTCATCTTTCAATAATATTGACACACAATCATGTCACCTATTTTTTAGCAATTACAGAACCTAATAATCCTTATATATTATATATATACATAAAAGATATAACTGTTGCATGACAACAATTAACCATTGTCTCTATTGATGTCATTTTTAATTCTGGTCCAGCAGACTTGAGTGAGGCCAAATTGTTTAATGACTATAGTAAAAACTAGTCTGTTTTTAACAAACAAAGCTGCCAAACCAGAGCAGAGCAATGTTAACTGATTAAATTTGTACTATCTGCTTTATTTTACTTTACAACTGGTGTACTTAGCGATTTGAACATACAGATAAGGAACATCACATCCTTTCAGCAAGAGAAAGATGTTTTTTAACAGTCTTTTGATCATACTGCAGGTGATATGGAAAAGAATAAACAATCTGTTCCAGGATGACCACAGAAAAGGAAAAAAAGTCTCATTTCTAACACAAAATAATTTTACAGTGATGTCATAGGTTTGGCTGAGGCAGGGCCAAACCACAGGACAAATTCTCTCTCTCCAATCAGCCCCTTCCCCATTCCAGGAGGAAAGGGCCAGGGAGAGAGATAAAAGGCAAAGATAAAGTAAGTAGGCAAGGCCTCAGCTGGGTTTTGGAAACTAAAACTATTTTAATAACAACAGAAACAATATTATACAAACAAACAACAACAAGGGATTAACTAATATATACAAGGTATGGGGATCTGGTGCAGCGAGGGTTAAACCACAGGCAAACTATGAGGCTCGTACCCGCCGGGCAGGGTCCGGAGCCGAGGCCAGCTCCCGCCAGGCCAAGGAGCAGCAGCAGGCGCTAGAGCTAACAGTCACGGCAGGTGGTCACAGCCTGATACGGCCCCGGGGCAAAGCGGCAAGAGGAACTTGTGGCAGGCAGCAGCAAGAGGCGATATCTTTCACCCCAGAGCTCTCGTCGAGCAGCTGATAGCAACAGCCAGCCAGATCCTATCAGCCCCTCTGAGAGGCCCTCACAGCCCTCAGGGCAGGCAAAATGGCAGCCACCATGGCAACTGTATCAGCGCGGATGGCTCCAGTCGCAGGGCGGCAAACTGCAAAGGCGCCAGTGCAGGCAGATAGGGGCTCACCCCAGAGGCAGCCGGCAAAGGCACGAGATGTCTCTCTCTTGCACGTGGCTTCCTAAAGAGACACCGTCCCGCCAAGGAGCTCCACAGCCAGGGAGGTGCAGTGACGTGCAGGGGGAGAAACACCTTCACTGGTTTGTTTCCTATGTCATTCAAACTGGTTTTACATTAAACCAGGACAAGTGATAATCAAGTATTGGCCTGCCAGTGAAATAAAAATGAAAGATTAATTTAGGTATCGTGATTAGAGCCCCACCATAAGTGGGAAATCTGGGTCTTCTAAATCTGGTAACAAGTTTATACTTGCCTGCATATTATCGGCACTGAACTGAGGTAATTCTCCTTGAAGAGCTAAGAGGAATGGTAGTTCCGACTCTCCCCAGTCCTGAAAAATTCAGCACTGAGGATTAGCACATCAGGCGGTCAGCCAAAAAGCCAGGTCTGGAACGATAAGGAAGGAGGGATCAAACAGTAAGTCAGACATTGTTTCATTATTTTGTTTTTCTTTGATTTTTTTCTGCAATGGATATCAGCTTTTGGTGTTACCTTCTGCAGTGAGTTATTTTGCTGACTGCTGTAGCACAGGGAAGTGATTTTAAGAAAAAAATTTTAGTGGAGCGAAATGAAAAACAGTTAGCTCTGACATCTTAGAGAAAGGAGAACCCCAAAGTTAGCACAGAGGTAAGTAACTTCTGGCATCAGGAACAGAGAACATAACAAGTAACAATTTGAGAGTCTGGACAAGGGAAATGTCTTGCTTTTCATGACTCTTTGTGAAGGAAAGCTGACAGATTTTGGAATCTCAGCCTCGGTTGTTTTGTTGATGGAACTATCAGTGAAATTAACAGCAGATTTTGTGAAGGAGAGATGAAAGTGTATGAGGTAAACATAATCAAAAGTGATCAGAAACCAATTTCAGGCATTTTTACAATTCCATGAATCAGCAGTGCCTCTGCTGTGATCAGTTCCAAATGTGAAAATTTAAATGAATGAAAATATGACTTTTGCCATTACCAAACTATAAACCTGTACTTTAAAGTTGCAGACCACAGTCAATATCAACAACATACTTGCTATCAGTACAGAATTAAAAAAAAAAAAAAAAATCAGGAACATGTCAGGAATAATTAAAAATACTTTACACAATGATTATCAGACACAGTCTTAGCATAATTCTAGTTACTGGAGCTGAATTCATGATATAGGGGTTTTTTTGGTCACATTACAAAAGTTCTCTTCAGAACATACTTTCTTGGCTGCACTTCTTACCTCTAGATAACTTCCCCAGCTCCCTGCTTTGTGTTATTCTTCAAACACTCTGCACATTGCTTATGCCACTCTCAGAATTTTAATGTGAATTTCTCAGAATATGGAGTGTTATGAAGCATTAACACCTAAACCCACTGCTAATCCCCACATGGCTTGCTTTATTTTCTTATATCTGTGTATGGTATGAGCTATAGAGAACAATAAAACCAAACAAGAACCTTGGAGAGAGAGCAAGAGTCCGTGTGTGTAAAACATGCTAAGTAATTATGGTGGTCCTATTTGAAGAACTATATTCAAGGTTTTTTATAAATATAGAACATTTTCAATCAGATTATTAGTAGTAGGTAAAATGCAGTTTGCTGTCAAAGTTTGCCGTCAAAGTTTGCCTTGAGGCCTTCTGTGACCCAGAGGTTAATTTTGATACCACATGAATATCAAATCTGCTTCAAGAAGCAAAAATATGTAGTTTTTCAACATATTCACATGTCATTTTGAATTAATAGCACAAGAAGAAGAGACTTATAGCAAGTCCTGTTTTCCCAAACCTATAACTTCAGCCTCATATTTACTGCATGCAGTAGAGACAAAAGTTCAGAAGCTTTTCATTCATAAGACTCACTGGATCTTAATATTTCTTTCTTTAATCAAAAATGCGTATTTTAATAATACAAATCTAAAATAGGAATTCAAAATACAGCCTATCAAGGATATGCACAGAAATTGCATACTTTGCTCATCTTCTTGCTCTTCTCTTTCTGTTCTGATATGCATATCTTCAGATTTTGTGAAAAAAACAGAAAATGGCCTAGCAGATTTTTCATATTCCATTTTTCTAAGAGTCACCATTTTTTAAAGTTCCTGACTAGAGATCACATCACTAGGCAGAAATAAATAGCTACATATAATAACAATTCATCAGGAGCAAACCAACACGGAGTCCTTCTCCCATTATTGTCCCATTTAGAGACCACATGATAATTCAGATAAGTTCAAATCCAGTGCTACAAGCATAGTTGAAATTCTTTAGAAGAAACTGTGAAAAATGTTGATAATATAACTTCTGGTACCAATGTGTAAATTAATACGGGTTGTGCATATAAATCTACACTCCTGACATGTATTTCATAATGCACAATAAAGCTTTTCAACTCTGTTGGATGGTGGGGTTTTTTTAGCTCTTTCAAATAAAAAAGAAAAATTAATTAGGAGTTGTGCAAAACGAATACTTGCCTACTTATTAAAAACAACAACAAAAAAATCTATTCAAACAAATAGGCACTACCTTCAATAAAGAATGTACATTGACCGTGGACATTGGTCTTATGTTCTTCTTTAACCTTGGCCTTGAAAAGGAAGGAAATAATGTACATAAGTGTTTAGACTCCTGGATGAAGGAGCTCCCCAGTTTAATGACAGTAAGCACAGTTTAAAGACAAAAACAAAATAACAAACAGAACAATTGCAGTCAGCAAAATTAAAAGAAAAAAATGGAGAATTACAGAAAAGGAGTACTTTAAAATGAGTAATCACGGAAAATTTGAAAGAAACCACATAACCTAGAAAAAGTGACATTATTGTAGGCTATTAGCTATTTTTCCTTCTACATTTCCTAGTGTTTGAGAAGTACCAACCAACACAAACTAGTTCTAATTAAAATGGTTTCATTATAATGAAAATCAAATTGTTTTAAATATGTACATATGCACTTCAGAGCAGACACGTAAGGACCAACTTAAACTGCAAAAAGCCTCCTAACAATACACATTTCAAAAAAAAAAAATAATGCAGAGAACAGATGAGATGGAGAAAACCAAATTAATGTTGCTACAAGTTCTTTATAGATAAGTACTCAGTATAGAGGCTCACAGTAAGCTCTCTCATTTGAGTACAAAATGTTACAGATAAATGAAGAAAAGAGCTCTAAGCAAATTAGAAGTGAATAATTTACATGAGCTGTTTAAATGAGCTTTTGACAAGAAATAAAAACAAAGGAGAATGAACTAGAGTTAACTTACAGTCAGGTCATGGTCTCCTGGAGAAGAAGTTAGATAACATGAGATATTCCCCTGACACCAATTAGAGCGATAACTTGTTCTAAGTATTTTTAGAAAGTGTCAAGGTCAATACATAAAAGGTTAGTTAAGGCCAGAGTTAAGTTAAGTTAAAGCCAGAATTTAACATGGAGAAATCATATTTGAAAAGGTTTCAAAATATGCCGGTCCTAAGCTCTTACATTTGAGGCTTTGTCTACTACATTTTTTACACTTGGAATAGTACAGAATGTTTTTTACTTAATATTTCTAGGCAAGAAATGGTCTTGCAGACTACAGGAAAAGAAATCAAAACATCTGATGTGAAAAAGAGGCTACTTAAAAAATTGAAATGCTGAAGTAAAGCTAGGAAAATATCCAGGCCATGTTTGAGCTGAAAACAAAAGTTCTATGCTATGATCTGTTGTGTATAAGCTAGTTTTTTTCATACTATGTTATTTTAAAAGCTATTTTAAACTTGATTTCGTAGACTTCTACAGAGACTGTGTAAGTCTTTCAGAGGTCTAGATACTTTGCTTTTTTCTACAGATACATTAATTGGGTTCTAAATAGCAAGTCACGATTTTGTTACAGTTCCTTTGTGTTTACAAGTCCCTACACGCATGCTTTTCCGAGGGAAAAATAGAGTCCCCATCTCCCTGTAATGCCTTTGATTTATCAGGCAGGTATTTGCTATGGGTCAAGCATCTGCAGAACACATCCATATTTTTCAATATTGAATAACAGGCTCATTCATTTTGCATATCTATACAAAGACAAAAAATACATATATTCTCTTCCATAGAATTACTACGGCAACAACTCATATTAGGGGACTACATGAACAAATGGTTTCTATTTCTTCTACAGAATTTTCCTTCTTGCTCTTGCAAACACTTACAATCAATCAGCCATCATAATGTCAGCTTCCTTTTACTAACTTGACTTCCCTATGCTCAGCTGAATATCAAGAACTGTGATAACTGAAGAGTTACCTAGTTGACGTTTCTAACCTCATATATCTTTCTGTTCTTTACCCTCCTCACGTTCAGCTGGTGTCTTTCAAGACACGGATCACAATATCTCTAGATGCATATCCCAATTTACTTGGCCACTGGTTTATATTCAGGAAGTGTGAGGACTGTCCCTAAGTGTTCAGTTGGGCACCTAGGTGTCATTCTCCTGCAGATGAAGCCAGCGTTAGAGCTGTCCTGGCTGGCATTTGAGTTTCTCCAGTTAAAGCTTTTTAACTTTGTGCACCACATGGTACTGCTGATTACCGTGCAGTCTAAGGGGTTCACTCTAAAATTACAAAAAGACCTAGCTAGAGACTGGCATGTCCTACCAATTTACAGTCACATGTAATCATTAACACCGCTGATTGAACCTCAAATCTTTAATCGGGCTGTTGAAGTGCAGACAGCTCAAGCCTCAAGTGACGGTTTCTTTTATAATTTTGGCATCTGTTGTAGATATATCTGGCTGCATAAAATAGGAATGTTAAAGGACTTTCTGACAGGATCTATGTATAGTTCATCTACTCAATCACAGTTATCTGATGTTTTATAACTGTAATTATTTTTGATCATTAAATGACTGTACCAGAATTAGGTGAGAATTTATGAGCTTGAAAAGTGATTCAGCTTATGAAATGGAATATGAGTCCATATTCTCAATTTAAAAGTCATTACGTATACAACAAAAAATGATGTGATATGCAGAAAAAAAAATCTGAAGCTTGTTCCTACTTTTCAGAAAGATGAGGACACTTCCTTGATATTTCTGATATTACTCATGTTTTCTATCTGACTATAACCTTGCGAGTAACAGTGAATTTGTATAGAATAGATAAGAAATGAATCAGGGACATAGTTTCTGATGCTATTAAACACTTTGCCAGGTCGGGATCTGAACTACCTTCCTTGCCTGAAGCATGCATATTCTAAATCATTTTGATGTATCTCATGAAACTTGGAACTTCCTCATGTTTTCCTGTCATGTTATCCAAGTGGATCCAGAGGTAATGGAAGAAATTAGAATGGTAGAAGGAAGACGCAATTGCAGATCAGTCTACTTTTCCATTAATTTATAGGTGTTTTCTGGAAAGTCCTTGTGAAAATACGTGCTGAAAATCACTCTCTATCAGTAAAGAAATCTCCCACTTATTCTCAAATCTGTGCCAAAGAGGAGGTGAAGCACTAGTTATTGCCCAGAATGCATGAAATAGCAGTTGGGGTTTTTTTCAGTTAGTGATGGTCTTTCTAAAATAACAAGTGATGACATTTAGGTTTTCTCCCTGGTAAAATCTGATGAGGTTAGATGACTTTAGATGCCCACCTCTTAAATTACTATTTAAAAGAGTCCTCCTGAGCATCTGTCAAATCCTGAATATGTCAGAGCATGCTTAGTTTGTTTGCCTGAAAGCTCCACCTGCTCTAGCACTTTCCAGGTTGCTTTTGCCTACACTGATGTGACGGATGCATTCAATCTCTCTTAACCAAACTTACAGTAGTTTGGTACAGGCACCAAAGGAGGTAAAGGCCTGAGGTGTAGCCAGGTCAAGAACTCCTCTAGGAAACCCACAAAGGAGCAGAACACAGTGAGCGCTGGTGCTTGGAACATGAGCTTGGAACACCAATAAGTTGTGGGTACAAGGAGTCTTGTGCATGCCTCTCCCACTGTATGCAACTTGACTATAAGCCAACCACTTTATTCCATAAATATGACAGCCTAAGTGAGCCTCCTTTGAGCTCTCCCTGCTAGGCAGCATGGCTGCATGGCAGTGATCTCCCCTTGAGCTGGGACACCTCTCAAGGTTGCTTCTTGAAGCAAAGAGATTTTACCAACAACAGATTGTTGGACGAGCCCAATTTGAGTTCCTCCTGGATGGCAACTGGACTGCATGCCAGGCAACTCTACCCTTGAGTGGGGATGCTTCTCAATGTTAAGAGCCACTAGTTGTTTAGCTTAAATAAGTAAGTTTTAAATAGAATTAATTACTTAGAGTTATAATGTTGTGTGATTTAGTATGCTGTTTGCGCAGCTTTACTTACTCTGTATGAGTAGCTACATTTGCTGAAGCCTTAGGCCACAAGCTCTGAACTTTCTCTTAGATTTACTGAACTTGCACCTGCTTAAGCAAAACAGGGCCTCCAGAGCCAACACAAACCGGAAGATAAGGAGGCTTCAAGGCTACAAACATCAATGGCAGCTGCAACTAGACAAAATAACAGCCTGTCTGGAGAAAGTGAAGGAAACAAATTAAGGAGTCAGAAGATCTCAGGCCAGAATCACTATTAGATCAAAGGACACATGGATCAAAGGGCACGTGAAGAGAGTGCAAGGGGCGGGTGAATATTCGGTTTGTGTATAATTACCCAAGAATTTCTTTGTTTAGGTCCTTCCATCCTTCCCTGTAGGCACCCGGCTGGAGCTGATCCTGCTGCTGTGCCACTATTAAATTATTTATTTTTTGTAAGGTTCGATGCATGAGACACTGTTTCAGGCAATCTAGGGTTCAAACTTTGAGCGAACTAATGCTGGACACCTGGACAGAAGGTAAGTGGCTGATAACATGCTGAATTAATGTCTAATTAAATTCATGCAGCTAATAAGCCATAAATCTTTGACCAGGTCTGGGACTAACTTTGCATCTAGCTGAACTTAGAGTCCTCTCTGAGAAGGAGTTTAGAAAGCAAGGTGATCTGTTCTGAAGCTTGCGACTCAACAGGAGGGTATCCCTTATCTTTTTGCATCTCTAGCCTCTATGTTAATCATTTTAAATCGATTCTAACTAAATTTTCCTTTGCATTTCTCTTTCATGTAGTAAGAGTGAACCTTACCATCAAATTCTGTTAAGCTGCACTTTTACAAATTCATGTTAAAATCACTTTTGCTAATAACTTTGACAGTGATTCTTTAAGTAATCTAAAACACTCATCCATGACAAATTGGTGTAATCAGCAGGATCATAAATCACTCATCCACAACACCTAAACAACAAGGTATCTAGCTCCAAATTTCACAAGTGTACAAAAGAAAGGCTGAGTAATGCTTAAATTGCTTGACCTAACACTTCTTAGAGAAATTGTCACATCACAAAATGAAGTTACAACTGTAGAAGATAATAACAGCACTAACTTTTTAAATAGAAAAAAAAGAAAAAGAAAAAAAAGAGCATTCCAATTACAGACAGTAGGAACTCCTAGTGTCTATTCTCTAATTACACTTAACAATGCACGCATATATAGTTTGAGGAGCAAAGATTTGCAGTTCTCAAACGCATACATTAGTTGTCATGTTCTAGTTTCATATACTTCCTGTCTGGCTTTCTGCCAAAACGAACAAAAACTCTTTCAACTCTTGTGAAAACACTGAAAGAGGCTCCACCATTAATAGCTTGTGGCTTGGTGTTCAGGAAATGTTCATGAAAGTTGTGGGTATGATTTTATTTCTAGAAATAAAATATTGATTTTCTTTTGCATGTTTGAGTGAACGCAGCATCAACAGTAATCGATAAGATAACCTCAGTAAATGTGGTACATTTCTGAGGCTGCACATGGACTTGTTTTCCTTTGACTCTAATTCCCTCTGCTGTATCTATAGCAAAGCTCAAATCCATATGCTGAGTGTCTTCTGACTTGTTTTATGCAAATATTCATAATTCTGTGTGTTTGATAGATCAGCTTTCTGAGATGCACTGTGGGCTGCTCTGAAGTGTAGACACCTATCTGACAATTTCAAAACTTTACTGGTGATAAGAAACTGGAGGTTTAAGTAGGTGTTTGCTGCAATACCATCTTTATGATTTTGTCATGGAGGCAGATAAAAATACTTTGATTAGTTGGCACGTTGTAGGTGTGAGCATTGCCTCCTGTATTGCGTTTTAAGATGAAAATGCTAAATAATGGACTAGTCCCATTTGAGTTGGTCTTTGGTGAAAGGTAATCCTTCAATTTGATGTAAAATGGTCCTGGTTTGAATAATTTAATGCCAGTATATTGGCAGTCACACTGTATAAGTGCATAAAAACACTAGCATATGTCACTGATTTAAGTACTGAGAATGTAGGGTAAAAACACAGGATTAAATTTTCATGTTGCTGTTTGCATGTATAGTTATCATTGTACACACTGCACTGATCACTGGTCATATTGCAAATCATTAACTGTATCTGCAAAACCAGCTTGGTTGAGAACACTTCATGGACTTCCACTGGAAGTTCCATTTCTTTCATCTCCATTTACAGCTACTAATGAAATAAATTATTTTTGTGTCTTGCTCAACCAAATATAGATGTGGAATTATATTCAAATGTTTTAAGCCTCTTGCAATAAACTAAGCTTACTTCCCGCCCCACCGCCCCACCGCCCCACCCCCCGTAAGAAATTCCGTGCATTCACTTCCTAGTTTAACTTACTGAATTTTCTAGCCTCAGAAACTTGAAGTTCTGATAAACACAATTTAAGCAGTCCATTTCCTAATAATGCAATTTGCAGTAGTAATTCCTAAAAAATTTGTTTTGTAGATTCCCCTAGAGCTTGCGGAATAACTGGAGTGATGGTATCTTGAGATAGGCTCTTCTGCTGATTAAGTCAAAGTATAACTTCTGATTAATCTTGAGTTGCATTATAAATCTGATTTCAACCTTTTCTCACAGTTTTTGTAAACAAAATAATCTCAGTTTTAGAATCCACAGGGTATGTCTGAAATTGAATCAATAGTTTCCTGAAGCATGGCAAAATTAAAATTAACATATTGTGATAATTATGGGGCTTTGTGCTGTTTACATCTTATATGAACTCTGTGTAGCTCTGAGTCAGAATGTAAAGCACAGTCTGAGCTTTAGCTGGGCTTTGCCTTCTTACTTTCATCTTAGTTTAAAATAAAACACTAAAGACTAATTGCAAAATAGTTTTTGTCCTTTACTTTTTCTGAACAGAAACTTTTCTCAGTCAGAAATTTTGCACAATAAAATAACTTCCCCAAGAAACCATGAGTCTGAAAACGCAAGTTTGCTTTGCCAACTCTTAAGGAGTATGTTACAAACTCACCCAACAGCCCAGGAAGCGTAAAGAGGGACAGATCTGGTATCTCTTTCTTGGATCATTTTCAGCAGTTCAGAATGGAAGAAACCAATGCAGAACCTTGATGACATGTATGACTCATCTTTCTTACAACCAGTCGTTCACTGGGGACTTCCCTATATTTTACAAGTTCTGTTCTTTTCTCATTATCTAAGAGCAATGTCCTGTTTAGAAATTCAATGCAGAGCAAGTCCTACCAAGCTTATTGTTTGCCTACTGGAAAATTAAATTGGTCTGAGTCTCGAAATAGCTCTTGTCCGCTGTGCATATATTTGATATACTAGATAAGTTATTTGAATGTGCCTATAGACTCCAAAATTGAAGGTCATGACCTGGAATTTGTTTAGCCATCAGAAGCCTGAAATATCACCTCAGCCTTCTATCAGGAATTTGGTCATCAGCTAACGGGGATTTGTTGATCAGATTTTTGTCATATGTATTTATTAAAACCAAAAACAATTTCCACTTTTTTTGGTACATTATGCCAGAATGTGCAAAGAAGGCAGGAGATAAAGCTCTTATTTTAAAGCTTGTTAATGTCTTAATTGGTAAATGTGAAAGATTTGCTGGCTATGGTGAAACTGGGCCACCAAAAGCCTGAAGAAATCAGAGCCTTCATTAAAAAAATAAAACAGACTAAAAAAACTTACAGTTCTTTCTTCCTTGCAGATATAATTATTAAAAAAATATATGCTCATTAAAGGAAGCCTGTAAATGGTAAATAAATCAATCAACAAAAACTGAAGCAAACAAAATGTTCCTTTTGTAAATTAGACATTTAAAATGGAAGGGGAAGAAAGAAGGTCCAAACAACAATTATTTTCAAATGCTCTCTTGTTTTTCTTTAGTTTGAGAAAACAGAAAAGGGGAGAATTAGGATGTTAGGAATTATATAGTGGGCTGTGAAGCATGACAACTAGGCTGAAGAAGCATGGTGTTTGGCAGCCATTACAAGAGGGGAATGGAAAGACTCTAACAGAAGCTGCCAATGCAGCCTCTTAAAATTCAAGAAATTAATCCAGGATCTCCAATTGGAAAGACTGGGTTTGCAATGATTTTGTTAGAGATTATTGCATATATCAAGCAGAAATAATCATTACACGCCATTTTTAGGCCTGGGTTCGGAAGATACCTCCAGTTTCAAAAAAAATCTGACTTTGTCCCTGAATTATCCACCCATGTTATGTTATTTAAGAAGCCTAAAGAAATTCAAAAGCAAAACGCATTAGTAACTCAAAGCTGAGAGTGAATATATATGTGTGTATATTTTGACAGCAAACAGGGATTATGTAATTGGCTAAAGAAGAAAGAAAATAAGAATGTGAAATCCATAAACTTGTAATCTGACATAACAGACTTACCACATTGAGGGCTTATCTCCATAAGGAAGAGGATTTATATGTAGGTAACTTCTCTTTGTTAGTTATTTGGGATAATAACACATAAAACCCCTAAGTTCAAAATGGCATTCAGTGATTTTATTCTTAAAAATCCTCCATCATCTATACATCCCAAATAAAATTTTAAAAGACATTTCAATATTGACTAAAAAGGCATAGTGAGAATAGAACTGATAACAAAGGTTTGAAAAATAATAATGCCAATAATTATTAGAAGATAAAGATGGAGTTTTGTAGTAACGAATTATGACTTCTACATCCCTTCACAGAGAGATCAGATAGGTTTCTCAGACCTTACCTCTCAGACCTTTTTACTTTTGTCTTTGTAATTTCTTACTTATTTTATTTTTTCTTAAGTGTACCCATGACACTAGATGTTCCTGTTATATTATATACTATTGATCTGCAATCAAATCAGAGTAGCAATTACCACAAAATTTTCTGGAACAAATCTGAACAGTGAGGACTCAAAAATGCCAGAGGATTATAAACCACTCTGAAGAATAAACTTCTACATGCGACCACCATAACAAGGTAATGAAACTATCTATTCTTCACTTCTTTTATCACCTATAGAAAGCCACCAAAAGTAAATAATGCTCAAATGCAAGAATAGTAATTGCGTTTGTTCACAACATAAGAGGCATAGTCTCTATATATTCTCGTTGTGCATCTGTTCCAGAAAGGCCAGAAGCAAGTCTTTCATTAATCACTGAATGTCATGTGCAATAAATCTACCTAAACTCAGCGTGATACAGTTTTTCCAAATACTCAGTTAATTTGTAAATGTTATGTCAGTAAAACTTCGGTTAGCCCTTTCCTTCATCATGCTACTTTAGCCTTTATTCAGCTCTGCCAGCATTGCCTAAATGCTACCAAAACTTTGTTAGCAAGCTAATTAGTTGTGACTGTGTTATGCCTACATACCAGTATCTATTATGTAGACATGTCCTATCCTACACTTTGTATCTGCCATCCACAACTTGTCATCTATAAGAAATGAATGTGGTTTGTCTTTTTCTTTTTCTCTTTTCTTTCTTGTTCTCTCTCTCTCTTTTTTTTTTTTTTCTCTCTAGATACAACTAGTAAGAATATCTTGTATATTGAGCAGAAAAAAATTGAAAAGAACAAAAGAATTGTCATATATTCCGGAATGGTAGGTATAACAGATGAAGAATTGAAACAAACAAGATATCGTAGGACTACAAGAATTGCTCTTTCCTCCTTGCTTTTCATTTTCACTGTGCTGAACTCAGTGAATAATTAGAAAGTGTCGAAACTTCATGGTACCAAATCACAACAAAAAGTAATTGTTAAATCAATCTGGGACTTACAACATTTTAAATGAAACAATTTCAATTACAGACTTCTTCAAATTCTAAATGTAGTTCTTTCTTATCCCAGTCACAGCATAGATAGAAAACAATCTGTTCAAGTTATAGGGTATCATTTATCTGCCACAAGATATTCAAACATGAGAAACAACTTTGATCAGTAAAGTTAATACTTCATTTTTCTCCCCATTTTTAAGAGACAGGAAGTGCTCTTGTACTGCCAAATTCCTAAGTGCCATAAATTTGAATGCTGAGGCCAGAAAGATACACCTAATTTTCGTAGGTTACCTAATCATCTAGATTTAGAAACTTTATGATAATACATTAAAAAGAAAAGGAGTACTTCTGAATAGAACTGGTCTCTCTACAAATCAGACTTATTTTTCTGATTGAAAAAAACAAGATGATGAAGGATTTTTTTTTTAATTCTATTAGGAGTTTTCTCAGACAAGTATATTAATGGGAATAAATGAAGAACTGAATCCTTAGCGGAGAGAAAATAATAGAAATGTGATTGACTTAGTTTAAAACTTCAGTTTTACAGGGTTCCATATAATTATAGCCTGTGAGGTTCCTTGAGAAATGTTCAGAGCTTTCATGATTTCTTTCTTTGTTTTTAGGGGAGTAGACAATCTTATTAATCTGGATGGCAGGAGAATAGTTTGATAAGGACCTCCATCCCTTGTCTTGGGAAATCCAAGACTCATTCTTCCTGAGAAAATCTGAAGCAATTTTAGTAGCCATTTCATGATCTGCACATATTCTATTTACAGTGTGAGCAGCTGGTCAGAAAACAAATCTGGGGAAAAAAAGCACAAAAATCCTGGAGGAAAAAGATTCTACTGGTGTTTGTCAAGTAAGTGCATGAAATCAGCACTCATTCATAAAAAAGATACTGAATGACATAATTTTATATTCTGATGTCTATATTGGATATAATGGGTGTTGGCTGAAAACTTTATGACAATAAATTTTAACGTGTTAACTTCCGTGCAGTTAGAATGTCTATCGACCTGATACAACAGTGTTTATTTTGCAGATGTCTTGCAGTAATCCCAGGAAAAATTAGAATATATTTAATAACTTGTAAAGAAGCTGAAGAGTTAAGATTTTCGGAACAGCTTAGGAGTTTAATTGTGTATTGGAATATTGGTGCAAAATGTTAGCCCATGTGCTTGCTTAACATTACATACTAGAAATATGAAATATCTAAGATCTCCTATCTATATCTGATTTGAAACTTAAAACTGTATTCCAGAATTCTTGTTTCTCTGAAAATGAGTTGTCAAAATAGATTTTAAAAAATTATGGAGTAATGAAAGAGGCAATATGAGACTTAATAAAATTATATGGGTATTATAAAATCTTGAAATATTACAACTGTTTAGAAACATATTCCAGCATCATGCCTCTATTTTATTTGGAAAATCTGTTGGTGGTCAGGAAAATATAATAACAAAATTTATTTGTATTTTGTTTTTCTTTAGTATAAATAATTATTCCCTAATCTAAATAATTAGAAAGTTAGGTAGGGTGTCATGTGGTAAAACATTAGGGTAATGACTAAAATAATTAATAAATTTCAGTATTTTCATTTTTTTCCTTGGTGTTCCAGGTTAAAAATTTTCCTACATATTTTACTCCTTGGCTACTCATTGGGAAAAGAAAGGAAATTGAATTTCAATAGGTATTTTCATTTTCCTGTAAAGTTCTGTGGTCCCCCAAGTTATTAGAATTCTCCCACTTGCCTAGAGTTATAGAGATTTATAGTGTCCTTCTCCCTTTTAACTTTGGTCATTGTCAACTGGAGTTCTAGGCAAGCACAAATTGTGTTGCATAAAACTGAGTTTTTCCTTAGTTATTCTCTAAGTCTCATATTAAACACTGTTTTTAACAAAATTTCAGATCAAAGTTAATTATCTGTATGGATTATTTTTGTTACATTAAGCAGTTACAACTTAGCTATTGAGTGTTGTATTGCAATGCAATAAATAAGTCACAAACATGTTTGCTGAAGAAAATGTGTTTACAATTCTGTCTTACTCTTCACATCTGGAATTGTAAAGGAGCTAGTCTAATGCCTGAAACCTTGGCTGTGAGAAAAATCTATTCATATATGAAACAAATGTTGTTGCTTTACAAAGAAAAGAAGGATTGAATCTGCTTTCAACTCTGTCAAGGTTCAGGGCTGGACTGGCCACTGGAGAAATGATAGCCGCTCTTTATTAATCCCCTTCTCTTCCCAAAGAGAAAGAGTGAGGGTATAAAGAAGAGAGACTTATGGATTGGAAAAGAAAACTAAAACTGCTTTAATGAAAATAATAACAATAAAATTAAATGTATACAAATACATACAAAACCAATATCAAACCCAATCCCCCTCATGGCAATCACATCACCATCACCACTGATGCTGCAGGGCAGACACTGGGCAAGACCCAGCCTGGACTCAGCGGCAGGTAGGCAGGTTGGAGCTGGATGCAGGACTGGGTTCTGGGACTGGGTTCAGGAATTCATTGATTGGCATTGAAGGCAGAATGGACAGAGTCCCCCTTGGATGCCAGCTATTGGAGAAGAGAGGAAGAAAGAGCTTGACCTTTGTGATCTTTCAGCTTTATACCGAATATGAAGTCTACGGGATGGAACACCTTGTTGGTCAGTTTAGGGTCACCTGTCCTGTCCGCTCCTCCCTACAGGTGCAGCCTCTCACTTACTGCACCCCCAACGTAGTACACAGGATTTAGCAGTGACCTCGGTCTGCATAGCATAAAAGTGTAAGCAAGAGCCTTTCTGCACACCAGTCCCTGGCAGTAACTGTGAACATCAAGCGTTATCACTTCTAGAAGCAGACACTGTCTGCAAAAATATACTGTTAACTTCAGACAGTGCAGTCACTTAGAAGACACTGAGCTGGAAAGTAAATTCACTGAACAGAATGAGTTCTGTTCTAGCTCAAACCAGGACAAACTCATTATAAATTACACTGGGGAAGACATCTTTAGAAAACTAACAGTCTCACTATGCATGTTAATTCCTACTGCTACTGGACTTGTAACATTCATGCTTGCAATGCTCTATTATTTACTTTCTCTGCTAACACCACTCACTCTCTTAATAAACTTACATTTCTAATGGAATTTACCTTATTTGTTAAATGACCTGAAAATAAGGCTTATAACATAAATTACAAGCAAAGAAACAATATTTCCTCTTCCAAAAATGTAGGTATACATGTCTTACCTATATTTTCAGTACATTGTGATCATTATGACATTTCAGATAAAATAGCTTGTCCACATTTTAATATCTCTGTATTTAACAGCCTCTTTTTTTTTTTTTTTTTTTTGTGTTTCTTTTCAAATCAAATAACAACAGGCTGAATGACCTGAAGTTACTTGACTTCATTATGACATATTAGAAACAATTGCTGAAATGATTAAAAAGTATATTTTTAAAATTAACTGGTCCAGCAAACACATACTAAGGTATTATTTTAATCCATTGCAACCTCTTCTGTGGTTGAACAATCAAAAGGAGACTGGAATGCCAGACCTCCAGTGTATGAGTCATGGACATTAAATGCTAATTACCCAATGTTACTTTAAGGGCCTGCTTTTGGTTTTTTATTTATTTTTGAAAGTCAGAAATGTAAGTGTTGTATGTGTGAGACAGAGAGGAAAAGACAGCATTCAAATTAAATTTAATGCCAGAATAAGAAATCTCTAATCACTGTCAGACTGGAATTATACACTACAAATCTTCTCCTCTTACTTTTCAAAAGCTCTGTTCCTAAATCACAAGTTGTTTTTTTTTTTTCTTGAAAAAGTAATGAACTGAAGATTTTGCTTGTAAGGTGAAATTATATATATTAAATTGTGCGCTACTGCTGCCAGTAGTTAGATTTCAAACCATTGGTCTAAAGGTTAGATTTCACACCATTGAATATCCTAGTACTTGTATGGTGGCAATAGGAATGGATACAGTTGTATGTATATAGTAATCCTTGGGAAAAAAAATTTCCTTTTTCTTATTTTTTAAACTGTGAAAATCTGAAGTTTGTAATTATGTGCACTACATAAAAGTAAACTTATTTTTGTTTTTTATAATAAATTTGATTATTCCCCTCCCTTCCCCACCCCCCCACCCCCCACCCCACCCCCCACCCCCCACCCCACCCCACACCCCCCCAACACTTGACCTAAAATTCTTACAGAAAAATTCAAAGCCAGTTTGGAAGAATTGTGTCCTTTTTAAAAAGATACTACTTTTTCAAGCATTAAATGTCATTTTTCTTTAAAGACTAATACTATTGGATAATGGAAAGAGTATTTAAAGGAAATTTTTAAAAAATTGAACAGTTATTTAACTAAATAGTTCAGATGCATATTAGACATTAAGCTTTCAAATAGTTTTTTTCAATATCCAAGAGGTATAAGCTAAATCACTTTGGAAGCCAAGTTGTTTATGATTTTCTGAGGAACTTCAATTTTGTATGATAGTCAGAAAATGTATGGTCCTTCCCAAAATGATTCCCAGGAACATTGGAAGAAAGAGTGAAGTGAGATAGTGATGTAAAGTATAGTGATAAAACATATAATAGAATGACAATATGATTTCATCTAAGTATTTATAACTTTCCTGCTAATTTTGGTGAGCTTTTGTCTTTTGAGATAGATAGCAGAACCATTGTCTATACTATACTTTTTTTTAATGTTATTTATCATTCATACAGAATCATGACACTGCTTATAAATTGGAAAAAAATATATTTTAATTATTTTATTATTGATTTATTTTTCATTTTCATTCTGTCATCTGAATTATTCATCTTCATTTTCTGAATTGGTACCTACTCTTCATGTCTTCAAGCTCTTTTATGAGAACTGGAAATACACTTCTCATGAAAGCTAAGATTCTCTTGTAGACGGTTTTCTTCAAGCACTGGACTTTGTGGAAAATATAAAATATTATTATGTTTGTTTAAAAATGGCAAGAATAAACAACAATAAGGAAAGAATCTTGGGAGTGTGTTCTATTGATGTTCTTTTATGTTGGTTAAATGGGTGAATTAAAAAAGGGGGAACATAACATCTTAGTTCTGGCTGACATAGACTCGCTAAAACTTACGCCCTCAGAAAGACAGATTAAATATTTCAACAACACGAGCTGGAAATTTCTCTAGACTTGTCAATATTTTTAAGAAGATCCCGGTCAGTGCCAAAGTGCTGCTGAGCAGATGTAGTTAGCATGGACCCCAAAAACACTCTAGCTGCTGCAATACAGAGCTATGCAGGTTATTTACCTTTTGAAGAAGCAAAGTAAAGCAGAATACAGCATACAGTGCACCGCTGCAGCTATGCTGGATGTTGCACCCAGCCAGCCTGTTTAAACTAGCCCATGATTTGTATTATATTATTTATTAGATTATAACTGGAGGCATGCTTCCACAATATTTTGTATGCCACACATCGGAAAAACCTAAAATGGTGTAAATGTATACTGTGCATGTGCCTCAGAGCCTTCACCCAATGTACATCGGAGATTCAGAGCATGTAAGAGAGAAAGCTTTATGAAACAGAGTGAATCTAAAGGCATACAGAAAATGAAGTTTTAGAAGTTTGCATCCTTCTCAGATAGAGGGGGAAAAAAAAAATTAAAAAATCCTATCAGGGTTTAAATTAAAATAGATTATTTTTTTCTTTCACGTTTTGAAAGGGTTCCCAAGACCTCTGAGCTGCCACCAAAGTCTTGCAGACACTATTTTATGCCAACCTGGTGGCTTGTTTCTTAAGGCAAGGGGCAGTCTGACTATAGGCGAACGCGAATGTCTGTATACCTGTCTTCATGGTTTGGAAACTGTTCCCATATTCCCACTTTTTCTTGCCTTCATCCTGCCTTCAGAATCCTTTCTGATGCCCATAGGTGACTCCAGATTCTCCTGGTTGAGAAAATCTAATCTGATATCCTGTCTGAATTTTGTTTCTGTTGCAAACTCTTAAGCACACATAAGAATTACAAAACGGACAGATGTTATTCCAGCTAATTAGAATGACCACAGTTCACACTCGACTAGAGTATAAAAGGAGCCCTGATGCAGAACCAAATAGAGCTGGTCCTCCTTGGAGCAGCAGGTTTTGCAGTCAGAAGACTTTTCCTTGGATTGGGATGCTGTCCAAGGATACTTCCCAGGATAGAGTGAGCTCTCACTCTCCCTTTGGTGAGTAACCTCTTAGTCTGGGTACCCTTGAGTGGGAGATTTTCCTTTGTATGAGTGAGTGTGTGCACATTTTGGTTCATCTTCCTTAAAGACCATTCCTTATAGTTAGGGAATTTGTTGTGTAGTAATATATTCCCAGCTGACATCCAAACTTGTAATTAGTTTTGGTCTGTTGGAGTGCTGGACAACTTTGATTGTAAAAAATCCACAATTTTTGGGTAGCTGCTGCTGTCTGTTTTGTGGGTGCCTCTGTGACAGTTATCTCTGTTCAAAATTCATGATTCATTCATTAGAGACATTTAAAAAGAAACAGGAACAAAACTCAGACATTTTTCATTCTTTTCATTCACCCTTTGCTTTTTGGAAAAACTTTTGGTTTTTCATCATTAATTGGTAAGGTATCTGTTGTTGATAATCTGTAACTGTAAACCATACAATACATTTTGTACAAGGTTTATCTACATAGTACTTCAGTGCTACATTGTTTACAACGTTCCATGCAATATGCTATTGGTTTGATTCTTTTTTTTTTTTGCTTGGTATAGTATGAGGTAAATGGTATGAAAATTTTTATGCGTGAATGTATTCCAAGATATCAGGTAGCAAATATATCCTTATTGGTAAGAGTGTGTTAATGTTTGCTGCTAGTACCTTACATTTTCTTGGGATCACATTGCCACTGTCATTTAAGCCGACACAATATGCCTTATATGGCTTGTATAAATAACCTTAATAAAATTATTTGATAATTTTCATTTTATCAAATTCAATTTCTATAAAGTCACAAGTTTTAGTATTATTTTTTAATTATTTCAGAGCAATTACATAGAAAGCATTACATTGATAAATACAACTAAGAAAATCTTCAGTTACCCAGTTTTACTTTCCATTGCTTGTTATTTCCATAATTTCCATCACTAATTAGCCTTTAAACTTGATGTAAAAAATTTCACATCACATGCAACTAATTTCTCTATCTGTTCATTACTAAAGAATTTGCTATTTTTCTTCAATTTACCCAAAAGCTCTTTGACTGTTTACTACGGAATAAACATTAACAACAAAAAAGTATTTCCACTCTTTTTCTGTATGTTTTATACCAGCATAACGTGGATTACAGGAGTGAATTTTAGTGCAAACAAGCATATTTATTTGATTTAATTTCCAGTTCATTTTTACAGAGTGAAAATGCACTTATAAACTGCACCTATTAAAAGGAAAATAGACCTTAAAAGTTACATCCAAAAACTTTATCAAGGATGACGTCTTTCAGAGTAGTAAAATCGCAGAACAAGGCATTATCTGCAAAATGCTTTTGCTCTCTCATTTTAATCTCAACTTGAACCTCATTATCTCCTGCACAATATTGGAATGTTCTTTCAGACCATAGCCACAGGAAATCAGAACTGCATTTTCAGTACAGGCATACCAAAGGTATTGTGAAAAAGTTGTTTAAAATCTTTACGTTTGTTTCAGAACATAAAAGGTTGTCCTTAGAACTAGCCCTGTAATGTGGACTATTTGTTATTCTCCAGAGGAAATGGTCCTATATTCCCCAGATAGTCCCGATCCTGAATTTGTGGTGGAATCATATGTACTAAATAGCTTTAAACATTTTAAAGATGAAAGAGAGGATGAGTTCAAGCAAAGATCCAGCCAGATCTGTATGTAAATTACTTAAGAAAAAAGTATAGATGCCTAACAGGGGATACAATATTTGTGGTTAAGGATACTGCGTTTCAATTCAAGACACAAGTGATTATCCAAAGTCAAATTCCAAAATTCAAATTTGAAAAAAACATTCCCTGCTCATACATGTCAGGTCATTACCAAGCCTGTCTGTTCCTGACCAGCCTCCTCATGGCTCCTCCCAACCCTCCCCATGGCTCAGGATCCCATTTCAGCACAGCCCAAGGCCATCAGTCCCTACTACAGTGATGCCATAGGAGTGCCCAACCCCATTCCTGTCCCTAAACTGTTGTCTGCATTTCATGGCGGGACCCCAAACCTGAATTGTTACCTTGCTTTTACCTGATCATCACTGGACTCGACAGGAGCTGTTCGTCTGCTCAACAGCTCTGTGCTGTCCTGGTTTGTGGTGCTCCTCTCCTCCCAATAACCCCTGGGAAGCAGCCCAACTCATAGTGTTCTCTGTAAATACAGGTTTGCCTGCAAATCTGATGTGCATTCCTACTCCCCCCCTTCTACCAGTTCTCTTTAGATTTGGGCTTGCTTGCTCAGTTCCCTGAACTGGTGCACTGGAGGTCAGGTTAGTGGCATGGCTGACAGGGAACAGGAAGAGCATCCTTTGGAAATCTGAAGAAGCAGCAGAACCAGCATTCCTGGTGCCAGCTAACCACTAATGTTATAGTTCACCCCTAGACCTGGTTTATGAAGGTTTCGTTCACGTTGTTGGATTCTTACTCAGAAAAGTAGGTGTAGTAACCCATCCAGTGATTACTATGACTAGTAGTTATGTATGCATCTTAGAAACAAATAAAAAGAACAACAAAAATCCCAACCCTACTGCCACAAACTGGAACACTGGATGTATTATTAAGAGAAAATGGCTTTTTTTTTTTTCCTTCCATATAAGCCGTAGCACATCATAACTAACTCCATGAGAAGTAATGCAGTTCTAACAATATGGGTATACCAGATTACACTTAAAATGATACAAAAATCTCATGCCTGCCTTAAAAATATACACAGTTTGGCAATATGGCTAAATACACATACATTGTCCTTGTTCATAGCTATTTCTGAGATTTAGAGACAAAGAATCCTTGCTGAAGACTGCAGAGCACAATTGATCTGCTTAGAGTATATAGCAATATCTACTGCCCTCTCTTCATAGTCCACTCTCTGCTCATGACCGTGAGATGTTCGGTCAGTGTAGTCCCACTTTTAATTCTTTTGTGTTGGTTTCATTGATGTCAGCTATGGTATAAGCATACAAACATCTTTCAGAGCAATGATGAAGGGTTCTGGCACTTGCATACTCAGAAAAAAGAGTAGGAGATGAACATCATGGCAAGTTCTAATTATTTCAGTATAACTTCCTACCTGTTGCCAGATATGTGAAAAATCACTGAAGACTCCCTTTTTGGTGGGCACCTTTTTCTTCCTCTGAACTTTATTTTTAATCTTGTGGTTCATTTGAAAAAAATTTAATGTGACAAAACCAGGCATTGCCAAGGATGTTTTTCTGCTTGTATTCACATTTCTTCAGATCACTGTGACTCTGCTGTGAAATGACAAGGTGCACTGCAAAGCTGAAAACCAGAAGAGAGATAAAACCGGGCATACAGAAGGAGCATGGGAACTAGCTGAGGTAGCACTCACTGTTATAGCTGAACTTTGCATTTGGCTCCTGTTTCCTTTGCCCTGAACTACAATGTGTCAGTTGAAACGTTCTTTGGCACCAAGACATTCTTTTTGTTCATTGTTTGTATGATGCCTAGCACAGTGGGGTGTTAGCTTGTGACACTGGCTTTTAGGCAGCCCGCAACACAATAAAAACTCAGCGTGTAGACAGAAATGGAATGTTCCTTCGGTTTAATTATGAATATTAAGAGATAATAATCTTTATAATAAAATCTATTGTGCTCAACCTATATAGTATAAAATTCTGAGGAGGAACTCAAATTGTAAGGACAAGCAAGAACTGTCACCTCTCCCTCCCCTCCCTTGTATGGTTGTGGATGCCTGCCAGAGTAGAAGTATCCTCTATTTTCATTCAAGTTCTGTGGTGTTAACACAAGCAGAGGAGAACAGCAGGTTGTTAGAGCTGCCTCTGCCACTGGTCAGCTGTCCAAATACCTAAGCACTGGGAGTTTTAGAATGTTCCAGCTTGAAGAAGACAGTTGATCAATCATTCCTACATTCAAAGAAGAGCCTAGCAGAATCTTGTCTAGACAGGTACACTGTTTTTTCTTCTTGGGAGTATAGTATTTTTTCAATATTCTTGTAGACAAGAATTTGTGCAACAAATAAGCAGAATTATATAATAGTTGTGTATTATGCCTAATAGTACATGACTCTGTAATAATAAGGCAGTATCTTTTGAATAGCTACATAAGGTGGTGATGCAGACAGCAGAAGCACATCACCTAATGAGAGCTCCAGCATGCAACTTTAATTATCGCTAATGCTTCAGGTCTGCTGTGGGGGTTGCACACTGTAATTAGTTGCAAGGTACTTTAATGTAAGGACATAGTGTAGGAGCTAACGACTAACATCACTGCAGAGGCATTTGGCCCCATTTTTCTATCGACTGAAAGTATTGCTTCTAACAACTAGTTCATCAGAGGAAACAGCTTTACCGATTAAACAATTGCAGCACCAGATTTAAACAATTTTCAGAGCTAATGTATTTTCATCTCACAGAAAGGAAACACAAAAGGTCAAATTAATCTGCACTCTTAAGCTCTCCATAGCCTCTTAAATGTGCAATGGCAGAGGCTGTATATCAAAATTGGCCCCTAACAGAGCACAAAGTGTGCCATAAGGATGAAAGTGTATCCTCGAAATCATCTTTTGACCTCACTGTTGCAGGTAGTATTTATTTATAACGTCTGCTCTGCGTGTAATTTCAGTATCACAGTAGTGTCCATGGAGTTCTACAAACACTTCCTAGTCTGATGAATTACTTTTAGCTTCACATTCATATTGCCTTGTCCAATGCAAATTTTTTTTCTATCACTCAGTCCTCTGACCTAGCATAAGCTCTTCGTGACCTTGGCTCATTTATCTTTTCCACTCCTCAGTTTACTTTTTCCGTTTTTGCTAGGATGGCACACAATCTGAAGTTCTGCAAATTATATATTAATATCATCAAAATACTACAGTGTCTGGATTCACTAATGTCTGAAAGGCTGCATACTAAGGACCCATCCTCTTTATTTAAGGGAGAATTTTGTGACATATATCCCTACATGCGATCTGAGACTCCTTGAGTATGGGGTTGAAGGAAGCAGAAATAAAGAGCCCTGCTATTCACAGTCCCACTGCAGTAAGCTTTTGACACCTTCTTAAAGGCATAAGGTCAGAACTTAATGGTGTGGAGTGCTTCTTAAATGTTCCTCTTATAATTTAAAAGGGCATTTCAAGTCTTTAATAGCTTTCAGAAGGCAGTGGCACTTTCTAAGATTGGTTTAAACACTGCACTTGTTTTAAAATGAAATAGTTTATCCCCAAATTTTAGCTCTTTCCACTTCATGGTTCAATGCAGCAAATATTTACTTGTGTATGACTTACACAATTCCAAGGTATTCCTTCAGTGTAACTACATGTCTAAGAATGTAGTTCCCATGTATTTTATTGTACTATAAAACAACACTGCAACCAACACAATGACCGTTCCTACTCTTTCCTTGATCCCTCCCTTGTGTCTGTATAAACTCTCATTAAGAGGACCTGAGGAATAGCTCCAAATGAAACTACTGCACATTAAAGAAGTTATTTCTAATCGGTTTCCTACTCTGATGAAAACCAGAATGGGTAGACTATGATGAAGCATAAGGATTAGAGAACTACCTCTCTCAGAACCAGGGCTGGCTTAAAGCGTTCATGGAATTATGAATTCAGTTTGAAAAATCAGGTTTTTAGAGTGAGCTAGACAGAAAAATTAGCAAAACCACTTTTACACTTCCATGAACTTATGGGATGGAATAGAACTGGTTTTCCCCATGTGTTTACCTCTACCATTTAGGATTTAACTTTTTATTTTAAAGTAAATTAACGTATTACTTATTTTCAATGGAAAACTGTGTGAATGTTGTTTATGCCTCAGCAAATAAATAGCATTGGTTTATAACTGTATGAATGGTATTAGGAAAGCCTCTGCAATTATGTAGTTCATCTGCTAAAATACTGCTGTGATTTGAAGTTAGAAAAGGAACCTTAGAAAGATAAGAACTTTTTACCATGTGGGCAAATTAATACATAGTCATATCTTTTTGCGAATATTATACAGACACAAACTCCTAGGCATAGAAAGGCCATTTTAGTTCTGTCAAGGCATTTAAAAATCATACTCTCAGGAAACATATTCTAGTTCCAGCCCACAGAATGTTAAAAACTTACATAAGGCATAGACTTCATAGTAAAACTGGGTGAAGGAAAGAGTTTGATGAAGTCTCATACGTGCTACTGAGAAAGCACATACGGAGAATCAGAATTAGTACTGTGATGGAAGGCATAGTGACTTAAAGGTATGAAAGGCTCCCTTTGTCCTCTTATCGAACATACCTGTAGCCCATAAAGGAAGAAATTCTAGTGACCAAACACAACTGTCACTATTCTCCACCCATGTCTTCTCTTCATCACCTTCTTAAGACAAGAATACAGAGACAGCACTGGGACAACAGATCTTAGGCTATCTTCAGTTAACTGATTACTTCAGTATTGTGTCCCCATCTCTTGAAACGTTATTTGTAAAATTTTGCTAACATCCATAGCTTATTAGATTTCGATATACCACTTTCCTTGGAGAAAGGTTTTTGGTTATATAAAGTATAACTGAAACTGTTCCCTGCATGAAGCTATTTACTTTGACTACAACTATTATATTACTTATATTGAAATACATGCTTTCTGGTGTGATATAATTTAGAAAAATGTCATAACTCATCACAGCATTCTACAGCATTTGGTCTGTTCTGCTGTAACTTTGATGTATATAGAGCTAACTATTTTTCTTTGAGATTGTGGTTTCTTTTCCCTGTAATGAGTGAACTGTCTTTTTTTCTTTACTTTTTCTATTTCCCACATAAAATCTGTGGAGGTCTATAAAGAGGAAACTTTTAGATGGCACTATCTATGACTTCAGATCAAATCCAGGGATCATTTACACCAAAACAGCAAGATGTATTGTACTTTACAGTGTTTTAGGACTGTGGATCACAATACTAATTGCGAATGAAAAGGAAACCACCTGTCATCATTGCACTACTAGAGATCCATCCTTCCATTGTATTAATTGTAAAGATAAGTCCTCCTGCGCTGGGCTGAATATTTCCTTTTCACATTTATGTGATGATCAATGGACCATTTACAGCTTCATTTTATTTGAATAAAGGTACCATCTTTTCTCTTGTCCTGTACAAGGCTTGCATGTACTGTGACAATTTTCATTTAAATGTTTATTTTTCACTTCCTTTTTGTCTTCTTATTCTTTGCAATCCAGTCTGGTGAACGGAATTTCTCCCTTTAGTCATACTTCTTGCTTTTATAGAGATTCCATTCCTCTGCATGGCTGAATTTATCCTGCTTATATACAAACTAATTGTGGTAGGTTAATTCCTTGAGTACTTACGTCTGTAGACACACAAAGTCTGCAAGTTTTGCTTGTTACCTATTTCCAAACCTTTTATTGCTACATGAAAAGGGCAATACTGGCATTTTTACTCTGGATGGATACATCTCACCGTCATGGAACATTAATGCGGGTGACCCTGCTTGTCAGTTTTGGAAACAAAATGACTGTTCTGCAGTGGCTTTTCTTTTGAGATGCAGCACTACCTCATTTACACTTGTGCTGTGCATCTAAATTGTGGAACTGTCTATTGCTTTTACTGTTCTTGTTTTTATATGTAGCTAGACAGTAACATATTTAAACCACACACATCTGAAATAAGAGACATCATTGTCTTTTACATTAGATCAAAATTTTTAAGCCTAAGTTTTTGGAAGTTTGCTTAAAGTTCCTGGCTTAGTTTTGTTTCTGTAACCTGAGAAAAGCTTAATTTTTTCACAGACTCTTGCGAAACCACAGCAAGTCTTTCCTTTCTCTGTGAATTATACCAGCAGCATCTTCAAAACTCTGATAGTATTGTTATTTTTGTTGTGTGAACTCACCCACGTGGTAGGTGGTCAGAGCAGGCCCTCCACAAGGTTTGGACCACTCATTTGACCTGCAAGGTAAACTGTGAGCAGGTTGGTAAACAGAGGAAAGGGACTCAACTTTGGATTTGTAAAAAGAATGGAAAAATTAATGAAGTGGTGCTATGGATATATGAGAGCATGAGATGGGCTCCATTCCATGTTTTCCTTTTTTGCTGTTTTACAAAATTGATGTTTCCTCACCCCACTCCCATCTACCCCTGCACAATAACACATTAGGTGAAGTTAATTATGAATAACTCTAATTTTTCATCTTAATTAAGCCTTGTGCTTCCCCTACCTAATCTAAGTTTTTTATTCTCTCACTTAGCAGTTGCTTGTCCCTTTACTAAGGATAAGTGGTCTGGTTGCTAGGTGTCAGGGAAGAATAAGGACTTAAATCTTCCATTTGTTTTACTAATACCTCCTTTTCTGCTTTCTCTCATTCATGGAATGAAACAAAGCATGAAGTGCTTTACTGAAAAATCTCTTTTATTCTCCTCAGTAGTCGTATTTCATCCCCTACTTCTCTCATCTGGCACATGAATTTCGCAGCGCTTCTAAATCTGTTCCCAGATATAAAGATATTATTAATTAGATCTGGAAAATATGCTGAAAAACTCTCTCTCTGGCTATTATATGGACTTAATTATGAATACAGATCCGCATTGACCTCGATGAGGCAAAGAGTGTCAGGAAATTCTGCAGGGCCATCTTACAATTGTACGTAAGTCTACATTTGTTAACTGAGATTGTGATATTTTTTTTTTTTAATGAAAGCTTTTTAAAGCCATACAAAATTTTTAAAAGTAAAAAAATCTTATCTTTCAGTGAACAATTAAGTCTTCATAAAATTTTGGCTGAAAAAGCCAGGTAAAGGTGGATTTGGGAAAGATATAATAAAGCTTTATGGAAGGTGTAAATTGTTCATCCTGTGCCTAAATATTACAAACATATTTTTAAAGTGAAAGTCTGAGAAAAAGGACATAACTTTCAGGCTCTGATTTTTTTTTTTTTCCCCCCCAGACCAGTAAGAACTATTTTCTGTTAAATTGGATAAAAATTTTCAATTCATGCTACCTTGGAGAGGTCCTGTTATTCCAGTGCTAGGAAGGGAGTTAATTGACAGAGACTGGAAGATATTGTGTAAAAGGAAGTTTATGCTGAAGCAAGAAGATTTTATGGAAGTCTCTGATCTTAAGGGTCAGCTGTCTCTAGTTTGTCTTCCTCACTTCCTCATCAGTTTTTACTCCACTCAAAACACCTGTGATGAGTTTGTTACCTGTTGAACTAGACACCGAGTAAATAGCAAAGCTCATAAAGGAATTTTGCATTCAGAGAGGCCTTGAAAGTTCTGCACATGGAAGAAGTAAAAGCGTTTAACTCCTTGTTTAATCTGAAGTCCCTTCTAGTAGCTGTCATGTATCTCAAACAGGAGGAAACACTTTTTGTATTAACAGACACAAAGCTGTAAACTGGGTTTTGCGAGACAATTACTTTCAAGACATTGTTGTCACTCTTATCAAATGAGTAGGGCACTGATCACCTTATATATGATAAGGAACAGTTTTCTTTTCCAGCACCACTATCAAGACTGTTAGTCTTTGTTTTCTTTCCTTCCAAAGACAATCTACTGGGAATAATCCATTACAGATTGAAGTGTGCAAGAGTATAAACTGCACTGCCTGCAGTAGTGTAATTGGGGCAAGGTGGGTAAAGTGTTAAATAATTCAGGTCACGCTCCTTTAATAATGCATAAGGTTTTGCTAATAAAATTTCCATACAATATACATTTTTATACAAAATCTGATACATGTAGATAAAAATAAAAATATGATATGTACATTAGTGTACATATCGGCTGTGAGATATGTGAGTCATTGAGAGAAATCTTGTTATTTTTTAATGCAGACTAGTTGAGGAAGTTAATTTAGTGAATCATATCTCCCTTCATCTAAAGCACAAAGTGGGTGTTCTCTGACCTTATTTAAGACTGCAAAAGCCATTAGCTACCAAAAATTTCTGCAGTTCAATTTGTAGCATATCAGTTTGGGTATGATTTTGCAAACCTTATCAGATGTGCCAGATTTGTGTGCATCTGAGCTTTTTTTTTTCCCCCTCACCTCAGAATAACTCAGCGATAGAGACATCTTTCTACCTTTCATTGTCTTAATCTTCTGTGAGTTCTGCAAGTACTCAAATGGTCATGATTAACAAAAATGTAAAAATGTCATTAATAGTTCAGTTACTTACTTAGTATTAGGACACATTTCTTGTAAGTGACACCTTTTGGGTATCACTTGATATTTCAGGTAGTAATGTCAGAGCAAGCAACTTTGTTGGTGTGTAGTCATTTTCAGCTTTTTCATGATCTAAGCTCATGTATTAGCAATGCAACACAAGCACCATTCATTGGAGGATTTTGATTAATTTGATTCATGTGGAAATATATTATTTATAGGCTCAGAAATATGCTAATCTAGCCAGTGATCAAGAGAAACTCCTTTAAAAGATATAGAGCTGTGAAAATGGTATTATTTAAATTCCATTCCATAATATATTATCATTTTAAACTTGTTACAAGTCAGTTCAATTCTTTAGCATAATGCTGGTCTCTTGTTTAACAGCTCTCTGATTCAAGACTGAGTGTTTTTAATATCCTTTTTGTTCTATCACTGTTAGAATCTTGCCCTTCTCTTTTCTTAATATTTTCCAACTGTCCTTTTTGCCTGTATGCACATTAAGTCTTAATCACAAAGCGTTGAAGATTGCTGTGGGTATATTCAGAATTTCACACTTACAGTATCAATAGTGGGCATGTATGCACAGAAGGATTATGTTTTCCCTGTTATGCATGCATTTCTTTGTATACGAAAAAGAATTAAACTATATACAACTGCGTATATACACATGCTTCATTCTGAAAGATTCTTTCTCATCGGGGTCACAAGTCATAACTCATAGCTTTAGCATTTCAACTGCGTTATGAATGTTGCTTCAGATATGACATTGATTAAGATTTCTTAAGTGTGGTGTCTTCATACATTATCATTTTACTTCTTATGTCTTAGATCTCTATTTTTTATGTCTTTAGATCAGATTTTCATTTTTTCACATAGTCAAATTAAAAGTATCACACCTAGAATCATACAACCATTATTTAAGTGGAAGGGACCTGTGGGGGTCTTCTAATTCAGCGCCCCTACTCAGAGAAGCTCTTGCTGGGTTGGTTGCTCAGAGATACGTCCAAAGATGGGGATTTCAGAACTTCTCTTTGAGTATTTAACCACCCTTCTGATTAAAATATGAACAAAAATAAAATAAAAAAGAACCAACCACCAAACCACCTTACTATCTAATCAGAATTTTCCAGGAATGGATTATCCCAGGAAAAGCGGACTGTAGACCTTTGAGAGGAGTATAACACCATCTTCTCTCTATTCTCTAACCAAGTAGCTGTAGAAAGCCACATCATCTCCCCAGAGCCTTCTCTTATTCAAGCTGAACAGACCCAGTTCTCTCAGTCTTTCCTTACAAACCCTGTGCTCCAGCACTTTAACATCTTGGTGGCCTCTGATGGACTTGCTCCAGTATGCCAGTATCCTTCCTACACTGGATATAGCATTCCAGATGTAGTCTTAGAAGTGCTAAACAGAAGGGAAGGATCACTTTCCTGGGTCTGTGAACTACACTGTTAATCATATAGCCTGGGATGTGTTTGGCCTTCCTCACTACAAGGGCACATTGCTAGCTCATTTTCAACTTACTCTCCACCTGGATCCTAGATTTCTTTCTGAAGAACTGCTTCCTAGATAACTGTCACCCACCCTATACTGTTGCCTGGAGTTATTCTACCCCAGATGAAGAACTTTGCACATGCTTTTATTTAACTTCAGCAGATTCCTGTCAGCTCATGTCTCCAGCCTGTCCAAGTTCCCCTGAAGAGCAGCCCTGCTGTCCAGCAAAATGATTGCTCCTCTCTGGTCCACAAAGTTGCTGAGAATGCACTTCATTCCACCCACCAACACTGAATCACAGAGTATGAGATTGTAAGTGGGGTGGAAGACAAGCTTATGCTCAAATACGTTCAAAAAGCAATTAAGGTGTTATTTCACTTACCTTTTACAAATAATATAAAATTCAGAAAAGAAAGGTCTCCCATCCATGATTAAAAAACACTGAGCTGTATTAGCTAAAAGTTGGTGTAAATGTGACATTTCATTGTTTAGGTTGAAGAGTAATATTTTTAAAAGTTCAGATTTTGGTGAAATGAGAAAATATTTTTAGATGGTTTCTCCACAGCATGAAAAAAATCCTTAAGATTTGATCTTAACTGAAACAGACCCTCTTATCTGAAGGCAATTCAATTCAAATTTGAATTCATTATTTGATCAGTTAGATTTTAATATATCAAATAGGACTAAATGAAAATATTGGAAGATTTGAAATTTTGGGGAGGGTTTGTTGTTTGTTGGTGGTGTTGGGGTTTATAATGTTTAAATGTTTATAATGTTAAAACCAAACTCTTACACTTTTTTTTTTTTTAATCCCTTTTGGCTCTCAGAGTCCTGAGAGCACAGAGACCTTAATGGCTCCAGTCAGACTCACCTGGGCCACCCATCCACACCCCTGGCCCATGGGACCAGGACCCCACCTAATCTCAGTCCTGGGCAGACAGTTCTTGGTTGAACTATGTTCAAGGTGTGCCTGTTTCTAGTCCTATCTCTGCTGTATGGGCTTTGTGTCTACCTTGCATGCACCTTGTGTACTGGATGCCCTTCTCAGATGTATGCTGTAACTTATTTCCATTCTTGTCTTTGGGCACCTCTCTTGCTGCTCCTGAGGGGACCTCATGAATTAGTCTTCAGATCTGTTTTTTTTTCAATTACCCTGGTCTGGAAATGTTTATGGACCCTGTTACCAGCAGCTGGCTCTGTCCACTGTGGGGCATGGCTTATGTGGGGGTCACCCTGCTCATGGTTAACCTTCCCTTAGGTATCAGTTCTCTTAAAAGTCTATACCAAACCCATCCTGAACAGATGTTCTTATAATCTTTTTGGCCAAATTTTAATGTTAATTCATATCTTGCATTTTATTCTCCAAATAATTTTCCAGTTAAGATAATTGATATTTCTCTTTCACCATAGGGGCTTCCTGGTTGATCAAAAGCAGAACATTTAACTAAGAATATAACTTAATATAATGACCCTGATTGCTCTGAAAAAAAACTCTGTATCTGTTTTTAGAGTCCATTTTTCCATAAGTCCTCATGACCAGTGTTTTAAAGACAGCAAAAATTAAAATATGTGACCATTAAAAAAATCTTTTTTTTCACCAACTCCACATAGAAGAGAATAAGGCTCCTGATTGTTGTCAGTTGTGCTAGAACAAAATGAGTGTACAGTAGGTATAAAGTGCCACATCTGATTTGGTTACATTTCATATCCACTTTACATATATTTTGCACTGGTAGAGAAAGACATGTAAACTGAAAGCAAGACTGAATTGAACCTAGTATATCTAAACAACTTTAGTTGAAGCTTAGAGGAAACTTTGTCTATGGTTCTTAGAAGACAGTTTTAAAAGTTCAAATCCCTATTCCCCAGTCTTTTATGTACTCCACTTTAAAGACACATTGATTTGTATTATGAAGTCTGTATGAAAACAATATTGCAATTCTCCTCTTTCTTATCTCAGTTTCTTATCTTAGTTTCTTTTCTCATGTGCAGTATAAATAACACAGCACAACAAGGAATGAATCAGTTTCCCCATGTTATGGAGCCTGTTCCTATTTTACTTTGTGCTAAGAGTTATGCAAGAATTAGGGAACAGACATGGTTTTGAGAAGTAAACTCTAACTAGGTCAACAGGAAAGAGGGACTTGGTCCTCTGAAGCAGCCCTCCCCCTGGTTTACCTTGTGTAAGTCTCAAAGGACTTGTTATCTTCTCACAAACTAACAAAAGGCAACAGTGGAATTTGCAAGGATTTTTTAAAATCCACTCCATTACAAATATTTACTGAAGTTTCTAGACGTTGCTTTAGGAAATGTTGTAGCAGTATTTATGGTAACTTATTTATGAGTATTTGTAATAACATGTTAAATCTATTACATATTTTTTATTTATCCTTTTAGAATTTTTTTTAATAACTGGGTACAAGGGTTAGGAATTAATATTCTCAACTTTCTGTTAGACTTCTTGGCAGTCCTTGCTATCTCAAAAGCTGTATTCTCTGATAGCTATTTTAATGCTTATCATCTTGTTATCTTTTACAGCTGTTCTATTGTTTATTCAAGGGGCATTTCAGATTTCTATTATTTTAAAGCTAATTAATGTAAAGCATTAAATATTCATATCCTGCAAGGTCACGAGAAACCCTGGAAGATTATCAATCAATAGAAAAACAAGTGACTTGGATCTTTTTGTCTTGTTTCTCCTATTTTAAAAAAACCGATCAAAAGAATCGCTTTATTTTTAAATTTTTTTTTTTCAAGATGTTTGCAATGTGATTGTGACATTAGTTTTAAAGCATATCTTTTCTCTCCAGGCGTTAGACTGACTAAGACAGAGAAGATAAGGTTATGATGTGTCTCTGTTAATCAGTTACTTAGAACTGTTTTGCCAAATACTTGTATTTGGAATGAGGCAGGATACAGGAAGAGAAATTGAATAGAAAGATGCTGTCATACTCATGATTGTCCGGAGATTATGACCAAAATATATTTGGGATGAAGCATATTTTTTTATAGTGAGGCTTACCTCCCTGAAACTGAGTGTAAAGTAAGTTAAGTTTGTTGTGCTCCACCACCAGTTTGGTGGCTGGAGGATCTGAAGTGCCATTTCAAGGCAGAAAAACTGTCATGGTTTATAACAAGGCATAAGGCAGAAAAAATAATGTGCTCTCTGTTACTGTAGTTTTTCTTGTACTTGGCACACCAGGCAAACTATGGAAATGTTATGGCACATGGATTTTGTTTCCAGTTATAAAAGGGCATTATAAAAAGTAAGATGTTGCATTGTTGCTAGATACTAGGTATTTGCTTTTTAAGAACACATATCTTTTCACCCTCAGCGTAAATAATCGCCAGTCATTCCACATTGCATGTTACTTTGTGTGAATAATGGTCAGGATCTTGCTACAGATGATAATTGACTGTCAGCTCAGACAGAAATTCTGGTGGGGGAGGTGATAGTCATAAAAAAACAACCAAACAAAAAAAACCGCATGGGGCTTATGTGACAAATAATTGCAACTGATGACTGAAAAGTAGGTTTTGTTCTTTGAAAGGTGGTGAAACTTGCTTCTCACCGTGCCATTCCTAGTCCTTTCTGACTACATTTGCTTGTTGCCCTCCTGTGCAATATTTACAAACCTGAAGTCCAGGAATGCGGCACTTGAAAGGTGGCATCAACATTAACACAAAGGTGCAGCTTAGTCACTTTCCTGCAAGCAGACTAAGATTTTACGGGTTTACTGTCCGTAGTATATACCTGTTGTTCAAAAGATAAAACTAATAATGCAATTGCATTTTGGTTCCTGACTTTTGCTTCCATCCTATTCATCTATCCCAACTCTATGTGCCTTGTCATCTGAAGTTTTCAGACTTTGCAACCTTTTCGAGTCTAATACGGAAGTCCTTCTACTCCACTCTGCAGCCCTGTCAGCCCAGACCTTGCAGGCTTTTTATATCCCAGCTTTCCAAGCTGTGACAGTCTGAGCTCTTTAGCCCTTTTTGTTGTAGACATACAGGCCTTGGCAGCTACATTTCCTGCACACTTTGAGATCACAGGCACAGAAATAAATTCCAATGCACCCAGTATGCAAACAAAAAGTGAAAGGGTTATTGAAAGTGAAGTAGAGAGGGAGAAAAAAGAAACCAAACCAACAACAGAGGAGGGTGACCGGAGTAGCAGGCAGAATTGCTATCCTGGACTGGGTCCCAACAGAGACCAATGAACTCTTTCTACCTCTTCCTGTGAGTAGTCCTCCGTCTAGCCAGGACAGAAGGAAGGCTGGAAGGCCTGTTTCCCAGACCTCATCTGGAAATATCAAGTAGGAAACTGCTAGTGTGAAGCAGCCAAAGAATAATTGAAAGGGTGCCTGTCCTGTGTCCTCTGTCTCAGTTCAGGAAGTCCCAGGTGCAGAGCAGCAGTCCTGAACTCTCTAGGAGGCAGGAGTGTGTGAGTTGCAGCAGGATTGAGCAGAGATACTAGGAGCTCTACAAGTCAGGGGAAGGAAAGGGCATGGCTAGTGACACATCTGACTCCTCACAAGCACCTGCACCCCAGGTGAGACTGACTAAACCAGGAGTAAACAGCTTTAGTTCCTAAATTAATCCTAATAATTTTACGTGTGCACCAAGAGAGAACAACGTAAGGACTACTTAGTGTGTCACAAACACGCACATATCAAATATTGTCTATTAAAAAATGTTTGGTTTTTTTTTTATATGGACTGCTATCAAAATATCAGCTTTAGAAAACGGTGAACGTTAAATATGTTAGCTTGGGGCCAACAGTGAGGAAGGATCCATTAGGTGGGCTGAGCAAGGACAGTTCCACAGACTCAGAAAGACAAGTCTGTTGTGTGTGTACACTTTAGACACTTTTCCCCCAAAAGTTATATTTTCATGACACTTGTAACTAATGCTAGGACAAAAAGAAAGATCCAATTTAAGTACAGCCTGGGGGCTGAAGCGCATCAGCCCTGTTGTGACATGTAGCAATCTATTCCTTAACTCTGTTTCACCAGTTGGGTTTGATGTCTGTGCGGAAATTTAGGTGACGTTACAAATTAAAAAGGTGGTGTGGAAATAAGTAGGTTCAGCACTTTGGGGTCATTAGTAAAAATGCAGTTTATATAGTTTTATTATGCAGAATCTCTGTGAATTGTAGCTGTTTTTAGAACAGTTTCGTTAAAAGGAGCAGTTAGCGTATCTGCTGATTTGAAGCACAAAAATTTTCTTGAATATTAATATAGAACTAATGTTCCAATTTGTAACAGTTGGTATGGTACTAAAAATGAATTAATTGTAGTATTGAAGTACTTATGGTACTTCTTTTTGCATATTAGCTTTGAAAAATTCACATCCTTTAATTTTATGTGACTTAGTGTATATTTACAAACGCAAGGGCACCACTAAGAACAATCTAAATAATAAGTAATTGCATATGTTGATGATATAACTTCTTAAATGAGTGGAAAATACATTAACTATTTGGGAAAATACGTCAACTGGTAATGACATAATTATAGAATCATAGAAGTGCATAGGTTGGAAAGATATTGAGTCCAACCATTAACCTAACACTGTCAAATCTACCGCTAAACCATGTCACTAAGCACCATGTCTACATGCCTTTTAAATACCTCCAGGGATGGTGACTCAACCAGTTCTCTGGGCAGCCTGTTGCAGTGCTTTACAACCCTTTTGCTGAAGAAATTTTTCGCAATATCCAACCTAAACTTCTCCGGCACAACTTGATGCCATTCCTCTCCTCCTATCACTTGCAACATGGGAGAACAGACTGACACCCATGTCCCTACGATGTCCTTTCAGATAGTTGTAGAGTGTGATAAGGTCTCCTCTCAGCCTCCTTTCGCCCAATTAAACAACTCTAGTTCTCTCAGCTGATCCTCCTAAGACTTGTTCTCTAGACCCCTCACCGGCTTCACTGTCCTTCTTTGGACATGCTTCTGCACCTTAATTACTTTCTCAGAGTGAGGGGCCCAAAAGTGAAGACAGTATTCTAGGTGTGGCCTCACCAGTGCTGAAGACAGGTGGAAATTCATGACGGATAGGATGAATATGATTAATATATCCAAGCTGCAATATGGACTACGTTGTATTTTTTTTCCTTCTCTTGAAGATTGTTCTTGTTTTTCTTATGGTTAGACATCTAACATCAAAAGGGCAAAAATTATCCCATGAGGTTTGTACCTCTAAGTTAACACAAAAGGAGACTTGGAGTTGCTCAGGCTTAAATGATTAGAAAAAGAAATTAAATCTAATTACTTATATTTTTTGGAAATTTGACTAAAACAGAGATCAAACTGTCTGTCTTTGCAGCTTTCTAATTAGTCAAAACTCCATGCAGACCAGAAAACACAGATGTTTTCATTAAAACCTAACATTTGTTTACAGAAAAAATGAAGTAACTTAGAACACTACCAGCCCGGTTATTTTATCTGAATGATTTTAACCATTTTTTTCCTATGTTTCTTAGGAATACTGCATGAAAATGCAGAGGCATTCTACAGCATGAAACAAAACCATTTTATTTTCCCTGTGTGGGAAGTGGTTGGTAAGCCCTCCAAGCCACTGATTAATCAGTCATTTATTTTAGATTTCATTTTTCTTTGTTTAGTAGTGACTTTGATGGATTTCATATATTTTCACAACCCTTTCCACAGACTGAGAGGTTGTTCATCAGGACAACTTTTAGAAAATACTAAAGCTGTCCTCCAAAAATCTCAAATAGAATCACATGATTTAACTAAAAATGAACAAGGATCAATTTGAAGAAAAAAAATCCACCATCCGTACGGTACATCTGGATATAAAAACGATTTAAATTGTTTAAAATATTATTGCATTTAGACAATAATTTGTTCATTGTAGTATTTTGGTGGTTTGTGTTTTTAATTTTATATTAAACTATGCTTAGAATTAGCACATAAAATTGTGGTGGGTTTTTTTGTTTTGTTTTCTTTTCCTTTGAATGATAGAATCCTCTCTGAACTGAGCACAGCAGAAAAATATTTCATTTATTTTAAAAGCTTAAATTAATATTCTTCAGATACCTAGTAATGTTTTTTTTTTTTTTTTGAAAGAAGGGCTACTTTTTAGCCAGTGACTATTTTATATTTTCTCCATGTTTTTTGTTTTCCTTGGTTTTGGGGGTTTTGTTTGTTTGTTGTTTTGTGACATCTCTTTTTATTTTTTCCTTCACAGGAAAGTTTTAACAATGTGAAACAGATTTCCTTACTTCAAACTAGATTCTTAAATCTAACACATAATTACGTAAAGCAGGTTTATGATAGATGATGTGAGGTATTACTGAGATCTTAAAAATAAAACAAAAAATGGAAACAACTGTTTTCCAGCTGTTGTTTAGTCTTGCAACATACAGGCTACCTAGACAACGCCCAGATTCAGTTTTATGTTCTCTAGTAAGCTACTCTTGTGCCTGTGCTCATCTCCAGACTTCCACGGTCCATTTAGTTCAAAGTTGATTCAGACATAGACTTGCCCTGGATACAGAATTGAGACATTCCTTCATCGAAATCTGTTGAAAGAGTAGAGCACAGAGATAAAATATTTCTGAGCACATGGCTACTGGTGGTAATCTCTAAACTCTTTAGTCAACCGGAAGGCCTATGAGCAGTAATCTAGCCATTAAAATTTTATATTAATATTTTGACAGTGAGCTCATTTCACTAAGTTTAAGTGCATGCACTCAGGAGAATACTGCACAATAATGAGAGTATGAAGATTATGTTGCCAAAATTTTAGTTAAATATTCTAACTCTACAAAGGAGAAAACTTTGCTTCCTGCTTTATCCTAAATGCTTTTCTACTGGCTAAATCTGCTTAGCAGGGAAGCTTCCTTGGTCTCATCCTGATGTAACATGCTGATTATGTTCATATAACTGGCAGCTGGTGCAGGTTTTTGATACCTTTCTGAGAACTGAAGTATATAAAACCTTCTGGTAATCGTTACCCATTTACTGTGCTTTCCATACCCTGGACATTCAAATATGTGGATATGAAGTATGATATGGTTAAAGACTGGTAATGAAGTAAATATATTAATATATATTTCATAGCAAAATGGGGATTTACAAGGATTCCTCTTATATTAAAGCTATAATTTCCTTCCATTTTGAGAAATTTTTTATTTTAAGCATTTCCTCCTAAGACCTTAAAGGTACATCTTTTCTGAAAATCTTTAAAAAGTTTCATTTCAGAAATCACCTCAGATTTTTGAACATCTTAAATTAAAAGAAACACACTGAGTTGTATTTGCTTCAGAGAGAGATAATAAAACTGCTGATAAAAGCAGTGAAAATAAATAATTTTTGTTTGTTTTCTTCTGTCTTAAGTTCTTAATAGAAGCAACACCATCATTTACATAATAGAAAGACATTAAGGCTCTAGCATTAGTTTTGGGAAAAAAAAAATCATATGGGCTAAATTATATCTGAATTCCTTTGAAGAACAATATTTTGCTGAGCATGACTAACAAGTTGTCTAAAGACAACTATTAAGAAACATGAGGTACAGGTAATTGAGTGCCCTGTGTGTTTGTCTCATTGGGGGGTTGTCCCATGATTAAATATCATTGTTTTCCTTATAAAAGCTTTTACAGATGACAGCTTTTTTCCTAGTCAAATTTGTGAATGCACATATCCAAAAAATACACAAAAATTTTATTAAATTCCCTTGTTTGATGGATCATGTTGTAAGTTCCTTAATCCTATCTCTAAACTATTACTACCTTAAATAGTCTAGCTGACATCAACAGACAATGAACAGATCTATAATATTAGGCACTTCACAGAATAAGAGATTGAAGTTTAAGTTAAAATAAATGGGAAAACTTGCACAATTTTGTAATTCTGTAATAACATCAGGTTTGTAACTGTACTTCGAATGCACCCTTACAGCAACTTTTTTATCACCAGAAAGCCCAGATAGAGCCATGTTAGTTTTTATTCACGTGTTCAAACATAGTCTTTTTGAGCTTCTACAGCTCTTTTAAAGGACTTACTCCCAACTCAAGTACAAGATTTTAGAGCTTACAAAGCTCTGATCATATCTTGTTCTACTCTCTCAGGAGTCCTTAATTTTCTTGCTTTACTACAAGAATGATAAATGTCAGTTGTGGATGACACTGAAACTGCAACACTCTAGATCCATCTTCCCACTCACAGCTATTCAAGCTTCACGTGTTTCAAACTGGTGTTCTTTAAGAGGTTGTGTTTCTTTTCTCTTTTCCTTTTTTCCCAACACTTTTCCCCTGTTAGTTATTCAGAGAAAGGATGTCGAATAACTGATACAGTGATGTATATTTTGGACAGATGAAGTGTAGAATACAGTAGACTATGCAACATTCTCAATAATTTTAACTGGAAACATAGAATATGTTAGATTATGAAGTCAATTATCTTGACCTCTTTTAATAAAGAGGAAGTAAATATAGCACTCTAATTTTTTTTTCCAAAACTAAAACAGCTCTCCGAGAAATACAAATGTTTTTCTATAAGGTGTGGAGCAAAATCTGTAAATGTTCTAGCTCTAAGATCACCAATCAGGTTGTGTAAAACTAAATTTAAATTCAATTTATAGTTATTTCTAAATATCTTTACTCAACATTTATTTATTTATGTTTTCAAGACAAAAGCAAAACAAGAAGGCATAGTTTTCCATTTTATGAGGAGGGGTTCACAAGGTGCAAAACTTCATTTTGATGAAGTTTGAATCTGTATTTGAACTCTCCACTCTTACAATGACTATAGTCATGAAGACATTCTAAACTGCAGTTATACTGTGTATTATATAGATTAAATTCATATTTCCTAATGAAAATGTAGTAAGATGCACAGTGTAACCTAGGCCATATAAAAGGCAGCGAAGAATAAAACTATTCAAGGTCATGGCCATGAAATCAATAATGTTAACATTGAATATGATTGGTATTTTGGACAGAAGATTCAAAGTCCAGGGCAGAAAACAAATAACATGTCAAGACACTCACTATTCTCACAAAGGACTGAGGAATATATTTATTCAAGTGGAAGAATCATGAAAAAGTGGGGGCAAAGACATGATGCTCTTTCATTCGCTTTATTTCATATTGTAAGTGTCCCTGGACTCATGTGGTAGATAATCATACATTTGTGCATGGGTACTGTTGTTCGAATAGTGGTAAGATAACAAGTCTGTCAACTGCAGAGAAGATTAAACACCTATGTGGGTTATTCTCAAGAGGCTTTAAGCTATGTATCTTATCTAGCTGCTAACTGTACCTCGTTGTAATGTGGTAGCTTATTATTCAATGAAGAACATTGGTATTCTGAGAACTTATTGAAGTGTTAAGTGAGGGTTAAGAACCTTCAGGAAGGAGCTTTTCCAGATAAAGTTTTTTCTACATAGGCAACTGACCTTCAAGCTACAGATCTCATAAGAAATGTATATAACGCATACAATGATGCATCTTAAAGATATGATAAAAAAACCCCCGAACCAAGTAGTGCTGATGTGCAAAGAGAGAAGTATGTACAGTTGATCAGTTCTGGAGATTTCAACTGAGATGTGCATTCATTGTAGGAACAGGCCTATTATATTGAAGAACATTCCTTTTTATTGTTAGTGTAATATAATGGAGGTGTAGCATTGTAGTAATAAAATTGATCTATAAAGCATTACTTTTAACACAACAGAAGACAGTAACTATTATTGAACTCAGTGAAAAATCCACGCAAATTCAAGTCTATGGTATCATTAGTTTTAACTTTGAGAGAGATTAGAAAGTCTATTCACATACACTGTAATTTTTGTCCTTTGGTGCTTTCTTGTATTTCCTAATGCAACTAATAAAAGCTCAAGAAATCAAGGCTGACAAGAAATTAGCTGCGGTTTTCTGGATTGCTTTGGCTATGGTTTATATACACTGTTAAGTTACATGATTTCAGTAGTTGATTAAATAGGGAGTTATGTCATTTTTGTGTATATGAAAGTTATGGAATAACACTAATATAAATACTTGCACTTAGCATTAGTTGTTGCTCTGCTTCCGTTGGCTGATGTTGTTGATTTTTTGTTTTATTTCTCTTTTCTTTTTCCTACTCAAGAAATGTGTAGTTTTTCCAGAGCAAAGCCAAGTATCATTCCAGTGATTCGTTGTTAGCATTCTTAATAGGTAGATATTGTTGAGCTTCAGAAAAGAAAATCTTGGAACTATATAGTTAATGGAGAGAAGGAAAGGAAGAGATAGAAATAGAGATATTCTGGAAGTCTTAATACAAATTGCTGTGACAGAGGGATCTTGTTTTTCATCCTGAGCATGTAATCACAACGTCTTGAGGAAAATCAAAAAGAAAATTATGAAAGAAAGTTTCAGTAGAGGGCTCTTGTGTGTGTATGCAACAAACAGAAGATGTTGGCTGAAAGTAACTGCCTGGACTAGTGGGAGCATTGTCATTACTCCTCATTTCCCCAGAAGAGAGAAAGGTGCTGCATACCAGCAAGCTGAGCTGCATTCTGAATGAGCAGTTTTGAACTAGGTTTGTTTTAGCCTTATTTGACTGTTTTAGCTGTATTTGTCTGTTTTAACTTCCAGTTAAAACAATTCAGTCTCTTCCTCTTTACACTACCAACACAAAAATCATAGAATCATTTTCTTGGAACGATACCTTTAAGATATTTTCCTTTTTATCCTAAGTCCAGCATTTAAATGGCAGTCAGCATGCAATCTATTCTGAAAGAAGATTTGCTCCCCAATAAACTGCTTATATTGCTCCAGTTTTATATTAGGCATGGCAATTCTGTTTGCTGCCTGATAAAAGGCTTATCTTGAGTTCTTGAGCATAATAAGGAGAGTATGAAACTAAATGGCAAAACCTAATAAAGATTCTGTATTAGCCAGTGTCTTGACAACTTTTACATTAAAACCCCCTAAATTAATGAATACATTGGGCTGTACTGTTGTGAGAAGCTCAATTTGATTAAAGATGTAAGTGTGATTGAACAACTTCTTACCCTTTATTTCTATGATTAAGAACACCATTTAGAGTAACTTTAAAAAATATTTGAAAACAGCAAACAACAAATGTTACAAATAAAATTACTTCTTTAAAATGTAAAATAAATAAAATCTGTTAATGGGTTGGTGCAACTCTTAGCTATTCTTTTATTAAACCTGAAAATAAATGATGACAGTTTTTCCACAGAGGTTAAAATACAGTGACAAGTGACAATGTCACAACACTTTAAACAGATGTCTATGAAACACGACAACAAATGCAAACTATTTATTTTTGTTTGTGTTCGCTTTTTTGTGAACCACCACAATAATGTTGCTCTATTTACTGTAGTGAATCGTATAAGGCATTTATAATTTCCTATTCAAGCATAATGTATTTTTATTGCTACTATTTTTAAAAATCAATTATAACAGTTTTTTAAGTTCTTATAATAACCAAACTAAGATTTGTCAAACAAAAATTACTAGATTTTTAAAACAAAAATTCTCCTATATGACTGGATTATTTGCATTTGCTGACCTTGAGTATACAAGTTAATGAGATACCATTAGTTTCTTACCTGTTGAAATACGTATAAGTAGACAACATAATGAATTCACCTGCTGACATTTTTGGTATTGACAGACCTTAAAAACCTCAGATACGCTCAAAATTCCAGCAAACTGAAACATAATAGAATACATGAGTTCATGGAGGAATACTTGAAAGAAATGGAAATCTGCTATTTACTATTATATTGTCAAAGATTTCTACTTAGCCAGGGTTCTTTATTTGTTTGGTGCTGAAATGTAATTCACTCATTATGACTTTCATGCTGTTTTCCACTAGAAAACCAGGCAAAACTATAATCTTAGTATCTGGCAGGAAAACTTATTGCATGCCCAGTGAGCAGCCGAGGAAGAAGTTAGTGATGAATCTTTCTTTTATTCTTTGTGGTATCTACTATCCTAGCATACACATGGAGGGAGATGGATATTTGGAAGGTAATCAGTTTCACATCAATATATTTGAAAGCAGCTGTACTGTTGGAGTGAGAAACATTAATTCTCTGTCTCATGTATGACTATCAAGCTAGTTAGTTCTCATCAGCATGCAAATTTCACTAGCCCAAAGTGCTTAAGGTTGGATCTTAACCTTCTAATTAAGTTAGTCATCACCTGTAAGTCACACACAGCATGGTGTTCATGGAGGTAGCAGGAAGTGAAAACTTCAGGAGGGAAGGCACAACAAAAATATGTCTGCAAGATCTATCTGCTGTTTAGCTTAACTTCGACTTGGATAGCATAAACCTGTGAAATATGAATGAAAAAACTAATTGTAACAAAATTACTGTCAATTTCTGAAAATTCTTAGCTGGATACAAGCTAAGTATTAGGAAAAATACTTCCTGATCTAATACTTTCTGTTCTAAAATGATGCTCATTACATCTCTTTGTATAATTTCTACCCTGCTTGAACTTTTTCATATAATATTATACTATGCTATATTTTGAAATAAGTGTGATAAACATGACTGCTATGATTTAATTCTTTACATAAAATAAGTAATATATTCATTTAGTGGTAAGATACAGATACACTCAGAGCAGTATGGTGTAAATTCAAAGAGTTTTTTCCGCTGGCAGTGTAACAATCAATAGTCTTTCAAAAAGCAAGACATATCTGTAAAAATACTAGCTGATTTTAATATGATCTTACTGCTGGAAGGATGATGGTGTGAAAGCCTTTTATATTATAAGATATTTATGTTACAGAACAGTCCTGAGTTGAAATGGAAATAAGAGACCCTGTTCATGTTGCTTCAAACAGGAGCTTACATAAGAGATCTTACCAGAAATCGTAGAACAGAGCTGTCAAAGCAGATTTTTCTTCAGAAATCAAGTAGATTTTCAAATCAGTAAAAATAAAAAAAAAAAATTTAAAATTTTAAAAAATTATGTTACTTTTGTTCAGAACTTTAAGGCTTTAGCCATTAAGTGAAAGATTAACAACTAGACAATGCTTTATGGGAAATCACAGAATGCTTTGAGTTGAAAGGGACCTGCAACGGTCATCTAGTCCAACCCCCCTGCAGTGAGCAGGGACATCTGCAACTAGATCAGATTGTTCAGAGCCTTGTCCACCTGACACTGAACATTTCCAGGGATGGGGCATCTACCACCTCTCTGGGCAACTTGTGCCAGCGTTTCACCACCCTCATTGTAAAAAATTTCTTTCTTATATCTAGTCTAAATCTCCCCTCTTTTAGTTTAAAACTATTAGCCCTTGCTCCATCACACAGGCCTTGCTAAAAAGAACTGTACCCACCTTTCTTGTAAGCCCCTTTTAAGTACTAGAAAGCCACAATAAGGCCTCCCTGAAGCCTTCTGTTCTCCAGGCTGAGCAACCCCAACTCTTTCAGCCTCATAGCAGAGGTGCTCCATCCTCTGATCATTTTGGTGGTCCTCCTCTGCACCCGCTCCACAGAGGGTTACTGAGGACTGCAGAGCTGGACACAGTACTCCAGGTGAGGTTTCACCAGAGCAGTGTAGAGCAGCAGGATCATCTGCTTTGACCTGCTGGCCACTCTTCTTTTGATGCAGCCCAGGACATGGTTGGCTTTCTGGTCTGTGAGCACACATTGCTGGCTTATGTCCAGCCTTTCATCCACCAGTAACCCCAAGTCCTTCTCCACAGGGCTGCTCTCAATCACTTCATCCCACAGCCTGTACTGATACTGAGGATTGCCCCACCCAGGTGCAGGAGTGGGAATTGTACCCAAAAGGCCAAGATGTTTGCAAGCACAAGATTTCTATGTTATCTCTAGGAACAGAGATTCCTTGAGATGGCATAAATAATGGCTGAAGGAGGGAGCATTATGAAGAAAAGACAGCCCTGTTGTGGCTAAGCAAAGAAAGCAAACAAATGTTGAATGTCCCAGTGTTTGAGCAAAGACCTTTGCCTATTAACTGCAAAATTAATGTTAAAATTCATGCCTCTCATATGCTAAAGAGCCTAAGCAATACATGCTAAATACATATGACTATGTGGACTCAACTCTCCACCAAAGTCATGCTAAATGTCACTTAAGAGACAGCGACAACATGGTTAGAGTATAAAAAAGCCAGGAGGGGTAATCCCTGGCTGGGGGGAAAAGATTGAAGACTTTGCAGAGACAGTTGAAGGGATGTACTCCACTTCCTCCACCTGAGAGAGGGACTCCTTTTTGGTAAGAATCATGCTCTCACCATATGATGAAAATACCAAGATAGATAGTTTTCGTTTTGCTAGCATTACTATGGTATATTAGTTATCAGTGCTATTGCAGGGACGGCATTTATCAATGGCAATTCTGAATCTGTTAAATTCCGTCACTTTAATAACTTCTATTATTTTTTTGGTTTTGCAAAACTGTTTCATTGCAAGTCCTTCGGGCTCTGCAGACAAAGTTAAACTCTACTTTTAAGGTGACAGAAGAACCTTGCACTTGGCTTTGTTGAATATCATGAGGTTCACACAGGCCCACTTCTCCAGTTCTCCAGGTCCCTCTGGATGGCATGGTCCCTCTGGCATGTCAGCTGTACACTCAGATTGGTGTCATCTGCAAACTTGCTGAGGATACCTCAATCCCAGAGACTATGTCATTGATGAAGATATTAAACAACACTAGTCTCAGTACAGGCCCTGAGGGACACCATGTATCACTGATCTTCATCTGGACATCAGCCATGTTGTTAAGAAAACATTGCTTTTGTTAGTGTGAGTCAGGTTTCCTTGATAATTTCTTAAATCATTGAGATGAGGCAGAAATCTTCTCATTAAATAAATTTCAGTGTAAAAAGTTATCTCGTCGAGCCCCAGATAGGTCTTTCCAAATACCTTAACTTCAACATTTTCTAGATGTAGGCAGAGTTATCTCACTGCAGTTAGGTTTTCAGTTTTAAATAAGCTTGTCACAGAAGTAAGGATGCTGGATATCCTGATAGGCTGTTTTTGGAGTGGTGACAATGAGGCAGGGGTATTCAGGGCAGAGAACCCTAATAATAACCCTGATTTACACTCATAGACATCTAGAACCCTGGTAAATATACACTAATACTTAGTCCCAAAGCTGTAACAAAATCCCTGAGAAACTCAGGGATATGGGTTCTGTTCAGTATAAGAATTTATTACAACTGCTTAATAATGTATGAACCCAACTATTATGATAATACTATTACTAATAAATAGTGTAGCTACTATAACTTAAAGTTACTTTTGAAGAAGTAATTTAAAAAAAAATTATTTTCCAAACTTTGTGAGTGTTTTGTGGAATAGAAAATCTGGACTTTTTAAAAACATGTTTTATGATTTACCAACCTTTGATAAAGGTGGAGGAGTATTTCTTTTAAAAGCCAGTAAAATAAAGAATTCATGCTTTTAAATATTTAGGGAACTTTGGTCACAAAGAAAATTAGTACAGCCCGTTAAGTTCAGAAAAATACAATGATACTGTGTATGTGCTCATCATGAGCTGAAACTGTGAACAAAGACAATTCATGGTGATGCTCAACTAGAGAGATGATTGTGGCAGGTTGAAGAAAAAAACCTGCCTGAAGGCTTTTGGTGTAAACTGATTAATTGAATTATTCCCTTCCATGTTATGATTCGCCCATCTCATTGGATAGAAAGTTTCTCGAGAGGGTACTGCCCCTTTAAGAAGCTGCGGGCTCGGGCGGCCGGGGGGCTACTCGGGACTTCCTGGCTGCCTTCCGGAGGGCTTCGGGGCCATTCAGCTACTCGGGACTTCCGGGGCTAGTCGGGACTTGCAGGGTTGCTTCCCGGACGGCTTCGGGGGTTTTTCCTCGGCTTGTTCGCAGGTTTCCTCAGCTTCTCCGGACATTACCGGCTCCGCTCTGCGGGAGTCACTGCAGGACCTCAGCTTCGCTCCGGGGAAGAGGCTTTTCTCCAAATCCTGCGGCTTCGCTCCGGGACCTTGCGGGCTGCCGGAGTGGGACCGTGCACCGGGGCAGCCCCCGCCACGCCGCCTGGGACAGACGGCTCGCCTGGAGGTTTTTCTGCTGCCGTAAGGCTTTACCCTCTTTGTCTGCTGCTTTGATATCCTCCTCTGCCTGCCACAACGAGGATCTGGTAGGGACAGCGATTTCCACATTACAGCCCGGCGTTCATAATAGCCGCGGGTTCCTTTTGTTCGCTCCACGAAAGCGCACACGTGGCCGTGCCATTTTTCTGGACTGCATGTGGTACCGTCCCCCTTTGTCTTGTTCTTGTGTTTAAAAACCCTCACCTTTCCATCCTGCACAGACTCTCAGATGTTGCATTGGTTTTTCCTTGCATGTTATATATATTGTTCTAGTTTTAATAAAGTTTGTTTCAGTTTTCCAAACGTTCAGAGGTCTCACAAAATCTTTATTTTTTTTTCCTTTTCGTATCTCTGCTTTTGAACCCTTTTCTCTCCCGGAGGAGAGGGGTTCGGGGATAGGGAAGGGCTCGTCCCCGTGCTCAGCTTGCCTCAGCCGACCGGCGACATGATGACAGCAGCATTCAAAATCTAGGCAAGTTTTCAGATAAAGGCTTTCAATGAAGTTGGGAGAAAGAGGATGATAACTTTTTGCAACTTTGCTGTCAATCTCTCAGCTTCTCAGTTTGCTCAGCTTGCCTCTCTGTCTTACTCAGTTTTGCCAGGGCTGTGTCAACAATGTCTTGAACCACATCTCAAAACTTGCCACTCCTACCTAAATATTCCTGTTTCTTTCAGCTGTAACTCCTGTGCCTCTCTGCCTGATTTGACCTTCAGCTCCTTCCTCTGGCTCTTGAGCTTGGACTTGCTGTTCCCTGACCGCCAAGCAGAGCTGGCTGCTCCCCATCAATAATGTCCATTCAATAATGAATGGACTGCATTACCTTTATAAGCTTATGAAAGTACTAGTGATAATACTACACAATTAACTGTTGTATATGCATGTGAAGGAGAAAGACTCACTTTTACTCTGTGTGTATGAATAAAAAATCTTAGGCTTCACTAAGTCTAGAACAAGTCTCAAAGACATAATGTTTCTCAAAAGCTCTCCACAGAGGGATATAAAGAAGAGGTTATAATTGAAGGAGTAATTGTCTATTTAATGTGTTTTATTCTACATTGTTTTTCATTTGTTCCCTTGCTTTAATAAGCAAATAATCACTCTTGATAGTTCTGATTTTTAAATTTTTTTTTTTTTAATTGGGGTGTGGTGCTGTTGCCTATAACTCTGCATTCTATGAAGCATGGAGAATAACTCTTCTGTAACGAGGAAGAATTTTTAGGAATAGAAAGGAATTCTCTTCAAAGCTGCTGCATGTTTTCTATTCCTCAGGAGGACCCTGATTATTGCCACAACACTTGTCCATAGACAAACAGTTCCCCTTGCCTGTCCCTTCAATCCTAGTAGTGAGAGAGACCTTTAATGCCATCCACACGCATGCAAGATGACAAGTTTTGATGTAAATAACCTGACCACAGTCTCATAACTACAATTGCCCAATTCATTCTCTATCACTATTAGTCAGCTCAATAACCAGTTGTCTCTTACCCTTGCTGCAATTCTTCACACTTCTAAGCCATTCTTTGGAGTGCTTACAGATGCCAGAATTTGAAATATCTGAACAGATGAACTGTAAGCAGAATCATTAAGCAGAAGAATTAGGTAGACTGATGTCATGTACACACCACGACAGATTTCTTCTTTGCCGCTCCTTTTCTTCATGCAAAGCTGTGCTTTTAAACTGGAAGTAGGGATCAAGACATTCACTTCAGTTCTAGAGTAAAAAGCGTCAAATACAAGAATAATTGGAACACTATCTTATGATCTAATCCATTTCCAGTTGCAGGCAAATTACTTTGGTGTACCACTTTAGATTTGTATTACTGCATTACAGTTACTATTTTTAAAAAAAAGAACCTTGACATTTCTTCAATGTCCTCGCATATCAAAAAGAATGCAGCTCTTCTTATGGGTTCCTTTAAGTTAAAAAAAGTGAAAAAAGAAAAAACCATGACATGTAAAAAATACTGTATAGGGGTGCAAGTCTAGTCAGGTATTTATAACTGGCACACCTCAAGTTCATTGCTGAAGTCATCTCCAGATAGAATCTAGGTCTCTGTATATATATTTAATGAACATTTTGCCCAGTCTTGAATGTAATAAATCATTATTCTCTTTGAACTGCCTGTGGAAAAGGTGTTAGAGGTAGCCTTTTTGTACAAAATGGCAATTCTTACCATTGAGAGAGCTACTCTAAGCACACTATTTATGGGATGAACACAAGTTCAAGACATTTAAAAGTCTTTGATGTTTTGGAGAATATTCAAATGTGGGGAAAGGAGCAGATGGTTATGCTACTAAATATGGTGTGTAACAGTGTGATCTGATGACAGAAAAAATAAAAACAGAGACATACACACATTCCCTGTTGTAGGTTTAAGTTCCTCTCCTTGTGAAAAAAAAAACAAAAACCAAAAAAAAAACCCCAAACCTTAAATTAAAAAATGGTCTAGGAGGTAGAAAAGTCAATTAAAGCATTCATTTTATTATTATTTATTTAGATATGAGGAATAAACAATAGAAAAGGCATGATGCTGTGGAAGCAAAACTTATGAGGATGTTAAAGTAGTGACAGAGAGAATGAGAGAGATAGGTGCTCAGAGGAAATTAATGTAGTATAAGCACACTGATCAAAGTGGTTTCAACATCTGCACACTTCATGTTCCTCAACAATACACACTGTGGGTGATAGGAAGAGACACATTAAAGATTAATGTGACATCATGGAAGTTATAAAGAAAATTTTACTTTTCCAGTACTTTCTAAAGTGTAAAATAAATGCTTATGGAAAAAGTAGGAGAAGAACAAACAGTTCAGAAAATACGTTCAAGAATTTAAAGAAGGTGATAGAGAAGTAAGAACAAAATGTCAAAAGTGAAAAAAAAAACCAAACAAAAAACCCTCCTGTGCTCTATAAGGTGTCTCCTCATATGTATATTTTTTTCCTAATACTTTTTGAAATATATTCTGCTGTGTAAATAATCCACTTTTCGACAGTGTGGCACTGCTTCTAACCGAGTAGCAGGACAAGAGAAGAGTCTTTTCTTTCTGTCTTTTACACAGAGCAATGGCTCTTCTTCTGTGGCATTCCCGAAAGCAGTTATACTTGAACTGACTGATATTCAGACATATTTCTGAAACTGGAAAAGGTATAGCATGCAGAATATTAAATAGACAGTATAGATATGATATTGCAACAGTTTTACGATTATAAAGTAAGTATGTAGTGTAGCGAAATACAGACATGGTATGACAGCCGAGGCCTTGAGAAGTGGAGATGCTGATGTGACTCAGAGGAGCTCAGGCATGAGGTGATAAGAGGTGCAGCACAAGTCTAGCATTGAAGTCCCCGTGACCATGAGCAGCTCACCCATGATCAGTCAAGGAAATGCAGACCTGGAGTTGTATGAAACTAGTTTTAAAGATAGGAAAGAGAACAAAGAAGTGTACAAGAGGTGGAGGCAAGCATAAGAGTCTTGACTTTTAATCTATGACATAGGGTTTTCTGCTGTTAAGAGAACTTGCCAACATCATTCTCCAGTTTTCACATCCTCACTGTCTTAACGCCACTCAACTCAAAGCAGAGACGAAGCAAGATTGCTGGTCAAAAGATCTTATAGATGTACCTACAATATAAGCTTTAATATACTGTATAATCCTGTTCAATATGTTTTTATATGATCTATTTATGCAAGTACCTACTGCATGGAATAGCCTTTGTTATGTGCAATGAAATATCCATGCCTTTTGAAGAGTAACGTTTTGTAATTTATATTTACATTTCCCTAAAAAAATGAACTATTTTTAACATTTACCAAACCTACAAGGCAAATAAACATCCATTGCAGAAATCATATTACAACAAAATTTCATTAGAACTTAATTTTCCTAAATTTATTTTCCATTATCATAACATCAATTAATTCTCTTAATTAAATTTCATACTTATTCTCAACTGCTAACAAAGAATTATCAATTTCTTGCGTGATAATGAATTTAAGTTTATTGCTGTGATGGAATAACCTGATGCTATTCATGACATTCCATTGGACAAAATTAATACACAATATGCAGATCTTAAAAGTGGAGCTAAGTCTTGGTGATAGAATGGAAAAAAACCCCAGATTTTCCTAGTTCTAGATAAATGTCTATGGGTATGAATGAAATTTAGGGAGACGGAAAGATACACACCAGAATAGTTACATTTTTGCTTCTGTGTATGGAGTTTTCCTGAGTGTCATGGATTAACCTCAGCCAGCAACCAAGCACCACACTCCCTGCCTCAGCAGGATGTGGAGAAGAGGATTGGAAGGGTACAAGTGAGAAAACTTGTGGGTCAGGATAAGACAAGGTAATAATTGAATGATAATAATAATAAAAATTAATAATAAAAATTCTAATGAACTATGAAAATTACGAAAATTAAGAAAATAAGAAAGAGAAAGAAATAAAACCCTGGAAAGACAAGGGATGCAACTGAAAACAATTCTCACTGCCAACCAATGCCTAGCCAGGCCACAAGCAGCGGCCTCCCAGTCAAATTCTCCCTAATTTTATTGCTGAGCACGATGTCATATGGTATGGAATATCGCTTTGGTTATTTGGGGTCACCTGTCCCTTCCCAACTTCTTGTGCACCCTCACCCTACTCACTGGCAGGGCAATATGAGGAGAAGAAAATGTCTTGACTCTGAGTAAGCACTGTTCAGCATAACTAAAACATCCCTGAATCATCTGTCAACACTGTTTCCAGCACAAATCCAAACATAGACCCATACCAGCTACTATGAAGAAGATTAACTCTACTCCAGCCAAAACTAGCACACATAAATTTAGTGTACAAGACACCTATACTTTCCTGAGACAAAAAAACCCAAAAAGTTGGCAGTTTGTTGAAAGGATATCCTAAGGGTTACTCATGAGTACAGAATGTTTTTAAGGCTGGCAGGAACATCTAGTTACATACTTCTTACTGTTGGCATTCTAATAAATAGCTTGACTTATCAGAGACCTGTTCTTTATTATAGCCATAAATGATACTGCACAAGTCATCATTCTTCTCTGTAACAAGCATTAGAAGGAATTATTTTCTTCTTTTATATTTCAGTCTGTGGTTGTTGACTATGCATAGATGGTTGTAACGGCATCTAATGAAAGCTTCCTTGGAATAATAAAGAATCCCATAACATCTAAAGCAGTTTCCATAATATGCCAGAAGCAGAACACCTGCCACTGACTTCTTCCCATGGATAGCATTAAAGGACTCACTGCTTGTAGGTAACAACTTGCTGGCAGTGAGTGTTCAAAATAGCTTATGAATTTGATAGCTTTGTGGAACATGGCCTGATACAGCCAGTTGTACAAACTACATTGGACCACTATTTTAAAAGAATGTTGTGCTTTGGGGTTTTGTTTTGTTGTTGTTTCATATAAGCAAGGATGTTGTTTCTTTAATAACAAAGTAAGCTTATTCCAATACCAGCGTTTTAAATAAGAATTTTGACACATCAGTACCTGATGGACCAGAGATTTAAAGATCCAATAATACAATACCAAAGCCCCAAATCGGTTTCAAAAGGAAAATGTTTGATAAAGACTAAACACTTTTCAGTACTTTCTTGAATTTTTTCCTTCTGATGCTACCCTTAATCTTTCCGCTTTGCAGCAGTTATCTTCCAGCGCAGTTCTAACATGTACCTAATGTGTGAAAGACAGACACTGAAATGTAAAAGCATATCCACTGCCTTAGCACACTTAATGAGACTTTTCAATTTTTACTTTTCAAAGTGTATGGAGTACCTTCAAATCTGATCACATACAATTTCTCCAAAATATCTCTATCCACACACTACACAATCACTCCTTGTTAAAAAAAAGTAAGAAAAGAATACTAACGGAAAGCCTAGAAAGATGTGTCAAGGGATATACAGGCTTGTTTTGTTACTTAGAACTACATGATTGGATAAATCATCAACATAGATACATATGAAACAAATTGTGAGCCATTGGATTGCAAAATTATGTTAGGTTGGGACTGTTTATAAACAATGAAAGAGAAAGTAGAGAGCTTGCAGTTCAGAGGTCTCTGTAGGAATGGGTCACTTTGAAATACTTTTTTTTCCTGTTAGCTGCATAACATAGGCAAAACTCACATTTTGGTCTGTGTTACATGACCAATGGATTCCTCTCGCTCAACTCCAATGCTTAAAAGTTGCAGCCTTTTCTCTCAGCTATGAATACTATCACATATTTTTCCCTTTTGATCCTGCCACATCAAACCTGCCTCATCATGAATACCGATTTTCTTTTTTCCAACCCAATTTTCTCTGGCTACACTACTTTTAGCTTCTTCAGTCCTCACTATCACATCTCCAACGGTTTTTCTTCCCTCTTGAAACAGCATTGACATGCAAGTACCTGTGACTCTTTCGTATAGGGAGTACAGCAGTTTTGCTGCAGATCTTAACATCATCTATAGATACACTAAAATAGTTATACTCCAGTGTTCTTATTTAATTCAACTCCCTCAGACATCTCCACCTGTAATTTACCTAAATGATGTCACACCTACAAATTGTCAATCCTGACATTTGCAGTCTGAGGACATTATGCCGGGGGCATAAAATCTTGTGTATTAACTTTGGTGATAAACCTAAGTTAACACTTTAACATATTTTAGAAGATTAACTAATTACAAACATGACTAAAAAGCTTCATGATAGTCCCCGTTGCTTGGAGGAAAAAAAAAAAAAAAGAGCAAAACCTACAGGTGATGTAAATTGCTGCAGTCAAAATAAGTTTTCTTTATCTGTAGATTTATTCCTTCATTAATTTCCTATGAAGAATACAGTCTATCATTGCTTGTTCTCTGTTAACAGTTGCATTTATCTCTGCATTGTACTAATGATATCTTTTTTCTTTTTTTTTCCATTGTTGAGAGCAATTTGTCAAGAATGTGAGGCTGCCCTCCCACAAAAGGGAGAATTCCATCATGCATAAGGGTTAGGGTAGGGTTAGAGTTAGGGGTAGACTTTTATACGCATGACTGTCAACCATGCAAACCTGGTTTATTGGTTTCATAGATATTCCTCATTGCTGGAAACCTGATATATTTCAGAGTCAAAGGGGGAACGTCACAAATGTGCCCCGATTAAAATGATTTTCAAGGTGACCTCAGAAGCAAAGCCATCAGAGAGACATGGATGATGGAGCAGCCTAAAATAGTTGTTTGAGGTGGTTTTTTTATTTCTCTCAGGTGTCAGGTGACCAGAGAGAATGTTGGAAATAACATTCTTTGTTAGTGATGTAGCCAAGACTGGCATAATACAATTCATTTAATGTAAGTTTAAAGGAAAGTTTGAGGGAAATAATTATTTACAAAATGCTGTAGTAGGTGTCATAGTATGTGTCTCCGTAGTTAATCTAGACACAAAATCTTAATTGCCAATTTAATTTTATGTGTTTTTTTTCTAATTTGTTACCTTTGAAAGGTTTGTGTGATGACTCAGATATCTTGTTAGATAGGTGTACTAATAATTGTTGTAGGTGTAATAATAATTGTTGTTAATATGATTTTTTAAAATACTTGGATATGTGTCATAGTGTGAGATTTATTCTGTTTCCTAACCAAATTTCAGCACTTTGTGATTTGTCATATATGTTTTCAAATGCTCCCTCATATTGCTAGCAGATCTCTAGGGTATTTTGCAAGTGGATGCACAGAGAGTGTCGAAGGTGAATTTTTTCATCACAGAGATTCAAGACTCAAAACCTGAAACAGCTTCTGCAGAAATATCTGTACAGAATTCTTTTTCCATATGGTTCACTTTAATTTTATGCATTTAGGGAACCTTGCCAAACTACTTCCAGAATTCTCACATACACTGTCAGTTTGCTTTTTCACTAATGCGCTTGTGCTGAGAATTTGCTACAGACAAAGTAATCTTCCTAACTAGCTGTATTCCCTATGATGTGAGAATTATTGTTTCTGCTTCTTGATTAGTAAGGATTCAGATTCAAAGACACCCTTCTGTTGTGTATCATGGCAGCAAAAGCAGTTATTAATCAACAAGCCAACAGGACAGAATGAGTGTCAACATTTACAGGCAGAAAATATTTTATTGTTTCCAATAAATATAAAGGCAGTCATATACTTTTATTCATTAATAAGAAAGATTTACATTAATTTATAATATACTTCTTATGAATGAAATATGATTGATTAGAAGGTTTCCGTAGGAATTAGGTGTACTAATCACACTCAATTTCATTGTTGGAAAGTGCCTCAGAGTCTGTGGAGTCCTCCAAAAGAATCATAAGCACACATAAAGTTAAAGAATTTAATGATATAAGAATGAGTTCTGTCTGGCGAATTCATGTACAATTTTTGAGAAACTAAATGTAATCTAGAAGAATCAGAGATCCAACCAAAAAAAAAAAAAAAAAAAAAAGATGGCCTGCTCTGCAAAGTGGGCAAAATAATTTTTCTGAGTATGGGAATCTGAAGATAAGACAAAAAAATAATTGTGCAGAAGTTAGTGTCAAATGAAATGAATAGACATGATTCAAATATATCTAGCTTTAACAGACTCAGAGGAATCACTGTTTCTGATAAAAGTGAGCACAAAACAAAAAATTATAGCATCTGTGGTCCTGGAACTGAACTGCAGTTTCACTGAACATTTTTCCAGCTACACTGCATTATAGTTTTCCCAGGCATTAGAGCCTTGGTAGCAAATACAATCAAACAATGTCTTGCATATGCTATCAGGTACACAGAATATTGAGGAATATGAATATTGAAAATGTGCAGGAGTTGTTTATGATTTCCTTTAACAGAGGGTAGATTAGTAATTTCCTTTTCATTTTGTTTGGTTTTGAATAATAAAGACAGAATAATCAGGCTAAGAAGCATTTTATTTTCTCATCTTCTTTACATTGTCTTGCAACAGGAAATTCAAAAGTCAACAAAACTGTTGTAGATGATATGTGACTTGGTCTTTAAAGCTCAGAGATATTACAAGGAAGACAATGTCACATAATATAATCCAAATAGTAATGCCCAGATACGTTTCACCTTTAGAAGGTATAATATCAATGCATTAGAGAATAAACTGGATAGCCTCTACTGTTGCATGGATGTAGCTTAGGGTATCTTTGCCAGTGTACAGAGGCGAGCTGAGTCATAGCCAAGTCCCATCTCTGATAGTTCATCAGTGACAGTTAATTCTGGAGGCACTTTCTGCCTGCTTTGCAATGTGCTTCTTAGCACCTTTAGATGAATCACAGCTTTTCCCTTTTTCTGACAGTGCCAGGTTTTACTATCCCATTAATGCATGCATCAAGGCTAGCCATAAATTGGCCCAAAATTTGGAGAACTAAATTATTATTTCATTTGAGAATATCAGTTAATAATGTCAAACTGATGGAATGAATAACAACTGGGAATATGTCACAAGTTGCCAGAAAGAAGGACTGCTGGTGTGTCTTTCCCTTGTAACACTATTAGACACTCCTTACAAGGAGCTGGGCTCAGGCAGACACCTCAAGACTCTGTGACAGAATTTTCCACTGATACTAAATCTGGAATGTAGAGGATTTAACAGATTGCAAAGGAAGTGATCTTAGTATTCCACAAGAAAGGTAGAAGAAATTGTGTTAATAAGCAAATTCCCAAAATTAAATTAGAAATTCTTTTATTTCTCTCACAAGTGAATGCAATATTTCTGCATTACTGTGCTGTAACGTTTTCTTTGTTTCATGCACAGTGTTTTATTTCAGACTCAGTACTTGCATGTGAGGATGAATTGCCTATTGAAGATATCCAAGGAAGACATTTATTATTAGAGATCTCAAGAAAATCTGATGTGGGGCTAAGCTAATGGTATTTAATCTGAAGAGGGACTTACAAATTTTGAACTTTGCTCTTATTACTGCAGATAATATATAGCATATAAAATGATTAAATAATAGCAAGGGAAACCTCTTTTCATTCCATGTAGCAGCTGCAATTCCTCTGGAGGTTTGGATTAGAAGTGAATGGAGGAGTATTTGCAGTCAGTTCCACATAATAAAAAAACCTGTAAAAAGTTATTCTAATAGAATTTCAAGATGAACAATATTGAAATATGAAAAAAAACTATTTAGAGACCTAAATAGGAGATTCTCAAGACAGATCCTTTATAGGCAATTTTTTTTTTTTATCAAAAGACCCATGAAAAGTGATTTCAGATATTTATTTAAAGTTTTGAGGAAGTTTACCTACAACTATAAAAAAATATAGAAAACAGTAACATAATAATAATGTTGTAATTATATGAATGAACTTCTTTTCTTATGATAACTGGGCAGGTTTCTAATGGAGACCTCAATTAAAACTATGATTTTTCTACATCCTGATGCTTTCAGATGAAGGTATTCTACAAAACATTTCAAAATTTTTCTTTCTGTCACTATACAGTAATAGGAATTACTAGTTGGATGCCTGTGTCCATGTTCTGACACAATACACTAGAAAAACATAATTCATGGAAATTTCTAAAGAAAAATAGACTATTTTCCCAAATTCAATTCAAGAGTCTTTCATTCAAGACGCAATATCAGAACTCGCAAGCAAGCATCTGTTCAGCTGGAGAACAGGACACAATACCTAGATCTGGAAACACCTCAAAAATCTTTATGTTTTGTACAGCAAGTCTGATTTGTCTTAATAAAATTGAAAATAAAATAAGTTTTGTACAACAGCAATTAAAATTTTCTTTCAAGAGCATATAATATTGAGTGTTAATATAATAAATGAATACATAGGAAAATATTTGATGGAAGCTTTTTTAAGATGTACCTTGGAATCAGAGCTTTTCTGGCAATTCCATGCATTTTAGAGAGATTTGTCTAGTCTTTCTGTTTTAACTGCTGTAGCTTTTAACCGTATCCTATTTGGCTTCCTATCATGGTGACAATTATGTGAGATACAAAGAAAAAAAATTGCTAGGTAAGTTTCTGCAGTGTAGGCTGGAATGGTCCAGCACATTTTATGTTATGTGCCTGTATTTCTGAAGGACTGCCATTTTCCCAGCTTGTGCAGTTTCTCAGCTCAATTAATCTGTTCTCCCACAGTCTTACAGCACATCACCTTCCATACATACTTTTGGACTTACTCTGGCAACCTAAATCTATCCTTATCACTACAACTGTTTTTACTTATGGTAGACTCTAGCTTTCTGGGTATGCTTAGGTAACAAGAAAAACTAGCTTAGAGGGCAGGCTCTTACACAAAGACCTTTATTTTCCAAGATATGCTGTTTGCGGATTCAAATATCTTCTTAAGATTTGTATCTCTAATTTTTCTCTTGATCTTTCAGACATAGCGCTAGATGGACTGGAGCTACTATTATGACAAAGAAATTCCCTGTGTTAAATTTGAACTCCAAAGACACCTTAGCTCATTTGAATCCAAGTATGACAAGCAATTGGATAACACAATGCTGTCAAAGTTCTCTTTGAAACCAGTACTTCTCCTGTGTGTTTCGGGTAGGTGATACAACTTATATGAGAAATGGAAACTTTTTAGGATGTGATGTTTTGTTTGGTTTGGGTTTTTTTTGGTTTTTTGTTTTTTTTCTTTTTTTAATGAATTTCCAGAACACACTTAGTTGTCGCTAATTTATGCCTAATGTTTTCAGAGAATCATAAGGTCATTTCAGTTGGAAGAGATCTCTTGAGATCATCTAGTCAATCCCCCTACTCAATCAGCGTCAGTTACAGCAAGTTGCTCAGGATCATGTTCTGTTGGATTTTGAATATTTCCATGTATGGAGACTCCACAGCCTCTCTGGGCAACCTGTTCCACTGATTGACCACCCTCACAGAAAATGTTTAATTGGAAATTCTTGCATTTAAATTTGAGCCTAGTGCCTCTTGTCCTTTCACTGGACACCACTGAGGAGAGACTGTCTTGATCCTCTGCTTCCTGTTGTTAGGTTTTTATATACATTAATAAGATTCCTTTGACCTGCTGGCAACCCTCTTGAAAATACAGGCCAGAAGGTAGCTGGGTTTTTTTCCCACCAAAGCAAAAGAATCTGATTTAAGGCTCGGGCATGATGAGTACAGTGCAGTGACGAAATCCTCAATCAAGCACTATTTCAAGCCAGAATGACCACAGAACACAGGTAACTACAAGAAAAAAAAAACAATTCAGCATTATTATCTTGGGGTTGGAAAGAGGATGGATATTTTGCAGCTTGCTCCTGAGACTTAAGAATTGTGTTGTACCTTTTCAGCCAAGCTTTTTTTCCTTAAGTTCGTTCTTTCTTAAACTGTTTACACAAACTGGTTCACACTTCTGATGAAGAAGCATAGCCCCAACTGTTTAATAAGTACAGCATATCTTTCATCTCCATATCGCGTGCTGAGTTTCCGCCATAAGTACAAAAACCTTGTGCAGAAATTTATTAATTAACTGACTCAGGCTCAATGAGCTGATTTTTCAAAGCATAATGACTTTTAAATGCCTCTTTGTCCATGTGAGAGACGTATGCAGTCTTTTACAAATCTTGTCCAAAATGACTTGGCAGAAAGTCTTGCCCACATACTTTTAAAATGAAGCTGTTTATTTATGTATGTATTTATTTATTTAATAAAATTAAAAGTAGTAAGATTAACATAAGATTCATAATAGTCATCTAGACAGCAACCTTTGTATAAAAAACAGATTTTACCCTAGATTCTGAAAATAAGCTTTAATTAAATGGAATAAAATTTACTCTGTATCTCCTAATCTGGGAATTTTTTGTTTGTTTGTTTTGATTTTGCTTTTGTTCTTTTACTACAATGAGATGTCTTCACTTCTGTACGCTTCTCACTGAAATTTACATTGCTCATGGCAACACAAATAGTCAATTTGCCCTAAACACTGTCCTTCCTAGCAATGCTTTTCATAAGTATAAGGAACTGTAAAAGAGACAGTAGAAAGAATGCTTTTTCTTTTGTCATTTGAAACAGAGACCGAAATTAATTATAAAGGAATGTTTTGCAATTAATTTAAATAACAAAAAGCCATTAGTATTTTTGTGTGTGATGGCAGCAACCTTAAAGCTTCAGGCTAAAAGGAACTTTAATATAATGGCAAGATTTTGAAGCCAATATTAAGGAGACCTGTTAGACCTTCATAGGAACTCCTATATTTAGAAATGTTTGGATAGAGGTTGAAAAAAGAAACAGTATAGGCTGATACACAAGCCTCCTAGTTCTTTTTATTACATTATTTTATTAATTCAGAAGTAGAACAACGGTGTACAAATTCCATTTTATTGTGTGTGCTGTATGTTTTCACCTGTACAATGATGCAGGATTTTCCCAGCTTCCCAAAAATGGACATTTCAAAATAGTCTTCTCACTGAACTTATTCATAGTTAACATTACCATACCAAATTCAGGGAAGTGTTTCCATGAGGTGGTGGGCCCCATAACTTCACAATCTGTACTATGGAATGTTGGTAATGACTCTGGACGCTTCTATCACTCCATGGCCTCACTCTATTCAAGTGCATGGATATTAATTAAAAAAAAGAAAACCCTGGCATTGATTTTACATATACTTCTTACTTCAGTGGCAGCATAGTTTATTAAATGACATCTCAGTATCAAAACCACAAAGACACTGTGAATCCTCTGTCAAATACCTGCCTGGCAGGACTCCTTTTAAGAATCGCTTTCCCAACAGAATGTCATAGTGCTAATGCAACAATCTGTACAAGCTACTTGTTTTGGGGAGCACTGAAATGAAAATGGGGGTTCTTCTTTTTATTTTAGTGGTTCTAGAATCACAGACAAAGATTTAGTCTTGCCTTTTCAGGAATTTATACCAGAAATACAAGCAAAAAGTTTATTTGTTGAAAAGACAGTAGCTACTGTGAAATAAACATCAGCAGACCAAATAAAACCCTCAGTAAAAGCATGTTATTCTTCCCAGAAGACCATGTGAAAGGCATGTTACTATGAAACACCCACAGTGCTGTGAGCTCATTATTGTACCTGGACAGCTTGTTATCACTAACACAATAATCTTTACTATACCTGAGCTATTTATTGAGAGAGAGAGAGATGCAACTGTGCAACAAATGACCCGAAAACCTTAAGAAAAAGAAATTTATAAAGACCATTTGCTGCTGGTCTCTAAATAAAGATGTGTCTGTATGCTGGAATACATCAAGTCACTGTTATGGTGGAATTATAATTCAGAGATCTACTAAAATAAGTCAATATTTTTAATAAAATTATAAAGATAAACAATGCATTTATCTTGCATTCCAAAATTATTTGTACCAGAGACAATTTTCAGAAAATAGTAGACCGAAAGATGCAAGTCCTATGTATGCTGTATAATTTCACCTGTAGAGTCCTCTTACTCTGTCACACTGTTAGATTAGATTACCTTAATTAGGTAAAGCTGATATTATTACAGGGCATAAGTACCTTCTTAGGAAAGAAAGAATTGAAAAGAGCAGGGTTGAATGATTGCTATCTCCAGGATGGTCTGACACACGATGCAACAGTTTACCAAATTTCAGGTATGCAGCGTAAGTATGATCATAGCTAACTTAACTCTAGGCAGAAGGAACAAAATTAACGTAAGACAAGGCGCACATCTGAACCCCACTGAAGGCAAGGTTTCCTTGGAAGCAGTCAGAAATAATAGATTAACCTACATGCTGAAGTAACCTCTTTGGAACACCAGGACGTTTTTTGAAACAACTACCCTGTTTCAATCCTTTAAGAAAATGCCCTGGAGTATCTTTACTCCGGAGCATAAATGATGTATAGATTTTTTTTTTTTTCAATTTCCTCTTTAATTTTACCCCCCTTTCCTTTAATTATTTTAAGTCTTTCATCAGACTAACAGTAACTACAAACAGATCCTGTAAAGCTCTATAAAGGAGTCAAATTGTCAACAGGTTTAGGCTAACAGGACACTCACTATATATTCCATAGCTGGCAAATTCCTTGAAGCCTTCGAGATCTACAGCTGCTGCTCTGTCTTGAATCGAGGGTTCCATGACCTTCAAATCTACTTACTGACAAATTTTGCCTAATCTTACTCTGTGTGTCTTTTTTTACCTATCTGGGGGTGGGGGCTGGGGTGGTGGGGGGGAAGGTGATTATTGTGGGCTTTAAAACCCAAACATCTGGTTTTCCTTGGATTCACCTAGGGATGCCAAAAATGTTCTGGTGGAGTACGTTATTATATTAATGCACATATCCTGGCTTTTTGTGAGGTTTATTGGTGGTAAATTATAGATGAGAATAAAGCTGTTGAGACTACTGTGAAACAGAGCTTGTGCCTCCCAACTTCTTGTGAAAATTAACTCTATCCCAGCTGAACCCAGGACAGCTGGACATTTCTCTGCAAATGGAGTGTCTCCTGATACCATTATATAATTAAGCACTTGGTGGGGTTGTCTGACAACTGCAGGTCTTCTTTTCCATCTTTTATGCCCCCTGGAAGCCTTCTATTTACCTGATTATAGCTCATTATTTTATTTTCCTATAGCTAATCTTTATTTCAATATTATCTCTTCTTTATTTTTATTGCAATTGAAACACCATAGATATAATTTTATTATGTAATGCCCTTTTTTTTTTTTTTATTACATGCCCCTCAGGCATGCAAGGCTCTCAGATAAAAATGGCAGCTGTTGTCAGTTATGTTAAGGAAATAAAACAGAATAGGTCATGCCCTTCTTTTCTAGAAATCCATATTTTTTCAGCTGGAGATTTTTGACAACATTAAATCTGAATACTGGCATTTAAGTCTTATGTTTGTAATAATGAAACCCCATGGGAAAATTTCATATTTGGAAATATTTGCCTGGTTAGAATTATGTCTGCATCTACCAGTAATCTGTTCACGCAAAGGTGAAATCATAACAGCCACTCCGAAAAGGGTATACTAGAATAGTTAATGTATTTACAACCTTGTTACAACTTAACGTGACAATGAAGACATACTTCATTTTTACAACTAATAGTAGATATAATTTGGTGCTAGTGTCTTGAAAGACGGATGGGTGAGACTTTGTTTAGAACAACATAATAAGAAGTCACAGATTAACTTGTTAATGGAATGAAAAAATTACCACAGCTTCTAATTATTTAAGTAGCTTTTGATACACAGAGTAGGACCAATGAACAGAAACATTTACCTTTTCAGTATGGAAAAGGTAACTCTTTGTACTCCTTGTAAAAAAGCAACTTTATCCCAGTTTAGGAAAAACCCCAGTTTCTCCTGTTTGGGAGGTGTCGCCGGTCGGCTGAGGCAAGCCGATGCACGGGGACGAGTCCTTCCCTATCCCTGAACCCCTCTCCTCCGGGAGAGAAAAGGGTTCAAAAGCAGAGATACGAGAAGGAAAAAAAATAAAAGATTTTGTGAGACCTCTGAACGTTTGGAAAACTGAAACAAACTTTTATTAAAACTAGAACAATATATATAACATGCAGGAAAAAACCAATGCAAAATCTGAGAGTCTGTGCAGGATGGAAAGGTGAGGGTTTTAAACACAAGAACAAAGACAAAGGGGGACGGGGCCACGTGCAGTCCAGAGAAATGGCACCGGCCACGTGTGCGCTTTCGTGGAGCGAACAAAGAAACCGCGGCTATTATGAACGCCGGGCTGTAATATGTGGAAAAGCACTGTCCCTACCGAATTCGTTGAAGCAGAGAAGAAATCAAAGCAGCAGAAAAACCTCCAGGCGAACAGTCTGTCCCAGGCGGCGTGGCGGGAGCTGCCCCGGTGCATGGTCCACTCCGGCAGCCTGCAAGGTCCCCGGAGCTGAGCTGCAGGGTTTGGAAAAAAAACCTCTTCCCCGGAGCGAATCTGAGGTCCTGCAGTGACTCCCGCAGAGCGGAGCGTGTCCGGAGCGCCGAGGAGCCGCGAACGAGCTGCGAATGCCCCCCGAAGCAGTCCGGAGAAGCAGCCCCGCAAGTCCCGACTAGCCCCGGAAGTCTCGAGTAGCCCCCGGCCGTCCCCGAGCCGCCTGAGCCCGCAGCTTCTTAAAGGGGCAGTGCCCTCTCGAGAAAACTTTCTCATCCCATAAGATGGGCAAACCGTAACATGGAAGGGAATAATTCAATTAATCAGTTTACACCAAAAGCCTTCGGGCAGGTTTTTTCCTTCAACCTGCTACAGGAGGTTAGTTTTAAACTGACCAGTTGGAATATTCCCTCCCGTGTCACGTTTAGCACCTCTCATTGGTTGTAAAAGTTTCTCGTGAGCATTCCTGTCCCTTTAAGAGGTGCGTATTGCCCTCGCCCTCTTTGCTTTTCAACGGTGCCCCCTACGCTTCTTCTTGGCACTCTGTGGGACGTCCTGTACCCTTCGCTCTTTGCACTCCAAGGGGCATCGCAGGCTTGCAGCTTCTCTCCGGGAAAAGGCTTCCAGGCTTGCGGTTTGGCTCCGGGGACCTTACAGGCTGTGTCCCCTCAGCTCAAAACCTTCAGAGGAACTCGCCTGCCTGCCTGCCTGTGGCTACTGCTCCCCGCGGAAACCCCTGTGCCGTTGGAGATGCCACGCCCCGGGGTTGCCCTTTCTCTGCTGCTGCCGCTGCTGCTTTGGCTGCTGTTTGCTTCAACCTGCACGACCAGACCGGTAGGACAGAGCAGCCCACAGTTCGCACGTGGGATCCGGGCGTTTGTAACAGCCGCGACTCCTTTGTTCCGCTCTGCGAGAGCCCACGTGGCTGGTGCCATTTTGAACACTCCTCGGTATCGTTCCTTCCCTCACCTGCGTTTAACCCTCGCTGCTCCACCCTGTACAAACCCTCCAATATTGCAGTGGCTTTTCCTGTATATATTTTGTTCTAGTGTTATTAAACTTTTTTTCAGTTTTCCAAATGTTCAGAGGTCTCACAAATTCTTCTTCCTTTTCCTATCTCCGCTTTTTAACTCTTTCTCTCCCAGTGCAGGGGAGAGGGGTTTCAGGGATAGGAGAGGACTTGTCCCCGGGATTGGCTCACCTCGGCCAACCGGTGACAAATTTGAAAAAAATATAGTATTTGAAAACCAGTTCTGTTCAATTGTGAAAGAAATAGGTAATATTTGCAACTTATTTGATAAGTTGCTGAAAGAAAATGGCTGAACAGGTGATTCTAGAGGTTTCTGGTTTCTGTAGTGACCTACGATATGATCTGAATGCTGGAGGTCTGCAATTATTAGTAAGTCAGTTCCTAGCTCACTTCAATGCTCTCTCTATATAATTGCCTAAGTCATTGCATTCTTAATGTAACTTTAAATGCACCCAAAACTACAGCAACCAGGGCACTTGCATAAGTGGTTGCATGTATAATTAGTTAATTTAATACATTACAGCACAGACATGTAAATATTACCTAAAGAAAAATTCTGAAAGGTTTTGATGGATTTAAACTAATGCCTTTTTGGAAATTCTATAGTGTTAAAATCACGAAAACATTCAAAGTCTAATCTAATGCTATCTTCCTTAGAAAGGGTTATACAGAATCTCATTTCATGAGTTCTGTTTGATGATTATGAAGAAGAGATCAACTTCTCTTATAGTTCAAATGAGCTTTCAGTAAAGAATGGCACAAAAATTTTCACAGACGTTGACACATATTGACTTTACTTATTCCACTGTATACGTTTGCATTGACTACCTTGACCTTGATTGATTATATAGCTGTTGAATATGAATGAATGAGGATGTGAATTGAATGTGCTAAGGATTTGGAATGCAAAATGATTATATAACTGCTAAGTAATATGACCTAAATAAGTCATAAGTCAATCACTCTTGCTAAATGCCACAGGGATAAATATTAATTCCATTTGCCTGTGAGTGTGTACATATACATGTATATATATATATATATATATATGAGAAAAAGGTTTAATGAAACTTATACAATGCAATTTGAAATATAAATCCAGATCAAACACAAAACAGTAGTAGCACACTGTCTGAATAATAGTTACAGGAGCAGAGAAAGGACAACCCTTTCAGTGTGGCCAGCTGGGATTATGGCCTTTTAAAACATATCACATCCACATAATTTTTTTTGGCTGCCTGAATCTAGGACCATCTGTTTGGATGGCTGGGTGCCCATCAGAAGTTGGTAGAGCCCTTGCCATTAAGCAGATATGCCAGGTATCAATAGGATTGAGATAGGAAGGCCTGCAGAACACTGCAAAGGACATCTGTTCTCCAGGAAAAGAGGAGGGAAGTCCATCTTCTGTGACAGCCCCACTACACTGACACCACATGCCTCCTTGCACCTAATGACACCTGTTCCTAGTTACATGCCAAAATAATAAGAAAAAACCCAAACTATCCCCAAACAATGGAGAACGGATAGTATGGACTCTTAAAGGCCTCTGTGGCTGCCAGGAAAATAAGTTTCACTGTGGTAGGCATTTGGGAGACCAAGGTAGACCATATGGGATATCAGAATGAAAGTCCAGGCATTTTGTATACCAACAAGCCCTTGGCAAACAATACTTCTGGGAAGAAACCAAAATGTCAAAAAAGGAAAACGAGGACGATCTAGACACAACTTTTTTGCCCCTATCATTAGAAGTAGACAAAAAATTAAAGATGCTAACCAACCGCTACAGGATGTGTTATTCCTCTGCATGTCTTCTTATAAAGAAATAGTATATATATAGGTAACATTATAAAATAAGTAAATACAAGGTAAACCTTCTGGTTTATCTTGACACTTCTCAGAATATTGTTTAACTGACCAAATGACCAAACTAATCCTTTCTCCAGGTGAAATGGCAGTATGACATTTACATAGAGACATTGAAATTGTTGCACAGCACTGTACAATATAAGTATGGTATGAGGTTTTTACATACAGGGACAAATTTGAGGTTTATATCATCTCCAGCTTGAAAGAATATATACATCCAAATATATTTGCAGTTTTGTCAGTTAGCCTGCAAAGTCTCTTTGGACAAAGTTGTGGTGGCTACATATTTGCATACAAGAGCTGCCATTCTAATTCATAGAAAATGTGCTTTTAGTCCAGTTTCCCAACCTTGACAGTTGTCAATAAAAAATGGTTTATGATAAGCATGAGAACTAGTGCTTCTTTTATAAAGTGTTGTGTGTAAAGATTAATTATACGTTCAAGAAGAATATCTTCAGTTTGTGTTTTCACTTGAAAACCAAATATACATTCATTTTAAAAACTGGGCAATAGTTAGTTGAAATGTGTTTTGCAAAATTAACTCCTTTGTGATATTTTCCCACTGAATAACGTAACACTGTATGTTTAGGATGTACTTATGATGTTGAAGATAACAGCATCATTTATGATTAAGGGACTGGGGCCTCTCTCATACGAGGGGAGGCTGAGAAAGCTGGAATTCTTCAGCCTGGAGAAGAAAAAGCTCAGGAAGGATCTCAGCAGTGCATGTAAATATATGAAGGGAGAGTGTAAAGTAGATGGAGCCAGGCTTTTCTCAGTGGTACCCAGTGAAGGGAAAAGAAGCAATGGACGAAAAATCAAATGCATGCAATTCCACCTGAATGAAACAAAACAGTTTTCTACTGTGAAACTCTGGAATGGTCAGACTCTGGAACAGGTTTCCTGGAAAGGTTGTGGAGTCTGCGCCCTTGGAGATACTCAAAAGCAAACTGGACATGGCCCTGGGCAACTTTCTCTAGCTGACCATGCTTAAGAAGATTGGCTGGACTAGATGATCTCAAGGGTCCCCTTCCAATCCCAAAAATTCTGTGGATTTTGTTATTCTATATGATTATATTTTGTGAATGGGACAACAGTTAAGGGATGTTTTAGTAAAAAATGACTAATCATCAGAGTTTCATTCCATAATTTTCTTAATGCATTTTCAAATTTTTTTTTAATGTTTGATATAATTATTTTAAAGCTACCTAAAAGGTCCCACAGTCTTAATTTTGATTATTTACCAGACATGCTCATAAATGAGACGCTTACATTCAATATTATTTTTCCTTCATCACGATGAAGAAGAGAGATTTCCAATTAGTTGACAGAAACCTCTTAAAAGGTAAACTATTAAAAGGCAGGTAATATTCCGATAAAGATTCCCAGCTGATTTTTACTTTGAGATTTTATTTCTGAGTTACAAAATACGAAAAAATTCCATTAACTCTATTTCCCTCATTTGTGAACAACAAATAATATCATTCTCTTTGGGATACAAATATTAGAGTTTTTCCAGAAGAAAATAATAGTATTTAGTACTATATAAACGGTTACCACATATTACAATGAAGTATTAATGTTGATATTTAACATTACATATAAATGAAAACAACCATTTTTAAGGACATGGAAACAGATTTCTAATAGATGTGTGAAAGCTTCTGCAGAACTGCAGAAATTACTACTAACTTAGTAGTTGTCAAGCAGAGTTTAAATCTTCCGTGTGTGTGGTTATCACACTCCAACGAGTCCTTCTGACTTTATCAGATTAGACAAACTTCCACGTTTGAGCAAAGCACGGCTTCTTGTTCTGTGACTGTCAGTAAGAATCGTGATAAGTTCTTTACCCAATTACTGGTCTTTTCCTCACATGACATTCCAAACTGACAGAGGTGGTTTCATGAATTGTAGATCTTTATTCATATTTAATATGTGTAAATGAGTTCAAATAGCAGTTGTTGATTCAGCTCTCCATATTGATGCCATTGGTGGACTTATTGGTCTCTCCTGATTCCAGTTTCTTACCCTGAAAGCAAATAATCACTAAAGGATACTCGTAGGAGATTTAAAATGACCAGCAATGTAGTAAAGATGTTTTTAACTGGCTGAAAAAAAAAGGGTATGTCTCATTCCAGTAAGTTTCTAGATTGAACTTGCACTTCTCAAATGAAAAGCTAAATTTGATACATACTGCATCTCTATTAAGTTTTTATAGTTTGTTCTACTACATTAATGTGAAAAATAAGTTTTTAAGCACTATTAACATCACTCTTCTAAGTATTGTGGATTTTTTGCTGTTAACTTTAATGTTAATGACATTTTCCACAGAACAGTACATAATTCACTAGAACTGGTCAGAAAATAGTGATAGTTCAGCACCTGGTTTTTGTTCTGGAACAAAAACTACATCTTACTTGAAAAAATTAAACCACGGTCATCTGTAGTGATAAAGAATTATCTCTGCTATCCTCAAGATGGTGTAAATTACCTGTTACTTTGTTATTTTATTCTTTATGCTTGAAATGCAATGCTACACCCAAAAAACCACCCACTGAAATTTATGCAAAGGCAATTAAGAATCCATAAAGAACTTCTGCTTTGACAAATAGGCTATTCTAAGGGAAAAAATCCAACATATTTCCAGAAAGAAAAAGAAAGTTTCCAGTGAAGTCATACTGTTCACTGCTCCTTCATTCTGACCCAAATGTTATATATCTGTGCAGATTTTTTTTAATTATTCTTTCACAGAGAAAAGACTATACAACAATATTTAACATCATCATTATTATTATTATTTATAAATACAATATATAGGAAGGAAATTAAATTGGAACGGAACACGTTACCAAATGCCTAAAATGAGCTAACCACAGAATATTTGCATCTTTCATTATATAGCTGATATAAAGGTCCAACATGCTAAAAACAGAACTATATTTACTAAGTAATCAATTATATTTAGAGCTGCTCTGTCAGGCAGAAGAAATAATAGAGCTGAATATATGTGACAAATTGCTAGCAGGGTATTAAATCATGTTTCATAATTTTTTCCATAACACATTTATAATAAAATTCAAAGTTAGGCTATGTTTATATCAAAATTTTATTTGCTATCTATTTTTGTCTGCTTTTAATTAAAAATACAAATGGTAAGACACATGGATAAGATTACCGCATCATAAATTTTAGTTGGTGATCTACTGCTTTCCTGTGGTAGATCAAAAAGGTAAACCAGAAGCCTTGGACATCTAGTCCAGGGAGCAGGAAAATACACACACAGAGACAAATTGCACATTAAAAAAATCTAAAAAACCCCATTTAAGTAGCTAGTTTTTGAAAAATTATGTCTATTATGTGTCACATACCACATATGCAGATAATGAGTGCTGCAGTGGAACAGTAGTAGTTGAGGGTTAACTAGTAGGAACTTTTACAAATGTATAGATTAAACAAAACCCATGTGTGATTTGATTTCCACCAGATGACTACACCTTCTTTCATTTCTGACTTCTTTGTGCCTTTGGATTTGGAGAGGACCTGGAACACTGAAAATATTCCTTCTGTAAGTTATACTCCTGTGCAGCTACATTTCTATCTTTAGAGAGCAGCAGGTTAGGAAACAGGACTTTGAAATGTGACCTCCATAGCTGATTCCTCATATATTCCTCCCTTGAAATTCTATATTATAGGGAGTCAGACACCATCAGTAATTTATCTGACACCTCTCCAAATAACTCCCATCAGTTTTTCTCCTACCTGGACTTAAATGTAGGAAACTTTGTCAGCATGTTCATTATTAGTATATACGTACATGCTTAGCATGCATACATAAACCCTTTCTGCATTATTTTTTCATCATAATAAATAGATTCCTGTGGGCTGTTTTCAAACTTGCTAATTTATTTAAAGGGGTATTTGGACAAAACAGTATTTACCCTTTCTGTCAAATTGCTAACTAAACAATTTATTTTTCTTATGTTTCTTCTCAGGCTCAGAATTATCACTAGAAAACATACATTTTTAAAGTTATGAGGTTTTTATTAACATGGCATTAATTTTGATTGCAATAGTAGATTTGAGACTCTAGGTACTATTTTATTATCAAAAAATCTTAAAATATATTTTTAAAATTGCCATTTTAAAAGTATATAACTTTGTTATTAATTTTTCTCTTCCATTGTGTGTAACATGCTTAAATGAAAGCGTGAATAAACTAGAGTCAGCATAAGTGTCAAAGCTTCTGGACTATATCAGCTCTACTCCTGAAAATAATCTTTCTGTAATTGAAACCATGAACAAAGCAAAGATTAAGATCAATGTGGCCACAAGTCTGGTACACTGAATAAAGCATTAGCGTGCTATTAAAGTCAAGCACTTAGGTTTTTGATAACCATTTTTTGGCTGTTTTAGAGTCAGTAAATAATGAACACAGATAAGCTGGAAAATAACAGAAGGTAAAGATTCTTTTGACTTAAGAAAATTCAAGGGGGAAAATAGATAATTTTTGTAGTTTTGGAGAAATTCAGTAATATTCAGTATTTAATAACAGTAAAATATTTATTAGAAAACAATGATCCATTGCTCCTAAGTATTCAAAAATAAGTTAAACTTCTTAATCTATGTATGTTTGTTCAAGTTAGTATCAGAGGTTGAATAGCTCCTCTGAGAGGCCTTGGAGAAAGAAAACTCTATTGAATCACCCACCAAGGGAATACTCATTTTTTCCTTTTAACTGTTTAGGGAATGTAGAAAAGCTTTTCTCCTATCTTAGACATATCAAGACCCAAACATTTCATAGGGAAATTCAGATGCCAGTGAATTTCTATAATAGTCAGAAATTAAAATTGCTCTTTCCAGGAAGCAAACTGGCTTTTGCTTCTTTTGGGGAAAGAGAGATGATTGTTTCCTCAGGAAAATAAGGTTAAAAGGTAACAAAATTAGTAGAATAAGTATGTATTTTTATCAAAAAATTACTAATGAGTAATCTAATTTAGCCACAGATACTTAAAAATCTCTGCAATGGTTTATTATGGAAAACAAAACCAAAAAAAAATGGCTGGGGGAAAGAAAAAATGGCTTGGCCATCAAATCTGTATCTTATCTGATTAGTACTTGTCAAGAGTTATGAATGATGGAGAAGATAGTGTGGTAGGGAAAAAAGTTAGATCCATCTGAACAGAGAGTACCAAAGCACAGAAATCAAAGTCATCTAAAAACTCTTGCAAGAGATCTCCATTCTGAGAAAATCATTAACTTACTGAAAGAAAGTAATGCCAATTAATAGAATAAATGTTTTCCTCATTCTGTCCCCAAACATAGTGAGAAAATGCTAGATTGAGCCTTGGGGAACAAAATTTATTATGAGCATGAAAATTGTTACAGTTCTGATGCAGTTTTTAAATGACAGCATAATATGTTATGGATCATTTGATTTTTTGTATGAAAACGCTATTCAGCACCCAAAAAGGCATATGCCGCTAACGGCATGTGTTGCAGTCCTTTCCTTATGACAGCTGGCAGCTAGCAAATGCCAGTCAAAACGCAAAATGTCAAGCAGAAATTTTTCGCAATATATATTTTAGTTTAGTTAATGGCACATAAATAAACTTTGTTAAAATGTTTCCATTGTTCTTGGATGCAGCATGAAAATGATCTACTATATTAACCCTTTAATAGTACACAAAAGTACGTATCTGCAAAGCTGGCAAACACATGCCTTCCCTTGCATTAATTCATATTCTTTGCATTAATATTATTTTTAAATGAATGCACCTTAAACTTTCTTAGACAATATATTTGACAGAAGAACATAATTTTAAAAATAATGCATAATTTCTTGCATAATTAAAAAAAGTTGTATTTAATAAAAAATTAGGACCTGCACAGATTATTGCTACAAATATATGTTGCTTTCTTTGAATGCAGTGAATGATGGGATATTTAGTTTAACAGCATTTTGTAAAGAAGTCACCCTGTGTCTCTATCAGCACTGACAACATGCTTATTCTGATATCCTTCCTACAAGATGTCAAAACAAAATTCATTGTTTAGGAAATTCCACTTTTTCAGCCTATAGATTTCTACATTATTTCTACATTGTTTTTTACTGACCAGCAACATTTCAGTATACTATTTTTTTTCTTTTACCCCTATTGCTTGGGGATTTTAGTGGTTGTTTTTTTGTTTGCTTTTTTTTTCCCCCCGCTACTAAAATTATTGATTCTTTATTAGGGCTAGAAGGAAACCAAAATACGTTTTATAAAACTAAAACTTTTTAGGAAAACCTTCTTATCAAATTGCTTAATTAAGATTTCAGGTGATATTCAAAATGGAGGGAGAGAAAGGCTGACTATTAAAAAACCTAAATTATATAGAATTCCACTGTCTTAATTTAAATATTGTTCATATACTTATACTCTTCACTTTAAGCTTCCTGGCTTATGCTGCTTAAAATTTTCAGAACCGATCACTGCTCAGAACTGACCAATAGTTCCTGTGATGTTTTTTATCTCGTTTGAATTGAAACTAATTAGCATGTTTTGAGACTCTGTGAGAAATTTTTATGTCAGTCAAAGATATCTGAACTAAACTAGGAAAAACCTACAATAGACTTAAAATAGTTGGGCTTCAAGCTTCATAATCAGAAATCTTTTCCAATATGCATACAAAATTTAATAATTACATTAATAATTGCATAGGATAAGAAGTCATATTAATTTGTATTTTTAAAAAATCATAAAGGGAAAAGAGTGGAAAAATACAGGAATACACAGTCATAATCACAGAATCACAGAATCACAGAATCATCTGGTTGGAAGAGACCTTTAAGATCATCGAGTCCAATCGTTCACCTTGCACTGCCAGGGTCCCTAAACCATGTCCCTCAGTGCCACATCCACACGTCTTTTAAACACTTCCAGGGATGGGGACTCCACCAGCTCCCTGGGCAGCCTGTTCCAATGCTTAATGACCCTCTGAGTAAAGACATTTTTCCTGATATCCAACCTAAATTTCCCGTGACGCAACTTAAGGCCATTTCCTCTCATCCTGTCATTTGTAACATGCGAGAAGAGACAAACCCCCACCTCACTACAACCTCCTTTCGGGTAGTTGTAGAGAGCGATAAGATCTCCTCTGAGCCTTCTCTTCTCCAGACTAAACGATCCCAGTTCCCTCAGCCGCTCCTCATAAGATAGGTTCTCTAAACCCTTCACTAGTTTTGTTGCCCTTCTCTGGACACACTCCAGCACCTCAATGTCCTTCTTGAAGTGAGGGACCCAAAACTGGACACAGTATTCAAGGTGTGGCCTCACCAGCACCAAGCACAGGGGAACAATAACTTCCCTGCTCCTGCTGGCCACACTATTGCTGATGCAAGCCAGGATGCCATTGGCCTTCTTGGCTGCCTGGGCATGCTGCTGGCTCATATTCAGCTGGCTGTTGACCAATACAGCACCAGGTCCTTTTCTGCTGTGCAGATTTCCAGCCACTCCTCCCCAAGCCTGTAACGTTGCAGGGGGTTGTTGCGGCCCAAGCGCAGGATGTGGCAATTGGTCTTGTTTAATTTCGTACAAATGGCCTCAGCCCATCGATCGAGCATGTCCAGATCCCTCTGTAGAGCCTCCCAACATTCAGGCAGATCAACACTACCTCACAACTTGGTGTCATCTGTGAACTTGCTGAGGGTGCACCTAATCCCCTCATCCAGATCATTGATAAAGATGTTGAAGAGGACAGGCCCCAATACTGAGCCCTGAGGAACACCACTGGTGAGCAGCCACCAGCTGGATTTAACTCCATTCACCACCACTCTCTGGGCCTGGCCGTCCAGCCAGTTTTTTATCCAGTGAAGAGTACACTCTCATCCAAGCCATAGGCAGCCAGTTTCTCCAGTACAATACTGTGGGAAACGGTGTCAAAGGCCTTACTAAAGTCCAAGTAGACAACAACCACAGCTCTTCCCTCATCCACTAAATGGGTCACCTTGTGATAGAAGATCAGGTTGGTCAAATAGAACCTGCCTTTCATAAATCCATGCTGGCTGGGCCTGATCACCTGACTATCCTGTACATGCCGAGTTATGGCGCTCAAGATGATCTGCTCCATGACTTTCCCCAGCACCGAGGTCAGACTGACAGGCCTGTAGTTCCCTGGGTCCTCCTTTCAGCCCTTCTTGTAGATCGGCGTCACATTTGTCGAACTCCAGTCAAATGGGACTTCTCTCATTGGTCCGGACTGCTGGTAAATCATGGAAACTGGCTTGGCGATCACTTCCGCCAGCTCCCTCAGAATTCTTGGATGTATCCCATCTGGCCCCATAGATTTCTGCACATTTAAGCTGTGCAGCAGTTCACTTACTGTTTCCTCTTGGATTATGGGACCTTAATAATGCTCTCCATCTCCATCATCTGGTTCTAGAGGCCAAGCACCCAGTGAGTTGGTCTGATCATTAAAGACTGAGGCAAAGAACTTAATTATGCATACATTTTACTTCAAAGTATAAATTTTTTTTTCAAATCAAGATGCTTGACCTGTCAATGCAGGAAGTGTTTGTCCTTAGATTTCAGAAATTCTTCTTAAGTTTTTTGTATTTGTGTATCATCATCATGGCTTGGCTTCGCAAACGAAGATTTGCGAAGGGCTTTAAACGTGAGTACACCCTTCAAGCCTGCGCGGTGGATTTTTTAGGTGAGGCGCAGCGTGCGCGAGACTGGCCCCACCCTTTACACCTGAGGTTCATCTGCCAGGGCCTAGCGAGCTTGGACGGTGACAGCGAAGTCCTCAGGTCGTAGGTTTGGTTAGAGTATCCTTCTCTTAGATGGATGGCCTTACAGGGCTAAACGAGCTCCATCTGCCCGGGGTTGGAGTTAGAGTTGTCCTTCTCCTAGGATGGTTGCCTGAAGGCTAGTGAGCCCATCCTGCCCGTGGACACACTTTGTCTGACCCTTCAGTTGAGACCTGTCAGGCTTGGGAGACCCTACCAGAGGCATATGCCACCACCAGCATAGCTCTTAACTTCACAAGGGCACGCAAGCTCTTTCCCCACGGCAAGGGGGTGCCCGTGAAAGAGATTTGTGTATAAAGCCAGATTATAAACAAATTACTAATACCTTAGGTAGGAATCAATTTGAAAGCATATTTAAATGTGTAATTATAAAAGAATATATCTGTAAGTCATTCTATTTTCACTGAATCACAGAATCATCTGGTTGGAAGAGACCTTTAAGATCATCAAGTCCAACCATTCACCCTGCACTGCCAGGGTCCCTAAACCATGTCCCTTAGCACGACATCCACAAAACTTTTAAACACCTCCAGGGATGGGGACTCCACCACTGCCCTGGGTGAAAATAGTGAAAATTGTAAAAATGTTTTTTCTAAATATTATGAATTTATTCTTTCAGAGTTTCAACTGACAACTTTTTGTATAGCATCATTTATATACTGAATTAATACAAAAATCATCAAAATCATCAAAAATTATCAAACTGGTAAATTTTTCTATGCCAAAATATACAATAACTAATGATTGTCCCTTTTTGAGGTACAATGATGTACCTTGTGCCTGCTACCAATTTATTTGCACCTGCTTAGTTGAATATCAGTTAATCCTTAGAAAGAGTAAGGTAAAAAAATGCGAAATAGCCCCATATCCAAAAAAACCAGCCAATAGTTTGTTCCTAATATAATAGCTAATACAACCAGCAACAAAATGTAAAGCAATACTCATACCTGAATCTCAGTTTACTCTTCTTCTGTAATAATGTTTAAGTTTTGTTCCCTTTTTTAGAACCCTAAGAGCAATTTTAAAATTTTTTAAATTTTTTTTTTAATTTTTATTATTTTTTTTTAGTTTCCAAATTTCAGTATGGAACAAGGAAAACCTGCTCAGGGAAAAATGATTCAAGTCTGTTATAGAAATGAGTAGAATATTGAAGAAGGAAGAAAGAAATGTCTAATTTAATTTTGAATCTCTGCTGGAGAAGCAATAGCAAAAACACATAAAAGAGAAATCCCTGCACATTGACTACCAAGCCAATTCTAACTAAACCGTGACTTGAAAGGTTGAACTAGTTGCAGCATAAAGCTCAAAATTTAGTTTCTAACTCTATTCAAATTTAAAGAACATTGATTTTTGAGGAAAAAGGAGAATGAGAATACTCCAAAATACTAATAGGTAGAGATTTATGGAATCAGTTCATAAAAGTAAAGGCACAGAGGAAATTCTACCAACATGAAGCTCTCCATTTGCCCAGGAGGCCAACATTACCAGATGATCCAAGTGAAAAATTGAATATCTTTAGTTGTGTTTAAAGACAGCTATTCATCTATATTTGAATGATATTAAGTCCTGCAGGTATTAAAAATTATATTAATCATTACTAACAGTTATTAATAGTGACAGAAAATGGTCTTCAAGTGTTTTTATGAATTTACAGAAATGATCCAAGCAGTGCAAAAAGGCCCAGAAAGCTCTCATCCCTGCATCTGTAAAGCCATTAGGCACTTACATTAATTAGATGCTCATACATTAATATGTAGAGAGCATGGGTGTCTTTGTATGAAAGCACCAAAATGTGAGAAAATAAGTTTTATAACAGTCAAAAAAAGAGTCTGACGAGTGAAAAAACCTCTGGTGGTATGTGTGAAAAGGTCCCTGCTGATATATTGAAGTGAAACAACTACCAGATGTTTCATAAAAAGTTCATATTAAAAAAAACTAAAGTCATTAGGTTATATTAAGACACAGAAACAAGGCGGCTTTTGAAATAGAGAAGACTCAGATCTGTCAGTTAAGTTAAAATAAAGGGCTTGTAAACTGATCTTTCCCTTACCCAATGTTTCCTTATAGAGTGGGCAGTTTCTTCTGGCTTGTTCACTGTTAAGAAACTTTCATTTTTGGGTTAGAAGTAACTTCACACAATTCTCACTAGGTCCCAGAAGAAAACTTTACAATAGCTTAAAGAACAGGCTAATGAAAGCTTATGTGCTCCATTAATGTCCCCTACATGGCTGCCTGTAGCAATTTCTGTGAATTACCAGTGTGAACTTACTTACCCATGAGCTAAAATGACCACCACACAGAAAGAAAACATACTCTGGTTACGCTGAAGCCTGCCCTTACTGTTTGCCACATTCAACTTCCAATCAGAGTTCCATCAGTGGAACCTTTCGGTTTCTGGACATGTTGCAGTTCTACTGCTTGCTCTATCTTTTGTTTGGCTGTCCTCACTTCTCACACTTGAGATGTAACTAGCTGAACATAGTCGGTTGTTTTCAGAGAAAATCTTTTCTTCCTGCATTATGATTCTTATGATACAGTGTACAGTTGCTAAGACAAGACAAAGGCAGCCTTCGTTTTAAACAAAGTATATAGTGTCTATATAGTAACCTACCCACAAACAAAACAGGTAACTTCTGTTATAGCACACTGGAGCATGCTTAACACTCATAAGCATCGCTGATACAATAGAAATGACAGCAGCCATAACCACTCTCTTTCAGAAAACATAGTGGAAGGAATGGTAAATTATTTTTTTTTTTTTAATCGAATCTGACCATTAGACTACATATGTCAGCAGTGAGTAGGGAACTTACATTCTAGACCCCTGCAACCTAAAGATAACAAGGGAGTTTGACTTTTAGCACTCTAAAGGTATCTAAACTGTATTCTAACAAAGTAAGCATTATAGAAGAGATGTCTGATTTGAACTGATGAGTCAATCTTGCTTTAAGGGATCAAATCCCTAAAACGAGCACTTGATATGGAGCAGGAAATTCAGGAGGAGATTACAGAAGTTGACCTGTGATGAAGCACTTGAAAGTTTTCCAAGCAGAAATCATCAGATCCAGACAGAATATGATGGAAAAGAATGAATAGCTGGACACAGAGAACAGGACTGAGAATAGGGAGCTTAGGGATAGCTGCAAAAATCTTCACACAAGTATGTTAGCTGGTAGATTATATGTAATACATAGAAAAAGGTGTGAGAATATAATTAATTAAAAAATATTGTAAGAATGTCCAAAAAGCAACAGAATGTGTTCTTTCTAGGCATTTTGTAAATGACAGTCTCTGGTTGCTGAGTTAAACTCGGCTGATGCTTAAATGGCTTCCACGTGAAAAGTACCTTTAATTTCATCCTTTCAGCACACAGTCTGGCAGTGCAGTGAGCTAGTCTGCAGCCATCTCCTCCCTCTGTCTTGAGTGGATTACTGCTCAAGGGATGCTGTTTAAAATGGCTTGTTATTTCAATTTTGTTTACTTGAAACTAGAACATCAAAAACTTTGTCACTAAACTAAGCATGATCAGAAGTATCCTCAAAGCGTCGTTATGGTCAGATGTGCTGTGTTTCTTCTATACCCTATTTTACCATTTAAGAATTACTTGGGCTTTTATCTATCACTTATTAACCATGTACCCAGCCCATCACAGCTGGACATTCATTATTAACACCTTGATAGAAATGCAGTCCACAGATCTTAAGAACAGGTCAGCTTGCCACTTCATCTCACACAGAGAAGAGCAGAGCAGAATGCATATAAAGTTTCCAAAGATGAGTTCTTTGTTGGAGAAATAGACAATGCTGTAACACAAAATGAATATAGTACTGTCATAAAACCAAATGGAGCAAAAGCAATTATTTTTAACTTGGACTCCTGTGCACAAACCAATGTATTGCCGGAAATACTGAAAAGCCACAGATTAGAGAAGGTAAATGAGCAAACCTTGGGGATTACAGTAATTAGCTTTTCTTCTTGTTAAAGGAATATACAAAACTGATGGGCTGAGAGCACGTTTTGTCTAGCTGCTTGAGAAAAGAATCTGAAGGTGTCATTATGCAAAATTGCACAATGGGTAAGAGGGCAGGTTTAAGAAAATGGTATTGAAGTGCCCAATGCTGAGACCATAGAGGCAACAAAAAAGCAATTTGCTCCTGATACCTTCAAGCAGAGAATTCTTCCTAAGAAATGACCAAACATTTGGATCAACAGCATGAGCTCTCAGAAAAATCTAATGTATGTGTGTTGCTATATAAAAAATTAAAAAACCCAAAATTACGCTATTGTTTTATGAAAACGACCACAAACACCTATCATCAAAGGGGCAGGTAGAAGACAGAGTTTCCTTCCTGCAAATAGCTTTACTAGTTTTAGCTAGTGGTTTGATTATTTGAAATTATACATTGTATATATTGTGGTAAAGAGGTTTTATATTCTGTTTTGAAATGAAATGTGGAGAAATGCTTATTTTTACAGCTCCTATATAGAGCAGAAGCTACTGACACAAAGACATGAACTGAGGCAAATCTCTGGCCAGTTCCTTATTCTAGAACAATCAGTAAAGTCCTTGTTTTGCACCATGTAAAATAAGTGGTGGCATTTGCATTAATTTAGACTACAGAAGGTAGAATCAAGCTTACTTAGCCTTTTTAAAACATGCCATATTCTTTCAAAACCACTATTTTATTGTCTGTGTTCTAATTTTCAGTGCTTATTTGCATTACTTTCTTTTTCATAGACATTATTAACAGATTTAGTTTAGAAAGGTTCCAAGTCTTTTTTTTTTTAATTCTTCAGATCTGAATTAATATTTATATTAATGACTGACAAAATCTATGGTATCTGGATAAATGTTGCAAAATATCCCCCCCCAAACACATACAATAAATTTACTCTTGTCCCGATACAAGCCTTTCCACCAATGCTCATTCCAAGTTAGGCTCAATGGTACCTCTTAAATATATTTTGTTATAATTAATAGTCATTTCTTCAGTCTTAAATTTACCTGCATCTTGTATTAGAATTATTGTTATTCTGCTACTTTATTATATTACATACAATTTAACAAGACATGATAGAACATCAAGGCAGAGTTGTATAATATTGTATTCATATTAAATCAATGATCTTTTCGTAATTAAAACCTGTTGCTTTAAATATGTTATTATTTTCCTGAGTCTGGGTTACCTTTGAAAATTATTTTGGAGAGCTGTATTTCCTTCTTCAAAATCTGGATATGATAAATAGTTCCTTAAAATATGGATTAAAATAGAGTAGAACTTACATTTAAAAGACATGTTCTTGTATGGAAAAAGAAAAAAATGTTTTCATGTTGATATTTTTTTACTGGATGGTTTCTGTAAAAATAGAAAAATAAGGTATTGTCACAGCTGCAGTTCATGGAGGATGGGATTCATGGGAAGTCTTTCAGTTTCTGAATCTCATCCAACTACCATGCTAGTAGCTCCATCCAAAATTTATAAGTGCTCTTGGATACAGTAAAGGTCATTTAAATTTTTCACTAGTTGTCATCCTTTAATGGTGGATATTGTCAGGTAGAGGCAAGGGCTGTCTGCTCATTAAGGGATGACAAGCCATCATGCGAGAGTCACAGCAAGGGAGGTTGGGGCAGTAGCCTCACCTGCAAGTAGCCGTAAGGCTGAGCTAGCAAGTCAGGGTCAGGTCCAGAAAGTAACCAAGGTCAGCTACAGTTCAGCGGCCATCCAGCAATTCATTAATAATGAGCAGGTTCAAGATCAAGCTAGGAAGCCACCTCAGCAGGTCAGGGCCAGTCATATATGAGACTGCATGCAGACACAGCTGCAGTGCAGCAGCAGTGACAGTGATAAGAAACTGTCAAGGTCAGCTGAAACATTTTAGTGGGTGATATGAAAGGCTTGGAATTTTAAAATTGTAATTCTTGAAGATATTATTTAACATATACACTGATAATATAATTAGAATTTGTAAAAGTTGAACACACTGATGAGAGAAATTAAACATATTGTCAACACAGAAGAGGATTATCAGCATACTACTTTAAGAACTGGATGACTACAAAGATGAAGTAGTAGAAGTGGCAGTAACTGACATTGGCAAGTTAAAGAAACTGAGGAAAAGGCAACAATAAAGTAGCAAAATAAAGTCTAAGAACAGGTTTGAAAACTAATTAAGGAGAAGAAACAGGGATGAGAGAAGAACCATTTATTTTGAAGGATAATGTGCATTACAAAAGCAAATGAGCTGTAGTAAAATTCAGCCTGGAAAGAAAAGTTGTATTTCTAAATGCCAGAGGAATAAGGTCCAATAACAGTAGCAGGTGAAGAAAGACTAATTATTTTTAAAATAGATTTTGTAAACTAACATTTTATAAACTGCAAAAGCAAGGGGATAACAAAGCCATTTCTATTCCTACGTCACTATAGTAATTTTATTTATGTATAAGTAATATATAAGCTATAGATGTATAGATATTAGAACTTTAATCTGTAGCTCATACTAAATATCTCCTAGATCACAGTTCATCATTTAACTGCTTATCATATTTTAATCAATTCACATCTCTTGTTACACACCTTACAATCCAAGTCTAATTTTTTTCTTAGTTTGCAAACTTAGTATTTGCATTTTTCATATGCAAGTTAGAACTTTTCTATTGACTTAAGTGAGTTTTGGATCTTATGGTAATGTCGATTTATGTCATTTATAGTTGGATGACTTACGCAATGAGTTACAAAGAGCACAGATATGAAGCTGTACATGCAGATACTGAATTCTAAATGTGCCATTCATAGTATAAAATACTGGTTTTGATGAATTATACAATGCAAAGAATTCTTGGCTATCATTTCATCAGTTAGAAGAAAAGAAAAAGTACCTTTTGTGAGTCTATCTTCTTTTTATATTTCCACAGAGCCCTATGGTTTTGGGATTTTTAATGCTAAAGCCAAATTTAGCTTCCCCACAGAAGTGAAATCACAGTATAAAATCAATTTTGGCCCTTAACCAGGGCAGACTATTGGAGTCTTCTGCTATTAATTCTTAAGCTTGAGTGACTCCCAAACCTGTTTTTCCATTTTAATTGAAATTAATTGCATAAAAGGTGTACCAATTTTCAGAAACAAAACACCCTTTGGAACAGAAGAAAAACTCATTCAGTATGTCTGAATCCTATTCAGTTGTGTGTGGTCATGTAGCATGTCTCTTTTTTTTTCCAGTAAATGGTTATTTTGTAAGACACAGAGGAAAAGGAAGAAGGCATAAGGATCTTTATCATTTCTCTTCTTCATCAATATTGTTCTGTCTCTTGTACTATTTATCCACCTCTTTATTGGTTTCATCTCTGTAGACAGCAAGGTCCTGTGATAAACTATGCAAAATGTCTGGAACATACCTTTCCTCCCCACCACTCCCTTCCTGCTTATTAATAGTTTTGAAGATTTATAGGCAGAGTATCTGTCAGAATGCAGTCAATGTTCAAGTTCTTGCATTACTTAAAATTTGTAATTTTTTTCATTGTGAGGTTGATACTGTATGACTGCATGCCTTTAAAGACATAAAAATAAGGTAACTACTTATATATAAGTGAAGCGATGCAGTGTAATGCTTCTGCAAGCTATTTTAACAGCTGGAAGCCTGATTTTTGAGCCACTGTTACTAAAGAGACAGACATCTTATTTACTGTTTTTTTTATTATTGTTATTTGAAAAAAACTTAGATCTTTCTGCATTTCCTTGACATCTCCCCGGCTTTTCTAAATAGAACATATTTCATTGTATGGCCTGACTTTTAGGTGTTCTAATATCTAAAATATGAAAAAGGGGAGAGGAAAGGCTTGTATTATTTGACACCACGTTCAAGCATAAATTACTCTATAAGTAGTATCATCCTGTTGAATTATATCATGTCATGTTTTTTTCACTTGGTTTGCCTCATCTTTAGCTTCTTTACTTTTGGCATTCTTTCCTAGTATGCATAGCAGTTTTTAAAATTATGTGCCAAATTCCTAGTTGAATATGTAGATGAGCTGTATGTCTGCCATAGCATTTTCCTCTAGGGTACCTTTGAATAAAACAAGCCAAAAATATCTTGTTCAATTTGGCTAGGAACGACTGGAACAAAAAGGAAGAGTTAAAATGTGCATTTCTACTGACTATAGAAGGAATATGAGATACATGCAGCCTGACTCTTACCTTTGGGTATACATCTTGTTAATATATCTTTAAAACACTGTGAAAGGCCTGCTTTAGTTACTTTGCAGTGCAGAGTTTATTTTGATATAGAGCATGTAATGCTTACCATGACACAGGCCATTCTTACTATAATAATATTAAATTTAGTTGGAAGCTGTAATCTGTCTTTGTTAAGTTGTATCTCCTTCTAATACTTTTTCTCTAGGGTTATAGTGTTATGACAGAGTAGTATTTGCCAATTCTTGACAAAACAAGTAATTAGAAATATTGAATCTGCACCTCTCGTGTATCAATTTCCCAGCTATAAAAAACTAAAACAAGAAATACACTCAATTAATATTACTATTGACCATACTACCAACACTCAAGCTCTAATACCCAGTAGTATTTCTAATTTCATATTTTCCATTCTTATTTTCCTTAAACATACCAGCACTCCCTTATTAAACTGGACAGTTAGTTGCTCTCTTCATTTGTCCAGGACCGCCTAGAGGCCAACATAGAAAAAGGTACATGGGAACAGCAGTGAGGAAGAGGCTGGTGAGATTCTGGAAGAGTAAGAAATTCATCAGACTGGGGAAAAGGATGTAAAAGAATTAATTTTGAAAAACAGACTATTTTTAAAAGAAAAGAAAACAAAGATTCTGTATAGCAAGAGAATGAAGTCATATCCTCTAAGGGCAAAATGCTGTATTGTGACAGAGACTGTACAATAAAGTCCAATACAAAGTAAATCACTTGGATATTTTTCATAGGCTTTTTCTGCATCAAGGACTACTCAGTCTTTCAGTACAAACCAGAAGAACAGCCTGCATGACAAACAGCACCAGGGGTAACCGTAAATTTTCCAATCTCTTGATGATAGAGAGACAGAATGCTCCAGTACTTTTTCCCCAGAAAAAAACCCTATTTTTGTTGAATATTGTATATGAACATTATTTATCTTCATGAGGAACAGGCAGGTGAAGAAGGTTGTGTAGGGACATATATCCTCTGAGGAGCCCCAGCTGGTAAAGAGTATGAGAGGGGAGGTTGTAGACTAATTAACCTGTATTATTCATTGTACACAGGAAGAAAATCATTTTCATACAGAAGAGCTTAAAAAGACAAAACAGCTGGAAAAAGAAAGTTGTAATGGAATGACAAGATGGGCTGTTAACTTGTCAATGTACCACAGAGCATTCACAGCATTTAGATCTAAAAAGGCTTTTGTATGCAGATGCTAGTTCCCTCTGCCCACACTCCAGCTTGACCTGAGCTCCCAGCGGAACAGAATAACTGCTGTTATCACAGTACAGAGTGCAAGTAATGTCCTTGTCTCTCATCAGGGATTGCTAGATCATGTATGATAACATGCTGAGGAGAGCTATGTATTTCTCCATCCAGCAAGAGCAAGGCAGAACAAGCTTTTATTTGCCTTTCAGAAAACCATGTGAACATACCCCTAACAGATTTAAAAAAAACATTGATAAATCCCAAAAATTTTGGAAGGGATCTGAGCACTGCTTGAAATTTCCAGGTTAAATGATCCATACAGATACTCTTTGACCATGGTGACCTACTGTTAAGTTTTGGCAGTTACAGATAACTGCCTTCGTACAAAGTCTAAACCTGATACCAAACATAACCGTTTTAAAAGGAGCTGGGTAAATTAATAAAGCAGTACTTCAAGAATTACTAGGAGTTTTTAGGACTTCCTGACAGAGCTTCAAAACCATATTCTACTCTGTTTCTCATCATTAGTAGTTTTAGTATTAGTATTTATTAGTATTGGTATTACATTACACTACATTACATTACATATTACATCTTCTTGACATTTTAGCATATAGTTAAAAATTTCTGTTTATTTTTTTGTAGACATCCATCAGGTTTTTTTAAGGTTAGGAATGCTGGATAATAGGCTTCACTGATAGTTAATTGAATTGTTCTTACTGCTTCCTTGATATCATTGACGGGGTATAACAGGAAAGTGAATTTTTGATCCATTATTATTAAACAGTATCTGAACATTTAGACATTTGCATTATTTAAATAATGAAAATAAAAGCTGACAGTAGGGGATTTATACTTTGCAGAGATAGGAGGTAAATTAATAGACTCAGTAACAGACAACAAAGGGAAAATTGTTGCAGGGTGATTTTTTTGCTTCAAAAGAGATTACAGCCTTGTCATCACTTAATCAAAAAACATCAGATGGAAAAGGAGAGAGAATCAAAAGTTCAGCAAAAACCCTAAAAATTTCTAAACTTAAATGAAAGTGTTCAGTCATTATAAGGTATGGGATTTGCTCTAATCATCCTAGTCCCTTTCCTGTTTCCATGCAAGGCCTAAACTACTGTTGAAACAAGTAATTCCCTTATAGAGAAGTCAGTAAGGAAGGATAGCATTTGTTTTATACAGTTTCAATATGCATATCCATATACATGACATGTACAGCTGAGCTGCATCACTCCCATCCTACCTTCATACAAGAAGCTGATGATCTCATTCTTATCTAAAGCCTATAAAAACAGAACACCATGGACTAATGAACAGGCATGCTATGTGATGGCTGTGGTTGGCACACATTCCCTAAATAGCCTTGTGTGGTCAATCTCCAGTGGCCTGAGGAATGCTCCTTGCATACACAGATCACCTCCTGCACCGAAAACTGTATTAATATGCAGAAACTGTGCCAAGGGGATGGCCCTTCTCCTTTATTAATTTAAACATTTTAATATGCTCTATATGCAAAACATAATTAGAATTAATGGACTTTAGTGCCAATGCAGTGCCTGAAGCTAGCTAGTGCATCTATCTTCTGCATATGATAAACATGAATTTTGAATCCCTTACCACCAGCAAGGCTGGAAGCTCAGCTCAGTCTGCTGATGCAGTTTGTGTCCGGTAAAGATCATATCAACTGACAGACAGAGGGAATTATCATCCTTTTGATGAGATAAGCAATTGGTCCTCCAGGGAGGAAGTAAAACTATGACTGAGTTGCACTGATTGTTAAACAAGATCTCATTTTTAATCTATAAAGACAGTGTAGCTGGGCTACAGTAACATGTATCAGACAGAGAATAATTGTCAGATTTTAGTCTGCTGTGCCCAAACTGTTGATAGTTTCTTCATGAAGAGTCACATTCCACATGTGAAAGAGGAAGAAATAGAATTTACAAGCTGTCTGGGATTTCACTTTCACCTGAGAAGCAAAAATAAACAAGAAAGATAAGGAAAATAACAAAATACTTGATTTGAAAGTAAGCGTGAAAAAATGTGTCAAACAGAAGGAGGAATTCTGGATATCTTGGATACAAATGTTGAGAAATTACAGTGACTAGTATTAAAAAGCTAGAACAATTAATGTATTGTTCCTTCTATTAAATAAATAAATAAATAACTGTAAAGTATAAGATTTTTTATTGTGCCAGTAGTACAACCTAAGAATGAATGACGCACTCTTCAATCTCTTATGGTTACTTGCTTTCCCAAATGAGTTCCGTAATGGGATTGATGAGAAAAAAACACCAAAGCACAGGCCTGAATCCAAGTTCTATTCCCACATACCTTAATTTACCACAAAATCTTCCTTTCATGATGTTGTGGTTTAACATCAGTAGGAAGCTCAGCCCCACACAGCTGCTCACTCACTCTCCGTCGGTGTGGTGGAAAACAGAATTGGAAGGACATAAGTGTGAAAACTCATAGGTTGAGATAGACACTTCAATAGGTAAGGCAAAAGCTGCATGCATAAGCAAAAGAGAATAAGGAATTCCTTTACTCCTTCCCATCAGGAGGCAGATGTTTAGCCATTTGCAGAAAAGCAGGGCTCCATCATGCATAACAGTTGCTTGAGATGACAGACACCAACACAGTGAATGTCTTCACTTGGAATTTATCCTTCCTCTTCCTCTTCTGTAAAGCTGATGTTTTTATTACTGAGCATGACTTCATATAATATGGAATATGTCTTTGGTCAGTTTGGGCAGCTATCCTGGTTGTGTCCCCTCCCAACATCTTGTGCACCCCCAAGACCCATTTAAAAACCTGTTGGCAGGGCAGTGTGAGAAACAGAGATGGCCTTGTCGTTGTGTACGCGCTGTTCAGGAAGAGCTAAAACATTGGTGTGATACCAACACTCTGTCACAAATACAAAAGACAGCACCATATGAGCTGCTATGAATGAAATTAACTCTATCCCAGCCAAAACAAGTACTCAGTATCTGAGTTATGACCTTCCTTTCTTGTGATGTTATTCTACAGGTTCAAGTGAATTGCTGGTGGTATCATTTACCCTGTCTGACACGGTCTTTGGAGGACAACTGTACAAAATTTATTGTGCACATGAATGCTTTCTCCCTTTATTGTAGTAATATCTCAATTTTTCTGTAAGGTTAGTTAGAATGATCCTTATCTCATGAAAAACCCTTTGAACCCTGCCATTTAGGAAGTCCTTCACCCAGCTGACCCTGTACCTGCCCATCTCACAGCTGGACAATTTGTTCAGAAGGATGCTGTGAGGGACAGTAGCAAAAGCCTTACTAAAATTCAGAAAACTACATCCACCACCTGTCCTTCATCCACTAGGTGGGTGACCTCATCATAGAAGGATATCAAATTAGTTAAGCAGGATTTTGCCTTTGTGAACCCATGTTGCCTGTGCCTGTCATCTTATACAGCAACCTGCATAGCACGTGATCTTCGGCATCTTTCAGATACCCTAGGCAGGACATGAACTACTTCTTTCAGGACATGTATTACTTCTTTCCTTGTACAGGTCTTCAAAACAATCTTATTTTTTCTGTAGTTAAGGTTTTGGCATTCCAGTTACTGAACGTTCTATATGTCCTTGTCCTCAAATCTTTAATGAGCACACTCATGAATTTATTTTATGTCAATATCAAACACATAGATTGATATTTACATAACTAAATCCAGGCTAGAAACATGCTCAATAAAACAGTGATTTTAAGTATAACATTATTTTCTTCTGAACTTACTGGGATAGTGAAAGACAAATTCTCCCAGATTATAGAAAACATATTCTAGTCATACCTTTTAAAGAAGCATCAATAGGCCCAGTCAGATATGTAGAGGAGCACAAGTAAATTACTGCTGAGCATTTGCTTATGTGTACCTGCTAAGCCCTCTACACTCCACAGACAATGACGTGACTCGAAAGGATTTATCAGCAAGATAGAAATGCCATACTGGTCAGGGTTCAAGGCAGAAACTTGGTGTTTGTCTGCAACTCACATTTTTAAATGAAGTATAATAATGATCTCTGTAGAAAACAAAGAATCCAAATTTGAATAAGAGGACAGTATCCCTGCTCTGAAAAGAGTTTAATGTTTCTTCTCAAGAAAGAAACCTGTAGATCTGCAGTATTAAAGTGTCATCATTGTCAATTCTAGAACGACAACTCTCTCACACATCCATCCCTGTTTAATATATGATAATAACTATGTGAATTGAAAATATGACAGAACAACCATTACATCTGTAAGTCTAACAGAAAGAAATAAAAGAAGAACTGAAACAAAATTAATAAGAAATGATGTCTCAGAGATACAGGAAGAGAGTCAAGACCTTACACAAAAATCTGTGACTTTATCAGGTTGAGAATTATCTAGTGGTAATTGATATGGTACATGTTAATATAAATTCCTCAGCTATGCAGTCTATTTTTTCCTTCCTTTTCTACCAAGATCATTTTTACTGGTAGCCTATCACTTTGTCCCAATATGAGAGGTAAAAGAGCTTGTGTTCTTGCTAATCTGAAAGCTTTGATCTCCTTCTCTATTTCTCAGCTTCTCAGGTAATACTTTCAATGTTAATTCACTTTTCAGTAGTGCTCAGTCTTGCACTCATTCTCACAGGATTAAATCTTTCACAAAACATCTGCTACCAGAAAGTACCATCCACAGTTAAGCTTGGATGCTTGCCAGTTTTCCAGAAAGTTATCAGTTGCACTGTCTAAAATATTAAATTTCTCACTTGACTAAGTGAAAAAACCTCATTACTCAGTATAATAATTTTGTGGATAATTAGTAACTCTCCCATTACCTATAATTCATTCTCCTCCTTTCATTGTTAATGTTGCCTGCTAAAACATCTACTGCAATAGATTATAATCTTGAGGACAGGTTTTGGATCTGATTTAAATTTTCTGTATCCTGATGATTAAGTGAACCTTTTTATAAGATTCTAAATATTTTTCAGGTAGAAATACTAATGTATTTATAAACTCATGTGGTAGATTCCTGGATATTTCCCTGCTCCAACTTAAATTCTCTTCAATACCAACACTCAGTTTTAAACCTTGAAAGGTGCTTTCCCAGAGCATCAATTCAGATCCAATTTTAGATCTGATGACCCCTTTTCTTGCTCACATTCATGATCACTCAACACTGAGTTGCATTATCTATGAAACCAGTCTGATTTGGATGTATCCTGTGGCCACAACATTCTGTCTCTATATAGGCAACTCTTACCTTTTCCTATGCTCCTGATGTTAGTGAAGGAAAGGCCAACAGCTTCCGTTCCTATCTTTCCAACAGGAACATTTGAATTTAGTCAAATGGCATCACCATCCCATCATGAATTAATTCCCATTCTGAACATCAGTAATGCCTCAGAAATATAAATTCTGTGACATTGCCGTAGCTGGATATGCCTTATTCTGAGATAATTCCAAATACTGAATTTTTGGCTAGAAAAAAGAATACTGATAGATACAGACAAGGAACTGTAACAGCAGATGACTCTGTATTGTTTTGCGTGGAAAATGCTCTGTAATACTATCTCTTTTTATATCTATTTTATTTATTGTTCTCTGTGACACTTAAAAAGGTTAAGCCTTTAATTTTTTGTACTTTGCATTAGAGCCTACTAAATTCCAAGAGCCTATCTAAATAATTTTCTTCTAAACTTCTTATTGCAGTGAATAGGTCCTACTTTCTCAATAATAATTATATCACAGATTTTAGTGTCAAGTTATAAGAGTTTCATTCTTGGTCTCACATGCAATTAACTTTCTATGCGCATTCAGATGTATTTCAATGCAGTAACTGTTTTGCATATCTTCTCTATTGTTCATCTTTATTTCTGCAAGTAGTATCTTCCATGCAGACAGGAAGGATCCTCTGCACAGTTTCATTCTTATCTCTTTTGGTCCATAAGCCTGCGTGATCACCAGTGCATGTCTGTCAATCACCAAATCTGAAACTAGCATCCCATCTTTTCCACTGAACAAGAGTCTACTGCACTAACTGAAGATTTGCACTAACTGAAGATTTGCACAGTATTCACTATCACTTTTTGATTTTAATTAGACTTTGATAATAAATAGAGGAAGAAGGCAGCAGATTGATAGCCTCTAGATATCCACTCTGAGCACACCATTCCGGCTATGAAATTGAAGATTTTGAAATTAATGAAAAGACATCATTCCCCAGATTTTCTCATGAGCTCCCTAACCAGTTCATAATCCTGCTGGTTTATTAACAATAAATGCCATCTAATATTCTGTTTTGGCATTTCAGACACAAAAAGGTGATCTCATAATTTTCATTAGTTTGTAGCACTTCCAACTAACCACCCCACCTGCAGCAAATAGAGCTATATTCTCCTCAATAAACTTGTACTGCAAATGAAATTGTATCCTAGTGTCACACGGCCTGCAAAAACAATCTTAATAAAGCAGCTAATATTAACTAGGATATTTGTAAAGCCAAAATGCACAATGGATACGAGCTTTAACATTTTGGGATGTTGCAGGCAGACAAAACACTGTTCCTTAAGCTCAAAAGACATTTTTTCTTAAGCTATGCAAAACTCATTTTTGCCAGCAGTCTCTACCTGTCCACAGTATATTAGAGAACAAATGATAGATTTTTAAGGAATTAATACTAAACAGCTGAAATTCAAGTTGTTGAAGGAGATACTGCAAGCAGTAGATGGCCGTACCTGGACAGCCTTTAATGATGAGCTCCAAATTTTTTTCTAGTGCTTTGAATCATTCAAGTGAATTTCTTTTAATAAGGAGAGCTGGGTTTTAGAAAATTCATGTACCACTGCTCTTGTTGAAGGTCAAAAACCAGAATAATAATGATTAATAATCAAGCTAGACTATAAAATACAAGATTTTTTTTCTCGTAGGAAACTGACAATGATGAGCACTATCACTGTTCACAATGACCTGTTCAGCCTTACTCCATAATGACTATGAATCATTATAATTAATACAAACTGAGAATAATTAATCTCTTTAAGCAACAAAATATAATTGGCTGTAACGTTTTAGACAGAGGCATGAAATCTATTCTGTTGAAAACAACTTTGATATATTCAAAACAAATTATTTTCAGATCTCTTACCTTTACAGAACTGTTCCTTAATTATCTGTGTACACTTCCATTTAAATAGTCTCCAAACACAATGCTGCTTCTAAATGAGCAGCACAAATTTAGCATTTTGCATTTTCCCCTATTTCTTCTGTTTGCTGTATCTATTGAACTCTTCTCAAAAACTACAGTGAATCTAGAGCAGATGATATTCACCTTTTCACAGATCACTTATGCATTTCTCACAGTTTTCACATGCACCCTTTTCTACTTTTTCCTCAATCATATAGAAGCAGGTTTAGAGAGTTTTGTAACCGCAGATGTGATACAGCCTATTAATTAATCCAAAATTAATTGTTGATACTGGTCTTTCAAGAGAATCTAAGAAAAACAGATTTCATAGAATCATAGAATCATTTAGGTTGGAAAAGACATTTAAAAATGTTGAGTCCCACCATCAACCTAACATTGTCAAGTCCACTATTATACCATGTCCCTAAGTGCTACATCTATAAGTTTTTTAACTGCCTTCAGGGATGGTGACTCCGCCACTTCCCTGGGCAGCCTGATCCAATGCTTCACAACCTTCTCTGTAAAGAAATTTTTCCAAATGTCCAATCTAAACCTCCACTGGTGCAACCTGAGGCTGTTTCCTCTTGTCCTATTGCTTGTTACTAGAGAGAAAAGACTGACACCCACCTCACTACAACCTCCTTTCAGGTAGTTGCACAGAGCAATAAGGTCTCCCGTCAGCCTCCTTTTCTCCAGGCTAAACAACCCCAGGTCCCTCAGCTGCTCTTCATAAGACTTGCTCTCCAGACCCTTCATCAGCTTTGTTGCCCTTCTTTGGACACATTCCAGCACCTCAATTTCTTTCTAGTAGTGAGGGGCCCAAAACTGAACATAGTATTCAAGGTGTGGCCTCACCACAGGGGAACAAACACTTCCCTACTCCTGCTGGCCACACTATTTCTTCTGAAACAAACCAGGATGCTGTTGGCCTTCTTGGCCACCGGGGCACACTGCTGGCTCATATTCCATCGGCTGTCAACCAACACCCCCAGGTTCTTTTCTGCTGTGCAGCTTTCCAGCCACTCTTCCCCAAGCCTGTAACATTGCAGGGGGTTATTTGACCTGGTCCTTGGCGTTATTGAATTTAATACTGTTGACCTTGGCCCATTGATCCAGCCTGTCCAAATCCCTCTGTAGATCCTCTCGACCCTCAAGCAGATTTTCACACCTGGGTAACTTAGTGCCATCTGCAAACTTACTGAGGGTGCACTTGATCTCCTCATCCAGACCATTGTTGAAGATGTTAAAGAGGGCAGGCCCCAATACTGAGACCTGGGGAACACCACTTGCGACTAGCCACCAACTGGATTTAACTCCATTCATCACCACTCTTTCGGCCCAGCCATCCAGCTAGATATCACCTAGTGAAGAGTATGTCCATCCAAGGCAAGAACAGCCATTCAACTAATTAAACTTTTAGTTTGGAGCTTCTTTTTTACACAGCAATAATATGTGAGTCTCTTCATAAAAGAGAACATGTATGTATATATAATTAAAAAAAATAGATAAATGTATATGGATTGTTGTTAGCTAAGGCAATCTGTTAAGAAATAATATTATTATGTGTTATTCAGAAAAAGCTTCTTTTTATGCCCTAAAATCAAAGTATAAAAAAATTATACATTATGAAAAGTAACTAATTATACACATGGTGGAAAGTCAGCTGTCTTCAGGCTCAAAGGACTGAAAAAGATATAAAAATGCAAAGAATAACTTAGAGAACTTTTTCAACTACAGAACTTGGGAAATATAATTAATATTGGTTAAGAAACTTCATGGCAGTCTTATTTTTTATTTTATCTACTTCTTCCACAACCGTTTTGAGAAACATCCAATATTCTATCTGCAACTATGGAAAAGGTCACTGAGAGCAAACGTCTTTCTAATGACTTCCTACAAGCCCACGCTATCAAGTTCTGGGGTTTTTTAAGGGTGAAAGAAAACTAAAAAACACCTTTAATATCAAAGATAATTGATGGTAAAATTTTCTGTTTTGTTCAAAATCAGAGGCAGAATATTGATGCATAACTTAAAGCCATGGTTTTTTTAGTCCTACTCTAGTTACAAAGCACAGGGGAGGATATATTGCAGATATTGTTAGATGAACAGGACTGTGTGCGTGCACGTATACACACATAAAATCTGTAAAGGGATCTATCTTCCCTTATAATGGTATAATAGTATCTAAAGGATACAGCTGGCAGATGGAAATTTAAAGTCCTGTGTCATATACTGCAGGAATCACCTATAATTCTTCAGCACTGTAGTATGACAGGAATTGCTTTAGTGTGATGTGGATTAAAAAAAACCAAAAAGAATGGAATGAAAGATGCCCGGGAGTAGTGCTGTAATCATCTGAATGGATTTGGGATGTCATTATTGCAGAGAGGAATGGAATTTAATTTCTGATTCTTGAGAAGGCAGGTTATCAGGTGACTTGTTTACTCTGAATTAAAATGGTACAGATCTTCCAGACTGTCTGCTGATGATAATCTAAGCATGCCTGAACATTTTAGGTTTTTCAGATGTCCATCTTTTCCTCCAATTTACCAGTTAAAGGAAAGGGGGCAGCCAGAAATAGATGCAAAATACAAATGAGCTTCTGGCTCCATGACTGCTGACATCATAAGGGTTTGGGTTTTTATGATAATGGGACATTGTTTGATGACTATAACCTGTTAGGGAGAGATGGAATCCACTTGTCTAGAAAAGGCAAGGAAATCTTTGGCATCAGGCTGGCCAACTTGGTGAGGTGGGCTTTAAACTGATCGACTTGGGGGACAGGGTCCAAAATGGCAATATTCATGTCATTGCATCCAACTGGAGAATAAAGCATAGCCAACAAATGTTCCTCAGCTATCCTAAAATGAGTGGCAGAAGGCCAAACACCTCAAGCATCTCTATGGCTATGGTGTATCCTCTAGTACTTCTTACCCTTCAGGGAAACCTGCATGCCTGATTACCTCTCTGAAATCCCTGTACACCAATGTACACATCATGGGAACTAAACAAGAACTGGAGATCTGCATATGGTCACAGGGCCATGATCTCATTGCAATTACAGAGATGTGGTGGGATAGCTTGCATGACTGGAATGCTGTCATGGATGGTTACATAATTTTTTAGGAAAGACAGGCCAGCAAGATGAGGTGGTGGAGGTGCTCTTTATGTGAAAGAGTAACTGCAATGTATCAAGCTCTCTTTAGTGAGGGGATGAAGAACAAGTCAAGAACTTAAGGGTAAGAATTAAGAGGTAGGCTAATATGGATGTCACCGTTGTGGGGTTTACTACAGGCCACCTGATCAAGATGAGAAAGTCGATGAGGCCTTCTACAGACAGTAGAAAGTAGCCACAGAATCACAAGACCTGATTCTCATGGAGGACTTCAACCACCCTGATGTTTGCTGAAAAGGCTACGCAGCCAGGCACACGCAGTCCAGGAGGTTCCTGCAGAGCATTGATGATAACTTTGTGATACAGGTGGTGGAGGAGCCAATGAGGAGAGTTGTGCTGCAGGACCTTGTACTAAAACAAAGAAGGACTGGTTGGAGGTGTGAAGGTTGAGGGTAGCCTTGGCTTCAGTGACCATGAGATGGTGGAGTTCAGGAACCAACACGGAAGACGCAGGGCAATAAGTAGGATCAGAAACCGGGACTTCAGGAGAGCTAACTTTGACCTCTTCAAAGACCTGCTTGGAAGAATCCCATGCATTAGAGCTCTAGCAGGTAGGGGAACCTAAGAGAGCTGCTTAATATTCAAGCACAACTTGCTCCAAGCTCAAGATTGATGCATCCCTATGAGGAAGAAATCAAGCAAAGGAGGCAGGAGACCTGCATGGGTGAGCAAGGAGCTACTGGAGAAACTCAAAGGGAAGAAGGATGTTTACAGACTGTGGAAAAAGCAACTGGCCGCTTGGGAGGAATGTAGGAACTTTGACAAAGCGTGCAGAGATGCAATGAGGAAGGCTAAGGCCCACTTGGAATTAAATCTGTCAAGGGATGTCAAAGCCAACAAGAAGAGTTTTTTCAAGTACATCAGTAGCAAAAGGAAGACTAGAGAAAACATGGGCCTGATGCTGAAAGAGGTGGGTCCACTGGAGACGGAGCATACAGAGAAGGCAGAGTTATGGAATGTCTTCTTTGCTTCAGTCTTTACTGCTAAGGCTGACCCTCAGGAATCCCAGTCCCTAGGTACCTAGAGGTAAAAGAGAAAGTTTGGAGGAAGGAATAATTTCCCTTGGTCGAGAAGCATTGTGTTAGAGATTATTAAGGCAAGACAGACACTCACAAATCCAAGGGCCCTGATGGCACACACACACAAGGGAGCCAGCTCATGTTATGGATAAACATGGAGAACAGGAGAGGTGCCTAAGGACTGGAGGAAAGCCAATGTCACTCCTGTCTTCAAAAAGGGCAAGAAGGAGGACCCAGGAAAGTACAGTCCAGTCAGCCTCACCTCCACCCCTGGAAAGATGATGAAACAGCTCATTCTGAATGTCATCTCTAAGCATGTGAAAGAAGGGGTTATCAGGAATGGTCAACATGGATTCACCAAGGGGAAATCACGCCTGACCAACCTGATAGCCTTCTATGATGGCATGACTGCATGGACAGATGAGGAAAGAGCAGTGGCTGTTGTCTACCTTGACTTCAGAAAGGCTTTTGACACTTGTTCCAGTAGAGGTTCAAAGGATCCCGGAGTAACTAAATCACAGACATGCTCACAAACATAACAGGATTTATTTTGTCTAAAAACAAACTAAACGTGGAGTTACATAAAACACAGACTGTTAGAATTTAGGCTTCCAAAGTATTGCAACTAAAATTACTGCTAATACGATTAAGACAACCAGCAATGTACCCTGCGGACATTCGAGGGCAGTATAAGCGTTCCCTTCCATCCAAGTGCAATTCATCATAATGAATTGGGGGGGGTTTGGGGGTGGGGAGAAGTTACCTTAGTTCACATACATACCGACCCTAGGCTAGCGAGTGATGTCCAAATCCACAGCATCCCCAGCATGGATTGTTTTAGAGGTGAGGCGTCAGTAGTTAACGGACTCTTTGTGGGCATCCCCATGAAGACAACATGGTCCTCCTCGTGCCGTGTAGCTACCTCGTCTCTGTGCTCAAACAGCACTACCTTTATAGCAGAGGTTAAAGCCACCCCTCGCATAACATATGGCCAGTACATATGTGTGAACTGCCCCAAACTCCACCTTTCAATTATATAATCTGTAACTTCACACATGCCCAATTTCACTACTGGGGTTGCTGTTTGGTGGTCGTTTGACTTCATCTTTACTCTTCTTCCTCGATAAGAGTTTTGTGAACATGGGAAAACTCACTATTGTGGCAACTCCCTTTCTTTTCCCATCCTTTGGCATCTGATCACAAGGCTCATGATTATGAGCTCATCGGGGGAGAATCCGCTTTGTTGAAATTAGTCCACTATCCTCACATTATCGCTTCTCCTGAGAAAGCTCGCTACCTATTGCTTCTTGCAGAGCTTCCAAAACTCCCACTGCCCTGTGGTTTCTTGCAAAGTTCCATGTTCCATCTCGGACCAAACTGTTTAAAGGGGCCATCTGACACAACACTGTCTCCCATAACTTCCTCATAGGCAAGGTTAGGAAGTGTGGGTTAGAAGAGTGGACTTTGAGGTGGATTGAGAACTGGCTGAATGACAGAGCTCAGAGAGTTGTGACCAGTGGTGCAGAGTCTAGTTGGAGGCCTCTAGGTAGCAGTGTTCCTCAGGGGTAACTACTGGGTCCAGTCCTGTTCAACATATTCATTAATGACCTGGATGAAGGGACAGAGTGTACCTTCAGCAAGTTTGCTGGTGATACAAAACTGGGAGGAGTGGCTGATACACTTGAAGGCTGTACTGCCATTCAGCAAGATCTGGACATGCTGAAGAGCTGGTCAGAGAGGAACATAATGAAGTTCCACAAGGGCAAGTGTAGGGTCCTGCACCTATGGAGTTAACCATGAGCCAGCAATGTGCCTTTGTGGCCAAGAAGGCCAGTGGTATCCTGAGGTTCATTAAGAGGAGTGTGGCCAGTAGATCGAGGAAGGTTCTCCTTCCACTCTACTCTGCCCTAGCGAGGCCACATCTGGAGTCCTGTGTCCAGTTCTGGGCTCTCCGGTTCAAGAGAGACAAGGAACTACTAGGGAGAGTCCAGTGGAGGGCTACGAAGATGATTGGGGAACTGGAGCTTCTGTCTTACAAGGAAAGGCTGAGAGGCATCTGGGTCTGTTATAGCCTGAAGAAGAGAAGACTGAGAGGGGATCATATCAATGCTTACGAATCTCTAAAGGGTGAGTGTCAGGAGGATGGGGCCAGGCTTTTCTCAGTAGTGCCCAGTGACAGCACAGGCTGCCCAGAGAGGCTGTGAATTCTCCTTCTCTGGAGAGATTCAAAACCTGCCTGGACATGATCCTGTGCAACCTGCTCTAGTCAAACCTGCTTTAACAGAGAGGTTGGACTAGAATTTCAGAGGTGCCTTTCAACCCCTACCATTCTACGATTCTGTGAGTCTGTGATTATACCTCCAACAGTCAAAATAACTCCTTAATAACTACATTCTTTTTCTCATAAGGAACCTTTTCATCCATCCAGAAATTGGATACAGTTCTTTTCCTCCTCCTCCTCGAACAAGCCATTTTAGTAGCTGAAAAAAATGTGTTTAAGTTCTTGATAATTGTTGGCTGTAAACTTGCCCTGAAAAAAAATTCTCAAGTATTTACAATATGTCTTGCTAGATAATGTAATTTCTTTTTGCCTTTTCAACTGATTCTAGCCTTTATACTTCAACACTCCTCAATAACGAGAGCAAAATAAAGTGACAGTAAATCACTCTTAAAAGTTCACATCTATCACAGGAGAGATGAGAAAATATGTTCACAGGATGATATATTTTTCCATACCAAACTGCCATGCACCTTCCTTTATACATTCATCCTCCTGAATTGTGTAGAAGCAATGGCGAGTAAGAGCATTTTTACTTCAGCCAATTATTGCTTTTATTTGCAATTATTTTTATGATGTTCTACTAGATTTCTCTAGTAAAAGAGTGTTGATTTGAATCATTAATTTGCTTTTATTGCTGATTTTCATCTATGAAATAATTAGTTGAAGCCGCTGGTCTACTGTGTCACCAAGTAATAACTGATTTTATATTCCACATTCAAATGTTCTGTTTCTACAAAAACAAGATAACATAATGTGAATGCAGGAAAAGAAAAAAAAAAATCAGGATCCTAATGACATTTCAGTGGCACATCCTAACATTGAAGAAATAATACTTTTTGAAAAGACAGCCAAATTTATGTAACGTTGCCAATAGTATGTCAGAAGTATTTGTGAAGAAAATTGCATCTAATATAGCAGAATCCTTTGATGTGTGAAGTTGTTCTTTCTAATGTACTGCTTCAGTCTATTGGTTATGACTGTGGCAAGCCTTGTGAAGTAATTTTAAAGATACCAGGTGGGGGAAGAAGCAAGGAACTCAGTATCTAACTACATAGGTCAAATGAGATAAGGAACAGATGATGGAGCTTGATATAATTTCTAAAATGGGTTCTATAGTTGTTTGAAATATCTACCATTTAAGTCACATTTAAGGATGCACAGAGAAGTATTTCCCTGATTTCTGTTTCTTTCAATGCAAAGATGTGAATAAAATTACATAGAATAAAAAATTAGATAGAATTTGTCCCTGTCCTTGTTTGCATCTGACACCCTTTTTTTTTTCCTTTACCAAAAAACCTCAATGGCTACATTGGAGCATAATAATATTTTTGAGCATAATAATACTTCAATAAGACTGTGTGTACTTTAAACTAAGGTACAACTTACGGTACATTTTAGAGAACAGCTACTGAGACCTGGTCACACTGGCAGTGCTGACAGTGCAGCAAAATTGAAAGACATTAAACTATCACAGAAGTTGTTTCTTTTCTACTAGTGACTAAGAGAAGATCTTTTAACCTCCAGGGAACTTGAAGTAAGGTGTCCTGAAAATATTTAATTTCTTAATAAAGAAGATTTTACTGTTTCAAGGTACATCTTGGCTACTGTTGAGCATTTAACGACTGTTACATTTGGCAATACAATTGCATGCAATACCTTACCTAATTCATTGCCTTGTGCAGGATGAAAATTTCTTTCTATCTACAGTAAAATAAGGTTTTCTACCTTATTGTAGATAACATTGTGTAATAAATCTTAGCCTATCATAGCTAGACTTTTTTTTTATGGACATATGAATCCACATGTTTATTTCATTATGTCTAAAAAACTACAGCTAAATTAAGGAAAAAAAGGAGAATGAAAATAAATAGTTTATTTGATGGATGTCAGTGATGGCCACATAGAGAAGAAACAAAATTAAAAGTTCTAAAAGCAAGTATCAATACTGACAGGAAATTATCACAAGTTTTCTTTTTTCTTTAATGTACCTTGGATATTTTACAGTATGTGATAATGTTAACACTGGCTTAATAACTGCAGAAAAAGATATATAGACATAGTCATTTATATATGATTCATTGACTTTTTTATTAATATTCATTAATATTTAGACAATATAATATTAATGACAGCACTTGATAATTTCAACTGTCTCAAATATGTTTCATAGAAGAGCGGAAGTGTGCAAAATACTCATTGTCTGCCATAATTTATAATTCCTTTTCCAACATATAAGGGGGATTGAGTGCACCATCAGTAAGTTTGCAGACGACACCAAGTTAGGTGGGTGTGTCAATCTGCTTGAAAGTCGAGAGGCTCTACAGAGGGTTCTGGACAGGCTGGATCGATGGGCCAAGGCCAATAGTATGAAGTTCAATAAGGCCAAGTGCTGGGTCCTGCACTTGGGCCACAACCATACCCTGCAAGGCTACAGGCTTAGGGAGGAGTGGCTGGAAAGCTGCCTGGGGTATGCCCCAGTACCTGGGGGTGCTGGTCAACAGCCACCTGAATATGAGCCAGCAGTGTGCCCAGGTGGTCAAGAAGGCCAATAAAAAGCATTGTCTCAGGATTTAAAATGATAACACATGAATCATTGACTGCCTTAATAATAAGAAATAATATCAGAGGAATTTTTAAAGAGGTGAGGTGGAGGTAACTGGGAAGAAGACTAAAATCATACCAGTTGTATTCATGAAATGAGGTAGAGCTTGATCTACTGTTTGCAAGAAAGTACTGGAATCCTGCACCCACTCTCATTTTAAGAGATAGCAGATTTTATGAGCTTGATTGCACATCTTTTACTTTGCTAATACAAGTGAACAACTGGAAGGTAGGTCTTCAAATAATTGTTGACTTTACTTTGGGCATTTTTGTCATTAGTGAATGAGTATTTTTACCTAAATGATGAGTCAGGAATAAAAGTTACATATTTAAATTGATTATCTTTATGGCAATCAACATAATAGCTTTTTACTGGAACTGCATCAGAAGTAAATTGCTCTCATGATTCTCTCTGAACTAAATCCAAGAACAAATTCATTTTCTGTTGTGTTCCAAAAAATCTGGCCCTCTGCAGAGTACAGTACAGTGTGTAAAATTACATAGCTAGTTTTGCACATTTTCTTCAGACAGTGATTTAGAAAATTGATTTTTTTTCTTCATTCTCTATCTCTTACATTGTCTTTTAATTTCTGAAGTCATTCCTTCCCTGCTGTTTTCATATTACTGACCAAGGATTCTGTGATCACTGAAAAGATAAATATATTTCACAGGCTTCTCTAATTTTATTGCTTTTATATATTATATACACTTTTTACAAGTAAGTTTTTCGCCACTAATCTTGAAGTTATTTTAAAGAACAAGATTGAGCTTCTAGATACTACTTAATAATTTTTGTTTAATTAAAAGCATGCAAGTGAAAAAAATATGCATTATAAATTTATAGAGTGTTTTTCAATGACAGCAAAGGTAAAATTATTACAATTAACTGGATCATACAAATTCAAATTCAGGTAAAGAAAACTCACCAACCAGTTTAGAAAATGGAAGTTAAATCAACTAATGTCCTAGATGACAAGGAACCAAATGCATTTCTTTGAAGTGTATTATATCTCCTGACCATAATTTCAAGAAATAGGTGACTATTGCCATCTGTACTTGTCTAACGTGACAACACAAATATGCAAATGAAAGCTACAGATATACCTTCAAATAATCTAGCTGTGACAGAATCAAAAGACTACTTCTGGGACATTTTCTTCTGTAAAAGTTCAAGAAGCACCATTTTCAGTAGATATGTTGATAAATTTGTTCTCTTCTTGCTCCCAATTACATGTTTTTTTACATATGGATACTTTTCATCCACATCTTCTGTTCTTCTCCCCAAAACATTTTAGAGCAGGTAATCATTTTAGAGCTCTATGCTTTGTTAATCAATCTGTCCCTATATACAAAATATAGTTGGTTAGCTCTTAGCATAGTTAATTTTTTGAACTAAATATCTAAATACACAGGTGAGATGTATACAGCACTAGCAAAGACATGTTACATTTAAAGTATGTATGACTATGGTTGGTGACTTTATTGAAACTGTGTTCCATACTTAACAACTCCGCAAAAGTTATTTTCATCATTATATGTATACATTCCCCTGATATATATATCTTTTGTTAATGTGGAGATCTGTATCAGGAGTGGCACTATGTATGTTTTACTTTTTGGCTCTCTTTCTCACCATCCTACTCTATTTTTAATTTGTAAGAAGATAATTAATCTTCTCCACGCTGAGTCTGTTTTCCCTGTGATACTACTTGGTAAATTATTCTCCTGTCTTTATCATAATCCACAAGCTTTTTCATTTCATTTTCTACACCCATCCTGTTGAGGACAGGGAATGAGAGAGCAGCTGGGTGGGCATCTTGTCAACCCACCACAACAGAAGTTTCACTGAAACTGAAACAAGTCTACACTTTTTTCAGTTTAGGAAATTCTATGGGGTTTTTTTACTTTATTTCATAGACTCCTAGAATGAGCGTTTTCACCAGGTTCAAATTACAGACCCATAAAATCTACTGCTAAGAATTTTTTTTACACGTGTTAAAAGGGGACATTTCAGTCTTTGAAGAAAATACTTGCACTGCAAGCTGAATTCAGAGCTTCTCTTGACAGAAACAGTAATGGTTCTTATTAATAAAAAAAAAAATTAGAACTTGGATCAAACCAATTTGTTGTTGATTTGCGTAGTGGTCTAAAACTAAAGTAGTCTTTTGCAAAATTTATGGTCAAAAAAGAGGACTGAGGGGGAAAACCTCCCTTTTTTTAAAAAAAAGAAAAAGAAAAAAGAAAAACCTTGTCCATGGTAATGCAATATAAAAATGAAATCTTTACACAAGTTTGTTTTACACCTATTTTACCTTGCTTTGCTTATATACAAATTATTATATAGCCTGCAAGAAAGTTCAAATACAAACCCTTTAACTTAAATTTTCTGAACCTATATGGTATAGACAAAGTGGAAATAATATCAAGACATAGTTTCCTAAAGATCCTCATTTTGCAAATCCCCCAGTCATTAAATACTCATTAAAAATTTAAAAATAAAAACTAAATGGAGCAGTGCAATTTTAAAGCTGTTTAAAAAGGAGAAGGAAAAGAAAAGAAGTACAAGACAAAAGTGGAAGAGAGATCAAATCTTCCATTCATAAATACTGTGAGAACCCTGAATTGGTAAAGAAGCCAGTGGTAGCAAGAGTAATTTTTAAACATTTCAGTAAGAGGTCATTATTATTGCCCTCAAATATGCAAAAGTGTCTTCATTCAGCTATGTGGTTCCTAATTAAAATCATTCATCAGCTGCTCTGAATCCCAGAGAGGTGGTAAATCTGAGTGCAAAATCGTGGTGAATTGGACTTTCACATAAACCGCATACAACCATAGAAGAATAAAAGCATGAACTACTTAACAATCCATTGAACTCAGTGTCAGATAATGCACAGGTAGACAATTCTGCAACTCTGAAATGGCAAATAGCCAGGGGACTTGCCTCTAAATGTATTTATTGCTCAAAGGAAAAAGCTTTCAGAATATATTAAGAGTTTCTTTCCAGTATTTTTTTCTGTCTAACACGATTCAACCAATTTCCATCAGTTGCCTAATGTACTTGTAGCATATGCATAATCTCTATGATCACGAGCACAGTATTCATACCATGTCGTAGCTGCTGAATACATGTAATGAAGATTATTGCAATGATCTGGTTTTAGTCAGAATTTTTTCTTAATATTTAATTTGCTGTGAAAGTAGAGTTCTCCACTGGAGATTCTGCTGTTTCCCTAGAAAGAACAACTCACTGCTTGTCCTGGATATAGAGATCAAACAACTTTGGCTCTTCATTTATACTCTTGCTCTTTTTTCATTCAAGTGTCCACCTTCTAGTTTTCAGAGAGACTTGTACAAAGGTTGTTTCAGTTTCTGCAAAAATTATGGAAGATCTTAGCAGTATATGAAGGACCAGAAAATAACTGGAAAAAATCAGCATGGTAAATCATACTTGATCAACCTGATTCCCTTCTATGATGTAACAACTTCCTCAATGAGTAATGGTAGAGCTATGGATGACATCTGCCTTGATTTTAGCAAGGGGTCTCCTGCAGAATACTTCTTGATAAACAGATAAGTTATAGACTGATAATAGGTGAAAAATTGGCTCAACTGCACTGTCACCAGTTGGCTGAGGCTGGCCAGTCACAGGACAAATTCTCTCTCCAATCAGCCCCTCCTCTGTTCCAGGAGAAAGGGTTAAGGAGAGAGATAAGGGGAAAAGAAAAAGTTGGTGAGGCCTTTGCTAAGTTTAGGAAACTAAAACGGTTTTAACAACAATAGAAAGATATTATATAGAAAACAACAAATAAGAGATTAACAAGTTTATATAGTATCAGAAATCTGGTGTGGGGAGAGTTAAACCGTGGTTAAAGAAACAAGGTGATAAGAAAAAAAACCAAACTACCAGTCAGTGAACGGCGGCAGCACATGGCTGCAGGCAGGAACCAGGGCCAGAAGCGTTGGCGGCAGCAGTCCAGACAGCAGTGGGGTAGGGCCAGGAAGCGACGGCAGGAACCCTCTTTTGAAGCAACAGCTGGGAAAACAGTGGCGGCCGTGGTGAGCAGTGAGGATCGCAACACGGTGTGCCTGGGTGCTAAAGCGGCAATAGAGATTGCAGCAGGCAGCAGCAGGCGGTCACGGCTGACGAGGAGCCAAGCCGAGCAGTAGCACTGATCAGCAGGTCCCAGCATGAGAGAGAAGGGGGGTCATGGCTGGTTAGAGCAGCAGGGCAGAAAAGGTGTGGTTTTCCGTTGGCACACTATTCTTAAAGAATATCGTCCCACCAAAAGCTCCACGGCCAGTGAGATGTACTGACGTGCAGGGGAGGAATACTTTAATTGGTTGTTTGATATGTCCATCAAAAACAAACCAGCCCTGTTTATCTTAAACTGGGACACTGCCAAGCTCAAATTTGAACTGGTCGCCAGTCTCAAGTGGAGCTTTTCACAGGTCAATATATATAGGGTCTGATATCATTCAGTACTTGTATAAACAAGTTGGATGACAAGATTGAATGCGCTCTGATGAATTTTGTGAATGACACCAAACTGAGAGGAGAGGTAGATATGCCAGAAGGAACAGCCACTGTACAAAGAAGCATTGGCAAGCTGAACGGCTGGGCTCATAATGATTAGATAAGACTTAACAAAGATAAATATGAATGTCTGCCTGGGACTGAAAAATCCCAAGCAACAGTACAGGTTGTACGTGACTGTCTGGGGTGCAGTTCTGCTGAAGATGACCTTAGCATCCTGGTAAACAGCAATTAAACATGAGTCAGCAGTGTGCCTTTATAGCAGTGAACGCAAAAACCATGTCCTGAGCTGCATCAGCAACAGTATAGTCAGCAGTTCAAAAGATGTAATTCTTTCCCACTCTCTCAGTACTTGCTGGGTTACATCTGATACTGTGTCCAGTTTGGTCCTCCAAGAAAAATATTGAAAAACTGGAAGGTGTCTAACAGAGAGTCACTAGGTTGTTTATAAGGTTTCAGAATTTGACACGAGAAGAAAAGTGAAACAATTGGATTTGTTCACCAAAGGAAACAATGGGAACTGATCAGTCTTCAGGTATCTAAAAGGCATTTTTTGAGAAATGGAGGTGCTCCCTTCACATGGTTGCAGGTGATGAGAAGCAACACGCACAAGCTGCTTCAGGAGAAATTCTGCCTAGATATGAAGTTTTCACTGTAAGAAAAACCCAACATTGGAAAAGACTGTCCAAAGATGTGAGACTCAGCATGACATGGCCGTGCATAACATGGCCTAAGGCCATGCTTTCAAAACATGGTTCAATCAAATGATGCCCAGAAGTCCCTTCCAGCCTAAACTTGTCTATGATTTTATGACTTCTAAATAAAAGCAAAATGAAATAAGTATGTATTATGTTTTTTAACAATATCCTCACAGATGTTAAAATTTTAAAAACCTCAAACATTTGAGAAGTTGTAAGGCTTAGTATAGAATTGTACTCTTTATCTGTATATGGAAACAATATTTAGTCTCTGTTGAGTTTGTATAAGCTTTATTTCTGATACTAAGCTCTCCTTTCTCCCAGCTCATTTCCCATTCATTCCTCCGAGTGTTTTTTGGTAGTATTCTTATTATTGTGTTTTATAAGGCTACAAGCTGAAGGCCCTAAGAAGCATAGGTCCTTGTAGTGCCAGGCACTGCTTAAATATAGTAGAATGCCCATTTCTATCTCCATGATTCTTAAATGTAATTTAATTTGTAATTATAAACACTTCCTATTTTCCTTCCTTTTTACAATGTTTAAATGCACATATTTATCATATTACATATATTTGTGTAGATATATTTAGACAATGTAACCTTTCTTCATAAACTCCTTTCATCTTCATATCCGTTACTCTTCTCTGAATGCCTCTCACTTTCTTTTGGTACTGCACTCACTATTAATAGCACTTTAGGAAAAAAAATGTGATCACCTCAGCTGGTGAAGAACATGTATATAATACATATATAATGTAACTCTCATCAAAATATCTCCAGTGGTTTACATTAGTTAATGATGTCTTCTATCATCATTTAATTAGTTCCTCTCTACTTCACCTTTGTATGGAAGATTACTCAACCAGAATTTTGGGGAAAAATGAAAAACAAGGAGTGAGATTAAAAGTAAGATAGATTGATACTTGGCCAAATAGTGATATAAATTGGCATAGCTTCTCAAACAAAAATTAAACAGCTAAGTCATATTAGTTTGTGGTAGGAACAACCCACCCTGACAAGGACCTTACAAAGACCAGGGCTTGCCCAAACACATGGTAAAGATGAGCTTGATGCCTCAGGGCTATTACTTGGCATCTCAGGGTCTAGATGCCATTAGTATGACTTCGTCTGGTGTTTAGCCCCAGTGTCATACTTGACTAAGGCAGAGATGGAGCCCCGCTGGAAAACCGAATTGAGTTGGTCAGATCCTAAAAGTAAACCCAAATATCTGACATTTCTAATTATCCATTTATTACCTTGGAAAAAAATTAACTGATAAGATAAAATAACTATGATTTTTATCAAAATGTTTCACTGGTTCTGTATGAATGCATGTATTTTAGTAGAAAAATTTTGATTTGTCTGTCCTGTCTTATAATACAGGTTCCTTACAGTCTGAAGGCTCACTATGAATATAATAAAAAGGGACATTTAGAGTAAGGAGAAAATCTACCGAAGAAAGAGAGGTCTAACATGTATCATGAGTTGAAAAAGATCTTCAAATTTAGGAGGCTCAAGGGAAAAAGGAAACCTTCTGACGATTGCTGTCTTCATAGGACTGTGTAAGAATTCTGCAAATAGAGAATAGAAGCAAAAATTTTGGTGAAATCACTTGAGTTAACAGAATTTAGCATCAGTATTCATCTGAGTGTTCTGTCTGATATAAGACTAATTATAGATACTGGTTGTTGCTACTCCTACTATAATTTTACTGTAAGAAAACAAACAACGCATGGTATCTGCTGAACTAATTAAAATATTTTTTCAATGCTTTACTTAACGTGAATTGTATTTTTACTGCTCTAATCACATAATTTCAAAAGTGAAGATTATTAGGGAAGTTTACAGGAAACTACCTTTGGCCAGATACGTTAACAACTTGTGCATTTATTTACCTTATAGGTTAAATTTGTAGTTGAAATAAGAATGTAGTAATTTTTTTTTGTTGTTATTGCCCCTGGAGAGGATGTCAATGTGGTTATAGAACTATAGAATCATTCAAGTTGGGAAAAACCATTAAGATCATCAGGTCTAACCGTCATTCTGCCAAGCTCACCACTAAAACATGTCATTATGTGCCACACCCACACACCTTTTAAATATCCCCAGGGATGGTGACTCAACCAGTTCACTGGGCACCCTTGCCAATTTTTCAGAATGTCCAGTCTAAACCTCCACTGGTGTAACTAGAGGCTGTTTCCTCTTGTCCTATCACTTGTTACTTGGGAGAACAGAATGACTCCCACCTCGCTGCAACCTCCTTTCAGGTAGTGTACCTTGTCCTGCATGATTTTCTTTATGAAAGCATTGTTCCAGTATTCTTGGTGGGTTAGAGAGAGAATAAACATGCATCAAGCACTGTTACCAATATGCATATTTTTCCTTTAAAACACTTCATTTTTTCTCGAGTCGGTAGAGAGCATAAAAACTGGCCTTTTGTCAGTCACTACACCACTCTGTCTCATGTTTTCAAATTCTTTTTCCATTTTTTCAGACCTGATATGATGAGATACCTTTTAATTGACAGCACCTGGCCTAACTTCCATCATCAACATTGTTTATGAAAGCGAAATTGAGAGATGTTCAAGGTACCACTGCCGTAAGCAGTAAATAAAAGAGCAGTTGGAGAATTCCTGTACAAAGCTTACTAGTATATTTAGAAAGTTCCTTGTTGTTTTAAAGACTCCCAGACATCTAGTAGCAAGGAAAATAATATTTTTATTCATATTAAGTCTTTCATCTATTAAAAGCATTTTACACATTATCTCATAATTGCTAAAATCTCTAGAAGACAAGACTGCAGACATTGTCACACTGTACGTGTGAATGAGGCATTTGGTCAAGGCCAGCACCCATGCTAAAGACAATGCTATAGAAGAGATACTGTTGATTTAACCAATGTGAGATTTTAAAGCTGAATCCAAAAGTGCATCTGAAATCCTTCCCAGCAGCTGGATAATCAGATTTTATTATTTATATTATTATTCTTTCTTTTTTATACTCTTACCATGCTTCCTTTCAATCTTTACATCAGAGATGCATTTAAATAACCATTTTGCTGATGTCTGGGCTATTTAATCCTACTTAATTATTGCAGGTATACTATTTTCATAGTGAACTGCTGCACATACAGATGAGAACTGCAGATTCTAACCTTTGAGGCTTTCTAGTCAGGATATTACGTACAGTGACAGTGGTATATCATTGAATTGATTAGATATTTGGCCTTCTTCCTATGGAACAGGCAAAAATAATTCTGAAATTTAAGATTTCAAAGACGAAAAAAATACACAAGAAAAGGAAGTAGTGGCAAGTTCTGGGTTAGGCCAGGATAGGGTAATTTCTACAACCAGAATATCCAGATGGAACCAGCCAATGGGATATTCATTCCCACACTGACACCATGCCCAGTATGCATGTGTGTGTATATAGATATATAAGTCGAGCCTAGCTGGGTCGCAGCAGTTTCAAGCAGTAGCATGGCTCAGCATGGTGGCGTGGCTCGGACCAGTGTGGCGAAAGTAAGCAGGGCATTGTATATCAGCAGCTTTATTATTGTTTCCTCTCTCTTTGTATTGTTTCAAGTAAACTCCCCTTATCTTAACCCACTAGGCTTTACCATTCATTCTCCTACCTCCAGGAGTAGGAGAGAGAGGGAGCAGTTCTGTGGTGCTCAGTTGCCAGCTGGGTTTAAACCATGACACAAGTATAACAACTTTTACTAGTAGTTGTAAATAAACCATCTACTTTTCAAGTTAAAAATAATTTCAAAGATGGTAACTGGCATAGAGACTGATTTGTTTCAGATATTAATTCATGCTCTCAATCACAATTGATACACACAAATTCTTGCCTATTAAACTCACTATTTAGGTTTATATCTGAACTTCATATTTATGCTTTACACTTCTTAGGTTACACGTTATCACGTTTTATTATGGTACACGTGGCCTGATCAAGTCATACTCTAGTAGCAGAAGCGTAGTTGTGAATAAAAAGAAACATTACTATGTCACAGATATCTCCTCCCCTGCCCCTCCATCTTGAACTCCAGTCCATATTTGTTGCAAATTCTAACAAAGGGCAAAACATTACTCTCCAGATAGATCTGCAATATGTTTATTTGCTTAAACAGCAATTTTATTGCAAATATATATCCAATGTTCAAACAGAGCTTTCTGAAGTCTACTGTTTTGTCTACTAAAATCAATATGATGACATAATAAAATAGGAGAGAATATAGAGGATAAATTTAAAGTCTTGTGTCAGAATAGGGTCCAGCATGAAGTTTTTCAAAACAAAATTCAAAACCAGAAAGACCTACATCCAATGATTGAAATCATCTACATACCTGAATGATCTTAGTTGAAAGTAACTGCTGAACTGCTTGAATTAAATAAGAAAGATTTCCTCTTAGAAGCAGTTTTATTTTTAATTTCAGATGTACATATATTTCTCGTAATACATCTGTGTGCATAACTAAAATGAAAGCATCCAGTGTAAATTGTGTCGTGAAACTGACAGTTGCACATAATTGACTCGTTCTGAAAGCTGTCCTTGTTGCATAGGATAAGGGATGCTATAACCAAATTCCTCATATTTGTGGTAAATTTCTTAACTCTATAAAAGAAGATATGGTGCCTCCTATACTGGAGAAATTTAAATCAATGTTGTATTTCTCAAAAAAAAAAGTCCCCTAGTTCACTTAGGACTTAGGCAGAAAGTACTCTCAAAACTTTATTTGAGACTTGGCTTGGATGCCTAGCTTTGGCTTGTTATTAATCATCTGCACACACTTATCAGCGGTTTTAACTGCTGTTTTATTCAGTAGTTAAATGAAACATTCTCTTAAGCAGTAAACGAAAATTTTACTGTCTCCTGTAAATCTCAGAGTCCATTTGGAAATGTATAGCTCCATTTCCAATTTTGTGTCATATTGAAGTCCTGTAATTAGTGGTGCTGCCCTGGCCCATTTCATTGCCTGAGCACCAGTAGTCCAACATATATGCTATTCAAGACATTTTATCTAAACAGAGGGCAATGGAAAAGAGGCAATTTCCCTTCTGGAATGCTTTTCAAACAAATAGGAGAAAAATTTAAATGGAGTAGTTTAAAACTTTAAACTGAATGTTTTTTAAAATCTACCTATATTTTAATAGGCTTGAGAACGTCATGCTGCAGTGAAACATCAGTTTCTTGTTCTTTTCAGGACAAATTTTCTGAGACTGTTGAATTAATGCTTCTAAGGTTTTGAAAGCTGTCTTTAAATGAAAATCTGGATAATATAAAATGCTTTCCCTTTAATTCTTTTGATTAAGATGGAAATATCAGCATTTGTAAGGAATGACTAAATATTAAAATATGCACTACTATTAAAAGTAATATTTTTTTTAATACTGAAATTCTAGAAAACAGCATGCTTACAACAATTAAAGAATTTTAATTTAATTCACAAAGTAGACCATGAACAATTTAACATTCTATGTTACAAAAGCAGTGAAGGTTAACATACTAGCATTGCCATGGTGAATACACTACAGACTTACAGTAGGAGATGGTAATTAGTGTTACAGTCACAGTATCTAGCAGCTGAAGACACTCGTTGTGGAAAATTCATTGTTAAGAAAAAATAGTAACGTTCCTGGAAGGCCAATGTGAAATATTCTTTGAGTTTTCCCTTAAGAGAATGTTCTGAGTTTTTCATCATTCATCCTATGATATGGAATATGGCAGGTCATAACTGAAATAAATATAAATTAAAATCAACAATTTTTGGCCATGAGAATTTTTTTCTTGAAATCTCTAAAATTGTTTGGGTACAACAGTTTGTTGCCCTAAGATGGGGCACCCTTGGATTAACTGCAGCACTAGCTTTTCCTGCACGATAAAATACCCTCCTAGCGAAAGAAAAATGTAGAAGTGAGATGTTAAAGAAGCGGAAAAAACGAAAGCAACATTACTGAACTTCTAAAATGTTCTGACAGTATTCATACTTTAATCTAGTCCTTTGTGTCTGTACCTCCTCAGGTCAGAGGTTAGAAGGAATATTGTTAGAAGGCAAATTGATTTGAAATAACATGTTCATCAACTGTAAATCTGCTTGAATAATTATTTTTCTCTTGAAACAAAAAGCAAGTTGAAAGGTATTTTGAAGTCCTTGCTGAACCAAAATCAGAAAGCAACATAACACCCTTGCCCAGTTACTGATTCAACTAAAACTGACATCTCCTGGCAAGATTTGAATCAGCATGAAGTCCCTGCATTATCTAAACCCTACAGAGCAGCCTCATGTTACATCTGCCTTTTCATCCGAACACCACTGTCTCTGTTTCACTGTCAGATTTGCCATCATGTGCAGTGTGGCAGTGTGATCCTTCTCTTTCTTTACCTTAGCCTGGTACTGTGTTGGTTTTGGTCCTAAGAAGATCTTTAGGTAAAATATTCCAAGAGAGTTCTTACTCTTCTGCAGTCGACAGCCACCTTCATTTCTGACAGAAGATCATGCAAAGGTCAGATCAGTGCAAGGTCTGTCCTAACTCTCCACAGTGATGAACATCACTCTGAATGTGTACACGTTGCCATATTCATGTGCTGTGGAACATGCAGACTGTGAAATGAGATTCCCCAACTCCCTCAACTTCACCCACCCCCATTTTGTTGATCACTATTATGGCATTGATAAACACGTGACGTTGCAGTTCAGCTTTATTTATATTCTAATTCCTGTGTGCGGGATTTCGGAAACTAAAGAGATGTTGCAATATTGTTTTGAGAAACAAAGACTGCCTGTACTCCAGCACTGATATCCCCCACATGTTGATGGAGTAAAACCCCAGAATGGGCTTATGAAAGCAATTAAAAGAAATATTATTAATGTAAAATAAAATTCACCCAGGCCAACTTCAGTCAAAACTAACCTAAAGGAGTACTGAAATGAAAAACTAGATTGGTTCAAACTTTTCAAATAAACACCTAAAACTCATAAAAAGGTGGGAAGAAATCTGTTGGAGAAAATAACTTTAAATGCAAGTCTGTTGTTTGTATTGTTAATGAGCCAGCAGGCTATCCGCTATCAAATGCTTAGGGCATACTAGAAAACTTAGACTGGATATAGCTCACCTAATGGAGATGTAGGCATCTGAACCTCACCTGAATCCAAAAGAGAAATCTCACTTTTCTTTTACAGAGTTCTCTACTTTCAAATCCATTAAGATACTATATTTCTTTTTCTATACCTGGCAAATCACACTTTACAGGTCAAGAAAATTTTATTTTGAGTGTAACAGTCTAAAAGGGTGATGACAAGGATTATATAAGGTTGGGATACCACCAGGATTAAAACTGTGATATGAGCAGGCTATTATTGTTTCATTTTGTCATAAATAACTCAATCTTTACCAAGTAAAACCAAAGGCTTAAAGTGACCACTATTGAAAGGAAATTAAAATAGTTGCAAACAATGTTTTTCACTGATATCATTTTAATAAAATCAGGAATTAATAATTTTCTTCAGAACATGAGTTTTTGTTGAAAAACAAATAAGAACAGCACAGTAGTTCCTTATATAAAAGTGTGTGGCCTTCATAAAGCAATGGCAAAATTTTCAAAGAAGCTATGATGAATGAACTAATTTAGGAATTTTGAGTCCTCAGAAGACAATCCTTATGGTATGAGATCTGTGTGAAGGGAAAGGTAGGGTATAAAAGAGAAGCAGAAAAGGTGACCATTTCTTAGACTCCCACATGTCTTTGCCATCTCCAATCTTCTGCTCACATTACTGTGTAATAACAGTAAAAATTCGTATATACTCTAAGCAAACACATTGTCAGATTTTACAGGAAATGCCTTTCGACTAAGCTTTAATTTAATCAGGAAATTGAGTGTATTTTGCAAGAGCTTAATCATAGTTATTGCAATATCTTTCTTGCATGGTCCAGATTAACAACAACAAAAGGGAAAAAAAGCACAACAATACCAACAACAACAGTGAAAAGTTCAGAGCCTAGAGCGAGGAATAGAATTTCAAAAGCACTCAGCACTCATCAGGTATCAACACTGCATAACTTGTAGTGAACTGTGTTGAAACCTGCCCTGAAGAATTTGCAATCACAGATCCCTAAAGATTAGTTCAGGCTCAGGCAGAGTGCCACCTACTCACCCAAGTAAAGCCAATTACAAAGTGACATTAGGCCTGGTGAAAAGGCAGATCCAGAACAGTTCCAGAATTTCAAAAATACCATCAATATCATGAAAAAGCAATCAATAGAAACTAGTCATGGTTTTCTTAATTCATAATAAGAAAAAAATGAAATTAAATATAGGATTTAAGGATGGAAAGAGAAGGTATATAATATAAACAGTTCCTTCACAGTGTAGTTTTTAATGACTATGATCATATTTCTATTATTCCATTTCTTGCATCACCTCTCAATTTTCTCCCTTCTATCTAACTCAGTATGATGTAAATTAAGGACCATTCCTTTTCTTCCTACTGTTCCTTCAGTAATTGTTCTGCTTATAGACACAAAACTGTCTACATGGAAGTCTGACTTAGGACTATACAAGAGCTTTTATCATCCAGCCTCTTACTCCTGTTCTTTTAATATTATAATCATTCCTTATTCTCCTTATTCTTATTGAAGCCCAGAGACTTGGACTAGAGTCCAGTGACATGAAAACTCTTATTAATGCTAATGTTTTATGATTAAAGTCTGAGTACTGTTCCTTTGTGGATTCTACACTTTTCTTGTTATCATTTAATCTTTTACCTCCACACCTTTATTGACACATTACTATATATGACTTATGTCAGTAAAATTGTCACTCAGTGTAGAATATTTTCCTCGAAATGTAATGAATACTTGGGAGTGAATTCTTTTTATTCAATATAAACTGAAGCTGGTTTTAAAAAAAAAAAGGCAAGCTGTTTTTTATACCTGAAGTAATCAACCTATTCCAGAAGAGAGCTGTTGAACCAGTTTGATGTTAAATCAAACATTCAATCCAACAATTAATCATTACACTTTTGTGCTGAAGTGAGAGTGTCAAATGGGGTTGTACTGGTAAAATCATATTTGTATGCTGACGGGATACTGCTCAGATTCAACTATTGGAGTCCTGCCAGGGGCTCGTTAGTCCTCCTCGGAGCAGCAGGTCTGGAGTTGGGGGGGCTCTCCTCTTAGGTAGGGACACCGCCTAAGGAAACTCCTCAAAGTTGAGAGTCCTCACCTTTGTGTAGGGTGCAGTTTGCACATTCTGGATTATTATTCTAAGCTTAGAAGTGGGGAGGTGTAGAGCAGTAATTAGTTTCTTCAACGAACATCCAGAACCTGAAAACTTGTCTGGGTTTCTATTTGTTAATATTTTTAAAAAATTCTTTTTAACTGTGTTGGCTGGCTAAGTGAGATCAGGGAAGCTCTCATGACACAGATAAACAAAGGGAACATTTGTTAATGACACAGTCTCCTTGTTCTAGTAAAAAATATAATCCTTCTAAATCTTACCTTTTAGAGATGTAAACCAAGAGGTCTCTGTGAATTCAGCTTTCTATTCCTCTCACAAAGTTACAAAAATTAGTCACTTCCACAGTGTTTCTGATTCTTTCTTAAGACTACGCAGATGGATTCCCTGAGGACATCAGTAGATATCTGGGGATGGGCAAGAAAAAGGCCAGAAGCTAGAAATATGAAACATGATCATTTCAACATCGCCATTGTACTCAGTTGAAACAAAATTAAAAGTTATCACCAGCAGAGAATCTTTGTTATCGGCCTCTTAGCAGCTTTTTAAAAGAGAGGGCACTCCCATACTGCAATAGAGATGCTGGTTGTTCGCCACCTGGTCAGAGACAGATGACCTGGTCTTCATATCACACAATATGTTGTTGGTCTGTGGTGGTTTTTTTTATAAACCATGAACAATGAACTTTTATTGATTTTTAAAGTGTTAGCTTTATTAGTGGATGATTGTATTGAAGATTTACCTCATAATTCAAAGTATTTAGAATGAAAAATTTGTAAAATATCTGTAAAGTTTAGTATATGTTACCACAAGAGCCCAATGATTATAAAGTTATAAAGTGAAAAAAAGAAATTTTTTCCAATGAACACAAAAGTTCTTGCTCTCTGCAACTACCTGAAAGTAGATTGTAGCAAAGTGGGTGTCAGTCTCTTTTCCCAAGTAGCAAGCAGAGAGGAAACGGCCTCAAGTTGTGCCATTGGATATTAGGAAGACTTTCTTTGCTGAAAGGGTTGTCAAGCATTGGAACAGGCTGCCCAAGTAGGTGGTTGAGTCACCATCTCTGGGGTATTTAAAAGACCTATAGATGTGGTACATAGGGACATGGTGTAGTGGTGGACTTTGTGGTGTTGGACTTGATGATCTTAAGATCTTTTCCAACTTAACTGATTCTGTGATTCTACTTTACTACAAGTTATTTTTTCAATATATTCCTAAAATCATGGCAATCTGGCTGCTGTGGTGATCTCTCTACGCCTTTGAGTTGCCTTATATTAACAAAAAACATTGCAATATAAAATGCATGATTATTTTTGGCTCTTTTTTCCCCCACTCAAAACTGCTTCTAAGCAAAACTCTGAAATGGAACATAGTAATGGATGATAACTTATTTTATCAGGTAGAATCAGATCTGCATGAGAACAATGCCCCTTTTATTTTCTCTAAAATTTTCTATGTTCATGTGTTCTCATTGGAGACTAAATCAGTACAACTTCACTAGAATTGCATATAATTTACTGTAAGACATAATAAAACTCCAAAAAGTTTAGACAGATTGGATAAACACTGAAATGTAAACATTTTTCTCAACCAAAAGACAAGATCTACCAGGAGAGCGATTTTTGCTCATGGTCATAGTGCTGCCAAACAAACACTTAAACTGGTTAATAAAAACTTTATATCATAAGATTTTCATATTAATTAATCTAGTCTATAGGAAAAATACATCTACCTAACTCATATCTTTAAGATATATAATAAATAATAAAACTATGATTGCTGTTTGCTTTTTATTTTTATTTAGAAGGCAAATAAAACTGTGCTCATTCAATGTGATTTTTATCTTTCCTAAAACAGAACAATTTTGCAGGTTAGAGATAGAGATTTAAATTATTAATAATTTTCGGTTAGCTCCTGCTGAGTACCTTTTCCTGTGTTACCTACACTTCTGAATAGCAGTTATACCTTTCTGCTATACAGGAAATGTGCCGTCACGAATATTTTGGACTTTGTTTCAGCAACTCGCCTTCAAATTTTTTTTTAAATAGCCAATGTAAGTGTTAATCCTTTGGCATCTTCTCGGATGATCCATGTGGTTTTGTCCTGGAATCCACTCTGTTTAGGCTTGTTACATTGCTCAGCAGATACAGTACAACGATTCTATCTTGGTACTATTTAATGTGTTACAAATGTTTTGTCAGGGAAGGGTTAGAAACATAATATATTAGCATTATAATCCCTGACAGAGTATTAGAAATGAAAATAAAAGTTCTTATACTGCTGTGCTTGCTATAAATATTGCATGAATTCCCAATATAGGAGTACCACCCATGCAAACTTAACATGCTTCTGGCACAGTGGAAAAATGAAGCTGCTCCCAGGGAAACTTGTAATTTACTCTGTGGATGAATTAAAAAAAAAAATCCAAACAAAACCCAACCCAAAATATTTCCAAAGGAATTAATGAGAAGCTTTGCCTCAAGCAACTAACTCTCCCAAGTGGCAATTAGTTCATTAATCCCCAGGAAATGCCCAAGGCAGAGTTTCTTAACTGTACAAATATTTTTAACTAACATCAGGAGCAAAAATAGTCTCAATTCATAGAGCTAACATAATTCCTAGCATTGTTAATCTCTGATTGTTTAAAATAAATGTGTATGTTTATATAATTCTAATAAAATACTGTTTCGCAATATTTCCATGCAGAAATTAAAAAAACCCTACTTCTTATAAAGCAAATTTCTATTTTAAATAAAAGTAGAAAATAATGAAAATAACTAATGGTATGATTAACCCTTATTTTATATCTTCAGAGTACATTGCAGACAGTTAATTACTATGAATAAGATCCTGGCGACACTGATGACAGAACTGAAGTGGTTTATTCGAAGGCAAATATCAACCCACTTGAAAAATTCAGCTTGGTACCAACATAAGTTATTCTCTCATCAAAGAGATACTGGGCTTGTCTCCAGAATTAATGTTACCAATTTTTTGAGAACAGAAGGGAAATTTCAAAGAAATACTTCACTTGAAAGCTGTTTCTGTTCTCATTCTTTCTCCTTGGCATAGTAGGTCCAATATACTGTATATCCAGTTCAGAGTTTCTCAGCTTGGAGAGGGACTGGTAAACAGTTAATAAAGTCTCAATATCCACTTCATTTCAAAAAATTTAACCTTCAACACATGTATTTAATATGTCTTCCTCCAACATTTTTCCACTGGAAATCCAATGACATTCACCAATAGATAGTATTCAATATTTTATATTCTAAAATTCCCTTTTGTCTAGTAATCTAAATGGGATTTGAATTTAAAGATGTTCAGCTGAAGAACTTTCTTTCTTTCTCAATCTGAGAAGAAAGTATTCAGTCCCAGTGATTTCTTGTTCAAACTCATTGTGTTAGACAAGGGTTAGCCATTATATATGAGCTTCCAGTCTGTCTTTTTTGACTAGACTCAGGTAGAGTAAAATGCATCTCAGACAATATTGGGTTTGAGGCATGGCAGTAGTCACACTAGTGGGAGTTTGCTCATGCAGTTTTGAAGAAATGAACTGACAGAAAATATTCACCAAGTCTCGTTTCATTTGAGGGTCCCCAAAAATGCAGAATTTATTCTAATCTTCGTTCTGTGCAATTATTGCACATGCTTCAGATCAATAACAGATGTTTGCTTCTACCCATGCTGATTATCCATTTCTACATTTGTTTTCTCATTGGACTGTAAAACAGGTTTAATTGTTGGCCTATTAAACCAAGCATTTTTACAGCCTGAAACTTTTGAATGTCTGCCAAACTGAAGTTCTATTCTCTTGATGCCTTTTGCTAGCAGAAGAAACAAAAAGACCTAATCTCCTGTTTCAAAACTGGATTGCGAATGAAGGCTCTCAAAAATTAAAGATGACAAACCAGAATCGGGTTTTCTCTGAACAGCGTTGATGAGACCCAAGATGCAGGACTCAGAAGGTGAATCATCCTATTCTCTCATTTAATAAAACAAGTCAATTCATAATATAAATTGTATGATATACAATATAAATTCCTGGCATCCTCTTGTGATTTGGATTTGGTGCTGTATTGTTCTCATCTAAATTCACCAGTTAGTTAGCAACACATACTTGTGCATACTTATATTTTACCTATGCATATATATCTTGCCCTGATGAATAGGATGAAGAAAAAATCAAAATAAAACTACTGCTGAACTGAATGAACCATTCCAAGAACCATTCTATATACTATAGGCAGACAACCGAAGTTGCCTTAAACCTGTCTTTTTTTAACATTGTTGAATAACTACTATTTAACAGTAAACTGCTATGAATCACAAAGATGTTCAGTCTTTTGTGAGAATTTTAGACACTTTTATTTCTTTTTTCAGAGACTGTGCAATTTTTCCTGCTTGTTGAGTTCGCTGTTTCCTCTAAACCATTACAGGAAATTCTCAGGATCCAAGTTTTACGATGTGGAGGGTGAAAAGAGCCAATTACACCTGTCAATTATTCTAGAATATATCCTGAGTAATTACAGTATAACTTAGAGCAGAATTTAGTCTTAAAATCCCTTGGATGTGAGTAACATGTTCTTATTTTTCATGCAGTTGAATAGATTTTACAAATATCCCTGAATTTTATGAAAGCACTTTAAATAGATGCCAGATGACCATTAGAAGTCCATACCAACAAAACCAGTATGAATTATGATGAACTGCAATGTATTACTTAATGATAAATGGTCCCGTAAATGAAACTGCATACGATAAAGTATTAGAATAAGAAAAAAGCATTACAAAGCACTCACATGGGTTAATTTTGTTTCCTCGAACCATGAACCAAGCATTGCTACTATCTTCCCTGACAGAAACTATTGATGATGAAAGGTTTGTATTTTCTGCTGCTATGCTACACAGAAAAATTTGAATGCTAACAAATTCCTTTTTAGAAGGATAGAGTATTATTTTACTTTTCCTATGATTGGCTCACATCCGTGATTACGGACTACAAAACTTATCCCCCATTGGAAGGTTCAAAGTCACATATTCCAAAATCAAACCTCAGGACAACAAATAACCTTTCATTGTCAGAAAAGTAACAGTCAATTTATCAAAAGAGAAATGAAAAATTTTAAGAATTTAAAAAAAACCCCAACCCTTTTCCCCCCGATATGCATAAGTAAACAAGGAGATATGTAATTGCAACAGTTCTAAGAAGCAGCTGCTTGTACCCCTTCATTTATTTGTGAATGTCACTTTAAATGCTGCTGGACCTCAACAATAGTACAATAAAAAAGAGGTTGCTATTGGAAACTTTATAGGTTAATTGTATTTCTTTCTGTAATCAGAACAGATCTGCTATCTGAATTCACTATTTTTAGATGTTCTCAGAAGCAGCGTACAGCAATAATTGCTTAGAGGGTGTAGGTTTAGCTTTGTAGGGGAAAAAAAATCGGTGATCAGAAAAGACATGCTATGATTCACTTTAGGAAGGCTCTTCTGGCATGCTATTGACTCTGCTTTTTATATATGTTTTGATATTTCACAATAAATTATGTCAAATTATCTACACCACTTAACTTTATATTTTATTACATAAAATTAAGGAACATCAGTTCTCAAAAAAGTGTAGTAAAAGAAAAAAAGTATGCTGCATATCAATTAGAATTGTGTGAGTATTGAAATACCCCTAACTTTAACCTAATTCTTTTGTCAGTCATTGAAGTAATTCTCAAATTGAGACCTTCAAAGAGATGATCCTACAGAAGTTAATTATTTGATACAGTAATTCCCCAGGGGGCAGGAGCAGGGTGGCCGGGCTCCCCCAGGGCAGGCAGAGCAGGTCTGAGGCCTGACTGGGACATCAGCTGGTGGGTGAGGGTCAGGATCAGTCCTGGAGAGTCAGACACACAGCCTGGGATAGCGAGGCTGGGCTGTGGGGATACGGCTGGGCTGGGACATCAGTCCACAGGTCACATTTCTTCCCCTTAATCACCTGTGAAATGCATCCATTCCTCATGATGCTCTCTGTAATTTTTGTCAGATCTCTCTGTGCCATTTGTTATGTTCAAAAGTTTCCTATGTCCTCTGAAGAAGTTTCTCAGTCTCTTCAGTTAGCTCAAGCCAGGATGTAAACATGATGATATAGTGTTATTTTAGCATGGTATATATGTCTAACAAATATTATAGCAAAATGCAAATGCCAAAGACTGCTTTCTCAAGGAGCCCTAGAGCTCCTTCCATCTTATTTTTTTTTAATATGGAATTTCTATTTGGAAATTCATCTGAACTTGTACTTTCTCATGCCTGGATAAAATCCTAACACTTCACAAAACTAAACAATGCCATTTGTACTATTGACAAAACCACATTTATGCTTAGCCAAATGGGTCTATCACCAGGTGACACAATGCCAACTATTCTAACTATTTCAGAGAAGATTACTGCGTTATGATTGTGCAGAGCAATACCTTCTGCTTCCGTTACCACAAAAGGAAAAACAAACCAAAACAAACCCCAACCTTACAAGCCATGGAGCAGCTCCATCCAGCTGCTGCCCACATCCTTTGCAATAAAAGGAACTGCAGGTGTCAAAAGCCTGCTTCAGCTACAAGCACTCTACCACCTGTATTTCTTCACAGGCTCAACCCAAAAAAGGTGTTCTGATACTACAGAAAAACTGAATTGTTCCATTCCAACAATGGAGACAGTATAAGTCCTTTAAGGTGACAAAATGAAGTTGTTTAACAGTATTTAGAACCTTTGAATTTTCTCAGCCTGTCAAGACACATTGCTTTTGTTTTCTGTTTGATTGCTAAGTATAAAGGGACATTAAACCCCTAGATCCTAGAACAGAGGAAAATTCTCTAGTAAAGGGAATAAACCAACCATTTTTCTGAGGATTATTTCAGAAAATGAGGACAGGTCTCAAGGTGCAGAGGACGCTTAAAGTAGAAGCCCTCAGTAAGAAAATTATGGAGTTTCTCCTAAGTATGAATAATAAAAGGAAGCTGAAAACAGGCTGCTTCAATTCAGAGAGCTTCTGCTGGAAAGTCAAAGGTAGAACAGAATAGAATAGGCGCAAAAGTAAGTTTGCCCTTTAACTGGCCCTTCTACGCTCTTTGCTGTTCTTAGAAGTACAGAATAGACTTGTTTAGATAGTAACAGATACATAGTAATAGTACAGTACCTTCTGTTGCAGGATGATAAAACTTCTGGTTTTGACTTCTGGAATTGTTTATGCTCCTGAAAGCTTTCAGGAACCTAGTGATCCCTTAGATCTCTTGAGGTGTTGGTGCTTCTAAGGACACGTAAAAGGTGAATTTTATAATTTTCAACTACAGTCAAGTAATAACAACAGCAATTTAGATTGTTATCCATAAAATAAGTTGGTTGACAGTTTAGTGTTAGCATTGGTACTGATAGTGGCCCTACCTGTATATGACTCCCCACAGACTCTTATCCTCTCATTTCATTTCCTGTTAGGAATTGGATTGTTTGGATTGGTTTTATATATTGCAGCAGGTCTAGAAATGGTGTGAGGTGCCTAAAAGTGTGGGAATTTCTACCAATGGCCAAATGTATGACTGAAAAACAAAATGCAAAACGCTGAGCATCTTGGACAAAGATTAATGAGCTGACTACCATCTTCTTGTCATGAGCACTCTGAAGCAGCGTTACCAAATTTTGAGCATTCAGAAAAAGGTCTTCTCCCCCCCAAAAAAAATTATGTACCACCCTCTACTACCATCTCACTGTTCCCCTTGCTATGTATTCTGAGGCAGATACTGCTCACCTGAGAGCAGACAGTACTTCAGAACTACATCTACCTTAGTTTAAAAGTTCTCTATATGAACAGAGGACCTTTAAGATTCATCTTGGATATTAGGTTGATAAAGGATGAGTTTTGTGGAATTTTATTGCTTCTTTACATCTAATTTAATCAAAGCCCATAAAACTTTACAGAAGTTGCAAAGGTGGAAAGATTATGAAGACATTCATACTTTTGTGGCCCAGTTCTTGTTAAATCCATCTGCACCAAGATTTTCCAGCAGTCAATATCTCATAAAGAAGCTCGTGTCTGCCTATATTGTCTCCTTGGTCCATTCTAATATTTGACTTCAGCAGCAAATATAGTATCCTTGGATAAGATTTCTTTCCATTAAACCACGATCTTTGCTCCCTTTACTTGAAAATACTTTTTGACTTGGAATCAAAAGAATTACAGCCTTCTCATCAGAGAAAACATGCAGTTGCTTCTAAGACCTCTCAAACATGTCTAGTTACTTCACTTGTAATCATTTCTGCAAGTGCAACATCTGATAGGAAGAAGTAATTTATCACTGAAAATTACCATCTGGGGTTTTTTGCTGAGTATGTTTTTTGTGGGTGTTTTTTTTTAAAAAAAAACACTCAGCTTCAAGCCCCCACACAACAGACACAAAGGATCCAAGGGTAGGACTCACAAAAAATCGTATGATTAGATCTCTGGATCAAACTAAGACAGCATACTGCAGTTGCTGAAAGAGAGAATAAATAATTCACTAACTCTGGTTTCAAAAAGTGGATGTCTAATTTTTGTAATCTTCTTAATTATAATGAGACAGAAGTTCAGTTTCAGAAATACTGCCTTTCTTTGGCAAATAGGCATCCTGTCTTATGAGATGTCGATATACATCCACTTAACAAGCAAGGCAGAACTCATCACCACAAAGCAAGAAAGAAAACACTTAAGACATTTGAAATCTTTGCTTTATTTACTTTTTTTTTTGAAAGTTCAGTTCCAAATATGTTGACTGGATCTATTAGCAACAGAATGACAATGTGAATAAAAATGCTACTGTCTTTATTCAACAAATGTAACCTTTTCCAGAAGGAAATTCATATAACATAGAGAATGAAGGACTTTACCTCAATAAGACTTTTATTTCAAGAAAAAATTGGATCAAATAAATCTATATTTTTATTAAAAACCTATACTAATAATTAAAGTATGTAAATAACTAAATCTATTATAATGTTCCCAGGATTTTCTATTTGTCAAAACAGTAAAAAACAATGAGAAAATTCTCACATTGTAAAATCTAGAGAACACACAGTTGAAGAATAGATACTACACCTTTGCCAGATGTAAAGTATTCTATATAAATATGTTAAAGTGCAAAATTCCTTCCCCCATTTGTTTTTACACCAACATTTCATACTCGCTATGCTATGGAAAAGTCATACATTCAAGTGTGCAAGTGTCTTCATAAGTACCGTTTTTTCCATATTCTCACATAGTTGAGCTTTTATGTAAGTACCTCACACTACAAATAGTTTGCATTATTCAGGTGGAATTCACCTTCAACTCAAAATAACAGTTTGTTCAGATTTTTTAAATATCCCTCTTGCTTTATTTGCCCACCCCCTATCCCTAGATATTATACCTTATGTTTTACATGCAATGCGTTTTGATGTCATTGATCAAAACACACAAGATGCAAGAAAATGGAGTCTTCAAAACTCTATAGGAACATAATTGTGATAATCGTTATCTATACTGTAAGCTGTTCCTGTAGTTTGGTATTTCAGCCTTCACTCACATAAGTGACCTTGCGTATTGAGAAGACAATTAAAAAGTGCTGAAATACTTTTGTTTTTTTAAAAAATGAAAAAAGAATAACAGTATCTTTTTGCCAGCTATGATCATACAATGAAAGTACTAAACACTAAACTTGCCCAGAAAGCACTATGTGTGCAATTTTTATGGATTATTTAAAAAAAGCTAGAGAAATTTTCAGTCTAGGACAGGGAAATAGAACTTCTGGATTTTATTCTGCTGCTTGCCACCTCTGAGAGAAATCATGAAAATTCTGCTCTTTCATTTTCCTCCCTCTGTAAGTTTAGTCTGGAAAAGTTCTTATTTGACAGAAGCTACAGGGTTCAGTTAAAACCTTCAAAACATTTTAAGAGTGGGAGAAAAAAAAAAGGTTTGTGAAGTTCATATTTCTTTTCATATATATTGTGGGTAAAATAACGGCACCTGGATTCATAACTATAGCTGCTAATCTTTGCCCATATTTTCAACCATTTGTGTGTATGAATACCTATATACACACATACACAGAAACATTTATGTATAAGGGCATGTAGACAAGGGAAATAGTTATTGCATCTGGAAAACGGACAAATTGAGTTGATTTTAAACTTGAAAATTAAACTTATCAAATTCACTCAATAATCACACACTTGAAGCTAGTGGTTAATTCTCACACATTATTAATTGCTGTCACTGCTTACACAAAACTGCTAGCCTTTATCAACCATATTCTAAATTAGACATGAGTATACAATGCCATGAAGCTGAAGCAAAGTAGTTAGCAGTGGCAGCTACAGACTTGAATAAGCCTAGTGACCAAGGTCCAGATGACCAGGCTTGAGAGCTCCTCGACAAGAGAAATTAAAGCCAAGATGGGATTGTCTTTCTTCTCCAGTTTTCTTCATTTAAGACTGATGTCTAATTCTCCCTTGCTGCTCCCACCAAAATCGAGTCTCTTCTGATTCCAGCTTTTTGTTGTACATTAGGTAGAAAGTCCTGCCTGTTTGTGGTGCCATGTGTTTATATCAAGTTACCAACTTTTTGTCCATTGTTTGTTTTCTATATGCAACTGCACAGAGATGTGTCCTTTCAATGCTACATTGTGTTTGGTTATTCCATGTAAATATTGATAAATACTTTTATTTATTACATTATTTTAGTTTGCTCATATTTAGGTTTAAGGAAAACTAATATTAGCATGTCTAATTAAATAATTAACAGTTTAATTAGAATGTCCTTAAAATACGCAAGTGTCAGAAGGGTCTGCTTTAACTACATTCTCCAAGTGGGAAATTACATTGGTGGTTTCTAAAAGAAGGATGTTTTAAAGTGATGTTAGAAGTCATTTAAATTATTAACACCAGCAGATCAGTCTTTTGGTTTCATTATGTCCCAACACAGTTCTACAGTAGATTATCCAATGTCCTGCTGAGTTAAGAGAATTCTTTGTCTATCATGAGACTGTAGGTTTCATGCTCCAGTTTCTATCATTAAGGGTTCTGTGTGATGCCTTGATCCAAAAGCACACATAATTAAAAGAAATCACCCACCCCTGTCACATATGCCATGTTGAATTTCATAATTCTGTAGTGCCCTTAGGCACACAGCAGGGATTACTTTTCAGAACCCTATGTCCTCTATGTTATTGCTTATCTAATAAGTAACATCAGTGCTGAATTCTGCTCCAGGCTGCTTTACATCTGAGAGCTTACATTTTGAGACAAAGGCAACATGGCATATCCTGAGTTAACAATAATCGTTCCTAAGTAAGGTAGCTATTTCCTTCATATGTTCTCACGCAAACAACAGTAGGCACGATGTGATGGTGCTATTGTTACTGTTCGTCACGGTGCTGTAAAAATATGTAGACACTGAGGCAAAATTTACTGCAATACAAATAATAAATTAGTGCATTTTTCCATTTATCAAAACATAACTTGAAGCCCTGAGCCTTATGGCTCCCTCAACAATATCACTTCTACTTAGTTTGCCAAAACCCTTTGGATAAAATCAGAAAGGAAGTATGATTTTGTACTTATAATACAGCAAAAAGTATTTTGATATTGAGCACAAATATATAGTAACAGTTGCACAATTTTGTTCTGGAAAGTTCACTGTGCATGTTTCAGAATTAAATGTTGGACTAAATTCTGAAAAACATTAAATGTTTAGAAAAAATCCCAATTTCTTAGTTTATCACAACTGTCCTTTAACCATATATTAGGCCTGTGACTTTAAAAGTTTCTAGGGACCCAAAGAGTTTGCAAAATCACCTAGGATTAAAGCTACAAGAAGATGAAGTTTCTAGGTTCAAATTACTTGATAATGTTTGTGCTTACTTCTAAAACAAAGATTTAATTAACATTAGTTAATTAAACACAACCCTGAAAGGGTTTGAAGATTTCTGGGAAAGAAAAGTTTTGCTTTGAGCCACAAATGGAATTCTAAAGCCTTGAAAAACTAGATGACCAGACATAAACAAAATCTCTCTCATGTAAACACTTTGAGCATTCCTGTCTTGCAGTTAATTTACATGAGTCCTATCTTAATATACTTTATAAGGTGATTGTTATTAGAGGGGCAAAAAAGGCACAGAGTGCCCAGCCTTTTCCATTACCTTTATCACTAGATCCCTTGCCTCACTGAACAACTGGTCTATCCTTTCTTCCCCTGACAGTGTACTTAACAGAAAACTTTCTTACTGCTCTTCACCTCCCTTGCTAGTTTCAGCTCAAACTGAGCTTTGGCTTTCCTCCATCCGTTCCTACACAAGTGGGCAAAGTCTTTGCATTCCTTCCCATCTAGCCTGTCTCCACTTCCTCCGTCTGTGTACTTCCTTTTCATGGTTGAGCTCAGTAAGAAGCTCAGTGTTCATCTACACTGACCTTTTCCTACACTTGCCTGAAAATAACAGACCAGTCTTGTGCCCTGAGGAGGCTGTCCTTGAAGATCAAACAGCATTTGCATTTGGCAATAATTCGTCTAAAAACTACATGATGTTTGACTCAGAATAGCAACTTTAACTTTTTTTTTTTTTGTCTGTGGCAGTAGTCTGCCTTTTTGCTGGAAGCTTGATACCTAGCCATCTAATTTAATTTTCCAGGATGTCAGTAGATATCTAAATACTTGTAGATTTAAAATCTTGCCCTCAGCCTTATGTTCCCTATTCCTGCTTTCCCAGCATGGGAAAGAAAGATTGTAAGATGATAATTTTTTTTCAGTAACAGAGTACATGTAAATACTAAGAATGACAGATAGATTATACAGGCATTTATGCGTAGTTTCAGTCTTACACTCTGAAATCCGGTTGTTAATTGTAAACTGTACCCACAGTTAGCCCACAAACACAGCGCCATTTGTTCTGCAAATGCACAGAAATAACCTCTCTGAAAACTAGTAACATTTACATTTTAAAATTTTCCTAGATCCCTACTTGGTATCTCCATTGTTTTTCTTACTAGAAAATCAAACTTTGAAAATTCGTCCCCCAAGGGAGAAACAAAAAACAAAGAAGAAAAAAACCTGGAAAACTTCCCTAGGACTAAAACCTATTACAACTTCTTGTCCTTCTAATAATATGAGAAAGTTATGGACAGTTTTGGAATCACAGCAGCAAGCTGTGAATGATATATGAAACGAGAGAGTCCTGCTGAGTATACTGCTGCGCTGTTTGCTATGTCCTATAGATATTCAGGCACATAATATTCATACTGCAACCAGAAGAATACCAAAGGTAATGCAAAACTTCAAAAGCAAAATAAACCATGTGTGTGAGAGAGAGACTTAAGCCTCTATTTTCCTTTTAACACTCCTTCCCTTGGATCATCACCCTGTTTCCAAGCTAGAGTTCAAGAAACAAAGAGAAGAGAATTATTCTCCAAAACAGGCTCCTTAGCACAGTAAAGGTGCCCTTTACAGGTTAAAATTTCTTCCCCTTCTCATCACTAGGCAAGATACAAAATTTTGTTAGATGCATGAAGATGAACACAAGCAGTTTGAAAATGGAAAGGAAAACAGATTACATGCAGATTTATTTGCTTAGGTTTCTAGGCTTTTAACACAAAGATCATATGGATACTACTGAATACTCAATAGACTTGTCTTGCTTTAGCCATTGTGCTGGACTTCGGTGCTACGCTATGTGAAGCAAAGGAGTTGCCTCAAAGGATTTACCTCCTGATTACACAGTATCAATTAAAAAAGAAACAAGTCTGTAGATATGTGATGCATCTCAGTAAATGGGTAATCTCTCACTAAAAATTACCAAATATATGCTTTTACTTATATTACATATTCATTAATAATTTGGCATAAGTTTTCTTTTTTGTGTTTAATGAATAACATATTTCTAAATTCTTTTAAAACTGCATCTCATCAGGTCAGGCTTCCAGATAGTACAGAACTATTGTTTGTTAGTAAAGGCATATCTTTCCTTGATACTTGGATCCACTCAATTGCTGTACCGTAATAGCAACATTCCTTTCAGTCGAAAGATAATTTTACTTTCGTGGGTTTTTTCCTGGTATGTTAGAATTCATTAAAAAATTAAAAGTAATTGTTCCAGCTTGTTAAGACCTTTTCTTCTGTTGCCAGAACATGCAAAAGTCAGTGTCATGTCACAGCCATGCCAATAGAGCCCAAAGTGCCATGCTGACAGTGATGAGCCATGGAAACTGAAGTAATTAGGCATGTAGCCCGTAGGGATTGCTGATGTAATTTCTAGTTCAACGAAAATTTGTGGATTTTCAGTTAGGATAAACTCTTAGAGTGTTAGTGGGTAAAAAAAAAAAACCAAGTGCATTCAGAAACATAATTTTTTACAAGATGTGATAGGTTTTAAACCTGTACTTTAATATGACCTTTATAGTCTTTTCTTTGGTAAAAGCTAGGGATATGCATAATTCATCTGCTGCTTGGTAGTGTCTTCATGGCGTTGTCAATTAGAAGAAAGTTCTTCCATCCCGGAGATTTCTGCAGTAGATTATGTAGCAATCTTTCTGACAGGTAATAAAAGAAGTAATAGCTACAAGAAGATTAGAGAGGCTGTATGACTGGAGAATCCTATAGTTGAGTTTACACTTGTCCTTTAGACATTTCCAAATCCTCCAAAATTACAGCGAGAATCTGACCTCACTTCTAACCAAAATAACAGAACCGGTCTCCATACTTACTCTTTTTGCATGAGTGAGAAAAAGAGCTTTCATATAAGTGCAGAAACCATAGAGAAGCAGTAGCCTGTCATATCATTCTGAGTGTTTGGGGCACAGTGGGGGCCAGATGTGGAGAGTGGTGACTGGTGCAGAGCCTTACCCCTTACAGGGCCCATCCCACCACTGCAGCCAGGGAGAAGGGCAGCCCTGGAAGCAGCCAGGGGCAGACCCAGACCTGGGCATTGGCCTGAAGCTGGATCAGGTTCAGGCCTAGCGAAGGGGAACGGGGCCAACACAGTTTTCGGATAACCAGGCTGGGATGTCAGCATGCAGGATGCGTCTGGGTCTGGATGAACGGGCCAGGCTCAGGTACAGCTGCAGTGCTCTTGAAACTATAGGTCAGGTTCTCAGGATGAGAACCACAGCTTAACAGACGCTCACAAGCGAATGAGGCGGCAGCCCTCCCTGAGGACTTCCAGCAAAGCTGTTTGGCAGCCTCTCCCCAAGGTCACCAGCTGAACTGCTGTCCGGGGCTCGCTGTGACAGAATCATAGGCCAGCCACGGTATACACATCAGTAGCAGGTTCAAGTCAGCCAGGAGCTTAAGCTGGGAGGAGTAGATCCAGGACAGCTGATCCTAGTTGGCTCACAGGTGTATCCTATATCATAAACACCACACTTATATAAGGGAAAATTTGCTGAGGACAGGGATTCCTCCCATCCCTCCTCTTTCTCCTCTCCGTTCCTAGAGGGGCTTGCTTACCATTCTGCTTCTGAGGACTGCTTTCCAATTTATTGTGACCACTGTACATTCACTGGGCTGACGATAGCTTTGTATACTTTATGTTGGCATTAGTATTAACATTAGTTTTGCTGTTCCATTAAATCTGTTTTCATTTCTGCCCCTGATCTCCTCTTCTTTTCCTTGATCCCCCTTCCCAGCTGGGGTAGGGTCATCAGGTGATAGAACAACTACTAGAGTTTAGCCCCAGATATGGGCTATATCTAGACAACTACCTTGGCCATGAACCTAGTCCACTAAACCCCCAGAATGTGGGGTTGATTAACTTAGGACCTTGATTGTAATTGTCAATGAAAACTTTTCCTTTATTATATTGCTACAGTCTATATAAAAAGCATGTATAAGTAGTAAGACATTTTATATATATACAGACTAAGCACACTTATTTGCCATTTTTGTCCATTTGCCCTTTTTATTAGGGATGGGTGATTTTCTTTAGTTGTCCACCAAAATTTGCATTAAGAAGCAGTGTTAATGATCTTGAAATCTGCAACTTCTGGTCAAAGTTTTCAAGTAGTCAATGGAAACCTTTCCTGTGGAAGGAGGGTGGTTGAATTTGGATAGTTCCTTTCTGTCTAACACTCCAGTGGCCAGTGTTACCAGTGAAATATTGCAAAAACTTATACTTTTTTTCTGACTTACAGACATAAATTACTACATTTGTTAAGTTTAAGACTAAAAACCATGTAAAAACAATACTGAAAACAAAACTGAAACAAATCTGTCTTTTCTTCTTGAAGTGGATTTCTATCTTGCCCAGGCTGGAGTATCAGTAGAGGGAGCTGCCATCAGGTGAGAAGCAATATAATACATATACAGCTTCTGTACAAAGACAGTCTGTTTCTTTGGCTCAGAGCACAGTAAGTTTGTGTCTGCTCACAGTCAGACATATGGAACATCACTGACACAGCTGAAGACTTATGAAGGGGTCTGATATTACATACGGAGCACTGAAGAGTCTTTAAAGGTTTGCCTCTGATGGGATGCTGTGTCTCCTGAGGATCTCAAGGTACCTCTGTATTAGCATTTTAGTTTTGAGAAGCATGCTTTCGAAGTGAATTTTCGAATGGTTTCTACTTTGATTGACATTGTGGTTTCAAAGCACTCTTACTGGGTTTCTTTTGAATGATGCTAAACACAAAGATGCTCTCCAGGAGCACACTGACTGCAGGTGGTTATCACATTGCAATGGATTAAAATGGTGGAGAGGGGTCTAAACTCCCCCTTCCCACTCCCTTCCCTCCTAGCACAGGAAAAGTTTTGTCACGGTCTTTGTAAAGGGAAGGAAGGGGACAACCCTTGTCTCAGGTTTCAGTTTCTCTCTTTGGAGCTGAGACATGTCAATCAAGCGACTCTGAATAAACCTATAAACTCGCAATTCACGTGGCTTCCTGGGTGCGCATCCATTTTATTTTGGACAGACACACAGAGAGAGATCACAGATAGACCACAGTCATTCCTCAATTTCCAGAGCAATAAAAAGAATCTTCCACACCACAGGTAGTTTTTCATTTATGCCAATTACTGGTGGGGGTGGTTGGACTGAGTTTTTTTTACCAGAAGGAAAGAGGAAAACCAGCTGTAAGCCCCCAAACCCTGCACAGAGGGAACAGCCACTGGTGAGGGGAAAAAAGAAAAAGGTTTCAGGCTCTGCTGGAATGCAACAAACCTACAGCATTCCCCAGAGATCCAGTTCGTACCCCATTCTGCAGATGGGGAGAGCAAGAAGCCGAGATACAACCCCTGGCAAACTCAAGATTCTTCCAGCCATCTCGGAGAAGGACTATGTTATTGCAAGGAAGTTTGCCCCAAAAGAGTTCACTTTTGAACTGAAATCTATGAGGTTAAGACGACTGCATCCCTTATCACCCACCCCACCTCTTTTTCCCATCTCTGTCCTATTTAAATTTAAGTGATTCCCTCATACTTCTAATTGCTTTTGTGAATTAAATTATTTCACCCCCTTAATCCAAAACGTGTTTTGCTGGTTTTCTTTCCTTTCCCAAAGGAAGTTCCACTGTTTTACCCACCCAAACCTTTTCAACTCTTTTGTTTAGCTCTCCAGAAGTTTACATCTCCCCGAGGCTATATTGGTCTCTGAAACCTTCCTGGTCCCTTTCAAACATTCAAGTGACTGAAGAAGAATTAGTCGAAAGTAAAATTTCCTGGGTTCTCTATACAAACGGTTTCACTGTATGAAAACTTATGTTCCTTTTGCTATTTATTACAGATTTAGACTGCTCTGGGTTCCTGGGAATATGGCTCTCCTCCAATGAATATAGAGCTTATGCAGCAATCTGAGTCAAACATTTTTGTATCACTAGTTTTGGTATTAAATTCCTTCCTATGACATTGTTGATGAGAAAGAAAATAGAGCTGGGTGATTTTTTTTCTTTAATAACATGTCATTAGTGGTACAAGATTACTTGTAACTTGCGGCCTGCTTCTAGTACTTTCAAGCAAATACTTCTAAGGGTCCAAAGGGAAAACAATTACCATAGGAGTTCTTATCTGCCTAATAACCTAATGGCCCATACTCCCAATCACATGTAAAGGATCTAAAGTTTTTGTGCCTCTTACCTGAAACCTTACACCATCTATTCAAATCAAGGCTTTTTATTCCTGTCCTGGTTTTGGTTGGGATGGAGTTAATTATCTTCCTAGTAGCTGGTACAGTACCATGATTTGGATTTAGCGGGAAAATAACATTGATAACACACTGATGTTCTAGCTGTTGCTAAGTAGTGCTTATTCTAAGTCAAGAACTTAGTTCCCCCTGCTCTGCCAGAAAGGTGGTACATAGCTAGGACAGCTGACCCAAACAAGACAAAGCAATATTCCATACCATGTGACATCATGCTCAGCATATACAGCTGGGGAAAGAAGGAAGGTGGAGATGTTCAGAGTGACAGTGTTTGTAACTTACGCATGACAGAGCCCTGGTTTCCTCAAGATAGCTGAACACCTGCCTGCCAATGTTAACTGGTGAATTAATTCCTTGGTTTGCTTTCTTGCATGTGCAGTTTTTGCTTTACCTATTAAACTCTCTTTATCTGAACCCACAAGTTTTCTCACTTTTACCCTTCTGATTTTCTGCCTCATCACAGTGGGGAGGAGTGAGCATCTGTGTGGTGCTTGGTTGCTGGCTAAACACAACTGCATAGACTATAGTTTTAACCCTGATCTCTACTTTTCAGGGAAGTGTTTCAGCAGCTGTGAAGTAAACAGCTTACAAGACAGACAGTTGTTACTATTCAAGTAGTGTAGCAGGATGTCATGATTTGTAATCTTAGGCATGACTCAAGTTGCTGGTACTGCTATTCTGCTTTCTGTTCCATAGTTGGCTCAGTCATAGCTTCTAGTTTACTTGCTGGGACTAATTTATGTGCTACATTTATACTTATGGATAACAGAGCACTCGAACAGACTAATGCCATCTCGCAGTGTGTCACTGTCCTCATAACTTCAAGTAGTGTGAAAGTTATGGCTTACCTAAATGCTAAACTGCCACCAGTTATGTCTTCTGCAACAATACTTAATGTCCAGCCCACTGTGCATTAAGTCCTGTGGTGATATATAGCATAGAAATATTGTAACTACATATCTGAAAATCTTAATGATTAAATTTCACTTATGCTGATTACAGGGTATATACATAAAGAAACATCAACTTGCATGAAGACACCATGATCAAAGTTTGCCTGTTCATTGATGTACTCGCATTTCAACTGCATAGCTATATAAAATTAATTTTCAAAGTTGTTATTAAAGCCAGATCTAATCTGCTTGCCTGATTTTCAACTTTTTAAAGTGTATCATTGATTTAAGGAACAGTGCACTAAACTTTGCTCATAAACCTAGAATGAATACAGCAGTGAAGCAGTATCTGTGGATTTGTTTCTGATCAAGCTTATGCAAGACTCACTGGCAGAAGTAGAAATTCCTTCTCTTCAGATAGGATGACTGATTTGGCTATTACTTTTTTCCATTGCTATATTGCTTGCAGAATTGTGTGGAACCTTCATTTTCATTATAGAAAATGAATGGCATTGCCAGTTATTGAAACTGGAAGGACTTAGGACCTGGCACATCTGAGGCTAACATGAATATGAACAGAGCCAGAAAGCATTACTTAAGTAACAAATGTAGAGTCTCTGGCAGAGTTACTTAAGTCTTGTCATTGTCTTATTACCAGTGCCAGAACCTTTCAAAGAGGCAAGAGTTGGATTTTTTAATAATACTTGTTGCAAATTTTCATTAATACCCTGCTAATGCTAAGCTTCTGGCATACACTTTCAGTCAGTAAGTCCAGTCTTGCTCACAAATTAAAATGAAAAGGCTTAGCATTAGCTGGTACAATGTATTGCTAGTGTCACAATTAACTATGTAGTCCTTCCTTCAATACTCTATAATCTTGCCAAATTCTAAAATGCAAAGTCAACTGCTTGATATGATGATGTCATGTATAATTATAAAATCATATCTTTTCATGTACTTGGTATTCTCCTTCTTTGCAGAGGCACCCACAACACTGACAGCAGTAGCTACCTGAAAACTTCAGATTTATTCAAAGTTGCCCAACACTCATACAGACCAAAGTTAATTACAAGTTAAGATATCCATCGGGAATATGTGACTACACAACAAGTTCTCAGAATCTAAGGAATACTATTTAAGAAAGAGGAACCAAAGTGTGTGCACACTCACTCCCAGAAAGGAAAATATCTCACTCAAGTGTACCCAAAACCCAGAGGTCACTCACCCAGAAAGGAGGGAAGGATTCATTCAAGGATATCCTGAAGAAACAATTCACTCACCAAAGGCACAATGAGGGCTGAGGGCTCACTCAGTCCTGAGAGGTTTCCTGGGACAGCATACCATTCCAATGGAGAAGACTTCCACTGCTTGAAGGCAGACAAACTCCAACTCAGTTCTCTCTCAGGGCTCCATTTATACCCTAGTCGAGTCTGAACTCTGGTTGTTCTAATTAGCTGGGGCAAAGGCGGGGCAAAGGCAGGGAAAAGGCAGGGCAAAGGCGGGGCAAAGGTGGGGAAAAGGCGGGGCAAAGGCGGGACAAATGCAGGACAAATGCAGGCTAATGGGGCCTCAATTGTGAGTCCCCAAGCAATAGCTGTGAGGCGTCAAGGTGATCTTTAGCGGGTATTTGTGCAAGCCTTGTCTTTGTCAGGGTGGCTGCACCTGCCAAACCCTGTGAGCCCACGGATCATGTTTCCCTGGTTAGCCTCAACAGTACTTTCTCACCTTCTGGCAAGTCTTCAGAGGTGAGATGGCGTACTTTCCTTGAAGAAGTTTTCCTAACTCGACCACTGTATAAGGCAGCATATTTTAGTTCTAGACAAATCATATTTTTCTCTACTACTCAATTCAAATGTAATGAGAAAACTTTTAAAGTTGTAATTCTTTTTCCAGTAATCTTTCAGTAGTGGTCTGATAGGTGTGTTTGATCTGAAATCCAGAGTTTATCAGAAGAATTACGGGCTAAATATAAGCCTAAAATATATTTTTCTCAAATCTCGGTTGATAAGTTTCATCATTTGGGATAATAAACATGCATTTATCTTTGAGATTTAGTTCCTGTTGCCAATGTTCCTGGCCAATGAAGTCTCTGTTAATGAAGTTTGTGTTCTGAAGTGCACAACCGAAATAAATCAATATTAAAAAAGGTTGGATGTTGGAGTGGTAGGTAGCGTAACCTCAATCATATATGATGTTGAATTATGTAATTCTATCATGTCTGTAGGCATGCAGCAATATCTAGTTTTTCAATAACCAATGTCTCTTCCTGCTCGTCTAATAAGTGCTAGAATACTGCTTCAGGCTTGTTTGCATGACAGTTGACATATCAAAATACTGACAAGGAGACATATCTTAAGTAAGCACTTCTGAATAAGTTGGATGCTTCCAACATTCTCTTTTTTTTTCAATACAAACAGCACTAAGAATGCAAGTATACTGCTATCACAACTGGCATTTCCAGAAAATGTTTTTTTAAAAAAAAAACAGTGGGAATTGAAACAAGATTACATGAAGTGTTACAATGATGTGTTTTATATTTGCCAACACAAAACTTGACATTTACACCACTTAGGTTTGATATGAAGAACAGACAGAACTAAAGACTAAAAATCATCAGGTTTTACACTATTACAGGCCAATACATATCACTAAGCAAGATTTTGCTTGTGTCTTCTCATTTGCTTTGCAGATTCTAGTGAAAACAGGGAGAAAATTTTCTCAACCACTTGACAATTCTCTTGCAAACTGAATTTTTGAGATTAATCGACACTTTACAAGAAAGTCCTGTATAACACAGATAAGAGAGATTACAGTTTAGATAAAGCACAGTTTAAGAGACAAGGATTTATTTTTCTGTATTTTATTTCAATTAGTTATAGATTTATACTCTTTTTTTTTTTTGAAGGATACAGTTGACAAAATATCTTAATTTTTTGCAGCTGTTCTAGTTTTTCTAACATACCTAAATTCTGTTAATCATTCTTTAATGTTTGCCTAAATTGTATTCCATACACCAGTAACATGCAAAAGCTAATTGCAGCAAACAATCAGTACTTTCATAATCAAGAAAGCTAAATTCTGGTGCAATCTGGACAGAAAGTAGATAGCTCGTGTCCAGGAGAATTCAGTAAATCTGGTTTGGCTTGCAGCTCATGTTCCCTAGCTTAGACCTGGGCAAGAAAGTTACCTTATCTTGCAGACATGTCAGGAGTTCCTGTTCTGCACGGATATGAATCCAAGACATTTAGAAGTTCACAAAAATTAGGTTTACCAACACATCCAAAATAATCTCACAATGCCTTATTTGCCTTTTAGCAACCTGGGCATTTATTTATTTATTTATTTAACTTTGTATATCCCTCCCTTCTTCTAGTATTTTCCCTATGGCTCTCCCTCTGTATGTTTCACTAGAAATTATGTTTTCAATATGTTAAATATTTTTATGTTCAAATGATGTGTTCAGAAAGAAAAGCATCTATCTAAATTAAGTAATAATAAACTATTTAATCAGAATATTCTTGAATGGTTTATCCTACCTTATTTCCCATGACAATAGTGCCTGTGGATAATGTGGTTTAAAATAGTTGTGGTTTTTTTTAATTTTGCTTTCTTATGCTTGTAACTACTTATTTGCTTTTAATAATTTTACTCATAAAGAGTGACATCTTTCACTAATGGTAAAGTTTAAGGTTTAGTACCTAAGAAACGCGTTTCAGAATATCGCTCTTCAGACTGGAAGGGGAAAAGTAGCATCATTTCTTTTGTATTTTGGATGATTTCCAAATAATATTTGTTCACCTCTTGTTTTACATTTGTAGTACCTTTGAGGATTTCAGGGCTTAGTCTCTCTCTAGAACTGCTACTCCTAGCAGACAAAGCAGCATCTGCAAGTTCTTGAACTACTGCTAATTCTGCAGCAGTTCTCTTAACAGTGTGCACGCTTATGCTCAATCATTCTCAAAATGGGTGTAAGAAGGTTAGACTACCATACCTACTATTTGTTTTATTGAGAAGTATGCCCGATTTTCTAAGGTTAATAGATGTCCAAATATGACCCAATTTCTGGAAGTGTTCTTAGGGATAATGTTTTAGCATTGGCCATAAATTACTGACACATTTTTTAAAATGTTGAACTTTTCCCTGTCGTAGCTGAGGAACCATTTTTAAACTCAGGTTAGTAAACACATTTTCCAACTCATCCTATTTTCCTTCTGCAGAAAAGGCCAGAAGAGTACATTGCAAGTAGAGATAGATGAAGTATTTTGAAAAGGTTTGGGTAATGGGTACAGGCTAATTATGGAGGATTGTGCCTGCTAATTTATTCTTGCCTGCAGGCTATGAAAGTTGGAGGAAAAAAAGATTGTCTTTCCAGATTTTATTGGGCAAGAAAATATATGTTTTAAGTTCTCATTTTACTAGTAAAACCCAAAATTAAACAATAAATATGATTTGTGTTTACCTTAGAAAAGTTGTTTTTCGATTTTAATCTTGGACACTGAGGTAGGAAAGAAGGATCACCTGCACAGTTTTGGAGAATAGAATATATCTCTCACAATAAGTTAATGTGAAAATAAACTCATAAAAACCTGTTGTTGAAAAACATTTTAAAACAAAAGTTATTTCCACAGATTAATAAAATTGTCATGGGGTGTGAGATGTTCCACAGCATCTCCTGTTTGTGATTTTAAATAATATTGGATAAAGGCCATGTGAAAAGATGAAGTTATTTTATGAAAAGCAGTAACTGTAGAAATTTTTTTAAAAAATAATAAAACCATAGAATGATTTAAAGAATGATTTCCTAGTCTTTACTATATCGTATTTTAATGTTTTTCTTTCCTGCATTATCTTTAATATTTTATATTATTCTTGCACAATATTACAAAATGACATTTCATAATTTAGAATTGTGAAATATACAGGTGTATATAGAGACCATGAGATATGGGTTATGTCCAGTTTAAATAAGTCCTGTCTACTCCCATCTCTGGGGATAGTGACAAGGAGGAAAGAAGGAAAGAAACCTGGAAAGACAGAGTCTTGCTTTATTAAACTCCAGTGGCAGAGACTCAGCCATGTGATATTCCTTTCTTCGTAAGGAGATATGAAAAAAAAAAATTGTGACAGCTTTTGCTTCTATTTTAATGAACACCTTCCCCTTCAGAAATCTGATCACTGAAGAATACTTCATTTATCAGCTCAGACAATTTAAACAATAGAATTGAACCAAAACCCATAATTTTGCTGCTCTTCAAAAGCCTGCACTGAGGACTTCTGCCTATTGGATAATGATGTCATTTTTTTTCTCGAACTCTTCTGTCTCTTATAGACCTAGGCATTTGTGTTAGCTCATGCATTTTTCCTGCTGCAGTTGTAGAATCCCAAATTTCATTATAAAATCATAGAAATACGTAGAGGTATGACTTCTTTTGATCAAAATCTCAAAAATCCTCTTTTATAATAGTAGTTTTCTCTTCTTGTCTGTATGTTTAGGGTGTGTTTCTGGAAATTATTAAAAAGTAGAATGATAAATCTTTGCGAGGGATGCACTATTTTTTTTTTTCCTTGAAGCCCACAGTTCTCATATGTCCTTAAATACACCTTATAAAGCATGCTATGTCATAAACAAATCTTTTAAAGAAACAAAAAAGCATAACGTAATTTGGAATTCAAATGTACTTATACAAGTGGATTAAGAAGTTAGAATACTATAGTATTCTAGCTGTTATTTAAAAGTCTATGGGTATTGTTATGACACTCTACAATGATGATTTAGACTGAATATTTTAATACCAATCCGTTCTTCACATCCAAAATTTCATATGCTTACTTAACAGTTACTTAACAGTTACTTAACAGTTTATAAACTCCCAGGCTGCTCTCATGTAGAAGAAATACTTTTGTTGGTGATCATGGGTTTTTGCAGGTATTTTTTAGTTTTGTTTTGTTTTTCTTTGTTTTTAATGGGAGTGATGTTAGTGGTTCCCTTTGGAAGAAAGTATTACCTTGAAAACTGCTTTTTTTGGTTGGTGTGTGGGGTTTCTTCAGGTTTTTCTGTTGTTGGTTGTTTTGGTCAATATCTAGTTCCTGTTTCTGAGTAAAATTATAATTTCCCATTTAAAATTATGATTGAACCTATTCACTAGTTTATGTTTGTTTTTTTTTTTTTTCCCCCAGTGGCAGAAATAATAAACATTTCCTGAAATAACAAAATAATTGAGAAAAGCCAAATGAGTGCCATTGTCTTGTGCCTCTTCCTATCTCTATAAGACAAACTATCCTACAATATCAACTGAAAACCTCAATCCTTATGTGAAGAGACAGGCATAATATTTCTTAGCAGTAATAAAGTGGAGCACATGTATAAATGTGGAAGATGATAGCCAAAAGCACTTTCGCTTTTGACATTTGGGAGTAATTTTTATTAATATGGATTTGGGAACACACAGTGAAAACAAACTCCTCAATCTGATACTGTCTGTATCTGAGAGGAAAATAAATAACGACTAAATGGAAACTGCTCAATTTTGACATTGTTAGTGAACGTATCAGCAAAGCTGCAGGCCTATGACAACAGATTGATGGCATCACTGACAGGGAGGAATCCATTCACAAGAAACCTGGCACTTGTTAAAAGGACTGGAAGAGACAACAGAACAGCAGATGAAGAACTTCAGGGTCATTAACCAAGTTTTGTCTGGAGCAAGTGCAGTCATTGAAAACTATCGTTTCTCAAAGATGATTAAGGTACTGGAGCATCTGCTCTTTGAGGACAGGCTGAGAGATTTGAGGTGTTTAGCCTGGAGAAGACTCTGGGGACACCTTAGAGTAGCCTTCTAGTACTTGAAGGGAACCTACAGGAAAAGTGAGCAGAGTCCAGTGTGGGAAAACGATGGATAATGGGGAATTGAGGGAAACCCTATTTCCCAGATTTTAGCTTACACCTTGACACAAAAGTAGCCATGAAGCGGCTAAGAAGCAGTTTGCTGATCCCAAGAATGGAATGCGGTTACCATGGCTAAGGCCTACTGCAGCCGAGTGTAACGTACCGTACCTCCGAACGAGGACAGGAGTGATGCGAAGGCAATACGGTCTGTCCCTGTTCCTGGAGGTAACAATGGGCTGCTGTAGTTAACTGCATCAACCGCTATCAAGAAAGATGGATCGCTACTGCCGTGCCAGCAAAAATGGTGAAATCGTGTCCTCTAGGTGAACTTTGCTCATTATAATGTCATTATAATACAAAAACACACCTCCATCCCAAAGGCTACCCGCCTCCAAGGTGTGACCACTCCCCACTGGGCATGCGCTCTATATTTTTACACCTGTACCTTTAAACGCGAAGCGAGAGATTTTTAATCCAATCAGAATAAAAAGAATGTATGACTAAAGTCACTCAAGCTCCACCTAAAGGTATAGAAACAATATAAAAAGTGGCGATTAAAGGGGGATTTTGGGGAACAGAAGACCACCATCGAAACTTTGGGATCGGTCGACGGGCTGAACCTATCTTCTCCCCCCCCATAGGGACGCCTATTGGGTAAGAGCTCTGTGTTTTGTGCACTTAAATATTAACATCAGGCTAGCTATTAATAATCATTAGTGTTTAGGTTTATTTGTGTGTTTAGGTTTGTATGTGTGTGTGTGTTTAGTGTTTGTTCTAAATCCATTTCGCGGTCAATACCCTATCACCGGTATCATTCGAACCTACATTTAGTCACGAATCTGCACAATAAACTATTATTGTTGATTTTAATACTGAAGGGATTTGTCTTTGTGTAACTGCTAGTGAGGGTCCCTGAGTAGGTTCGACGAATATCCTCCAATCCTGTGGGCTGCCAAAAGGGACTTTGGTTTCAGTGACGCTGCCAGCGTGCCTGGCAGGCTGGCCAAGTTGTAAAGAACCCGAGGAGGTTCCCCTTCTCCCTGACAGGAGCGTGGTGGGCAGGTTGGGTGACAGGAATTTGTCTTTCTTGGGAAACTAGTGGGCTGGACAAATTGTAAAGGGTTTGGGAAACCCCCCTTCACAGCCAGGAATTTTTCTTTGTCTATTCTCCTGGCCCCCCCCCCGTTTTCGTGACAGTCCAGTGGAGGCCTTTGAAGATGATGAGGGGACTGGAGAAAATCTCTTATGGGCAAAGGCTGAGAGACCTGGGTCTGTTTAGCCTGGAGAAGAGGCTGATGAGAGGGGATCTTGTCAATAAACATCTAAAGGGTGAGTGACAAGAGGATGGGGCCAGACTCTTCAGTGGTGCCCAACGACAGGGCAAGGGGCACAAACTAGAACACAGAAAGTTCCGCCTGAACATGAGGTGAGGACAAGGACTGATAGAAAAGAGAGATATTAATAGGTAAATAAGTATATACATATAAATATACATTCTCTCCCGTTTATCCCACATCCCCGGTTTAACAAACACAGCCCCAGCCACGTGGTCCAGTATTCTTAACCTCAAAGGTTTCAGTCCAAGAATTAACTACTTTGGAGCAAACTTCCTTGCAGCAACTTAGTCCTTCTCCGGGATGGCTGGAAGAGACTTGAGTTTGCCAGTCTGCCAGAGGCTGCACTCCGGTTTCTGTCATCTGCGGAGTAGGGTACGAACCGGATCTCCAGGGAATGCAGTAGGTTTTCCTCTCACCAGTGGCTGTTTCCTTGCAGCCTTACAGCCAACTTGCCCCTTCCTTCTGGTTAAAACCAAAAAACACTCCTGCCGGAGATCAGCAAAGTGAGAAGGTCTACCTGCGCTGCGGAAGGAATCTTTTTGGTGCTCTGGGAATTGAGGTAACAGCAGTCTGTCTCTGATCGATGTTTTCTTCTCTCTGCTTCTGTCTCGGTGGAAATTAAAATGTGTACGCACACCAGGGGAAGCTGCAGATTACGGCTTTCTATATGTTTATACACAGAGGCGCTTGATTGGCATGTCTCAGCTCTAATGAGAAGCCAAGAACCTGAGAAGAGGGTCAGTCCACCCCTTCCCCCACAAAGATCACTTTTTCCCGCGCGGGAGGGAAGAGAAAGAAAGCAGCAGGGGGGGCATTTAGTCCTGCTGCCATCATCTCAACCCATTACAAACAGACAAGTAAGTATCTAAAGTATAGCTACCTCTCTTGGGTACTGAGTTTGGAATGCACAGAAACTGATTTCTCAGGGTACCTAATATTATAAAATATTTGATATGTTTAAGGCATATCTCCCATTGAGCAGCAGTGCAGCTGTGAGTGCTTAGTGCAGCTGTAAATGAGGCATTCAGAATCTGAGATTAGAATGATGACTTAGAAAAATTCTGATGATTAGCATGGCAATTCTGGACAGAACCAGGGATAGCTACTAGCTCATGAAAAAATTTTTCTTTGCTTTAACACTGAGAATTTTATTTTATTTTATTTTATTTTATTTTATTTTATTTTATTTTATTTTTTATTCTGCATCATTTATTTGGGAAGACTTCTGCCTGAAACATGATCTGTGGACAAAAATTTCCTTTCCATAAACAGTGATTTATCACCAAGTAACCTCTATTCAATATATTCACACAAAACATTTTTGTGTAAGGTAATACAATAATAATAATAAAAAAAATCCATAAAAGAATTATTTATTATTAAACTAGAAGTTTTGCACACAGCTTTAATGTCTATTCAACATATCTAAAGTGAATGCATCTGCTCCTCGGTGTGTAGTATTATATGAGCTAAACCTTCTGTTATTTCAGTTAAAGGAGAAAACTATCGCAATGTTTTACTTTTCTTGCTCTAAAACACAGGAAAATAACGGACAGATTGCCTGGGGATTTTAGTGGCTGTTAGAAGAGAAATTATGAAGTCCAGGAATCTTGTGTTTCATTCTAGATTGTGGCAAGCAGTATAAGCATAATTTCAGGCACTAACAGGATTACTTCTTCCTTATCAAGCTCTTGTCTTTGGTCCTTTCTTCTATGTTTCTGCCTTACAGACACTGCACTCTTGCATAACTGCAATTTAATTTTACTCCTTTCAACTCTCTTCTTTTATTTTCTGATGACTTCTTTTTGTTATTTCCCTGCATACTTCTATATCAGTATCTATATTTCTTTTGAACTGGCTACTGCCCTCTTTGCTGAATCAAATAAGTTTCTTTTTTATACTGCCTCACTCAAATAAGAGGAGGGTAAAAAGGAACTTAAAGGCAAGGTTCATAAGTTATTTTTATTTCTAATTTTTATTTTTGCTGAACTGAAAAATTTTGGTTTTCAGCTAAACTGAAAAATTGTTTGTGAACATACTAGACCATTTGCTTTTTCACTACCAGCTACAGACAAACCACCTAACACTCCCATCTCTTAGAGGTTATTCTCATGTCTTTAAGTGCAATTTCTGGAACCTTAGCTACATCAGTAGTCCTGGTCCGTGTTTCAAAATTTTGAGGGCTCCACTTCTGGGGCAGTTAGTCTGGAATCCATTAAATGATTCCCTTAAAATTGTGGATGTAGAATGCAAAATTTCATTTCAGAAGGCATTTTGAATTAGTGGTTTTTTGCGGAACAATTGCAGTAAGCACTGCAGAGAATATGAAGACATTACCTCAGGTTCAGTACTGTGCTGAAGCAGGTATACATTTTGCAGATTTATATTCAAATCACTTGGGATATTCACTAGGATGACTAAGACGTCTTAATAAGGATCTTTCTAAATACTGTGCTAATGATATTTTAATGTAGCCTGACTAGAAACTCAATCATACCTCTAGAGAAAATTCCTGTTTCTGTTACTGAAATAATTTTTACCAAATTTTTACGGCATATATATGAGCAGAATTTATCCATAAAGCATATGCTTGAACTTGTATGTATACTTATAGAATAACTCCCTCAGGTGATCATCGCTTACTGCTGAGGATTAGCAAAATAATTCCTAATATCTCAACAAATTGTTTTATAGCTAGGCAATACCAAGCAACAGCTACTCAAGGTTACATTTAATTTCAGAGGTTTTCTTCTTTTCCTGTAGACATTTTCCTTCCCATTCCAAAGTCTACTTCTGAATATAATTTTTTGCCTTTCATTTCCAACAACACTGAGAAATTTTGAAGATCTCTGTGGAGATCAAAATGAATGAAGACATATGCTAGTTTTTAAAATTGCGTAACACTTTTTCTTTCTCCCTATGCTATACCCTCATCACAGCAGCAACATTTAGGTTTTTTGGAGTTTACTACTGATTAGGGCTTTTCAGCATCAGACTTCCTCCTACAGCTGTGAATTAACACAACTCTATGATACCATCCCAAGCAACAGGACTATAAGGTCAAATTACTTTCAAAAATTAACTGTTCCGTAAAAGAAGTATGTTATTACAGTACCACACAGTACAACTACTATGGTGGTTTTCACTCTTTTCTTAATCAAGCTCGTTTCAGAAATGTATGATTGAGCTTAAAAATCTACTGCGTGATGAAATTGCTTGGCCAGATTTTAGATGGTTAGAAATGCATTAAAATTATTAAATGTGTGTGTAAATTTGCAGTACTCACTGTATTTATTCAAGATATGCTTGTTATATCTAAACCACAATTGTCATTCAATTTTCATACATTGGAGAAAGAACTAAAAAATATACTAAAAATATATAGACATTCAGTTTATTTGTATTTAAATATCGTAATAATACTTGAAATATAGAATTTTGAAATATCCGTATCCTGGTAGAATCCTGGCATTGAATAACACCTCTTGGCTACCTTTTGGTTTAAAATGTTGAAATTAAGAGCTTTGAAGTATTCAGAAAAAATGATTGAATGTTCATATGGAAAACAAGAATATTTCTGTTACAATAGTTCTGCAACATGCATATTCAATGGGTAGAATAGCCTTTAGGAGCTTGCCTGGCATCAGGAAAGTCACCTTTCAGTTTTCTGCTATACCCCTTGGGGAGCAATTTAGCTGTTTCAATCAGTTAATGAAAAAGAACAGCAATGACAACAAATTTCTCCAAAACTTCAGAAAACATTCAAAACTAAAACACTAATGAACAAATTCTTCTAAGTCTCAGGAGCCAGTAGGGGTTGTATGCCTTATATAAAACAATGAAAATATAATTAAATGTTGATTAAAAGATAATACAATCAGGATTAAATTTGCCATTTTGTCTGTGAGAATGACTCTGTTGAAATCAGTACTGGTTTACTTGGGAAAGGCAAATCGAGATACCATTCTTTATAGTCAAATCACACATTCTTGTGATTTTTCACATGAAAGTATAACTATGACTTCACAAAAATATAATTGTTACATGCCTGGGAAAAAAAAAATCCTGATGCTTACAGTTTCTTTGGGAATTAATTTTTACAGATTTCATCCATCCAGGGAATGATTAATTTTTGAATCAAGCTCCTGAGAGAACTTACTAAGATTTCCTTGAAAAGTTCTTAAAATTTCCTCAAAAGAATGAAACAAATTTCTTTGTAGAAATTTTAATTTTTCCTCTTGCTTTCAATCATCTTTCTATCCTTTCCCTATTTCTCCATTTCTTCCATGTTATTTAAACAGCATTTAGCCTAATTACAGAAGACAGAGATTTGAAATTAAACTCTGCCTGTTTCTCCAGTTTACTTTGCCAGATGGACAATGTTAATCTATGTATTCTATATACATCTGTAAAATATATGAATACCATGTATGAACTCTGAAGAGGACTTGTCACTGAATGAAAAAATCCTATATAATTAAATAAAAGAACCATATTGGATTTCATAAACAAATTAGCATATCATCAGGGTACTGGTTTTTAAAACATTTAACAAAAGATCATTTAATTATCCTATCAGATAAATAATAAACAAAAAAATGAAAAAAACTCAAAAGTCTAAACCCTCTAACTTTGTAAGGATTTGGTTCCTTTGATTGTCTTCGTGGAATGGAAAAAATCCAAAATAATGTAGTATGTGGCAAATTAAAAAAAATATTTATAGATTTAATTTTTTTCAGTCAACTAAAATGAAAGTAATCATCACAAATCCTGGTCCCAAAATGAATACATAGGCAAGGTAATAAAAAAAGGGAAAGGGAGAAAAAGAAACAGAAGACAGATACTCCCTGCATTTCTGTCCTAAAATACACATAATTCTTAATGAGCATTCTTCATGCATCTCACATTCTATGTTAGCTTTTAATTTAAAAATAAATATGATCATTTAAATGATACCACTTGTTAAACTGACTATTGTTTTGCCAGCTTGATAGTCATGGACTGCAGTATTCTGATGCATTGTATTCAAGCTTTAATAAAAAAAGAAAAAAAAAGGCACCTTTGATTATATTTCTTTCATTGTTAAGTAAGACAAAAGAGTATACTCAAACAGTTATTACAGAGCAATCAGCATATTGTTAATCCCCATATCTTGGGATGTGAACAAACCTAAAATTAGTTTTCACTTAGGAATTTCTGGGAAGAGTCAAGACAATAATGTGAGAAGCTGAAAAGGATCACAATGTGATTTAAATTCTAAGACCAAATTTAGTATTTACTTAAAACTTAGCAATTTTTTTTTTCTGTATTATGATATTCAGTTGTTGTAACTGATATAAAAAAGGCAGGCATATGGAATGATTTTTATCTTTCCTTTAAGATTCCTCTCTGATTCTATAGAATAATGTTACAAATTTGGTTTGACCTATCTTGGCAAATCCCATGTTGTTAATCAGGCCCTTCAACACCTCACACAATTTTTTTTGACCCTATAAAAACGCTATGATTCACCCCATGTGCCATTTTCTAAGGAACAAAAAATTCCTGTAGATAATGCATTCCTACTACACCACCTTCTTCCTTTGTCAAACTTTGAATATTTTCAGTTTCTGAGATAATTTAACAATGTTCTTATCCTATTTTTCTGTGACAGAGTATGCAGTAGCCTCTGCATTGTTACCTGTTTTACATTAATACTATTCTGTTATTGAAATGCATTGCCGTCATCTTTATATAATGTATTTTGAATTTCCATATTTCAGTATCTGACACCCTTCATCTCAGAGAAAGTTTGGATCTTCCCTCCCTGGAAGTGATCAAGGCCAGGTGGGATGGGGCTTTGAGCAACCCAGTCTTGTGGAAGGTGTCCCTGCCCATGGCTTGGAACTAGATGGTCTCTAAGGTCCCTTCCAATGCAAAGTGTTACCCCTTGTTCTATCACAATGTTCCTTGATAAAGAGTGTCTCCCCGTCTTGCCTGTAGGGCCCCTTCAAGTACTGGAAGGCCGCTATAAGGTCTCCCTGGAGCCTTCTCTAGATCAAACAACTCCAACTCTCTCAGCCCATCACCATCATTAGCCTCATTTTACCATAAGATTATCTTTCTCTCCCCAAACACAAGTCTCTGGTTTCCAGACTTGCCATGTAGCATTTGAATAACTACCTCTTATATGACCATTATAACTGCAGCCATAAATATACCTTCTGCTGGCATTGGAAGAGCTGTATTACAGAAGAAAATAGACTGATTTCTCACAGTTAAGAAATCCTCTACCACTTCATAAGCCCTCCCAAAAAGCTGCAGTCCAAATGAAAATTAGAAGTCCTTAAAATATTTACTGGTGTATGTCTTGAAAGAACTTCTACGGTTAATGTGTTCTTTGTACTGTAAGCATTTCCACCAGCCAATGACTTTCAGAAGACTTTTGTACTAAAAAGAACATATACAATTTACAAAAGGAAATCCTTCATATTAAAACTTCTATGCACCACAAATACGTCAATTATTGGAGTACTGTTACAGCTCATCCACTTCTCCATGTTGCCAATATAACCCTGCTGAGGTTCTATTGTCCTCTGCATTTTTTTCATCAGATTTCTCTGACATGTGAACTTTGTCTTCTAATTTTCTATCTTTATTTTCTAATCTGTTACTTTTAAAATGTTTTCAAGTTTATTAAAAGAATAAAAGAACAGTTATCTATTCTATTACTTATTTTTTAATTCAAATGAACATTTAATTTCTTATGTTGCAAAGACATGAAATACATAGCACATATTTTTTTTTCTTGTCATCCTAACATATGTGATTATCTTGTAGGTTAATTTCTGTATTTGAACTTTTTTATTGATAGGTAAAAGAGGCTGAGGCAAAGCTGAGTCATTAAGGAAAAAAGCATAACAAATTTCACCTTGACTATCACAAACTTTACAATATAACAAACCTTTTAAAGAATAAAGTTACAAACGAGAAATTTAAAATCTTGGCTGGGTGAATAATCATAATACAACACCCTGAAACAATTAAAAAGAAGAAAAGCTGAAGTCTTTCAAGCCTTTTCTGGTCTTTTCTTGAACTGTATTTCAGAGCATAGATGATGGCCCATAGTGGTTTTATTCTGGCTGAAAAGATAAATGACTATATCCCTTTCAGCAAAAGTTATACTTCTTTCCTCCTGAAACACCTGAATGTTTTATTCTGTATAGAAAAGAGGAATGAGAAACACTAATTTAAATAAGACTCAATTACTGAAGCACTTAAATGGGGTTATTCCCTGGACAGGATGGAATATTCTAAGCAGAGGGGGCTTTCATTTTGTACTTTTTAAAATTTTCACCAGTTGTGTTTGCTTGTTGGTTGTTTTTTCAGGCTATGAATCTTACATTCTTTAGAGGAAAACTCTCTAGTGATATTGGCAATTTTAAAAAAAACAAACCAAACCTAAAAACATGGTATGGAATACATTAAAATAATAATTATAAATTCCTTTCTTTGTTCTCATTCAGATCATTTAGCATAATGTATCAAACATGTTATATATTGCCGGAGATTTTAAAGTGTCTCTGCTTTTGAGAGGCAACAATAATTTTCTTTAGTATCAAAAAAGTTTTTGCCCTTCCTAGCAGGAAGAATAGAGATGATGTAAATGCAGAAAAGGTTCCTTATTTTGCAGCTTTTTTGTTTCCCAGATTTTTTACTATATTGCTCATTTAGGATTGCTCTTACCACTTAATCCTATACTTCATCCTTAAAATAATACACTAACTTATAAATATTTTATAGATGCATATGATCCAGTATGTCTATTCTTAAAGCTATTTTTTTGGGCAGCACAGAGAAAAATATTAACTATATTCCGTGTCCTAGTGCATGTAATTATCTGCACAAGCCAGAACAACTTAATATAGAACAGCATTATCTAACTGGCCCAAAGACCATATGATGGCAAAAAAAAAGGCACTATTTTCTAGTATCATAGAATCCATCCCTCCAAATCAGCGTTAAGTAATAATGGTGGTGACACAGAGTTTTCCTTGCCTTTACTTCATCTGTTACAAAGCGGGGTTTCATAGTATGTTACCTTTCAGTAGCCGTAGAAATATTTAGTATGAGGCTAAAGGATGTTCAGGCACACCTTCCCTCCAAGACAACAATGTAAAGAAAAAATTAAAAAAGCTGCTGAATACTGTCAAAATGATTCGTTAATTAGTACAGAAAAGCAGTTGAGTTCCGTATTGACAAATACAGCAAAAGGGAGCCACAGCTGAACTAAAATTTCATAGCACTTTATGAAAAGATACATTTCATAGCTATTCCTCCTGAAAAATATCCTTGCCTTGAGAGTAATTTCTTACAGCTTCCTTTAACTAGCAGCTTAGTGCAGACTGAAGAAAGTAAAGTTCTCCCCTGAAAGAACAGTGGATGACAGGAATCATAGTTCTGGTATGAACAGCGAGAAAAATCCACGCTATCAGCTACACTTATTTTTTTTTTTTCCTTCCAGTTAAAACTATATAAATCACAAATACCCTAAGGCCTGTCCGATACAAAAGTGCTGCTCTAGATTACTTAAATAGCTCTCTGTGAAAATTGGTTCTTGTGGCTTAATGTCAGCATTTTCTTTGAGTGTTCAGTTTCAGCAGCAACAGACATTTTGGATGGAAAGAATCGTTGAGGAAGTAGTAAGCTGCTGAATTCACACACAAACCCTAAAGATGGCAAAAAATGAACACAATAAAAGAAAGGGGGGAAAAAAAAAGTTAATTCTACTTTGAATATGCAATGTCTAAATATTTTAAAAATCACTATTATTTGACCCCCGAAGTATGCTGTTTCATATCCGGTTCTGCCAGAAGAATGATTCTTAGATCTTATCTCTTTGAAAACAGAAAGAGAGAGGATTCTAGTGAATGAAGAGGTGATTTATACCTGATCTCATCCTAAACTTAAGATGACAGGCTTAACTGGCTTTGTGGCATATGGTAATTCTGGACTCAAGCTTTCCTATGTCCTGGGAATGGTCTCACAAATAATTTCATAATGCCATTGTTCACCTTAAGTGTTCAGAAAAATCAGTATTCAGAACTCTGTGTTAAGCATAAAGCAGTTCTGCTCCAGAGTGCTGTATGGAATTTCTACAGAAAGACTTTCATATATTTATCTGTAGTCAGTCATCGCTTTTATCTGTGTTGCACATGACATCTCAGGTGTTTGATTTCAAATAAAATTTAATGTTTATGTAGCAAGGGGATGCTGTTTATAGACATCCCATTAGTGTCAAAAGGGCCCTCTTGAATCAGAAATCTCATTCATTTAGGTCACTTCAAAACTTTACTTAAGATATCTTGACCAATGTTTTGAATCTAAAAAGAAGAATCATGCACTGTTACTAATCCCTAGGGAGATATTCATAGGAAGGATATTGTAAGGCTAAGTTATAAATGTATGAAAAAGATAAAAACTCCAGAATCAATATGTGTACAGGAAGACTTGCAATATTACAGGTAGCTTTTGAAGCCTGTCCCAGGAGTGTCTATGTGGAAAAAAAAATCATAATTTTTGTTAGCATTTTTATCTGTTTAACCTTTTAAAGTTACTCCTATTACTATTATATCTCCCGAGGATAAGGAGAAGCTTCCTCTTTTTTTTTTAGACAGTGGACTGAGCTACATAGGAAGAATGATTAGGTTAATGGTGAGACAATATAAGAGGGAGGGGGAGACCTTGGGGTCTTCAAAATTTTGCCCCAAATATTGTGCTGGTATTTTTTATACAAGTTGTGATGTCAAGATATACAGAGAACTTGCTTGTGACTTTTGCCTGTGAGTACCTTTGGGTGAATGTCAGCCTGTGAATTCCTAATGGACAAAGGTATTTTTCAGGAATTTCCAGAAAGAAATTAGATTTCTTACATATCCACAGTATTTAAAAAGTGTTTGTTTTAGGATGAACAAGGATACATGATTTTCTCTAGGCTAGACTGCTTTTGAGACCTGGCTAATTTTGAACGGCTCAGCTGTATGACCCTGTACTACTAAGTGTTTTGTGCTTGATAGATTCTTTCTAGCTCTAGTACTCCTAGAACTAGTAATTCTTATTCCCACTCCAAAAGATCATTAAGAATTGGTGGATTTTTTTTTTTTTTAAATATCACTAGTGTGATCAGTCCTGTAGGTCTTGAAATCAAAGACAATGCTGGGCAGAAGCAACATATTTCTGCAGCACAAATATGCTACTTCATGCTAGCAAATTCCCATACATAGTTCCTTCAAATGCTGCATCATAAGTGAAAGAAGGGGGTAATTAAACACTTATTTTTGCTCCCCTAGCACATTTTCTACAAATTTTAATTTTTAAATTTTCATAGAAACTATAAAGAAAGGGCATTCGGGTATGCGATATTGGATAATATATCTAATTAGGGGAAAATAAAACAGCAAATTGACGAAGCAAAAATTGTGTACCATGTGAGTACACAATACATGCAATAGATAGCTAAAACTGTTCTAATTACCAACACAACACAATTTTCTTCAATAAAAGTACAAAAGTGTTTGAGAGCTATAGATTTGTTTCTGTAATCTCCTTTCCCTAGAGAGTTATCAGAGGTTGTTCTTTTGCTGGAGTAGTATTCCCTTGTCTTGAGCTCTGAATTTCATGAATAGAATGAAAAGCTGATTTTTGCCTGCTTCTGAGTAGATGCACGTTGCTGAAGGAGTTGCTCTCTGCTGATTCACCAGTGTCCACCTCAGCACTTTCAGCCTCCTGGGCAAGCTGTTAGTTTTAATCATAAATTGAATACATGAGGAAGAATAATTAAAGATCAAACTGTAATTATGAGTAACATCCAAAGGGAGTAAAACTAACATTGAATGTAGGCCTTAGGTTTCCTATTAGTGCACTTAGGATTAACTATAAACAGTCTTGTTAAACTCAGTTAAATAGTTCATTAGATGGATTTTTTTGTAATAGAACAGGATAAGAGGCTTGACTTTTAGAACTATGCTGTTTGTTGAGATTTTCTTTTTCTTAACAATTACTGTGTATGCTTCAATGGATTTGCTTTTCCTGGGAGACATATTTAAAAAAAGACAGAGGAGAAGAATCCTTAGCACTTCTTTAGGTGGCTACACCTTTTGGTTTCTTTTTGTTGCCATTCCTCCTGCACCCTAAAAGTACTCAATGATGTGTCAAATGCTCTGTGATTATACCTGTCTGAGAAACAGTGATATCCCCTTGTTGATGGGGTTCCTAGCAATTAGCATGTTCTTTTCTTCCCATACAATTGTCTGTTTTACTAAACCTGGATCAGATGTTTGCTGTTATAATATATAGTGGATATCAGTCTAGAAATAATTGGATTCGTTGCGATATCTGATGAGTCAGGTTGAGATATTTTCTGGTGTGTTTCCTCATGCCACTTCCCATCCTAATATCGTCAGCTGTGGTTAATTGTGAAAGCAAAATTAGATGGAATGAAGCAATGTGCATTTACTGCAGTAAAAATATTATCGCCTGTTAATACTTGACTGAACTTCCCAAGGCTATTTTTGAGGACTACAGGGGTATCAGTGCTGTCAGTGCAAGTACAATGAGAGAAAAAAAATCTTATTAATATTTTAGGGGTCTATCCTGCAGAGTGCTGAGCTCTCCGGTCTTCACCAGCTGTTTAACTGCATATTAAAATTTAATTTAAGATTGACTTTGATTTTTAATTGGACTTCAGCTGTGTTTAGGTGAATGCTATACTGTCATGGGCAAAGAGTACAAGGAACAGCTGTTTCTTGGTATAGTAAAAAGTTACTGGGGACCCCACAGCCATAAACAACTCTACAACAGTCAGCTAAAGAAAAGCAGATCTGGAGCTGGACTAAACTGGTTTTAGGGGTAACAAACAGAACACAAAGATATTTAACACACATAGAAAGTACTTACATGGTAAACTCAGATAAGATTGCAGACCAATGAAAAGAACTGAAGGTGTAAAAGCAAATAAATTAGAATAACCCCAAGCAGATCCAAGAGAGAAGAAGCAAAACAAACAACATCATACTCCTCCCTGTGAGTGCTGCTCGTTGTTATACCCTGCAATAACCACCAGAATGATAACATGTACCTTTAGAGACAAAAGAACAGTGGAAGTGTGAGCATAACACCAGCAAAAGGGGTAGGTACTAGGAAGTGTGTGCATTTAACAATTTTAATGGTATTAATAATTTATTTTCTTTTTCTGTAATAATTATATCTGAACTAATAATGATTCTTTGATCTGACTGGTAAGATTTCAAGTATATGTGGTGGGTTAACTTTGGTCTGCCAGTTGCCTATCAAGCTCTTGTCTCACTCCCCCTCTTTAGCAGGACGGAGGGGGGGAAAGTAAAATTAAAAAGGTCATGGATTGAGATAAGGACAAGGAGATCACTGACCAATTACCATCATGGCCAAAACAGTTTCAAATTGCAGAAGATTAATTTATTGTCAATTAAAAATAGAGTAGAATAGTAAGAAGCAGAAACACTACATACACCTTCCCTCTACCATCTCATCTTTCCAGGTTCAACTTCACTTCTTTTGTTCCCAACTATTTTGCATCCCCTTTCCATGGAAGGAAGGCACAGCAGGATGGGGGAATGGGGTTGCGGTCATGTTATGAAACACTTCATCTCTGCCACTCCTTCCTACTTACAGTGTTCCTCTGGTCAAGCATGAGGTCCCTCCCATAAGATAAGTGATAAGTGAACTGCTCCCATATGAATCCTTCCCATGGGCTCCAGTACTTGAAGAATCACTCCAGCATGGGTCCTTTCCATGGAGCTTATCTCCAGTGGCTGCAGCTTCCTTCAGGGCACACCCATCTGCTCTGGTGTGGGGTCCTTCACAGTCTGCTCCACCGTGGACTTCCATGGACTGCAGTGGACCACCTGCATTACCATGGTCTTCTCTGTGGGCTGCAGAGGAATCTCTGCTGCGGCACCCAGAGCACCTCCTGCCCAACCCCCTTGGTGTCACTGACCTTGGTGTCTACAGGGTTGTTTCTCTCACATATTCTCACTCCTCTCTGTCGCAGCTGCTGTGCAGTGTATTTTTACAGAGTAAAAAACAACCCATAGCAGATCCTGGTATTACAGAGGCCCCACAGTGTTGCTGTGCCCCTTGGAGCCATCTTCAGATCGCTCTGTCCAACATGAGGGCAGCTCCTGATTTCTTTTTGCAGAGGCCACCCCTGCAGAGGCCCTCCTCTCGCTGCTGCCAGAACCTTGCCATGTAAAGGGAATACAGAATATTAAAAATATTTTTTGGTCTTTATATTTAATGTCTGTTTCCCTTCTGCCCATAAATAGAGTTGAGAGTAATAAGGTGTGTCATTTCTATCTAAAGGGCTTAGAATGGCATTTTGAGAAAATGTCAAAATATTATTTAAATGTCTAAGTTTTTTAGTGTTTATTCAAATAAGCAAAAGTTCGAGGTCCTTGAAATCTTGTTCTTAACCTAGCTTGAAATCCAAACTCACGCATGCTGTCACATCTAACTTGGGTAAAATTTTAGACTATATGTAGGTCAAGAGATCAGAGTAAAAGGTCTTAAAAGTACTTTTTGGTTTTAACATAAGTTTGCCCTTCATTGCAACTCCTTTGATAATGCAATGCTGGCATAGCAATAATTAAACCTCAAGTACATTAGAATTTCCCTTATAGATCCTGTTTCACAAAGAATTAAAAAATTTAACTATGAAAATACACCTCTAGATGAAACTTAACTGCTTCTTGTTACTGTTCAATAAAGCAGATTCCAGGTTGTCTTCAGATGTCATGCATTTTTCTTAATAGATTATTTTAAGCATGTGATTTTACAGCTGGGTTATCTTTTATTTTTTTCACTCTAAAAGCAGATTTTTTTTTTTTTTACAGTGTGAAACATCTTTGTTTATCCCATTCAACATTCTCCAGCCTAGAATATTCTTTTTTTAAAAAATGATTAATTGATATAGTAGATGGACAAAAACGAACGCATTGGGCTAACTGCAAAGACTTAAAAGAAATATATGAGCTGTAGAACTTAATTTGAAATGCCATGTGCAGTCTGCTTCCTTTTTTTCTATAAATTCTATTGTGTGCAATTATTGTCTGAATGCTGTGTACTAAGAAACCAATCTCTCATGAAAAAACAGTATGTTCATTTTTAGTATATTTTAGCATCTTTAATGGGAATATGTTAGAGAAACATACTTGGATTAATAGGGACAAAGCTATTTTAAAAGTCTACTTCCTTTGTGTATTAAAATGTAGTGATTGTTATTAAGGTTCATTAGAAAATTCCATTTATCTATACTTCATTTAAATAAAAGCATGTAAAATACAGATATGATCCAAGAATCAAGAAAATAATGGGTTTATCTGTTTTTGATCTTACTATATGAAATCAATATAAACTACTGCAACAGCTGTATGGTGCTTGTTCCAAACTCCATCTGACTTGTCAGAAACTGCTGTACATTGCAAAGTAAATTTTGTCTAGATTCCTGTGTGATATGTCTGTGTGTACATCACTTCATAGTCTTGTTATGAGAAGGAAATGTTTTAAACAGTTTTTGAAGTCCTAAGTAATTTACTGTTCAGAGGTTGTAAGGAAAATTGTGTCATCGGACAAACTCTGTCAAAAGAACTTACTTCACTGCTACATCAGGAAGGTCTAAGTGCCATGGAGGCTGAGCAGCTCTACAGATAGGATTCTACCACCTAATTAAATAGAAACACTGTCAACCTTCTAATTCCACAGACAACAGGATGCAGAATGACATTATACCTTTTTTTTTCTTAAATTACAGCAGCCATATACAAGTTGTATTCTATTCTTTCTACTTGTTCAGAATTTCAAAAGTCACTCCCTCTCTTATGACTTTTCTGTATTCATTTTGCCATAATTATATGTTTTATGTTTTGAATGAGCTACTGTAGATGTCTCAAGAATGGTCTAGTCTGTACCAGCATGAAGTTATCTGTCTAATTTTAATGAATGTTACTTTCCTCTTGCACATTCTTTTCCTGCCAGCTCATCGTAACGCCAGAAGGTTTAAGAGAGAAACACTGCACGATCTTTCTTGGCCATTTTCAGTTGTTTGCCTCACACAGAATTAATATAATTGGAAGTGGATTTATCTTTTATTTTCTCTCGAATGTCCTGTAAGGTCACAGTACATTTAAAAAGGCTGTTACTTTCCAACTGAGAAGTAGCTGATTTTCAGTAACAAATGAAGTGATTCTTCTGTCAAGGATTTGTAACACGCTTATTTACTTTGCAAAGTGCTGTTGTTTCTTTAGCTAAAGGTTAAACAGTGTCAGTTATTATTATGCTATCAATAATTTATTCAGCTTTTCATATGTGTGCACCAATGGGAATACATACTTTGAAGTGCTGGATGTTGATCTCTAACTGCCTTTTACTACAAAGGGAGTAGAAGGTCTTGAGAAGTACTAAATTGACAAGTAACTGTAGAAAAAATGCAAGAAAAAAAAGCTGAAATATACTATTTTGAGAAAAAAAATTATGTTAACATTATATCTCACTTAAAACAACAAGCCCTCCTTTTTCCTTAAAAAAATGTAGTTCTAATTTGAAACCAAGACCTGTGGAATCAGTCACTGTCAAGAGGGTTGTCCTGGTTTAAGATAAACAGGGTTGGTTGGTTTGTGATGGACACATCAAACAGCCAATTAGTGTATTCCTCCCATGTACATCAGCGCATCTCACTGGTTGTGGAGTTTTTTGGTGGGTCGTTGTTTCTTTAAATACAGCATGCAGACGGAAACCCTGCCTTTTATTCACCTGCCGCTCAACCTGCCATGACCCCTCTCTCTCCCTGCCGCTCCACACTGCCGCTGTGAGCGCCACCATTCCCTGTTGCTGCTGTGTCTTACTGCCATCACTGACGTTGATCGCTTTGCTCCACAGCCCTGCTGCTGCCACATGCTCCTGCTGCACTCCTGCCATTGTTTTGCCAGCCCTGCCTGGACGTGGACCGCCGCAACTGGACCGCTGCCACCACAGCCCTGGCCCCTGCCACTGCCATGTGCTCTGCCCGCTCTGCAGTCATTTCTGCCACCACTGAACAGCCTGGTAGCTTTAATCACTGCTTTTGGTTCCTTAACCATGTTTTAACCCTTGCTGCACCAGATTTCTGATCCTATATAAACTTGTAAATATCTTGTTTGATTTCTGTATAGAATACCTTTCTATTGTTATTAAAACTGTTTTAGTTTCCCAAATTTCACAAAGGTCTCACAAACTTTTTTTTTTCTTCTTGTCTCTTTCCTTAACCTTTTCTCCTGGAACAGGAGAGGGGCTGATTAGAGAGAGAGAGAGTTCCTCCAGGGATTGGCCAGCCTTGCCAACCAGTGACAACGGTCTTTCCCTTTCCATTGTTGCAACTGAAAAGATACATGTATGAGTATGTTTTCACAGAGGAGTTTTATATATACATGTAAACTTACACACACATATCAGGAAACTAGTGATTACTATGATAGAGTGTTTAAAAGACTGAGAGTCACTCCGGTTTTAAACTTCACTGATTTCACTCATTGATCATGTGCTATTGCAATTTCTTACACAGTGTTAGTCATCTTCGCTACAAATACAAAACTCCCAGCTTTTAACAGTTCTAATCTGGCTGTGAGTATAACATACTACAGAGGGGATAAGGGGTAGAGGGCTTGTGTGTCTGTGGTTCTTGGTAGCTCTTTGTGGTCAAAGTGCAGATGATCTGACCTGAGTTGAAAGCTCCTAATTAGAGAGATGGGTGAGCCAAGGTGAATTCGTTTTATTTCTTCCCTCTTTTAACTAAACAAGTTATGACTGATGTTTTTATGTTCTTGTTTCCCTCCCCTGCTTCTAATACTGCTATTCATTTTTTCTATTGTCTTGCTAGTCTGCTCCCTTTATACTTGAGGAGCTGTACTGCCTTTTTGCAATGTCATGCTTCCTCCTTCTTGTTCTCTGTCTGGAAACTTCATCCTTCCGCCTCCCACATGCAACTACACCAACCTTGTTAGCCTCTTTTGAGATCATATTGCAAAACCGTGTCTGACTGTGCCATCACAGCGCTACAAAATCCTTATAAGTTATTGTTAGTTACACTGTTTTGGTGCACTTATATTCAGGTTAAAGACTAGTATTAGTCACCCTGTTAGCTTATTTGTATTGGGACTGCTTTCTGTCACAGTATTATGAAAACATGTAAACATTTTGGTTGTCAGTGATCCTTGGAGGTCATTTAGCTTGACTTCCTGATCAATTCAAACCTATCTGAAGTTGCACCAGGTTACTCAAAGCTTTTTCTAGTCAATTTGGATTATCTCCAAGGATGGATATTCCACAGCCTCTCAGAGAAAATTTCTCCATCCTTATCTTATGGAGTTGTTCCTTACATCTACTCTGAATTTCCCTTGGCGTAATTTGTGTTCATTGCTTTTCACCTACCACTGTGCACCTCTAAGAAGTGTGTTCCTTCATCTTAAATACAAATTTTCATTAGGTAGCTGAAGACTTCCTTTGTTTCTCTTTAGGCTGAACAAACTCAGATCTCTCTGCCTCTCCATGTATTCCACATACTTCAACCTTATCACAGAATCACAGAAACATCTGGTTGCAAGTGACCTTTAAGACCATTGAGTCCAACTATACAACCTGCACTGTCAGGGGCCCTAAACCATGTCTCTCAGCACCACATCTACACATTTCTTAAATGCTTCCAGGAATGGAGATTCCACTACCTCCCTGGGCAGACTGTTCCAGTGCTTCACAACCCTTTCAGTGAAGAAATTTTTCCTAATATCCAACATAAATCTCCCCTGGCACAACTTAAGGCCATTTCCTCTAGTCCTGTCACTTGTCACATGGGAGAAGAGTCCAACCCCTGCCTCACTACAACCGCTGTTCAGGTAGTTATGGAGAGCAATAGGATCTCTCCTGAGCCTTCTCTTCTCCAGGCTAAACAACCCCAGTTCCCTCAGCTGCTCCTCGTAAGATTTGTTCTCTAGACTCTTCGACAGCTTCGTTGCCCTTCTCTGGACATGCTCCAGCACCTCAATGTCCTTCTCGTAGTGAGGGGCCCAAAACTGGACACAGTATTTGAAGTGTGGCCTCACCAGTGTCGAGTACAGAGAGACAATCACTTCCCTACTCCTTCTGGCCACACTGCTTCGGAAACAAACCAGGATGCTGTTGGCCTTCTTGGCTGCCTGGGCACACTGCTGGCTCATATTCAGGTGGCTGTCGACCAACACCCCCAGGTCCTTTTCTGCTGTGCAGCTTTCCAGCCACTCTTCCCCAAGCCTGTAACGTTGGAGAGGGTTGTTGTGGCCCAACTGCAGGACCCAGCACTTGGATTTATTGAACTTCATACTGTTGGCCTCAGCCCATTGATCCGGCTTGTCCAGATCCCTCTGTGGTGTCTCCTGACCTTCAAGCAAATCAACACACCCACCCAACTTGGTGTCATCTGCAATCTTACCGAGGGTGCACTCAATCCCTTCATCCAGATGTTGAAGAGCACAGGCCCTAATACTGAGCCCTGGGGGACACCATCTCTGACCAGGTGCCAACTGGATTTAACTCCATGTACCACCACTCTCTGGGCCTGGCCATCCAGCCAGTATTTTATCCAGCAGAGAGTACACTCATCCAAGCCATAGGCAGCCAGTTTCTGCAGCAGAATGCTGTGAGAAGCAGTGTCAAAGGCCTTACTAAAGTCCAGGTAAACAACATCGACAGCTCTTCCCTCATCCACTAAACGGGTCACCTTGTCATAGAAGGAGATCAAGTTGGTCAAACAGGACCTGCCCTTCATAAACTCATGCTGACTGGACCTGATCACCTGGCTGTCCTGTATGTGTCATGTGATGGCACGTACAGGATGATCTGCTCTATGACTTTCCACAGCACCGAGGTCAGACTGACAGGCCTGTAGTTCCCTGGGTCCTCCTTCCGGTCCTTCCTGTAGATGGGTGTCACACTGGCTGAACTCCAGTCAGTTCGTACCTCCCCCATTAGCCAGGACTGCTGGTAAACCATAGAAAGTGCCTTGGTGAGAACTTCCACCAGCTCCCTCAGAACCCTTGGATGGATCCCATCTGGCCCCATAGACTAGTGCACATCTAAGCAGTGCAGCAGTTCATTTACTATTTTCTCATGGATTATGGACCTTGATTCCACGCGGTATCCCTGCCTTCTGGTTCAAGAGGCTGAACACTCAGTGAGTTGATCTTACCATTAAAGACCAAGGCATAAAAGGCATTCAGTACCTCAGCCTTTTCCTCATCCTTTGTCACTACACTTCCCCCTGCAACCAGCAAAGGATGGAGACTCTCCTTAGCCCTCCTTTAGCTGTTAATGTATTTATAGAAACATTCTTTGTTGTCCCTTACTGTGGTGGCCAGACTAAGTTCAAGCCAGGCTTTAGCCTTTCTAATCTTCTCCCCACACAGCCTCACAAGAACCTTATAGTCTTCTTGAGTGGCCTGACCCTTCTTCCACAGGCCATAGACTTTCCTTTTCTTTCTGAAGTACCAGCCAGCACTCTGTTCAGCCAGGCCAGTCTTCTACCGTGTTGGCTCATCTTACGGCTCACTGGGACAGCCTGCTCCTGAGCTCTGAGGATTTCCTTCTTGAGGATTACCCAGCATTCCTGGACCCCTATGCCCTTCAGGACTGCCTCCCAAGGGACCCTGCCAACTAGTCTCCTAAAAGGGTCAAAGTCTGCCCTCTGGAAGTCCAAGGTGGCAGTTCTACTGACCTCCCTCCCGACTGCTTCAAGAAGAGAAAACTCTATTATGTCATGATCTCTGTGACCAAGATGGCCTCTAACCTTCACGTCACCCACAAGTCCTTCTCTGTTTGTGAACAATAGGCCCAGCAGGGAGTCTTCTCTGGCTGGCTCCCTCACCAGCTATGTGAGGAAGTTGTCTTCCACCTACTCTAGGAACCTCCTGGATTGTTTCTTCACGACTGTGTTGTATTTCCAGTAGATACCTGGTAAATTGAAGTCACCCACAAAAACAAGTGGGAGTGATCATGAGGCTTCTCCCAGGTGCTTGTAGAATATTTCATCTACGTCTTCATCCTGGTTGGTTGGTCTGTAGCAGATTCCCACCGTGATGTCTGCCTTGATGGTCTCCCCCCTGATTTTAATCCGTAAACATTCTACCCTTTCATCACCATAGTTGATCTCTAGACAATCAAACCCCTCCCTGACATAGAGGGCCATTCTCCCTCCTCTCCTTCCTGCCTTATCCATCCTGTAGAGTTTGTAGCCATTCAACGTAGCACTCTAGTTGTGCGTGTCATCCCACCATGTCTCTGTGATGGCAACTCTATCATAGTTTTCCTGCTGCACAATGGCTTCCAGCTCCTCCTGTTTGTTGCCCATGCTGTGTGCGTTGGTGTAGAAGCACTTCAACTGGACTAGTGATCCTGTCACCTGGTTTTCGGGGGGAGAAGGCCTAATTCCCACCTGACCATTTCCAGGCATTGCCATGATTCCTAGCACACCAGTATCCCTTGTGACTATACTATCACTGTACTCACTGCCCTCTATCTCCACTGGTGCAGTGGACCTAAGGTGCTTGCTAGCACACCGTCCCACTAATGTTGATGTGTAGCTCTTAGGCTTAGTTCCAGTGAGCCTGATATTATCCCTTTCCCCCATCAAATCTAGTTAAAAGCTCTTACAATGAAACCTGACAGGTCCTGCGCAAGAATTCTCTTCCCTCTTTGCGGCAGGTTTACCCCATCTGATGCCAGAAAGTCTGGTGTGGTATAAATCAACCCACGATCAAAAAACCCAAAGTCCTGTAGGTGACACCAGGCTTGGAGCCAGGTATTGACCTGGTGGGTCTTCCTGTTTCTTTCGTCACCATTTCCTAGAAGTACAGGGATTGAGGAGAACACCACTTGTGCTCCCTATCCCTTGACTAGTTTTCCAGGGCCCTGAAGTCTTTCTGGATTGCCCTCATCACTACCTACTTGAAAAGTCAATAACAGATAATAACCTGTGGGCCATACAAGGGTGGGAAGCTTTCTCACCACATCTTTAATGTGGGCCCCAGGGAGGCAGTAGACTTCCCTGTGGTCTGGTCTGCATATTAAGCCTTCTGTCCCCTTCAGAAGGGAGTCATCTATGACAATGACCTGTCGTTTTTTCTTTGTAGGAGTAGTTTTTAAGCCGGGCTTCGACAGACTTAACCCCAGCAATACTTCCATGCTTGATGAGTCATTATTCTCGTTATTGGTTGACTCCACTTGCAGGGCTTCATATCTGTTACTCAAGGACACCTGGAAAGGTAGGGGTGTTGCTGTGGCAACACGTCTGCTGTGTTGGGCAGTAACTTGCTGCCAATGTCCCCTGTCCTTCTGGTCATTGTGTTCACTCCTATGGAGATGGTTCTCCGTATTGTGCCCCTTATTAATCTGCTGAGCCTGTCTCAGGGAAGGCAGGGTGTTGTCTCAGTGATCATTCTCCTTCTCACAGTCCCTAATACTTTTCAACCTGCTCACCTCCTCTTGGAGCTCTGTCACTAGGCAGAGCAGTGCTTCCACCTGGTTGCACCTCCACAGGGCTGCTCACAGCTGCCATCCTATAGTGGTGTAAGAGCAGGGGACACCCTGCAGCCTCTTGCCTGGGTGGCTGCATGTCTCCACTGCAGCTCTGTCTGTGCAGCTGCATTGGTCATGATGGGTGCAGCTCTTAGAGAGGCTGTGGTCTTCTTCCTGGTGGAAACCATTTATCGCTGGTCTGCATGGGCAGAGGTTTCAGCGCCCTTCTCGCACGCCCTTCCGTGTGAACTGCCTGAACTGCCTGAACTGCCGCGCAAAATGCCACGACATTAGCTTTGGCTGATGTGCCATGCTCTGGGTGCAGCAACCATTACCCTGGCAACGCCCTTGCCTCGTCAACCCCTCCTCTGAGAGTTGCTGGCTCCTGGTGGGTCTCGGTGAGACCCTGAAGTTCCCCTGTGGCTCTCTGCTGGATTGCCTCCAGTTTGTCTCTTTGGTACTGAATAATCTAGCTCTGGACACCATATTTCATACAAAAATACAAAGGTGTCAGGTAAAGTGGAATAATTACTGTCTTATCAGCTGGTTTGCTTTTCCTTGTGCAGCTTAGCATGTATATTTGTAGTACGTGGTTCATGCCTTCACTTAAATGGCTTGCAAGCGCATAAGATTTCTTCTCTTGTTCTGATATCCAAAGGGAAAGGGGACTGCAAACATGCATAAGTAATATGTGTATGAATAAAAATGTGTTCATTTCAGTATTTCTGTTAAAGAAATTGAGACAAACTTATGGACATGTCGACTGCACAGTTGGGTTTTTATATGGCCTTTTATCTAGGCTTTTACTTGTGTGTTTGCTTGGATGGAGCAAACACTTCCTCATGCCCTGACTTTCTGCGTCTGTGATAACATAGTTTAATGTCTTGATTTAAGATACACAGGAATAGTTTATCTTTGATAGACATATCAAACAGCCAATGGTGTGTTCCTCCCATGACACCAGCACATCTCACTGGTTCTGGAGCTTTGGTGTGCCCTGGTGCTTTCTTAAAAGCAGCAGCTTTTAAAAGGAGCTTTCTTTCCACTGTCACTGCCCTGCCACATGCTCCACTGTTTTGCTGTTGCACTGCTCTGCTGCTTTGCTTCTGCACTGCCCTGCTGTTCTACGTGGTCCAGCTGTCACACCTCCTGCCATCGCTTCGCTGATGCCCTGCCCTGCAGGGGGACTGACACTTCCGTTATTGTTGCTGCCCCTGCCCAGCCCTGCCACTGCCCAGCCCTGCCACTCCACTTGCTGCCGCCACTGCCACGTGCTCTGCCGATGCTGCTGCTGCCTGCCCTGCCCCACCACATGGACTGCCACCACTGCTGCCAGGAGCTGCCATGCTGCTGCCGCCCAAACAGCCTGGTAGCCTTTATTACTGCTTTTCCTTAACCACGGTTTGGGAGCACACACAGGCCCCCCTCGTTACACCAGATCTCACCCTATATCAACTTGCTAGTGTCTTGTCTTCTGTATATAATATCTTTTTATTTTTATTAAAGCTGTTTTGGTTTCCTAAGTCTACAGAGGCCTCACAAACTTCTTTTTTTTTCCCATCTTATCTCTTAAGCCTATCTCCTTGGGAAAGGGAGGGGGCTAATTAGAGAGAGTCTGTCCTGTGATTGGCCAGCCTTGGCCACCCGGTGACAATTAATCACAGTGGATACAGTGCAATTGTGTTTTCACCTGTGAACTGAAGTTTATTAAAGGATGACAACTTGTTAAGTACTGAAGCACTTTTATCTGTGTCCCCTGTTCATTAACAAAAGATAACATGTTGTGGTAATTAATATGATATAAGAATCAATTAAACTGGAAGAGGATGTATGTATTAATTTCAAATATAGAAGAAAAATGCAAGGAATACAGGATTTGAGAGTAAACTCCTGGATATTTCTGTTTTTAAAAATCACAACCAATAATGTTGATAATGTCTCTGACATGTAACAATGTTTTCTGGCACAGAAGTAGTAAAAATAGTTGAAACACAAATGTAGTCATAATAATTTACTGTAATTTGGTAATGCCTAGTCTAGTTCGTTTGTTATACTATCATATTATTCTTTGTAAAAATCCACACTCTATAAAGTGATTTCTCCTAACTGTAGGAGAAAACATGCATTTAAGGCAAGAAGATATTTGGATCTTTCTCAGTCTTCCTCACATCCAGAGCAATATGTCTCTCACTTCAAACTTTTATATGTCTTAGCTGTAAATTGAAGTATGTGGAATTTCTCCAAGAAGCGTGAAATCAAGTTCCAGTTTTGTAAGTGAACATTTTTCCCCTTGAGCAGAAAATACAGTGTAGAGGGTGCATGGTCAGTACACCAATAAAACATTACACTTTTTTATGAGCAAGGAAGTTAAAAAGTAAAGAAAAAAACATATAGAAATATGACAGTTCAAGGCCAGATAAGAATTCTGCATTCTGTCATTAAAAGCAAAGCTTCTATTTCATGAACCCTTTATGTTAATATTTTTCAGAATTCAGAAGAACATGTCATCTTTGTTTGTCTACAAGTTGTTGTCTACAAGTTGTTGAAGAGCTGTCTGCTCTTGTCAGAAACCACAGTTGGAGCCTAGCCTGAGGTTTGGAGGGGAGTAACTCTGATGAACTCAGCATAATATTTGTTGTCTAGTTGTAGATACCTCTAGATCAAAACACTTGGGGTGTATTTTCCGCTAACTAACAGCCTAGCTAAAGTGAAGTGTTTGCTATGAAAAATTGGATTTCTTTCCATATTGCAACATAAAGATGAAAAATGACCCACAAAGGCCAAATGTATATCACACAGGTTACCTCCTGTAACTTCTCCATAATTTCAATTGCAGATACAAATTATACTTGAGTCTTTAGCTGGTTAAGTACTTCCACCCATTTTTAACAATTGTTTCAATAAAATTTTAATATTGATTTAACCACTGAACAAACACAATAATAAAAGAGTCTCTGAGTCTGAGTACTTCTGTCTAAACGAGAAAGAAAAAAGGAATGCTGTTATCTCCCATTTACAGATGAGGAACAGAAGCACAGAACAATTTGCAAATGTTTTTCATCGGGAAAGTATACATAATGCAGTGATGCAGAAAGCACAGATACTGTAGCTGTCACTGAGCAAGATATTTCTAGAATCAGAACTAGTATAGATTTCTTCTAATGAGATAGCTCTAGAATAAAAAGCATTATAGCAATATGATGTTTTTCTCAACTGAGAAATAAGTCATAGGATCATAGAATACCAGCTCAGAAGGGACCTCAAGGATCATCTGGTCCAAACTTTCTTGGCAAGATCACAGTCTGGAAAAGATGGTCCAGCCCTCTGGCCAGACGAATATAAAAGTGTCCAGTGCTGGTGAATCCACCACTTCCCTGAGGAGATTATTCCATTGGCATATTGTCCTTGTGAAAAATTTTCCTGCTGTGTCTAAGCGGAATCTCCCCAGAAGTAACTTGTACCCATTATCTACTGTCTTTTCCATGTGACTCCTTGTAAAAAGCGAGTCTCTATCTTCTTTGCAGCCACCCTTTAAATACAAAAACATGGTGATAAGGTTTTCCCTAAGCTGCCTTCTCTCAAGGCTGAACAAACCAAATTCTCTCAGCTTTTCCTCATATGTCAGGCTTCCCAGTCCTTAGATCGTCTTTGTGGCCCCTCTCTGGACAGTCTCCAGCCTGTCCACATCTTTTTTGTATCGTGGGGACCAAAACTGAACACAGTATCGCAAGTGTGTCCTGACAAGCAATGAGTAGAACGGGATAATGAGTTCCTTATCTCTGCTGGTGATGCCTTTGTTGATGCAATCTAATCTCCTGTCGATTTTCTTTGCTGCAGCAGCCCACTGTTCACTCATATTGAGCATTTTGACCCCTGGGTCCCTTTCCACAGTCCTTTTGCCTGCTCTCCAACCAGGTAAATCCCAGCCTGTGCTGCATTCCTGGATTACATTTTCCCAGGTGAAAGACTTGACACTTGTCCTTGCTGAACTTCATCTGGCCAATTTCAATTCAAGATGGGCTTTTGCTTTTATAACTGCATCTCTGCATTGGATCTGGCAATGTTCTTGTAGTTCTAACAGATGTTTGATAGCTCTTCTGTCTCTGATGTGTTTCTCTTTTGATTTTGAGCAGACTCGGAAGCTTTCAGTTAAATCACAGGGGTCTCCTTTTCCACCTACTTCCCTTACTTTTAAAGAGGATGAACTGTTTTTGTGCTTCGAGGAGAGTGTTCTTGAAAAACCCCCAGTACTCACTTGCTCCTTTGTCCTCCATTGAAGCTTCCCACGGAATCCCTCCCAGCTGAGCACTGAGAGAGCTAAAATTTGCTCTTCTAAAGTCTAAAACCTTTGTTTTAGTAGAAACCTTCCACATGCTTAGCAGGATCCCAAACTCCACAATATTGCGATCACTGCAGCCAAGGCTATCACTAACTGAGATATTACAAAGCAGATTTTCTTGGTTTGTGAGTTGCAAGTCTAGCAGATTCTCATTCCTGGTTGGCACGTCTAACATTTGTATAAAGAAGCAGTCCTCTACACATTCCAGGGACTTGTTGAATGATATGTGAGCTGTTGTATTGTTCTTCCAACAAATGTCTGGGTAGTTGAAGTTTTCCATAAGAACCAGGTTCTGTTGACCCGACACTTGCTTAAGGAACACAGACACTGCTTTCCTGGCTTTATCATCTTGGTTTGGAGGTCAGTAGCAGATGCATACTGTAAGATAGCCCTTGGAGATGACCCCTTTGATCTTGACCCAGAGGCATTCAATAGGGCTTCCACAGTCACTGTAGTTGAATTCTATACATTCATGGTTCTCCTTAACATAAAGCACAACTCCTCTGCCTCTTCTTCCCCACCTGTCTTTATGAAACAGCCTACAGCCATCCATCACGATCCTCCATTTATGTGAGTTGTCCCACAATGTTTCAGTTATTCCTATGATATCATAACTTTCTGAGTGGGCTCTGAGTTCCAGTTCCTCATGTTTGTTCTCCAGTGTATTGGTATACATACGCTTGAGGTGGCTGGTCTTCTGGTTCTGATCTTGGAAGGCAGCAAAGGAACATTTGTCATTGCTCTGGTTGGTCTGGCTTCTTCCCCTGTTCACTGCAATGGTGTGAGCATTGCCACTTTGGATGCCTGCTCCCAAGTCCTTCAGTTCAAAGGCCACCTCACCAAGTTGGCCAGCCTGATGCTAATGATTCCTTTCCTTCTTCTAGACAGGTGGATCCCACCCCTCCCTAACAGGCTATAGTCATTAAAGAATGTCCTCTTGTCCTAAAAGTCAAAACCCTCACGACAGCACCAGCCACATACCCAGAATTTCATTTGCATTATATGTCTATGTCTGGCTGCACTCTTTCTTCTAACTGGTAAAATGGAAGAAAAAGCTCCTGGTGGATCTCTGCACTGCCCTGGGAAAACCCACTGTGCGCTGAGATCTGCCGCTCTACTTCAGGCCAGGCCAGGCCAGCTCTGTAGCAGCTCCCCCCGCTGACTGACTCAGCAAAACTGCACAGTAGCACAGGGTACAGTTATCCTAAGGTATGACCGAGTAGCCCTGCATATTGCTATGTGCACATAGAGACTGGCCACTACCATGCAGACTCCATGCCAGGTAATCATAACCGTTGAGCAGCAAGCACAAATAACTGAACCTAAATCTCCATTTCCATAACACAATATTCTAATGCTATTTCTTAGTCCTCAGATTGCAATACTTTCTACCCCTATTGCACTTTGTTTAAAAGAAAAAAAAAATTCTTTCACATTCTGATAAGCAAAAGATGTGTTCTCAACCTCAGAAGCTATGAATTTAACTAACACAGGCACATTTAATATTCCCATGCTAAATAGCCAGCATCTAACACATTGCTTTGAACTTGGTATTTTTTGTTTGAGACAATTCCCTTCTGAGACAATTTTTTTACAGTAACAATTCTCAGTTAACTTATTTTCTTCACTGTACTTCACTCTAGACTGTAAACATGTTGGGAAGAAAGAGAAAAATTCCTAAGTACGTTTCAGGTACTGAAAACTACAGTTCATACATATAATAGTGAAAATAAATAGATTTTTCCATAAATGAAGACTGAAACAGACGGGATATCTCTCCTATTCCTTCTGAGCATTCCTCCTGTGGCAAAGCCAACAGAACTTAATGAATAAGTATGTGACACTCAGGTTTGTCCTGCAGTTGTAAGTGTTTTGTAACCATATCAGAGCAGTGCCCATCTACACACCCATGCATGAGGCATTAATGCCTTGAGTGGGCCAGGCACTCCCTGTCTAGTCATCTGCACAGGTGAGGTAATGGACGGATTTGAAGCAGTGGAAGGACTTGAAACAATGTGATCGAAATCATAGCCACCTTCATAGTCAAGTATTTGACTAATTGATGCAGGAGCCATCTGAGAGGGCATGTTGGACTGTCCTGAAGACTCCCTCCAGGTATCTCATGCTGTGCCTACCTGGATTTTTTTTTTTCCCCACTGTGTTAATCATCCTGGGGGGGAAAATCTGGTTGTTTCAACAACTTCTCAGATGGTTCTTGCTGCATAATTGATCAAAATGTATGTAGATAGGATGCTTGTAACTAGTAGAAACTGTTCCTGCAAATGTAGACATTGTCATGTAGGACAGTACTTTATACATAATTTAAGTAGTTAAGTGCTGCTTTGTATGTGTTTTTAGATAACACACAGGAATAGACCATGCCTGTAGTCATAAGCCAGCTAGATTCAGCAAAAAAAAAAAAGTCTGGGGAAAGTCTGACCTGATCCAACTGAAGTTGCCATTACAAGGACACATGCAACACACCTTCCTTACACATTTAGAGAGCAGCCAACTCTCCTCTTTGAGAGACTTGATTCCCTGAACATATGTTATCCTATGCCAAGATGCCTCTTTTTAATACTCTGTATCTGTGCAATAGGAGGATAAGGAAAACAGAGATGGTGGGTATGTTTTGACTTTTTGCTTCTTCTAGCTGTTCAAAATTACAATTCTGCTTCAGTTGTTCCCAGGAGCCAGAGAGACAGCTACCAGGTCCATGGATATGTGCAATGCATGACTGGCTTCATCAGAAAGTATAGAATTAATATGGGTTTTTTTGTATTTTCTCATGAGAGTTCAGTGACCTGGCAGTTCAGGAGTTAGGGCACACCTTTATTTTCTTTTCAGAACTGTGTTTTTTGTTGAATTCTATTTCTCTATCTTGTACTACTTTTATTAACTTTTTTCTCTTCTGATACTACCACTCTTATGTCTAGAAAAGTGCCCAAGGCATTTTTTTCTAGTTTGTTTTTGGTTGATTTCTTTTTTTATTCAGTCATACCATCCAAATCCTGTTAACTCTTCCAATGCAGTTGCATTAACACCTACAACTTATCCTGTCTCAACCTGTTTCTTCACTTGTAAATTAAGAGTTAGCTACACAGTCTCTTCCAAGATGGTTCAAACTTCTCAGCATCTAATCCAGTGTTGTTCCTTTTAAATAGAAAATAATAACATTGAAACTCACAGATTTAGGACTTTAAATTACACAATTGGAGCACTGGGAATGGATTACTTTACAATATTCTGTAACTTTTCCAAAAATGTAACTTAATTATGAGCATACAGGACTTGTCACCTCGTATATATAAATTTTTAATCACTTTTCAAAAATATTGATAATATTTTTGTTTTGTAACTCACTTCCACTGACATTCCTCAAACACTGGATAAGTGAAAGCTAATTTTTTTTTGTTACTAGACTGAAAAAAGTGAAGGCATAGGGAATAAATTTAGACTGTTCAAACAATGATTTTTTTTCAACTGAGGTTGCAAATGCAACTGAGCGATCTTGTTCAAAGCCTTCTTTTGAGAAACACTGTAACTGTTATTATTGTTGTTGTTGTCCTCTGTATCACTGTCCTTTATAATATAGTAGAATCTAAATTTTATCTAGACAGGATATATCTCACTAGGTCTAATAAATACCTGAAAATTATGTCAGTCCTTTTTCTACAGGTGGTACAAAGGAATAAGGTTTTACCTTGATAAATGACTATGTCACACAGAAGTTCCTGTTTGCCTACAAGCATACAAGAATGGGACCATTCTTTATAAACCGATTTTTAATTTTTAAAAGTAATAAGGTAATCTGAGGTCAGACTGTTATCCTCTTACTTGTAGTTCTGAGCAGGAATAAATGGCATTGCTTTTTGGAGTAAATTCACTCTAATGTGATCACATACAGGGCTCACAGCCTGATCTGTGAATATCAGCATCATATTAATTAATCACTTCTGAAACACTGAACAAGCTACAAGACTTTGGGATTTTCTAAAATTTTCCACGGACTGAAAACTACACCAATCCCAAACAAAAAAAACAAAGGAAAAAAGAATCAACCAGACACTCTAAAATAATATTAAATCTAAAGCAATATTAAATGGTAATGAAGAAGTGACATCAAATGTGCAAAGTTTCAGTAAAAATTATGAGCAAAGTAAGAAAGGAACAGATAATATTTAGAGGGATAGAATAGTTTTTATTCTCGTGGTGACGTTTGTTATGAACAGAAATGTTATGTTTTGAGGGATTAAATTTTACACAGTTATAGGAATACTACTTGAATCAATATGTGTTCTCTTTGTGTATATTTTAGTTCTCTATAATGCTGCTTATCAGTATATTATTATGAATTCAGTTTTGTTCTTACTGAAATGAATAGGCTGTCTATGCTTCTTGGTGTAAACTTGACATAATAAATGTAGCTTAAAGTTGATGGATGGTGGTTTCGGTCCAAATCTCTTTCCAGATGCCAGTGCTGTATGTCACTGTGAAAAAATAGGTGAAACACATTAAAGATGGGAAGATTATCTTATTGAAACAAATCAACATTTTATAAATAGTTCTGTTTCATACTAAGATTACTTGAATTCTTTTCAAGTTCTGTTGTTCAATTTTGGGGTTTGACTTTGTTTCCTCCCCCACACAGTGTTAAGTGAGGAAGTAGTCAATCATAAAAGGATCAATATTCTATTTGTTCCTGATACGAAAGATCCTGAATCAAGACGCTGGATAAGACAGAGTAGGATGTGAACTAGGAATGAACTCTCACCATGTGATTTAGGAAAATGAAGCTATTCATTCAGAATTCTAACTCTTAGTGTATTTCTAAGGAAGGAATTGATTTCACTAAAACCACAGGAAAACATATTTTTGGAAACTTCTCAGATGATCAGAAACTCATAGGAAAGCACAAATACTTGGCCAAATGTTTATTTAAAAAAAAGGAAAAAAAAAAAAGGAAAAAATCCTCCTGCTTCAATTTCAAGTTAGAAATTTCTCATGAATAATTACTGGCTTAAACTGTACAACAAAAATGTTTTGCTTTTAGTGCTGTATTCAAGGTGCTGCTTACTATCTGCTGCACTCCACATTCAGAATGTTTGTCTATGACCCTGAAAGATGCATATGGCTCTTCTAAGATGTATTATTGTACAGCTACAGAAGTGTATTAGCTTCTACTAAAGCTTTTAACCTCCTGCAGAAGCTGATGTACTCAGGATTTTTCTAGGTTACTATGAGTTAGGTTTTCCATGACAACTATCTTCCCAGAAGATTATAGTGCCATATGTAAACAACTTCTGAATTAACAAAGGAGCAGATAAAAAGACTCAAAACCCAGAGTCTAGCATGGCTATATTGTTCTGTGCTGCCTTGTCGATGATCGAAATCAGCAGAAAGTGGTAAATATCTCCATGAAATAATGAAACAGAAGGCATTTGATATTAAGAGACGTGCTCAAAAGGCAAAGTTTTAGGAATTTTGTTGCAGTCATTTTTTAATGTCAACACATTATTTATTGAAAATATTACCTTAGATGAAAATATGAACAATATTACTAGAATTGACATGGAATGTAAATATCGATATATTGTGTATGGGTAATCATTAACAGCACTTGTTCGAGTGAATTGCAACATTTGACATCTTAAAACAAAATCAGTAATAAAGAGCAAATAATTCTGTTAGGATTAATATTAGGATTCTGATATCTAAAGATGTCACACTGGCAACCCTGAGGTTCTTTATTTAGTTAAATATGGGCAAATCATAGCTTGTGCAACTACTGGGTTAAATTAAGGCAGCATCCTAGGTATGCAATAAAGTGGAGTCAGCTCCATTGTCTCCATTCCAGCAATCTAGAATCGTGCTGCAGCCAAGCTAGATTCAGCTAGAACAGGCAGCTAAGGGAAGAAAAAAATAGAGCCGTTTTACCCACAAAGATAGGCAAAGAAGTTCTGCTAGATCAATTGCTTCTAAAACCGGTATACAACTACACATGTGCTAAACATTCAGAAAGAGAGGTTTGTCGTGGGTTTTTTTGGAGTAGACTCAACATTTTCTTATAAACATGAAGGATCTGAGTACAGCACTAGCAGAGTATGGGATGCTTGTCAAGACCTTCTCTCCCCATGGTGTTCCTAGATCAGGTTACTCTTCCCTTTTACCGACCCATAGTTATGTATGTATAAATTACTTCCCTTTGTGGTACTGTGACTCTTGCATGCTACAAGGTTAACAGCATCAGATATCTGATCAGATTATTCCATTGTGTTTTTCTTGAGCTGCTTGTCTGAAAAACAGGGAAATAATTTCTCTCCCCTTTTCTCACCTTTCCTTTCTTTTTTCCAAGCTCAACAAGCAATTTAACAAAGGTTTCTCAATGAAAAGCAAACAAATAAACAACAAAATCCAGATTAACATCGTGACAACTTTGCATTTAAAACAGAAGTTAGAGACATTTTTCCATACTTGGAGGAAAGGATTTAGGTACTGAAGTGCAGGAATCACCTTCAATCCCAATTTTACCCTCACAGGTGTAACTAATTAAGTTTCCAGATAGATAAATGTGTCTAGGAAGGCAATAACATTTCAGATATTCCCTCTCTTACATCTTTTACCATCTGGTTTAAGCTTCTTTCTGTATCATATTCTGACTCGATTTCTTAGATGTGAAATTCTTTCATCTTTTCAATATTTAGCTAAATGTGTGCCGTATCTGTACTGTAAATTCAGCTACTGATTTCAGCTTTATCATCTGCAGATACTTTATTTTTGGGGAGACAGAATAAAAAATAAGTAGTCAGGCATGTTTCTGGGTGCAGTTCTTCCCAAAAAGCACATTAATCAAAATAATTGTAGTTATACAGACCTCCCTACACTCACACCCCTGCACACATACACACTCAAAGAAACACAACCAGATTTGTGTATTTAGAGAAAAATCATAGCAAACCAAATATTTTTAGATGTATGGAGATATTTATAAGCACCCACATGTATAGATAAATAGTACTAAATACAATATGTAATGTATCATTTTTATATATGTGTGTGATAACTGCTGTTTTTCCTTCTATCCTGTTTTCTTCCTTTGATTTTTTTCTTCTTAAGCACTGCTTAATGTTGGACACCCAACTGTTATGTGACATTTTCTTTGCAGCTATTGCATTGTAGATGATTTCTCTTTGTTGGCATCATTTCTAAATTAATGTAGTTAATAATAAGCAGTAAAATCTTCAAGCAATTAATCAGTAAAATGAGTAGAACATATATGCAGCTGCTAGATTTAGACAGTAATGATCTCATTTATAAAAGAATTTTATGATTTTTTTTAATGCCAAATTATATCAATTCTCTTTCAAGAAGAGTATCACACATTATAACAGAATAGCTTTCTCTCACTTTCCACTAATTTGATGCTTTGATGCACTGTTGTTTATATATTTGTGTTTCATAGTGGTGTTTAGGGCAAAACTATTCCTAAATGGGAAAAAGCAGAGAGAAAATATATACTTATTAAGCTTTTTATTTTCTACTTCCCTATTCTTAAGACTTGTGCTGACATTATGCTAAATTTCTCATTTGTCTTTTTTAAAAATTGGGCAATAGTGGTTAATTGTTTACAGTTTTCCCTAGAAAATTATGATTAAGCCCTTTTATCTATAGCCATCTCCAACGGGGCCAAGATACAATTAATTGTGTTCAGTGATGGATAAATCCATTTTGTTTTCCTCTGAGTCCCATCACACTCAGAGGGTGAGATTAAAAGGAGGTTGAACTGTTTGTGGAGTTTTAGGTTGCATCTGTAGTTTAAATTTTAATTGCATAGTTATTTTACCTGTAACGTAAATATGTATCAGCTTTAATCAACAGGAGACACTAGGTATGCAGTTCATTCTATATATTTCTGAATGCTATATTTTGGTTGTTTTACAGCCAGATGGCCCTCATTGTACAATACACAGTGGTAAACCCCCGTTAGCTCTTGGCCTACAAATGTCCTGCTTGCTAACTTTTTTGTTTAGTTGCTTATTTGCCATGTTTTAAAACAGCTCCTCACTTCCTTTTTCCAGCTTCAGAAATTAAGCTTCCTGAGGTTCAACAAGGCCAAGTGCAAGGTCTTGCATCTGGGTTGGGTCAATCTTTGTTATCTACACAGGCTGGGTTATACTTCCACCCTAAAATTATTGTACTCTGGTACTCAGAACTTCCTAATCATTTAAAAACATAGTTATGGTGAACATAAAAATAAACAAACAAACAAAAAAAAACCCCAAAAAATTATGAATATGTGTTACCTGACACAAATACCACAGTTATACATTTTAGCTTGTATGTTAAGATGCTTCTGGTTTTCTGGTTCGAAAAAATGAAATTATTGCTTCTCTCCTAACCTTAAGCTTCTCAAATGAATTTCCATATGTACTTATATCTGAATCCAAGGAAATTGAAGTCCCATCCGCAATATAATACAGATTCCTGCTGATACACATCTTTCTACAACTTCACCAGAGTTAAAAGGAAAAAACTCTAGCAACACTGAAAGATATTCTTCATCATAATTGTGATAGTTATAATAAAGCTGACCACATATAAATAATATGCATGATTATAGACTACATAAGTTATCTTCAGGCAGTCTCTGCTTGCTTATTTAGAGGGCAGAGGGATTGAGAAATGATAGTAAATTAAAAGTAAGGTAAAAGTTAAAATATTTAGAAGAGCGTTAGATTCAATAGACCTTACAAGTACCACTAAAAATTCATGCTCAACAGATCTTTGAACTCTTCTGCATTATAGTCACAATAGCTTCAAACAAGATTCTGATAAATTGCAGTAGAAGTCTTGCCACGAGTTTTACTGTCTTACTCCTGCTATTGCACTGGCTTGTTTGGGTTTGTGATTTCTTTTGGTTTGTTTTTTTTTCCAAAATAACTGAGTGCTAAATTACATTTAATTTAACAAGAAAGAAAACAGGATATAATATGCCTGATTCTCTATGGTCCAAATAAAGAGTTTATATATAAAAACTTTCATTCAGCCAAAGAGAAAGTAGAAATAGTCTTGCAAAGAAGGCCAATAAGACAGGTGTTACTAGAGAAGGAACTTAATGGACCACTTATTGCATAATGAGTGCAGAAAAAATGAACAGTGTGCTTTTCCCTTTCCCCCCTCATTTTTTAAGGTAAAATAAATTTTTAGGCATTTCTCAGGAAAAACTTCTCTACAGAGAGGTTTGTGAAGCATTGGAACAGGCTGCCCAGGGAGGCGGTGGAGTCCCCATCCCTGGACATGTTTAAAAGCCATGTGGATGTGGTGCTGAGGGACATGGTTTAGGGATCCTGGCAGTGCAGGGTGAGCAGTTGGACTCGATGATCTTAAAGGTCTCTTCCAAACAGATGATTCTGTGATTCTAGTTAAGAATTTTAGTCTCTTCAGAGACTGTATTTCTACACAACAGAAATAACTGTTAAAAATAATATTGTAATTCTTTTTTCTGTAGATAACCAGGACAGAGAAAGACAGTTAAGGTCATACAGGAAGTCTGTGAGAAAGTAATTGTTAGGACTGAGTCTCAAGAAATATTACACAATCACCGAGAGAAACTATATGTAACAGAGCTGACATGATTTTCCCACAATCATATTGTAGGTAATCTTCACAGAAAAGGTAAATGAAAAAATTAAAGTAAAAAAATAATCAGCATATAAGAAACAACTAATTTGTAAAATTGTCATTGAAATAAATATGTAGGTTGTTCCCCAACACTCTGAAATATCCAAGAATCGACACTCCCAAAAACTTTCTTGTAAATTCAAGCACCATAAGATCACTATCTTCAATTAGGAAGACACTGGTTAGTATCGAGAAAAATTTGCTCAGCATTCTTGGTTAATTGGAAGTTTTCATATATTTAAGAAATTCTTTTTCTGTATTTCTATTTTATTTTAATGGAGCAGTGTTTCACTGAAAATTTTAGAGCATTTATTTAGATGAATTCAAGTTGGCCTTGGCAACTTAAACTGAATAAATGTAATTTCTAGGTAAACAACTCTTATCACTGGATCAGTCTAGATATGCAAAAGAAGATGTGGAAACAAAATCATTTATCATCAAATGCTTCATTTTATTTTCTTGACTAGTAGAATACTATAGCCCATAACACTGGAAAAACTTATTCTGTGCTTCTCTTCCATACTTGTTGAAGAATTAATCCCCTTTTTCAGGGATTACCACAGCCTCATGTGATAAGAAATGAAGTCACTGATGGGAAGCAAAGTTTTTCTCCTGGTGTCCAAAAAGTCGGTTATGTTCAAAGTTGATTGTGCACATTATAATATCCTCATTATAATGGTAATATAATATATATGCCAATACTGTATATTAATACTAAATTAACTTTTGTCTTGCCATACAGATCTTATTTTTCTGCTGTAGAATCCCAGATATTTCGCCCCACTGAGTGCGTAGCAGCACTGTGGATATTTGCAGAAGTATCACAGAAGGAATATTGCCAGGAGACCCTTAAGTTCTGGAACTTGCAAGATGTAAATTCATAGTCCTGCAACAATATTTATACCATATATCAACTTTAACTTTGCCTTCAGATACTTATTCTTACTCTTTCCCCTTCTTGCCTTCAAGTTACATTAAGAAAAGACTATGTTTTACTTTTGTTTCTGTTATGGTTTAGGATTCATAGTGGTTTTGGCAGTAGAGGAAGGAGTCTGCCGCCTTCGTTTGGCACAGTTTCAGTAGTCGGCAATGGGGCCGCTAGCATGGCTCCTGTAAGACGCTTTACAAAAAGAGCCCTGCTGGCTCTGATTTTGCCCCTGCTCCTGGTCCAGGCTGTGCCCATCAGTGTCCCTGTGAATAAGCCTATTTAAGGGGGGAAATGCTTTTCATTTCCGGTGTGCTCGTTTGTTTTGGAGGTGGTAGGATGGAAGGAGAATGGCCATGCGGTTGCTGAGGTAGCCAGAAGTTTGTGAAATACACACTGATACTATGGTTTTTCCTTTGGTGTGTGGGAGGTTGCTGACTCATAGAGCACTGGTGGGAGAAGCAGACAGGCTGTGGAGAGCCCCTGGCAGAGAAACAGATGGGACTCCTGAAAAATGTAGTTTGAGGTTTGTCACTGGGTCGGCTCAGCCCTGGGAGACTTGACCCTGGCAGCAGACCCTTACATGGACTGGAGGTGTTCGTGCCGGACTGTCTCCTGTGGGGGGAATGCCATGTAGCCAGAGGAACCTGTTTCATGTTTCTCCATGGAGCAAGCAGCCGGAACCTCATGCAGAGGGTTTCCCCATCTTGTGTTCCCCCTCCCCACCCCTGCCCAGCACTGAATGCTGAGGTAGGAGGTAGTAAAGCTGGGCCCAGGAAAAAGGGAGGGATGGGGGGAAGGTGTATTTAATATCTTCTTTTTCTGTCTTACTCTGATTTAATTGTTTGTGGTTTTGTTGTTTGAATTACACTGATTTTGTTTCCCCTAGTCAAGTCTGTCTTTTGCCCACAGCTGTAAGCAGTGTGTTTGGCCCTCCTTTGTCCCCTGCCTTGACCCTTAGGTAGTCGTATTTTCTTCTCCTGGAGAGACTAGAACAACTGTGTGGCTTTAGTCGCCCGCCAGGTCTAAACCACGACTGTTTGTCTGTTTGGCTGGTTTAAAATGAAAGCCATAACAAGCCCTATCTTGTATTTTACAGTACTGACTCAAGAACAGAGGTTCCCATTTTCCTGTTGCACTTGTAAATACCTGTTGAAAAAACTCTGAGCTGGAAATGTATCTATAATAAGTCTTTAGTATAATGACAGGTAAACTAATAAGAATTGAAAGACAGAAGTGATGAAAGAGAAAGAACTGTATGTGACCATCTTTCCGGCAGGACGCAGACTACCCAGCTGGTTCAAATAAGCGTATGACAGAAAAATTCATAACTATTTCTATCAGAAGGAGAGTGTAAGTAAATTTATGCTGCCAACAGGAGTGATCATAATTCCATACCCTTTCCTAATGAGGAAGTGTCCTGGGTTAACAGAAAACAGCTTGGTTTGTTTTGACTGACACAGGAACAAGCCAATTACAGTGTTCCTCCCACTGCGCGTCGCCGCATCTGACTGGCTGCGGAACTTTTTGGCGGGACGGTGTTTCTTTAAGAGCCGGGGGCAGGAAGGGAACCAGGGGATCGCGGCTTCTGCCCGCTGTGGGAGAGTCGGCCCTGACTACCCCCCGTCTTCTTTCTGGCCCACGAGGAATTCTCCAATCAGCGCTGTCATTGTTCGAGCCCCTGCCCCGGGGGGACACCGCGCCGCTCCTCGCCGCCCTTTTCCCCGCCGCCGCTGCGTGTTCCAGCCGCCGCTTCCCGGCCCGGCGGGCTCCAGCCCGTCTGCGCCGCGCGCCGTCGCCACTGCAGACTGTGGGGGTTTTTCCTCTATCGCGTTTGTTCCTCTTAAAGCCCCACTGCGCCAGAGCCCTGATCCTTATATACATACTTGTTAGTATCTTGTTTGGTTTTGTACACAGTATTGCTCTACTGTTATTAAAACTGTTTTAGTTTCCTAAACTTAACGGAGGCCTCGCCAACTTTTTTCTTCTTATTTTCCCTTGACCCTTTTGTCCTGGAATGGGGAAGGGGTGACTGGAGAGAGAAATTGTCCCATGGTTGGTCCTGCCTCAGTGCCAACCAGTGGCAGGAAGAAGAGGATTTACAGCTTAAATTATACCTTTGTTTGGAAAAGATCTGTGTGTAGAATTTCCTCAGTGAATATTTAGAAACTATTGTAACTTTTCCTCTTTCACGGGCACCCCCTTGCCGTGGGGAAAGAGCTTGCGTGCCCTTGTGAAGTTGAGAGCTATGCTGGTGGTGGCATATGCCTCCAGTAGGGACTCCTACGCCTGACAGGTCTCAACTGAAGGGTCAGACAAAGTGTGTCCACGGGCAGGGTGGGCTCACTAGCCTTCGGGCAACCATCCTAGGAGAAGGACAACTCTAACTCCAAACCTGGGCAGATGGAGCTCGTTTAGCCCTGTAAGGCCATCCATCTAAGAGAAGGATACTCTAAGCAAACCTACGACCTGAGGACTTCGCTGTCACCGTCCAAGCTCGCTAGGCCCTGGCAGATGAACCTCAGGTGTAAAGGGTGGGGCCAGTCTCGCGCACGCTGCGCCTCACCTAAAAAACCCACCGCGCAGGCTTGAAGGGTGTACTCACATTTAAAGCCCTTCCCAAATCTTCGTCCGCGAAGCCAAGCCATGATGATGATGATTGTAACTTTTCACAAATGAAAATTATTTGCATATTAGAACAGAAATGAGCAAGAAGTAGGAAGTTGGGAAGTAGAGGAACTTGCTGAATTCCACTGATCTCATTAACATCTTTTGCACTTTAAGCAATACAAAGGCTGCTCACTAGGAAATTCTTGACAGATGTGTTTCTTACCCTTATGATGGACTTCTAAATAACTGCTGAACTTGCTGGAAATTATACCTTGTTGGGAATTGCAACACCTAGCAAAAACAGAAGGTGTAAAATAAGTTCCTCTGTCAAACATACAAAAAAAAACCAGGAAACTTTTATTATAAAAATTTGGTCCAGGTAATAAAAGTGGTTTGACATAGCAAACATTTTGCCAGTGTGATAATACTGAGTAACTTTTTGCCATTGGCATCAGTAAAACACTGTAAATGAAAAGACAGCAAAATGAAGTATAGATCCATTATGGGAGAGTTTATGGGAGAGGAGAGCGAACCATGCATTAGTCACAGAAGACTGAAGTTCCCAAATCTTTTTTTGCGTTACTCCAAACATAAAACTCTTTTATAGAAATAATTTTAATAGGGGGTCAGAAGCCAGGCTGCAATATGACAATAAGAAGTTAAAAAACATTTAGAGAAATCTCTGTGTTTAAGAGAGCTGGTCCTGGCAAAATTCATCCTAGAGGACCTAAGGTAGTCACAAAAGAAGAATCTGAAGAACTGGAAGTGTTTTCAAGAATTTATGGAGAACAGAAAATTTCCAAAAATACTGGAGAAGGATCAAATAAGTATTTCTATATAAAAGTATTTTGAAAAATGAAAATAAAATTCAGGACCCAATAGTTCAGTTAACCACTAATGTAAAATTATCTATTTCAAATTATTTAAAAGGTCTAAATATATGTATATAGAATAGAACAGAATAGAATGTTTCAGTTGGAAGGGACTTACAATGACCACCTTGTTCAACTACATGTCCAATTCAGGGCTGATCAAAAGTTAAGGGTATTGTGCAAATGCCTTTCAAACACTGACAGACTTAGGGCATTAACTACCTCTCTAGCTTGTTCCAGTGCTTCCTAATGTCCAGCCTAAACATCTCGTGGTGCATCTTTGAACCATTCCCACGTATCCTATCATTGGATCACAGGGAGAAGAGCTTAGCACCTGTCTTTCCACTTCCCCTCTTCAGGAAGCTGTAGAGAGCAATAACTTTGCCTCTCAGCCTCCTTCTCTCCAAAGTTTCTCCAAGACAAACTCAGAATCCTTAGTCATTCCTCATAGGCCACTTCTTCCAGCTCTTCCGCCAGCTTTGTTGCCCTTCTCTGGATGCATTCAAGGACCTTAACATCTGTATTGGTTTTGCATGGCTAAGTTTTCGTTGGGGAGTGGGGCTACAAGTGTAGCTTCTGTAAGAAGATGCTAGAAGCTTCCCCTATATCTGATAAAGCCAATGCCAGCCAGCTCCAAAATGGACCCACAGCTGGACAATCAGCGAGGGTAGTAGCACCACTGTGATGAGATATTGAAGAAGGTGAAAATCTTGCTGCGCAACAGCAACTGTAGCTGGAGAGAGGAGTGAGAATGTGTGAGAGAAACAACTCTGCAGGCACCAAGGTCAGTGAAGAAGGAGGGGGAGGAGGTGCTCCAGGCACCAGAGCAGAGATTCCCCTGCAGCTCATCGTGAAGACCATGGTGAGGCAGGCTGCCCTCTTGCAGTCTATGGAGGTTAACGGCGGAGCACATACCCATCTGCAGCCCATGGAGCACCCCATGCCAGGGCAAGTGGATGTCTGAGGAGCATGTGACCTCATGGGAAGCCCATAATGCAGCAGGATTCTGGTAGGACAAGTGACCCCATGGAGAGAGAGGAGCTCATGCTGGAACGGGTTTGCTGGCAGGACATGTGATCCCATGGGGGACTCCTGCTGGAGCAGTCTGTTCCTGAAGGACTGCAACCCATGGAAGGGTCTCACACTGGATCAGTTCATGAAGAACTGCAACCCATGGGAAGGACTTGTGTTGGAGAAGTTCATGAAGAACTTTCTCCTATTGGTGGGACACCATGCTGGAGCAGGGTAAGAGTGTGAGGAGTCCTTCCCCTTGAGGAGGAAGGAGCAGCAGAAACATGATGAACTGAACCGCTGAGGGGGCAGGAGGTAGAGAAATCGGGAGTAAAGCTAGGCCCAGGATGATGGGAGGGTTGGGGGAAGGCGTTTTAAGATTTAGGTTTTATTTCTCATTATCTTGTTCTGCTTTTCTCCTAGTCGAGTCTATTTTGCTCATGGTGGTAATTGGTGAATGATCTTTCCTCGTCCTTATCTCGCTACACGAGCCTTTTGCCATATTTTCTGCACACCGTATTCAACTTGAGGCTGCATCAATGTCAAATAGAGTGGGATAATCAACACTATTGACTGGCTGGTTATGCTGTGCTTGATGCATCTTAGCATGCAGTTTGCTCTCTTGGTTGCCAGGGCTCACTGCTGTCACTCAGCACCCATGGACCCTTTCTTCAGGGCTGCTTTCCACTCACTCCTTTCCCAATTCATACATGTGCCTGGCATTACTCTGTCCTAGGTGCAGAATCCAGCATTTGGACTTGTTAAATTTCATTCCATCCATCTTTGCCCAGTGCTTCAATCTATCTAGATCTCTCTGCAAGGCCTTTTGTCCCTCAAGAGAGTCAACAGCACCTCCCAGTCGGGTATTATCAGTGAACTTGCTAAAGGTGCATTCAACTCTTGCACTCAGTTCATTGATAAATATATAGAATAGAACTGGACCTAGAATTGAACCCTGAGGAACACCTCTGGTGACCAGTTGCCAGCCAGATGTAACCCCACTCACTACACCCCTTTGAGCTCTGCCCTTCAGCCAGTTCTTCCCCCAGTGCACCATGAACCCACTCATCCCACAGTTGGACAACTTGTCCAGAAGGATGCTATCAAAAGCCTTATTAAAATCCAGAAAAGCTACATCTGCCGCCTTCCTTTCACCCACTAGGTGGGTAACATGTTTAGTAACATATATATGTGTCTGCGTGCATATCCACACACAGATAAATGATAACAAGGAATGTACTATACCAATTTATCAAAAGCAGGAATAATTAGTTTCATTTTAGGATTTAACTATAATATTCAGGAAAATAAGTAGAAACTGCAGATTTAATATAACCAGACTTTTGTTAGATTTTATTATTGTCTAGTGGAAAACCAGGAAAATATGTTCATGTATAAAATCACCATCTCTGTTTATCATGACTGAAAAAATAACTTCACTCATTGAAAATTTCTCTGGCAGAATGAGACAATTTTTTTCAAAAGATTTTTTCACAAGTCCCTGTCACTACAATGTGTTTGATGCCGACAAACTATAAATACATATGTAGCCTTTCCAGTTATGCCATTATATATATATAAAAACATATAGAAATTTGTAAACTTGTAGATGCCACATAGCTGTAAGGAGTTCCCAAAACTTCAGAGCAGAATTAAACATCATCATGCTCTTGATAGTTGGACAAATAGTCCAAACGCAGCAATGTATAAATTTGAAACAAACTGTAAAATATTGTCTTTATGAAACGATAAATTATATTTGTATGTAATGTAGAATGAATGGCATGGTAATAAAAAAAAGACAGGGACATTAATGAATGAATATTTGTCTGTATCAGGTTTACATGGCAAGGTTTTGGTAGTCGAGGGGCCTGCAGGGGCAGCTTCTGTGAGAAGACACCAAAAGATGTTCCCATGTTCAACAGGGCCCAGAGCCAGTTCCAATCATCCCCAAGATGGACCTGCCACTGGTCAAATCTGAGACAATCAGTGATGTTGATAGTGTCTCTGTGATAAAAAATGGATAAAAAGTGCTCCACAGCAGCAGCTGGAAAGATGAGTGAGAATATGTGAGACAAACAACTCTGCAGATACCAAGGTCAGTGAAGAAGGAGGGGGAGGAGGTGCTTCAGGCACCAGAGCGAAGTTCCCCTGCAGCCCATGGAGGTTAATAGTGGAGCAGATATCCTTTCTGCAGTCCTTGAAGGACTCCATGCAGAGCAGGTAGATGAGCCCTGAGGGAAGATGTAATCCCATGGACAGCTCGTACTTGAGATGGATCCTGGCAGGAACTGTGGCCCTGTGGAGAAAGGAGCCCATGCTGGACTAGTTTTTCTGGCAGGACATGTGACACCTTGGACGACTTGCCACTTCTTCCTCCTCATGCTCTTCCTCTGTTCCAGTGTGCGCTCCCTCCCACAGGAGACAGTACTTCACAAACTTCTTCAATGTAGGTCCTTCCCATGGGCTGCAGATCTTTAAGAAGTGTTCCAGCAGGAGTCTTTTCCACAGGTTGCAGTTCTTCAGTAACAAACTGGAAGACTTGGGAAAGCTTTCTACAAAAATAAAATGATGACTTTACCTAAACAAATGCAATTCAGTACATTACACACTATGCTGAAATATATCCATAATTAGAATTCTAATGAGTGATTTCTTAAATTTATAGGATACATTACCACTTTATGCACATTTTAATTTACTACTTGAATTAGTAGTCCACATTAGCAGCATTAGAAAAAAATGGAAAAAAGCACAAACAATTATAAACACTAAATAGGATTGAATAAGCATATTTGTTAGCCCCAAAGCTATCCTGATAGCTTTACTGTCTTAATCAACTTAGTTGACTCATTTTACTGCTCTTTTGAGGTGGATGTTGTGGACACATGCTGGGGTACTAGTTCACTTCTGTCAAATTAAAAATGATAATTCTCATGCGTGAAATAACTGCATGGACTAATGACCGAGTCTTTGCACAATTTGAACTGAAGCCCCAGCAGGTGGCAAACAATTAAACACATAACATAATATAATGCAGTCACAAGTCTTCTTCATTTTTTTTTTTTTTAATAAAAAAGGAAGGGATGGATATAAGGAAAGCAAACTCTCCTTCTTTCTCTATACAGTCCTAGACTCCTCAAATAAAGTCAGAGGAAAAAATTAAAGGAAATTAAAAATATGTTACTAACAGGCCTGCTAGCAGGTCTCCAGAAACCTCAGAATTTTAAATACTGAATTCTAAATACTGAATGTTTCTTTTCTTATGAAAGTGCAGACATTATTCTACCCCCACTGAAACAATAACAAATCCCAAAGGTTCCTTCAGTAGCACAAGAACAAACTGTGAGAAACACCTAAAACTTGAAAATAATCCTAAAGCAACTTGAAAACAAAAGGTAATAAGTAGGTTACTATTCAAAGGGAAGAATAAAGAAAAGAAAAAAACCCAACAAAACTCAGAATAACCCCCCTACAAAACACTACCCAATTTTCCCTCAGTTTTACATTGAGTCACTTTCTTACATGACTTCTAAAAGATTTGATAAGTAAGCATTGAAGATTGTGTCTTTCACAAATAATAACGTGCAAAATTTTTCTTGAAAAATACATTTTTTGTAGAATGTGGTATGTTTTTAGAAACTTATTTCTTGCACCTGCAGACACTGAAAAATCCAATAACTGCATCATAACTTCAAATATAAATTAATTTAGCTTAGAAATATTCATAATCTGAGTTTCATATTGTTTAATATAAATTTGAATTTCATTGTGAAATTTAGGGTTATGTTACTAGTATGGTGACTGGCTGCCTAAGGATATATGGCAACATATACTCAAAGAGAAATATATAATTATATCTGTAGAACAGGCATTTCAGATGCCGGATAGCTCTTAGCAAAGGAAGTAGAGTGCCAGCAAACATCTGGCACAGGCCATGTATAAAGCCAAATGGATTTATGACATTTTGACTCTTAAAAAACTCAGTGTAGATTTGTCTTGTTACTGAACTTTTAAGTTAGGTAATATTGAAGGTTTTTTTTCATAAAAGCAGAAATTATTTTTTAAAACAACAAAATAGAATAAAAACTGGTTCAAAATCAGCAAAACATTCAGTTTTTAAACTTGTAGGTAGTAGAACACACATAACTTAATAGTGAAATGAAGGTATTTTAAAAACAATACCTTCTGTTGTTTCAAAGTATTTTAATTTTAAGACAAAAAATGATGTTAAAGGTGAGAGTGTAATCAAACAGATTATTTAACAGAAAAATTTTCTACTCTGTTCATGAAAGCTCCTAAACCTATTTGACAGTTTTAGCTTGGAGATTGTCTGAGAAATGGTGTTCTTCAGGAGTAAGCAAAAGAAAGCCAGGGTAAGATATAGCAGTCGCTCTATTTACTTGTATCTAGCTAATGTTAAGGGGCTATTTGCAGCTATATCTATCATGTTAAAAGGCCTCTTTCAAAGAATGTCATGCAGGGAAAACAAGTAGAAAGACAAGCTTCAAAATAGCAGATGAGTACCCCCACACACACACCCCCAAACAAAGCACTTCTGATGATGAGACAGTCAAAATGTGAGGGGAATACCCAAACAGAAAGTTTGTGAAACCCAAACAAGAGTTTGTAGCAATGTGGAATTAGAAAGAACATAAGCATGTTATATTAAAATTTGTTTTTTTGGAATCTAGTGCTCATATTTTGAGGGGTTTTTTAAGCTTCTGCAATAGCTTTGGTAAATACAGGCCCAATCTTTAAGGCACAGAAATGTTTATGAGCAATTTTCTGCTGTGTCCTCCCACCCTCCTTGTTTTTTTCTGGTCAGGTCAGCACGGATACCATACAATTGTGTGGGAAGAAAAACCACATATTTCATTTGGCAATGTGATTTTTTCTGTAACGTATATGATTGTATTAATTTCACTGAAGACAGTATTGTCACACCTCCAGGTTTACTACCTCTTCGACTTAATTTAGTGCCAGTGCACACAGAAAAGCATATTTTAATGCATCCCTTTCTTCTTTGAAGAGAAGACACCTTTTGGTGTTGCTGAAAACTTTTTTCCTGTTGAAAAGCATTCCTCATGAAGAATCACCCACAAGGGAAAATGTTATTCTTTGCACCACCATCAGCTTCAGCTTACCTCCTGTAGTGATTCACTCACTAGGTGCTCTCAGAACTCAAAATTATTTCCTTCATGAAGTCTGAATTTTGCTATAGGTGAGAAAAGAAATTAAGGGAAAGGATAAAAGATATTTCTCCCATCTTCTTGCAAAGCCATCAACAGGGCAACTTTTATTGCATTTTCTTTATAAGAGAATTTTGCGTACTGAGAAAGTATAGTTATGATTTATTTTTAATATGCACCCAGGGCTGTACACAAACGTAATAATCTTCAAAAAAAAGTTTAATGAAGGTATTGTGCACTGTGATCAGAAATCTACATCTATCCAAACTCATTATCCTGGATTTTCCTACATTTTTTTACATTTTCCAAGGATTTTTATTAAGATCCTTAACATGAAATCCACAGGAAAAGGAATTAAGCTGCGCTTTACAAGGCATTCCCTGTTCAGTTAGTATTGCGTATGTTCAACAGAAGTGTTCAGCAGCTTACATTTTGACATTAATGTAAGAATGAGCGCCTGAGGCAATCTGAATACAGGCTTTTCAAACTTCAAAGGAGAAGTGAATGATTCTTGCCCTGCTTTTGCCATCCAGCATTGGCCTAAGCTTGGGGAGCAATTAAAATTAAATAGCCACTGAACTGCAGAAAGTGAAGATCGGCAGCTCTGGGCATGAGCAGACTTTTATGAAGTCCCTTGACTAATTTATATCTTGGTGTTGGTAAAGCAAGGAGTGGAGTCAGAATGAGAACCATTTATCTGGAAAGAGAGCAGAAGACAGATGCATTAACCTTGCATATAATGAGCCAGATCTTTCTTTCAAATCAGTTGTTTTTCAGGTTCTTGTCTGCAAAAACCTTTAGCTACCAGAGATCTAAGCATCTCCTCCTCAGTCCTAATCTCTTCTTTTGTAAGTAGCCACCATGGCCATTAAATGTATAGACAAAGCAAACTCTGTACCAGACCTGTGTGTGTGCAGAATGGTGAGACTTTTATTTCAAAAATGGGATATTAATAATATTTAATGAAGGATGTATTTATCTTGTTTCATAAAAGTCAGAAATCGTTTGAGATGGGTATAAATGAAAATCGTAATAATATTTAAGTATATAAAAAGGAATTATGTCATTGCCACTTTGTATATTTTGTAAATAGTCTGTATAGTTTTCCAAGTCATGCTTTGAGTGTTTGACCTGGGAATTATTTTATGAAAGGAAGTGGAAGATGGGAGAGACACAGAAAATTTGAGGGAGAATTGCCTGTGTAAGCAGAGGACGTTTTCAAGCATATTCCTGTTAAATTCTCAGAAACATGTAATCTTCTAGGATTAAAGTTTTCTGGCCACTTAGTGTCTAATGGAGTGTCATGTGTTAGGGTTGTGCCGGCCACTAGACAAATGACAGATTCTCTATATTAACCCCTGTCCCTCCCCAAAAGGGAAAAGAAAGGGAATAAATGAAAGAGACTCATAGATTGGAAAACTAAATCTGCTTTAATGAGAACAATAATAATGAAATGATATATATACAAATATATACAATAGTAATATTGAACCCAACCCTCCTGATGACAACCACATCACCATCACCACTGATGCTGTGGGCAGCCACTGGGGAAGGCCCAGACTGGACTCAGAGGCAGATGGGAACCAGATGCAGGAGCTAGATTCCAGAACTGGATTCGGGAATGCACAGATTGGCATCAAAGGCAGAATGGACAGAGTCCTCCTCAGACATCAGCCATTGAAGAAGAGCATAAAACAGCTTGACCCTTGTGATCCCTCAGCTTTATACCAAATATGGCACCTATGGGATGGAACACCTTGTTGGTCAGTTTAGGGTCACCTGTCCTGTCCACTCCTCCCCACAGGTGCAGCCTCTCACTGCACCCTCAACGTGGTACACAGGATTTAGTAGTGACCTTGGTCTGCACAGGAGCAAGTGTAACCAAGAGCCTTTCTGCACACCAGTCCCTGGTAGTAACTGAAAAGAAACATCAAACACCATCACTTCTAGAAGCAGACACTGTCTGCACAAATATACCGTTAACTTCAGAAAGCGCAGTCACTTAGAAGAGGCTGAGCTGGAAAGTAAAATCACTGAACAGAATTAGTTCTGTTCTAACTCAAACCAGGACATGGGCCAGAAAATATAGCAATTTATCTGTTGTGTTAATGACAGAGCTCCAAAAAGACATAACTCCATTGTAGAAAATGTAAATTGCATGAAAACCTGGGTTTCCCAGCTACATCATCTCTTCATAATTGTCTAATTAACATGTATCACCCCTACATAGCTAGCGTTCAATAATCACTAAAAGTTCTGTTTTCCTATTCAAACCATGCTAAACATTCAACATAAACTATCATTTTGCTGAGCGCAGCCCCCTAATGTTGGACAACGTGTTTGTAAAAATCATTGGGATACGTTTCCATTTTTATTAGTTTATCAAATATTTACAATGTAATAGGGGCATGTATAGATTCCCCTATGCTTCAGAAAAGTGTTCTGTATTTCAGATGTATTTTGTTTTATTGTTAGTTTGCCCTTCTCTTTCCTGAGCACACAGACTAATACTTGCAGCTCAGTAACCCTGTAATATAGTATTGCCTTTGCTAGTAGCATGTCATTAGCTTCGTACTGAGTTTACCTCAGGATAGAGGCTGCTAAAGCTTGCTCTGTCTGAAATTTCTTGACCTATGTGTAGCTTTATTTTATTTGGTTTTGCTGTAGCAGCAATTTTTCTAATCGAGTCTACAATGTTTTTTTTGTTTTTGTTTTTTTTTTACTTGTGGTCATCTTTGTATGGTACAATTATGGTTTTAGAACTCTAACACAATGACACAATGCTATCTGGTATGACAGCAGAGGCCTTGATAAGTGGAGATGCAGGATGCATCGAGGAGGAGTGCAGGGCCTGGGATAATAAGGGATAGGGAACAAACCTGGCACTGGAAAACCCACAGCCATGAAAAACTCACACGTGATAGGTTAAAGAAATGTAGATCTGCTTTTAGAGGCAACAGAGAACAAAGAACTACTATCTGCAAATTGTGATAGTCACCATATATAGTAAATTCAGATATAAGTTGGAGTTGCAGAGCAATATGGTAAGAGAAAAGTTATAAAAGCATATTAGCAAACATAAAATTATTCCACATAACACTGGAGTGAGAAGACATGAACATGGACATCATACTCCTCCCAGAAAAACTGTTCGAGTACTTACTAGTCATCATAAAAACAGAGTGAGGCCGCAAACCTCAGGACCCAGAGGAGAAGCAGCATTAGCAGAACAGAAAAAGAGGTGCATGTGTAAATAATTTTAACTGATACACTATTACTGAAACTACATACACATGTTCTTTCCTTTCTGTAATAATTAGATGTGCATTATTAATGATTTTTTGATTAGACTCTTAAGACTTCAATTATAATAACAACACATTTTTGGTTTACATATAAGGTGTTTCATCTTTGCTCATAGATAAGATTTCTAGCATAACATATTGCACATTCACTATTTCAACAGTGTAGTCTAAGACTACATTTCTTGTTATCCAAAAGACAATGGCATCCTTCAGGGGAGCCTGGAGAATGTTACTTTGCTGCTGTTGTAATCTACCCTTAAGCATTTTTTCTGGAGATAGAAATATGTTTAATTCTGTTTGCTTGTCAGCTATGTCAGATTTTTCTTGTTAGGCTGTATTTTCTGTGATTGCTTTCATCATTTTCTGTTGATTATACTGCTTATAGAAACATTTTCATGTATTGTGGTTTCTAATGACAGCAATATTAATAACACATCCATGTTCATGGACTGGTAATGAGCTTTTTTTTTTTTTAAAACGGATTTTTTCTATATTTGATATTTTTTTGTTTGTTTTTTTTTCCTTTGGATGAGAACAGAGAATCTGTGGCCATGCTCAAAGGTAATTATTCAGTTTGCTTCAGAGATGTTTCCATTATAAGAGTCTGCTGCTGTAGCTATTTGGGCAAAGCTATGTCACAGAGACCCTCAAGGGGATCACAGAATCATAGAATGGTTTGGGTTGGACCTTAAAGACCAGCTAGTTCCAAGCTCCCTGCCATGGGTAGGGACACCTTCAACTACATCAAGTTGCTCAAGGCCCCATCCAACCTGGCCTTGAACACTTCCTGGCAGGGGGCATCCACAACCTCTCTGAGAAACTTGTTCATGTGCCTCACCACCCAATAAGAATTTCTCCTTTATTTCTAATCTAAATCTACCCTCTTTCAGTTAAAACTATTACTCTTCATCCTATCACTACACTCCTTGATAAAGAGTCCCTCCCCATCTTTCTTGTCGGCCTCCTTCAAGTGCTAGAAGGCTGCTATAAGGTCTCCCAGGAGCCTTCTCTTCTCTAGGCTAAGCGTTCCCGACTTTCTCAGCCTGTTCTCTTAGGGGAGGTCCTCCAGCTGCTCGATTGTCTTTGTGGCCCTCCTCTGGACCCGCTTGAGCAGGTCCATGTCTTTTTAATGCTGGGAGTCCCAAGGCTAAACGTAGTACTTCAGCTGGGGTTTCACGAGAGTGGAATAGAGGGGGAGAATCACCTCCCTCGACCTTCTGGCCACACTTCTCTTGATGCAGCCAGGATGCCACTGGCTTTCTGAGCTGTGTGTTCATGTTGATGGCTCATACTCAGTTTTTCATCCACTAACATACTCCGGAGAGATACTCTCAATGACTTCATCCCCCAGCATGTATTGATATCGAGGATTGCCCTGACTCAGGTGTAGAACCTTTGCACTTGGCCTTGTGGAACTTCATGAGGTTAGGACAGGCCTACCTCTTGGGCCTGTCAAGGTCCCTCTGGATGGCATCCTTTTCCTCCACATGCTGACAGCATCACACTGGTTTTGTTGGCAAAAACTGAGGGTGCACCCAATCCCATTGTTTGTGTTGTCAACAAAGATATAAAAAAACACCAGGCCAATACAGACCCCTGTGGAATGCCACTTGATACTGGTCACCACTTGGATGTTGAGCCTTTAGCAGCAACTCTTTCATTGTGACCATCCAGCCAATTCTTTATGCAGGGAGTAATCCGTCAAATCCATGTCTCTCCAATTTAGAGACAAGGATGTCATGCAGGACAGTGTCAAATGCTTTGCATGTATCCAGGTACGTGACATCAGTTCCTCTTCCCTTATCCACCAACACTGGAACCCCATAGGAAAAGACCACTAAATTTGTCAGACATGATTTGCCCTTAGTGAAGCCAGGATGGTCTATGTGCCATCAGAAGGATATCTTGCATTCCTATTTCCTCCTAAAGTTGCACAATCTACACCAAAAAATCATTACTGTCTTGATATATCTGCATTTACTCTTGGACTTTTTCTGTCATAATTATGTCAGCCAGAGATACATCTGATTTTTTTTTGTCTTACTGCATATGTGTGGAGTTTGTAGTATAGACCTCATGTACCACACATTCATTTACAGTACAGAAACTCACATTTATTTCCAAAAGCCCAGTTTATCACCATACCCGAAGGACCTCCTTCATTCAACTTTGTGACATATAAAAGACATTTAAAAGCAGGAGTGAAAACTGGACATACAGAAATGAATGCACACTATCAGATTTAGAAACACTGTGCCTTAAACAACACATTGTAATAGAAGCTACCCTACAAATACTGTTGACTCTCTCTTACTCCAAAAATCTTTTCTTATTGGAACAATACGTAAGCTGTTTACACAGTACTTAAGAGTCGCTAACAAGGCCTAAGCTCATCAAACTTACAATTTACTTTGTAATGGTAATTTGCACAAGACCTGAAAGAATTATTCTTTTTGAATATCCAGTTTATTGCATCGTATAAATCAAAATTTTTCACAATTTCTATAATTAAAATTTGATTTGCAGTTCCTTGCAGTTCCTTAGAATTCCAGATGTAAATAGAATTTTCAGGAAGAGTTGAACACAAAACAACACGATCTAGAAATCACAGCTTTCTTACAGAAGTTGTTATAAATCATCATGTTGCTATCACTTATTCATCAATGATGATGGAAAATCACAAAAATAAAAATTTTATGCTGAGCTCTTAAATTAGCTGTATATTAAGGAGTTTGTTTTAGCTGCAATATTATCTGTCATATTCAATTGTAAATAATATTCAGTTATCAAAAATATCTAACATTGTTTTATCTACTTGGTTTAAAATTGGGTGAAGGAATTCCTCAGAGGGTGTTTCTCTGCGTGTGTGTATAAAACAACTAATTGCAACTATTGATAAATTAGCTAATACTAAGCAACTGTTATTGACCTAATTCCATTTAAATGATTAACTGTCGCAGGACTATCAAGGACTATCAAGGGCTCTTTTCTAAATATAAGTACAAAGAAGTAAATACACTACAGCAGCATATCTTAGTTAATGAAAAGCAAATACACAGTATAGAGAAATGCTAAATCTTTCTTCACAGAAAGAGTTGAATTTATAATGTAAAAAGTCAGTCTCATTCAAGGATGCATGCAAAAATGTCAGAGGACCATTTTCAGCCCTAGAAAAACTGTTATTTGTGGATGAAAGCTGTGGAAGGAATATGAAAAAAGGCTACATCTCTCCATAGCCTCAAAGTTAAGCAACAGAAAAGCTAACTGTGGAGGGCTGGGGCTTTCTAGCATGTGAGTCATAAACTGGAAGATAAAATGTGGTCCATTAAAACAAAATGGTAATTTTAAACCCAATATTATCTTTATTATATATCAGATAAACGCAATCAATCAATATAAGGGAAAAATTGAACAAGATTAATAATGTTTGTCTTTCCTTCCTATCTTAGAATTTTACAGTTGTCACTTTAATGTTTGAGCACATTCTAACAAAATCACTAACAATAAAATTAGTGTGGAATCTCCACATTTCTCTTTGAGGTGAGAATATTCTTTGGTAATTTTATAAATAATGCTGATAAAGGTGATGTTAATTATTTTATTGAGTAAAAGGAATAGATGTATTGTTTATTCTATACAGCAAAGGCCTCTTCAGTGATGTGAGAGGAAGCCTTTCAGACTTAAACTAATAATCTTTGGAGATTTGTTTCAAAATCAGGTAAGCTTTACTGATGCTATTCCAACACCTCCCAGCACCATCCTCACCCCCCCACCCCCCCATGTATTCTCTATCTGACCTTCACAAAATTAATTCAGCCTACACAGGAACACAGTTGCTATAATGGCTCAGAAACAGTAGTGTTAGCATTAGCAGAGCTTGACACGTGTAACCCAGTGTCTAAGTTACCTGGAATTTTTGTATTGATATAGCTAAGCTATTTAAAAAACAAAGTAAAACAAACAAAACCAAACTAAAATGCTTTTTGAAAGTTAAAAAGGTGCAAGGTGCAAACAAGCCTTACATTGGATGGAGTATTTTATTTCTAATCTTTCCTCTATCGTTGCCACTAAATATGTTTGTTTTTTTTTTTTTTTAAAGTATAAGATCTTTCAGCAGATGTGTAAGGCAAATTCCTCACCTCTGGTAGGAAGCAAAAGGTATGCCACCTTGAACATTTGCACAAACATATGGAGAAAAAGTTCTTGCAAAGTTCAGGTTTTGAAAGCAGATCAGTATTTTCACAGGTAATTAGTTAGCACATTTGTTGTTCTGTAGACTCCATACTTCTTTATGTAGATCGTGGATATGATGTCACTTTTCATCGAAGTGGATATATGCCATGCTGTTCTGAAAAGTAAATCTCCATGCACATGTTTTAAAACTGTGTAATCTCCTTTGTTCATTATTTTGTTTTGCCTCCAACTCTGTTTTGACGTGACATTGTTTTCTATAATAGTGCAATAGAGGGTTAAAGTTGGTTACATTTTATTTTATGTAACCATATCTAAGTCCATCTTTAAGCTATATGTTCAGTATATTAAAGTAAATGTACTGGGAAGTAGAAAAGGATTCTCAGCCCAAAATTCAGTCAATAAAATTTTCAAGACAAGTCTGTTCTCCTGCAATCATCTCAAATTTATTAGGTTTTCAAAAGCCTAAGAATTGGTCAGGAATTTTCTATGGCTTACATAATTTCTTTTCACAAATCAGCATTTATAAAAGGAAAATTTAAATTTTATATGTATTTGGGTTTTTTCTCTTTTTCAGTTTGTAAAGAATATATGTATGATCCATTTTGTTATGCATAACTTTGATTAATTGTTTGAGGAATCATACAACATAACAGAAAGCAAGTTGTGAATTAAAATAAACAAAAAAAGATTTGTGAAATATTAAACCTGAAAATTTTAATTTTCTTTAAACACTGATAGATATACCATGGTAATGCTTTCATATGAAATAGCAAAAAATTTCAATCTACACAGAAACCCAAGAAGATATAATGAATAATCCAATACTTTACACTAATATTCAACTCAAACTTGTTAAAGGAAATGATCTTTCACACAATATAATGCTCTAGATTGATATCAATCTTGATATAAAAGAACAGTCTTGTGGGAAATATTTTATTAAAACATCAAAATGAAATATTGAATGTTGTCAGGAGGTGATACAATATTTGTTTCTGTGAAGACTGTATTAGAAAGTCAAAGAAAAAAATTAGTAGAGTGTTTTTATGTAAACATTTTCTCTTTGGCTAGTAAATCCTGTAAACAGGGCTTTAGCTGTAATCTCATTAATATCCTTTAAGAGAAACCTGTATATTTGATAGAAATTGAAAGTATCAGGGTCCATAGAAATACAGTATTTTTACAGAGAATTTTATATAACTGAGAGTCCTCCATTTATACCTCAGTAACCTGCCTTCCACTCACAGCTCTGTAACCTTACGCACAAGCTGCTAAGACACTGCATTTTCCAGATCCTTTGTGGCAGCATTTTTAACTTGTTCTCATGGCCTTGCACCTGCAAACCCCAACATTGTTATTATGTGGGCTCTCCTGGGCAGTGACCGTCACTGGCATGGGACCACCCTTTCTCTCCCCACTGTTCCTGCCCCTGTTGTAGATTTTAATTTACGTTCGGGAACCTAATGGTGCGTACGCACGCAACTTAATAAGCTGCTAGCATGTAAGCAGCTGCTCCCAACCAGAGTGTTCCCCAGCCACCAATTACAGTACCTTAAGTAGGAATAGCCCATAGGGAGTTTGGGTAGGTCCTCATTTAAAGTTTATAGTTGCTATGGGAAAAATATGGAAGCCTGCTGAGCTGAAGTGGGCATGCAGCAGACTGCTCACCTTGGGATCTCTATCCCTTCTTTTCATTGCTGGCTCCTGGGAAGAGGATTTCCTTTTCCCATTCTCCCTATCTCTTTTTGGGTTTGTTTTTTGTTTTTTATTTTTTTCCTCCAAAAGTATCTTTGACCATTAGAGTTAATCTATGTCATAATAGATGTCATAACTATGTCATAGTTAATTATGTCATACCAGGCCCAGGATCTCCTCTTTGATAGCTGGTCCAGCTTGAGGTTTACTAGCAAATACAAAAACATACCCTATGCACACCCAGTTTGGGGAAGATACACTTGCCCCCTCAACAGCTGACACCAAGCACAAAGGCTGTGATCCAGGTCCTGCTCCAGCCACCAGCTGGATCCCCTAAGAACCACCCCTCACTCACCTCACTCACACTGGTCTCTCCCACTAGTTGGTATTTGGAATATATACCATTCCTGCCCCAGTGGCTGGCAGCCAGGATCCCAGGCTCACTCAGCTTATGCTGAGACCACACTTGTTCTGTAGCTGACACCACAGGCTGGGGCACCAGCACCCCTGGCCTTACTTCACCTGCTGGCTCCAAATCTACTCACACTGGTCTGCCCAGTAGCTTGCACTTACTCCCTGCAGCACCTCTCTATGCACACATGGGATAGAGAGATATTACACAGGGTAGTTAAGGGTAAGAAGACAGGATGGACTGAGATGATCAGGCACAGGGCTCAGTCCAAAAAGTGTGTTCACCAGCCTCATTCTACACGTGACCAGCTCCTTCTATACCCTTTCCTGTCTATTCCTCTATTGTTCCTCCCCAGTTCCCCTCCCCTGCATGTTGCCCCATCAGTTTGCATAGCTCCAAGATCCCCTGCATCATCCAATATCTGGGACCCTCAGGTTTGCAACCTCATCATTTGCTAAGTGCAGGCTGGCCCTTTTTCTTGGCAGCCCATCAACTACTATCATTGACTATACTGGTTTCTTGTAATTGTTTACATTGCTTTGGTCTGTCAGGTTTCTGCCTCTGCAGATTTTTAAAATTTTCTCCCCCTCTTCAATATCATCCCATTTTGACAAGGTCATCAGTCAGATAATCTTACTGAAATAAATTCTCACACACCACATATCCTTACAGAGTCCATTGCTTCAACTATCACCATATGAAATTACATTGAACTGCTTCCTCATTTAGCCTGAATTAAAGATATGTAGTCTCTGTGAAATCCATGGTTATCTACAGATCCAAGATGTGATTCTGAGCAACAAGCGAATCAGCAGGTGAAGATTAACCTGAAAGACAGCAAATAGACAGAAATTTGCCTCCATTTTATGAAGCATCTGCTATCTAAGTATAGACTTTTTTGTTGTACTGAATTGGTATTGTATTTTTCTCCTTACTAGGGATGTACAAGCACCCAGTCAGCAGACCAGAAAGCAAAACTGTGCTATCACCTAAAAGCTGAAGGTAAAGCTTGAGCATTTATTGAAGCAAAATTTACTTATACAGAAATAAAAAAAAAAGGTATTTTGGCAGCAACACTTAGGTGAATAAGTTTCTTAAGTGTAAATTTCAAAGATATAAAGGTTTATCTAAAAATATAATATAGTGTTCTTTTTAGATAAATAGGCCTACCCAAATTAAAAATTGTTTCTAACATGTGCATTTTAAAATTTTTATTTCATTGTATTGTAAGTTATCTAGTCAATAGAGTTATCTATGCAGTTGAGAGGATCTTGGAGAATTAAAAATTAAAGGATATAATTGCACTGTGTTGGATCTCTGTGTAAAATTTCAGATCCACATAACATTGCAGCTAACAGAAGCATGATGAAACTGTCAAGTCACATCACATGTAACATAGAGTCACTACTGATTTGCTCTTGATTACTTTCTGAGAGAATATGTTTATCTTTAAATGTGGACAACATTCAGAGGAATAGAGAAAAGAATCAAAATTACTGTAACAGCAGTAATTACTGGGTCCCAATGGATTGCATTCATAATGATATCGGACACAAGTAGAAGCAGAAGTATTGAAGTGTTGCTATTTTATTTCAGAAAATGCAGCATAATTGAACACAGCAAAATAACTGTGAGCAACTTTTTATGCAGGATAAAAATCAAACCTGATGTAAACAGTAATATTCCCTCTCAGTGTAAATGGGCAGATTAGAATTTATCCTGATAGGAAACATTTGATATGAATATAGTCTTCCCTTCTTTAAGTATCTGATAGAAGGTTCTCAAGTATTAATACCTTTTCCTTTCACCTGACTTCTGCATAGTTAATCACATAGATGACCGGTTTGGTTGTGGAGACGCAGTGATTTCAGCTGCTTTAACTTTTTACAAAAGTTATCCTAAGTGAACTAAGTGCATTCAACTGCAAAAAGGGTATAATTTTTAAGAGATATTTTAAATATTAAGAAGAAAACAGCTTTCATAATCCACAGGAGCGGCAGCAAGGTGGGTCATTAATGAAAAAGCTGCAGTGAAAACATTAATTACTTATCTGTATTTCTATCAGTGACTCTAATATTAATCTCTGTATGAAACACAAAATGTAGTTTTTCTTAATTAAAGATGTTATATTGTAAACAAATTAGTGTTCTATACAACCTCCATTTATAATCACCATTTACCAGCAGGGCTCAAAAGTTTATACTGCTCTAGTAACCTTTGCATGTACTCATGCTTTTTCTTAGAAAGTTCACAATGTCCTCAGAAGGTTGTGCTCTCTATCAAGGTAACAATGAAATGCCTCAAAGAGACAGACCATTTAAGACTTTTTTCTTCAGTGTGATCTCATGGGAAAGAGTTAGCGCGGTGGGAGAACAGTGTGGCACTAACTTGTAGTGACCAAGCTATTCTTCCAATCTGTTTGCGGCTGTGTTGATTCAAATTGTTAACATCAAGTTTTCCTACTTAGTGCTTTGATACTACAGTCTTAATTGTTCAGAAAACTTCCTTCAGTTCTCTTGACTCATCATGGCTTGGCTTCGCGGACGAAGATTTGGGAAGGGCTTTGCCCACGCTTATTGCAAGCGCGTTGATGGCTGAAAAGGCCAATGCGGGATAGGCAAGACTGGTTGCAAAGAGCACACCGGAGGGTCTCCTTGGGTGGTATAGTCGAGGCACGGTTCTTTCTGCGCTGTCTTTTCTCCTCGAGCCTGATTCTACGCGTGCTCTCAAAGGAGACAGCAGCGTTATGTATGGTGTGTCTCCAAATCTCCCGTTTGGAGGCCAGGGTGGACCACTGATGGTGGTCAATATGGCCTAGGCTGAGGTGTTGTTTCAGGGAGTCCTTATATCTCCTCTTTGCAGCTCTTCTCTTGCGGCAGCTGGTGGCAAGTTCACCATAGAACACGATCTTAGGGAGGCGGTGATCCGCCATCCTGGAGACGTGCCCTGCCCAATGCAGCTGTGTTTTCAGCAACATGGCCTCAATACTGGTGACGTCTGCCTGTTCAAGGACAGCAACGTTAGTCACGTAGTCAGTCCAGTGGATGTTTAGGATTGTGCGGAGGCAGCGCTGATGGAAGCGTTCGAGGAGTCGCAGATGGTGGCGGTAGATGATCCATGATTCAGACCCGTACAGAAGAGTAGGCAGTACCACGGCTCTGTAGACACTGATCTTTGTACTTTTCTTCAGGTGTTTATTGCACCAGACTCTTTTATGGAGTTTTCCAAAAGCTCTGTTTGCCTTTGCTATTCTGTTGTCTATCTCTTTGTCGATCGTGGCATCTGAGGAGATGATGCTACCTAGATAGCTGAACTGCTGGACTGACTGAAGCTCTGACTCGCCAATGGTGATGTGGGGATGATGGTAATCATCTTGTGGTGCTGGTTGGTAGAGAACTACTGTCTTCTTCAAGCTTACTTCCAGCCCAAAAAGCTCAGCCGCCTCTGCAAAGCAGGATGTTAAGCGCCGCAGAGCTGCTTCTGTGTGGGCAACAAGGGCGGCATCGTCAGCAAAAAGCAGCTCGCGGACAAGGTGATTCAGGGTCTTGGTGTGGGCCTTCAGTCGCCTTAGGTTGGAAAGGCTCCCATCGGTACAATATCGGATATAAATGCCGTCTTGTTCATCGAGGTCTGCCGTGGCCCTTTGGAGCATCATGCTGAAGAAAACTGTGAATAAAGTGGGTGCGAGAACGCAACCTTGTTTCACACCATTGGCTATCGGGAAGGGCTCAGAGAGTGCATCGCCATATCTGACTTGGCCGCGCTGCCCCTCATGTAACAGGATTATCATTTTGAGGAACTTGGGGGGACATCCTAATCGTTCCAAGATCTGCCACAGACCTTTTCTGCTCACAGTGTCAAAGGCTTTGGTGAGATCAACGAAAGTTACATAGAGACCCTTGTTCTGTTCCCTACACTTCTCTTGCAGTTGTCTGAGAACGAATACCATGTCTGTGGTACCTCTGTTGGCTCTGAAACCACACTGACTTTCAGGTAGAAGTTCTTCTGCGATAGCGGGTACCAATCTGTTCAATAGTATTCTTGTGAGAATTTTTCCAGCAATGGAGAGCAGAGTTATGCCTTGGTAGTTTGAGCAGTCTGACTTTACTCCTTTTTTCTTGTACAGGGTGATGATGATTGCATCACGGAGATCTGGTGGTAGTTCGCCTTGTTAACCAACAGCGCACAACTAGCTCGTGAAATTTAGCATGGAGCGTTTGGCCTCCATGTTTCCAGATTTCAGGCGGGATTCCATCGACCCCAGCTGCCTTGCTGGTTTTCATCTGCTGTATGGCCTTAAGGGTCTCTCTTGAATACAACATTGATTACTTGCCTGCACAAAGTGTCAGAAAAAATGTGGAAACAAAGCGCATGTATCCTTCAGTTCCCTTCTAGACATCCTGTTGGGTTCATCTCCTTTAGGTGAGCACTAGCTTATGCATCTGTCATGGAATGTAGACTATAGGAGGAAAGCCCAAGAGATAGCTGAAGTTTTATGAAGAAATACCTTCAGACTCACTTTATTTGCTACAAGAAAAAAGTAGCCAAGACTTTCAATTACTGTTTTCAACTTGATGTAAGTAAAGTCACTTAAAGTACCGGTTTTGTTTTTAAAGTACACTATACTTAGGTCTCTGTTGTCTTGGAAAATTCTTTGGGTCACTGAAGGTTTGTCCACACATTTTAAAAAATATTAATTATGATTTTATACAAATATTGTTTAATTTCTGAATGTATTAGGAAGTAGTTTTGGTAAATTAAGGAAAAAGAATTTTTTTTCTGTTTTTTCAAGATTCATGCTTGTTGAGGATTTTTAATTCACTGAATATAAATGACCCTTCTTAGTTGTTTTCCCTTTCAGTTACTCATTTACCACCATAAAGCTGCAACTACTAGGTGCAAGAGTTGCAAAGGAATTTTCAAAATAAAAAATAAAGACATAATCAGTAGACATACATTTATTTTAGATGCCATGAAAATAATTCAATACCTAATCAATTAACATACTCAGTTTTTCTGGATAGGGCTGTGCAGAGACATTAGGTTTTGGAACAGGATAATAGAGTAGAATGATGATGGTTTCCGGGTACTGAAAAGTTTTATTACACTGGGACTAGCTTAGAGGTAACCATTACTGTGCCTTGCCTTCATATCTGTAAGTGTGCAGCAGTGGATACCAAAAGTAATAGAGAGTCTAGAATTTTTGTCATATAGTTACTTTTTCCCTGATGTCATAAGATCAGAAGGAAGTAAAGTATAAATTTAATTCTGGATACTTACAATCAAGAACTATCAACCATTAGAGGACTACTGCTTTCTAATAAGCTCCAGTGTTACTTCCTGAAGATGTCTTAAGAGCTCTTACAGAAATCTGTGTAATACAAATGAAAAATTTGTTTAGAAATGGCGCAGAAGAACATTTTATCATTCTCTAATAACTCTATTTTGAAAATGGAAAACATTTTTCTATGATATACCACCCCCATTTGAAGAAATGTTACACTAGAAAGAAATTACAAATACCTCTTGTAATGAAAAATTCCTACTCGTTTGTCTCTCTGTACTTCTGAAGATTTTTTTTGTTTGTTTCCTCTTACTACACTCTTAAGGAGGGATATTTTGATTAAATAGCTCCCAAGATAAACACAATTACAATGCGGGATACTTGTGAATAGTTTATTCTGAAGTGCACATAGCTATTATACAGGTTACATAAAATATCTGTATTTCATAACATATGTTTCTATGAGGTCTCTATATGAGATGAGTATAACATTGATTGTCCCTGGCATCACTGAATTATAAATAATAAACTGAAAGCTAAATTGTTTATTAGTCATGGAACAGTTGTATGAACATTTTGGTAAGCTATGCTGTAATAGTCTCTAGAACAGAGAACATATTTGAAATTGAAATATATTTAACTGTGAATGGCTATCTTTAGATTAGGCTATCAGTAAAAGTAGACACAAAACAAACTCCTAATGTGAAAATGCTATAGTAAAAGAGATATCATATTCTTACTTAATTCATACACTAAAACCAGAAAAACAGCTTTAGAACAATTGAGGTATTAAATGCTGCTAGTAAGAAGCCTAGTATGGTTAATTAGTAACTTAAAACAAGGAAAGGCCATACACAACCTTCCATGTTGCTTACACTTGGGAATAAGTTGTTCTAGGAAAAAAAAATCAGCTGAGTTGAAACATCAGTACTGTAATATTTCAATATTCTGACAAAGACAAAAATGCAAAAGATGTAGTGGTATTTTCTCTGAAATAGATATTTACTTTTAAGAGCTTGTTTATTCATTTATCTACTTTTTTTTAATCTGCTTTACTGCCTTTGAAATTTTCAGTATCATTGCCATACTTTTCTCATGCCTATTTTCCTGCCTGCTTAAGGTAAACTGGTGGCTTATTTCTGCCAGATGTAGATTTTTTAAAGTAAATGTCACAAAGTTATATTTCTCTGTTGCCTGTTCAGTTAGTTTTCATACAAGAATAAAGAAACAGCAAACCAAATATCAATCAGTAGGGGGTGGGAAGTTAACATGAGAAAAAAATTTTGTAAAGAGATTTCTAAAAACTATAAAGAAATATATACAACTCTTAGGCACTATCAAATCATCTTTAATAATTCTTTTTATGTTTTTAGCTGTCAGTATGTAAACTCTTGACTGAACTTACAATTAAGACTATAGCAACAGATAAATGACAAAAAATGAGACTTCCAAGCTCACTCAGGAGGAAACATAAAAAATAATCTGATTAGTTAGCAGAAGAATCATTTTGTAAGATAACAGTGAAGAAAAGGCAATATAAAATACATTTTCATATCTAGAACCAGTGAATACGTTATTAGACTTACCTATTAGTCTTTATGGGAAGTGTTATGTTCTGCATTGTCCAAGTTAGAGTTGAATAATCTCTGTAAACTATATCATAGAATGGTTTGGTTTGGAAGGGACCCTAAAGACCAGCTAGTTCCAAGCTCCCTGCCATGGGTAGGGACACCTTCAACTACATCAAGTTGCTCAAGGCCCCATCCAACCTGGCCTTGAACACGTCCTGGCAGGGGGCATCCACAACCTCTCTGAGAAATTTGTTCATGTGCCTCACCACCCAATAAGAATTTCTCCCTTATTTCTAGTCTAAATCTACCCTCTTTCAGTTAAGACGGTTACTCCTCATCCTATCACTACACTCCTTGATAAAGAGTCCCTCCCCATCTTTCTTGTAGGCCTCCTTCAAGTGCTGGAAGGCTGCTATAAGGTCTCCCAGGAGCCTTCTCTTCTCTAGGCTAAACATTCCCAACTTTCTCAGCCTGTTCTCTTAGGGGAGGTCCTCCAGCTGCTTGATTGTCTTCGTGGCTCTCCTCTGGACCATGGTCCATGTCTTTTTAATGCTGGGAGTCCCAAGGCTGAACACAGTACTCCAGATGGGGTCTCCTAAAAATAGAATACACTTGACTTCACTAGTTATGTGAAGTATTGCTTTCCATTAATGTTGTGTCAATAATGGTTTCTGGTGAAAAAAATGTACAAAGTTTCATCTAGAAATAATAAAAATTTGACTTTGTTTCAGGTTTCTCATTTCAGACTATGGTTTAGTGTTGGAACATTCTAGAAGGAAAAATTGAAACATCTGGAGAACAATGAAAGGGATATTTCTATATCTTGAGAAGATACTTGTCTAAGTGATTTTGATAAATACAACTAAAATTTTAGGAAATGGAAAACATGTATCAATGGAGCAGTTCAGAAAGCAGTTCTCTATTTTTGTGTTGAATGGCTCCAGAAATTAAAACAAGTTACGGATTTTTATAAAAAGGGAAGAACTATGGGGGAAAAAAAAGTGTTTATAAATTTTCCTCATGTTTTCATTCTGGGCAAAGATCTAATCCGGAAGAAGACTGCACTCACACATCATAATCTATGCCTTTCTTTTTCTTCCTTCCTTCCTTCTTTCTTTCCTGCATTCCTTCCTTTCTTCCTGTCTATCTCACAATAAAGGATAAGCAAATTGAGTACTATGAAAATCTGATGCAAGCCCAAGCCTCATAGGAAAAAGAAAATCTGATTGTTTTTCCTACAGTCTTCCTAAATTTCTGGATATATGTATCTATGGTTCTTCTACTGTGGGTTAACCTGGCAGTACCTGTGCACTCTGAAGATGTGGCAGGTCCTGGCTGGTGACTCCACAGGGCTGCTGCATCTCAAACTCAGCCTTCCACACATGCTGCTCCCCATCACCACCCCAGCAGCTACTGTTTGCATTGTGTATTACTTCCCATAATTTGATTCTTGTGTAAGTCCTCAAAAATCACACAGTCCCACGGCATTATCTTTGACCTTCTTCAAATCTATGACCAGTTAGAAGGTGTCACTATAGTCAACAGGATTTCTGTCACAGTCCTGTCTCCAGACCCAAATGCATTACAAGTGTGAACGCAGTAACTGGTAGTGTTGTTTATGGCTACTTTGGTTTCCAACCCAGACTTGCTTCATCTACTCAGAGCTGGACAGACCTAGTCATGGTCTCCTATGTCTGCACAGAGGTTTTGGGTAGGCTTACCTTGTGACAGATGACGTGCACTAATTCAAGTCAGAACTTCCTGAAATAGAGGTAAGATGACAGAAACGTCACTGTTACATAAAGAGGAATCATATTTATTTCACGTATGGTAAAAATATCCCTTAACTTTTGAGACCGTTGCCTTTATTCCAAACTGAGATGAATAATGAAAGACTGCACATGGATAGTCACTCTCTGCTTGGCTAATCCAAGTTTGAAAGGCCCAACAAGAGTAAGCTTGTTTTTACTGTAATGTCCTTCAAGACATAAGATTTTTGAATATAGCTGAATGATCTTATTTACATAGCATCCTTCAAAATGCAGTGGCAGAGAAAGCAACAGGATTCTTTTCTCCCTCTGCAAGACTCACTAGCTTATGCAATTAAACCATTCACACACCGTTTGTAATGTTCATCTGTTACTGAAGTGTAATGTACCAGAACTCTTTGCTACCAGGAAAAGGAGCCAATAAAGGTTTTTCTTCTGTTACAACGAAAATATTTCTTAAGGGGAAAAAAGGGAAAATGAGAAATTAAGAATCCTGATTTCTTTCTCATGTCAGACCATAGCAGAAGAGATCTACTTCACTTTCACTGGTTCTTCACTGCTTTCCTTCTAACTCTTCATCATTTTCCTCCTTACCCTTATATTATCAAAGTCTCTTTTTACTTGACCGGACGAGAATACTGAAAAAAATCATTTATGGTAGGTCTAAATTACTGAACTGAGCCATAAGAGATAGTGCTTCAATCACTTAAGGAGTATTTGCTGTTATAAAACAGGGATATATCAAAGTTCGAAGACTCCTTTGAACAAAAATCACATGTAACTAAAATAGTTATGATCTTACAGTAGCTCTTTTTAATTTTTAATCTTTCTCTACTTCCCTATTCTGACTACAGTACCTTTGGGAGTACACTAAGGAGGAAACAGTTTACTTTATTCCCCTTCCTTTAGCTGTCTAACAGCTCCTTCAACACATCCCTCACTCCAACAGCTGTTCACCAGCATTTTTACTCCATTTCTGGTTTTGGTGATTTTGGAAAGGGAAGCTGAAAAAGTTTTTAACCTGGCTGACTTCTTTCTATCCTTTTTATTAATATTCCATGCATACATGACAGCGCCACCCTCACCTTCTATTGCTAAAGAGATAACAGTATTTAGCTGTGCTGACCGCAAAGCTAGCAACTGAGAGACTGCTGGTCCCTTTTTGACTTCCATTGAATCATTGAATGACCTTCAGTAATTTTCATATCTTTTCTGTGACTGATTTATTTTAAATGCATCTCTTTAAGCCAGGGCAAACCCCAGGAATATATGTGTGTATGTATCTATCTGTTTCTCTATGTGTAAGTGCATGAATACCGATAGCTCTATCTGTATCTGTACGCACACAGAGAAATATATATGCACATACATACATACACACATATACAAATATGTAATATTCATTATTAAATCAAAGGAACTATTAGTATGATCAACAAGATTATCCATTCCTGTCTCCATTGTAGGCTTCCAGAGGGGCTGCCTGGCCATGTTTGGCTATTGCAAATCAATATTCTATTCCTCAGTGGTATTGCTATTACATTGCAGTTAATTACTCCCCAAATAATTTTGCAATCTGACTGTACTGTTCACCATTGTAAAAAGAAAACAAACAAACAAGGAAGTTTAATAGAGTTCTACGCTGTGATAAGTTGTCAGTTTAACAAGGTGAGCAGTTATGAGTTGAGATTACCTATGAGATCATTAATGTAAGAGATTGTTCTTTTGTCCAAATATTAGTCTGGAAGGTTTTTCTTTCAGCATCAGTAAAAACAACAACAAAAGAAAACCTAGTGAACCTAAATGACACTAACCTTTTCTAGTTATTCCTTTTTAATGAAAGGAAGAACCAGCATGACCTTTTAGATTGTCTTCTGAGAATATCAATTAGATAGCTTAGATTGTTTTTTAGTATAGTCTAACGTCTATTGAAGAAGGATATTTTTCATCTTTCAACTAGTTTCTTCAGAAGAGAATGAATGATTTTGTTTTAACTGTATTTTCTGCAAGAGAAATTTTTTTTTTTTTGCTTATTTTCTCTATAATGCTGGCTATCTGTTACAAAATGTTTCTATGAAGGCCTAATGGCTTATGATCAGAAAAAAATTTAAAGTGCATGGTTTGCCAATTCTAATTCACCTGTAACTCTCTCTAAAAGGGTAAATCACAGGGTAAACATAGCATCGTCAGATGCTATAAATTAACAGTGAGGAACTAAAAGTTAAATGTGCCATTCTTCAGCAATATGACTGTAAGAATATCATTACATATTTATGTTAGATGATTGAGCAAGATTTGCAGAACTGTGCTTATATCCTTGCATCCCAAGAACTAAAAAATTAAGACTAAACTAAACTTCATCTTTGTACTGGGTAAACAGCCATCCCTGATTATCAAGGACAGAACAACTGCAAGTGACATTACTGAAATTCATTGTGTCCCTCCTGGCTGCTCCAGAAAAAATGTAATACCATCTCTCATGGGTGATGCAAGATCTGAATAGTCCAAGACACTCTCTTAATGTTAAGACATTCTTCAATGGTAACAAGAATAGAAAATGCTCATGCATAGAGCAATTGAGATTTTATAACTGGCAGTATTTAATGCTGTTTTAAAGTACCACATGTTTCATAATGTATAAGTAATGCCAATGAGTGATAGCCTTTTAAATTGTGTACTACAAATGACAGATACCTAGGTTCCCAACTTCTGTGTTTAGTGGTTGAAAATCCTGATTTACAGGATCTTAGACAAATATTTTCTTTTCCCTTTATCAATAAACACATACCTACATTCCAACTGTTTTTGTAAAGTTCTTCGAAGGTGACTAAAGAGAGAATGTTTGCTTTGTTTTGAAGAACAGATTTACTAGTAGTTACAATTTCTTCCTTTCTACTGACACTTTTTTCTCTTCTAAACCAATCGCAGTTTTCATAGTTTCTTTCATTTGTATCTAATGAGAATATCACATTTCAGTTTGTTTTCATTCAAGTTGCTAATTAATGACACATGAGAAAACACCTGCCTCCTTTGCAATGACCTCACTGTTTTAATGACTTATTCCGGATAATCCCTTTGTAATTTATTTCTCTCTAATGCTTTTTCACTTAGTTATTTTTGATCTTCTATCATGTATGGACGGTGTTCTTAAAGGCTAAGACCCCCAGCTAGGGTTAAACATATGGTCCCCCCAGACATCTTTTGTGAATTTCCATAGTTCTCTTGAGGTAGGGTTTATTTCAGTTCACTTTAGACGCCTAACTGGAATCAATGGAGGCAGATGGATAGAATGGATAGAAGATCCAGGGGGCAATTTGCCCTGAATTAATTAATGATTTAAGATAGGAAATATTATTTTTGTTTAAAGGTCTCTCTCTCTTCCTGTTGATGCTGAGAAAACATATTTGTGACTGACCGGACTTTTAAATAACTGAAATTTTCACTATAAGGGTGATGAGGCACTTGAACAGGTTGCTCGGAGAAGTTGTGGATGCCCCATCCTTGGAAGTGTTCAAGGCCAGGTTGGACGGGGCTTTGAGCAACCGTGGCAGGGTGTTTGGACCTAGATCATCTTTACGGTCCCTTCCAACCAAAAACATCCTATGATTCTATTATTCTACAGCTTTCATCCTTCAGGTTAGCTTCTTTTTACAATGAACAAGATTATTGATAAACAACGTTCTTCCAGCTTGGAATCAAAAGATTAAGAAGATATTTTGAAAAAAGATTAATAACTTACGTCTCAGCTACTCATCTATTAAATGGTGATATTTTTCCCTACTAGCACAAAAGAATAGTTAAAGAAAATTTATAATTATTAGGCAATCGGAATTACAGTAAGAAAAGATGTAAAAACACCTTGATATGCATGACCTAATTTCTTCTAAGATTATTTTTTTGAGTTTATTTCTAACCTCTTTTTAATAACTGTTCTATCCTACTACCTCCCATTTCCTACTTGCAGTAAGATTTTAACATCAAGCAAAGTTTACATAAAACATTTTTTTAATCATAAAAATGTATTAGTAGATCTTATGTAGATCTCTCCGAAAGTAATGCCTCCCATTAATGACCACAGATACAAAGAGCACAATAACACTATTTGATAGAGCACATTCTCAGCTACAAAACACTGTTTTTTGACACAGTCCCCACCACTGGCTGTGCATTTTCACCAGCAATGAACAAGAGCCTGCGTGACGCACTCGTAAAAATCTGCATCAGCAGAGGTGACCCACAGTCACTGTCACCACTGCTGGAATGCACCACCCACCCCCTCACTGTGCTGATACCCACTGTTTGGTCTCTGTAAACGTTCAGCAGCATTGATGAATGTCAGTGGGTGCAATTTTTGACTCGTGGAGGAATTCAGTTACTCCCCTTTGCTTCATACTCACTCCCATGTCAGACACCATGTTGCCAGACGCCTCCTCTGCTGCCATCTGCTGCACAGGAACAAAATTTAATGGAATATTGGCAGGAAGGTTCAACCTCTACCACCACATCACCAACATCCACCTCTGACGTCATGGGCCAACATAATAAAATAGGAGGCATTACTTTCGGTTGGCCCTTGTATTTTTGTGTCTTCAGAAAATATTCTATTTTCTTATTAACTAAATTCACCACTGTGATGTCGTATTTGGATATTTTTATTAGTGTTTTTTCCTTTGTTTACTTTTGTTATGAAAAATTTCTTCATTTTGTCTAGATAAGTCATTCAAATATATCTGGAAAATATATATGAGAATCATAATGTTCACCCAGCATTATTCTTGAAACATCTAGTGAAATATTTCTCATGGTCACATCAGTTATGTTGTAGGAAACATCCAGTTGACATTATGGTGCATATCCAAGGTAAAGGAGAAGGTTGGACATTTCAGTTGAAGGTTGCATTTAAAAAAGCAAAATAATAGCATTTTTATAAAATCAGAACTGAAATGAAGTGGTGGATTCTTCTTTTCAGCTTACTTAGCTGGGCTTTACAAAATGTTCAAAAATGATGGTAGTATGTGAATATGTTCTGATGAATGTACATTCAGAAAGTTACTGAATAATTTGTCATACAGGGTTTCTTTAGCTTTGTGATACATAATATATATTTACTATAAAACTAAAAGGTGTTGTCTAACAAAATTTTAAGGAGGAAAATTTCATGTTGTATATAGGTACTTCTGTCTTTTTAAAATTTTGTGTTCAGCACTCCTGATCAATATTTTTTTTTTTAATAGAAGCCCTCCCTATGTCTTCGAGTGAAAAAAAAACCCAACAGGGTTCAACACAATAGAAAACATTAATCTCATGTCCTGATACCCGACAGAAGGTTCAAAACCTGAAAAAAAATCCCAACCCAGAACACGACAAAAAAGAAAATCCACCATCATCCATACGTCTCTATGTTTAGGTGAAAGTACTGAAAATGAGGACTTACATAGCTACATTTAGCCTTTTTTTGTGTTTGTCATAGCTCACCCTGCTTCAAGATTTGTGCCATGCATTGAAAAAAAGACGACAAGCAAATAATCATGATACACAGAGAAGAGATTTCATGTAAAATTTTATTAGATGTTAGAAAATATTAATAAAGGGGTTTCATTTCATTCAGTTTGAAGACCGAATACAAAATTTCATTTCCATTACTAATGGAGAAATATTCTAGCCTTTGAAAAGAACAAAGTATATCAGACTTTAAAGATGTCTTAAGACTTTAAGATAATTTTTATCATCTTTGTTTACCTGGAATTTCAATGTCTAATGAAGTTGTCTGTCTTGTTATTTCTTCAGTTTTGAAGGAAACTTCTTCAATATTTTAAGCTACTGCTCTTCAGCAAATTCAATACTGAGTGTAAATGCAATCCCATCACATCTGCAGGCATACCTAGAAACAGGTGTTATTAAATCGATGTACTAAATTACCCATTAAAAAACTGTGAGGGAATGTGGAATGTGAGAGCATTGGCTACATTTAGGTTATCCAATGAAGGACCTTTCCAGTTCAAAGGGAGATAAATGAAACAGACAGAGACACAAATCTAATAGACAAGTGATAAGGGAGAAAACAACTGAAGACAAAAACTCTTGAAATGATAATTGATGGTCCATTAAGAAACCCCAGGCTTAACTTTGGAGATGGTCAACCTGGACTGTGCAGCAAGGAGTGGGAGGCAGGAGAACTCAAGTATTAAGGATATTTGACGGGGTCTGTGGCACTGTGCAAAACTTACCGAGGAATGTTTAAGGAAAGTTCAAAAAGAGAGAAAAAGGAGAGACCAGGGACTAAAAAGGGAGGGGATATTGATAAGAGGAGGGATAAGAGGGGTCAGTTGTATGTATGTAACAGCCAGTCAGTATGTTTTCTGACCAAGCGTTATGTCTAATCATCACAGTCTATCCTTATTAAATCTTTCTTAACTATATCTCTGTGTCACCTCACTCTTTGTCCCATGTGTGAGTACTCAGACAGCAACTGGAGAAACTGTTAGTGAATTCAGAGCTAGCAACTGGAGTGACACCAAGGGTAACAGGATCTGTAAGTCCATGGTGCCAGCAACTGGAGTGGAAGAGTGGGTCACAGGGTCTGTGTACCTGGGTGTCAGCAAGTGGGGAGGAGAGGAATGTGTATTTTTCCCAAACCTGGTGTGTGGGTGTGGGAGGCGGGATTGCATCTAAATTGATAGGAAGGATTTCAAGCTGGACCAGGTGTCATAAGACAACCCAGGTCCAGGCAGGGTTATGAGGCAGGAAGAGGGCTCATGGTGGTGTCTGGGAGGATGCACAATGAACTTTGAAATGAGCGCGTGGATGTGTGTTTGCTAGTGAACATCAAGCTGAAACAGTCAGTGAGTAGGACACCCGTGACATAAGAGGGCTCAGGATCCTGGCAGATTTGTTAGGCAGAGGGACTGTGCTGCTGTTTGCTGGATCCACAAGCATATGTATACCTGTGAACCTTGAGAGTGAGTGGATAAGTGAGTGCGTGCGTGTATTTTCAATAGTAATCTTTAGTGCTGATCAGCTGGAGAGGAGGAAAGGTGCTAGGCTATTTGTACTTATGTTTTAGGGACTTGGTTATCTGTACTTGTGTTTTATGTAAGTCCTGGTGGTGACATAATTGGGGATTGTTAAACGCAGTACCCTGTCCGTGGCTGTCATTGTAGCCAGCGGTGTCAGTGTCCCCTGTGTGTGCAGGAGTATGTCTCTGGGATACATGCTCAGCCTCGCTACTGGCTGAGCCTCCAAATGAGAAAGAAGCAGCTGCATCCATCATCCTGGGAGAGATACTCCTGGGCCTCCAGGGCACCAGACTGAGCTCCAGCGGCACCTGGGCCCAAGAACCTGCCAGAGCCAGAGGCCTGGAAACATCCCTCAGCAGAAACATGTCTCAGGCTCACATCTATTACAAATGCTTGAATTATTCCTGTATGGCAGAGGCACTATGGTTTCATTTCATGATCAATATTCTAAGCAAATATTCACCTGTTCTCTTATTTGTTGAAATTAAAAGCCATTCATAAAAATAATTTCTGTAAAATTTTTTTTAATTAAGTCATTTGCATTGCCTTATGACACTGTCTTCACACTTGATAGAAGACAGAAGCTGAATAAGCATAATCTTTTTAATAATTTTAATAAGTTCTTCTAAGTATTACTGATGATTAAATTACGCGAAGTCTGGCACGTTTTGTAAAGGCGTATTGTAAAAGTGATGTTACCCTGGAATAAATTATTGTGAGATGTGTGTCATTAGGCATTCAGCATACGCGAAGGAAGTGTTTCTAGGTATCATGTTAATCCAGGTCAAGGAAGGAAAATGAAGGTCAAGGAGGCAAAGCCTTGAAAGCTTTTTAAGACACAAATTATTACAGTGAGGTCAACAGGAGTTGCAAAGTGAGCAATGATAGTTAGGAGAGCATTTCCTGAACAAGAAGCAATCATTATAAGATCTTTGTGGAAAGAAGGCTAAATTATTCTTCACAGGCATCAATCATTGTAATATTCCTGACAATTCTTAGTATAATTACCATATTGCACTTACTTGCTTCTTTTTCTATAAAGCAGAAAGAAAGGATATTTGGTGGTGGTTCTGGAATGAAACACTAGTGTCATTTTCACAGAGAACAGGAAGTGGAAAATGAGTACTTTGAAGAACGATGGAAAAAGCACAACAGGGCACATACATATCCGTAACCAAAACAGATGAATATTATCTCCTCCTCTAACAGACATTTTTTTTTTCTTTTTGTTCTTCTGTATATTGCAAGCCAAGATTGTGGATGTGATGAATGTGATTCCAAAAACCATCAAGCAAAGCACATTGCTTACTTAACAAGAATTTTAATACCATGTTATTTTAAGAAAATGTAAATAAAATTTTAAAACTTTTCTTTTTTTGGTGATCAGTTTAGTCCAAACTTCTTGCATAGCTTACATGAGTTTATTTTTATTTTCATGTGGCCCAAAGTTCTGTGTCCCCCATATATGTAAACAAAGACGCTAAATTTAAAGACATGAAGAGCAAATCATGTCATGTATTAGGTCATTCTACTGCTAGATTCACTTACAGCTGAATAAAAAGATGATGAATTTTGAAGAAAAATATTAACTTTCTAAGACTGTAAGGAAGCTCTTAAAAATATAATAGGTTTTTTAGGTCTTTTTTAATTTTATTATAGATTTGACAGGTGATAGTAAATAAGAACAAAATATATAACAGATAAGGCAAAAGACAACATAACTTCTCTGTTCTTTCATAATAAGAAAGTCCTTTAAGATATGCAAAATGCTTATGACAGTTTACACTGTTCTATCTTGATAAATTTTAGTATCAAAACTGTCTGACTTTTAAAGGCACAATTTGGCATAATTTTAAAGAAATAAAAAATAGTAATTTGTATTTTCAGCTGCATTATTCAGTTGCTGAAATAAGGCAAAAATATTATTCAGAGATGATTAAGATACCCATTTTCTTATAAAATTTTATTAAATTGTGAATATTTCTAATAAGGTAAAAAATTGTCGCTCTTCGGAGGGATATTGAAAATGTACCATACTGAGATCTCTATTTGGGCTTAATTTAAACAAAATTTTTAAGGTTATCAGGAATTCATATATAGACTTCAGATAATAATGATTGCTAAGTACAATCATAGCCATTAACAATGTAAATATCAGAGAACATTATGTTCATTAGAGAAATAAAACTGAGTTTTCTGAAATCATAATTAATTCATTGAGGACTTTTTGCAGCTGTCTTAAAGAGGTAATGCCTTTCTGTTTGGATGAGTAGTGTCATGCAAGTGCCACATTGGCAGATTTTGCTAACAAATATGCTTGTATTTTAATTTCTGATTTCTCTACTCACTCATTTTGTTCCTGTTTGGTTACAAAATAGAGCTTAATAAATGAACATTAAGACCACGTTCTACCCATTAATGCAAAACACAACAAAGATTAAAAGGTTTTGGGGGTTTTCGTTGGTTGGTTTTTTCTTTTGTAAGTAGCAATCTTACAAGAGCTTCAGAATTCTCAACATGAAATATGAAGAATTTCTTCTAAGGCGAAGAGTGCAAAAGGAAAATTTAATCTTATGGGTTTGGGGGTGGGGTTTGGTTTAATTATTTTTGTGGTTGTTGTTTGTTTGGGTTTTTTTGCTTGAAACCTTTACCTCCATACCCACAATCCACAGCTATATCTTTCTGTCGAATAACAAATACTAGTTATCCCTCTAAAGCTTATCTCACAGCTGTAACACATTATGGCTGTATTCGACCTAATCTATTAATGTTGACAGGATGATGTTTTAGAGAACATGAAAAGAGTTAAAACCAACCTAAAAGCAGTGCTTCATGTGTCCCAAATCTCCAGATCTATGTCACTAGTGGGATAGTTCAGAAATAAATCATCCTCCAAATTCCATATTTTTTCAATATTTTCCTGCCTAAAACTAAAATTAGAAATATGTTCAACAAGGCTGTAACTACCTTGATTTTTTTTACTCTAAATTGGAACAAAATGCTATTTTTTTTCTTTTTTTTAACCCAAAATTTCTGTAATGAAAGGACAGAAAAATGCTTGCCAATTATGTCTGAATTTGGTGTTATGCTCATATAAGATTAATGTAGAAATGCATTACTTTGATAGTTTAAATGTATTACACCAAAATAACAAGTTGAAACAACATATTTCAAAGTTATTTAATGAAGCAAGGATATGAGACAAATCGATTGTATTCTTTTCACCATTTTAAAAATCAATATATTTATGTGAAATGCTGCTTTATCAAGAAAATTACATGTATCGATCAAATTTAGTACTATTTAATTCTGCATTAATCTCAATAATTTTTTAGCAGTGCTGTCTAGTGCACAGGACATTGGAGCAGAAATTAGGAGAAATGCATATTTCTGTATTTTTTACCACTTCTTTTTTGTATAAGAATACAATCCATCAAAGTACCTTTCTTTCGCTTGATACTCTTTGTCTCTGTTTGCTTTCCAAAATAATTGTGGCAAAGAACCCTTCTCCCTCTATTTTTGTACAGCAGTTACAACAGTGCAAAGTACTCAAAGTACAGTACATATAATGCATATACAAATATCACACAATTGACTTTGATTTGTCAGAAGTACAGCAGGATTTTGTCTTCATTTTTTTTACCCTTCATGAGTGCTTAAAATTCATTCAGTGTATTTAAACATTTTGAATTATTCCTTTCAGTATTTGAAGTCCTGTGTTATGAAAGAATGTCTCATAAACAAGCTCTCAAAAATCTTTTCTCAGCATATTTCTGTCCCTCTAGTTGCTTCTCTCTGTTAGCTGTTGTGGTCTGTTTGACAGAACCATTAAAAGCTGAAAGGCTCTGGTGGATACTCTCTGTTATATTCTTTCATGACATACTTCTAAATCCTTCTAAAAATTCTCTAAAAGAATCAGAGACTATGAAGGAGCAAATACTGTCTTTTTAATGGATCTGTATATGGTCAGTCCTTTCATGTAGTTTTTCCTGTGATTCTTTAAATTACTTTTTATATGAGACTGCATAATTTTAAAAAATTAACAACTTTTTTGAGGGAGGGACTATTCAATATTTAAAGGCACCCAATGGAGAATAAAGACTTATTTAAAGTAGAACCATAGAAATCTAAATACTAGGTACCAAGAAATAAAAAACCATTAGTTTAGCATCAAGTAGAGTTATGGAAGATTAATTTAGACCATAGATTTGTTTAAAATCTTAACAAATAAATCTCAAATTATTATTTGTTTATCATTTAACAACTGAGCAATTAATGTAAGCAAATTTCCTGTGCAAATGAGAGCTTTTGTTCAAGGTTTCAATAAAACTAATAATGACTTTTGATTAAAGTTAATTAAATTTTAGATGAAAATTGAACAGCAGCATTCTGAGTCATGTTAATGGAATTTGAGAGATAGATGTGTTTCTTTTTGTTTTATCAGCTCTCTTCTCTTTGAACTGTGTACTCACATTTTGAAAACTGGAAATAACTCTAAATATTTTATTTGAGGAGAATTTTGGTTTGATTTGGGATTTTTTTTGTTTTGGTTTGTTTGTTTGCTTGTTTGTTTGTTTGTTTGTTTGTTTTGTCCAAAACAAATAAAACAAACTCCCCCCCGCCCCGCAAATCATTCTGATAAAGAAAATAAATCCTTTTTTTGTTTGTTTGTTTTGTGAATTGAACTTCATTCCCTTGCCATCTAAACAAAAAATGTTATATGTAACTTCAATGGATTACTATCCGCTATACAGATTTGTTTGTTCAGACTTCGTGGCTTCTTATTTAAGAACTATCAGTATCTTTAACACAAACCTTTTACTAACTCTAGCTGTTTTATTTGTTCCTCTTTTTATGTATAATCATTTACCTTTGCCATGAAATGCACTTTCTTTTGTGATTAAACTATTGGGTAAGAGTTTCTGTCCTCAGGTGTGACACACATATTTCAAGAATGTTTTCAAGTGGCACATGAAATCACCTAATCAGATTAAATAGAATTTTAGGATAAAGTTCTTGCTCCATGAACATCAGTTCAGTTTGTGTTACCATTTAATTTATTTTCACACCTATTATGTAACTTGATCAGATATTTTTTATCTTTCTGCTTTCCTAAATATAATATATTTTATTCAGAGATTGAATGATACCTTGTAAATAACAACTGGGTTTTGGAGTTCCCTTTACTTGCTTCTATTTGTCTTCTTTTAGCACTAATAGGGCATAAGACCAGCTAAGATAAAGACCAGGCATAAGACCATATGGACAAATATATTTAAGTGTCTAATACCTATTTTACTTCCTATTGGAAACCGGTGCCTTTAGTCCCATGGCAAGTAGAACAAGGTGTCACCAGTTGGCCAAGACTGGCCAATTACGGGATGAACTCTCTCTAATTAGCCCTCCTCCTGTTCCAGGAGAAAGGGTTAAGAAAAGAGATAAGAAGAAAAAAAAAGTTGTAAGGCCTCTGTTAAGTTTAGGAAACTAAAACAGTTTTAATAACAATAGAAAGATCATCATCATGGCTTGGCTTCGCGGACGAAGATTTGGGAAGGGCTTTGCCCACGCTTATTGCAAGCTCGCTGATGGCTGAAAAGGCCAATGCGGGATTTCGTGCCTTGCCTGTCGCTACAGGGTTTTGCAAACGTGAGTACACCCTTCAAGCCTGCGCGGTGGATTTTTTAGGTGAGGCGCAGCGTGCGCGAGACTGGCCCCACCCTTTACACCTGAGGTTCATCTGCCAGGGCCGAGCGAGCTTGGACGGTGACAGCGAAGTCCTCAGGGCGTAGGTTTGGTTAGAGTATCCTTCTCTTAGATGGATGGCCTTACAGGGCTAAACGAGCTCCATCTGCCCGGGTTTGGAGTTAGAGTTGTCCTTCTCCTAGGATGGTTGCCCGAAGGCTAGTGAGCCCATCCTGCCCGTGGACACACTTTGTCTGACCCTTCAGTTGAGACCTGTCTGGCTTGGGAGACCCTACCGGAGGCATATGCCACCACCAGCATAGCTCTCAACTTCACAAGGGCACGCAAGCTCTTTCCCCACGGCAAGGGGGTGCCCGTGAAAGAGAATAGAAAGATATTATGTACAGAAAAACCAAGAAATTAACGAGTTTATACAGGATTAGATCTGGTGCAGCGAGGCGGGTGGGGAACACTTAAACCATGGTTAAAGAAACAGCAGCAATAAAAAGCTACCAGTCAGTTCAATGGCAGCCTGGAACAAAGTGGCAGTAGAGATCGTGGCAGGCGGCAGCACCGAGTGGCGCAGGACACGGTGGGGCCCTATAATGGAGTGTCGGTAGAGATCATGGCAGCGGCAGCACTGAGCAGTGTGGTGGGCAGTGCATGGGGAGGCCCCAGAGTGGAGTGGCAGTAGAGATCAGGGCAGCGGTAGCACCAAGTGGCAGGTTTGAGCGTGGGCGAGAAGGGGGATTGCAGCAGCTCCACTGGCAGGTGAAAAAGAGCGTGGATTTCATTTACACACCATTTTTAAAGAAACTGTGGCATGCCAAAAAACTCCCCAACCAGTGAGATGCGCTGATGTACATGAGAGGAATACACCACTGGCTGTTCGATGTGTCCATCACAAACAAACCAACCCTGTTTATCCTAAACCAGGACACAAGGTACGTGAACAGCTCCGCATATGTGAACTTCACCTGATGTGGCTGATGACTTAGAGTTCTCTGGTGTTGCCCTTTGTCCAGTTGTTTCACAACCAATAAGTTTGTTCTTCTTCTCTGAACAGCCACATCTTGAGAGAAACTAGCTGGAAGTATGTGTAAGTTTTCAGCAAAAATCCTCCTAGTATTCATGACTTCCTGTGGAATCACAAAGAAGTCTGTGTGAAGTGGCTAGACTGCAGAAAAGGAAATTTACAATCTGTGGCAAACTGCATTCTAATGTCTAATGTTCTTCTCCATACAACACTATACATTTTTCATTATTAGGATATATAGTTCATCAAAATTAGCTTCTCTGAAGTTTTAAGTATTAGTTTCTGACTTAATTCCCTAAGATCATCCCTTACAATACCCTAATGTGTTCTAGTAAATCAATACTTTTTGTTTTCTTTTAAAGATTAATGTTTGTCTAATACTACAATAATGTAAAAGAGGAAAATGTGCACACTTTCATTAAAGACAATGCATACAAATTAAACAGCCTCACAATGGCTGATATTACTACACTTACCCTTTTTTAAAATTTAACACATTGCTACAGAATCATACAATCACAGAATCAGCTGGTTGCAGGAGACCTTTAAGATCATCGACTCCCAACTGCTCATCGTGTACTGCCAGGGTCCCTAAACCGTGTCCCTCAGCACCACATCCACACGGCTTTTAAACACTTGCAGGGATGGGGACTCTACCACCTCCCTGGGCAGCCTGTTCCAATGCTTAATGACCCTCTGAGTAAAGAAATTTTTCCTGATATCCAACCTAAATTTCCCCTGATGCAACTTAAGGTCATTTCCTCTCATCCTGTCATTTGTAACATGGGAGAAGAGACTGACCCCAACCTCACTACAGCCTCCTTTCAGGTCGTTGTAGAGAGCAATCTCTTTCATGGGCACCCCCTTGCCGTGGGGAAAGAGCTTGAGTGCCCTTGCGAAGTTGAGAGCTATGCTGGTGGGGGCATATGCCTCCGGTAGGGTCTCCCAAGCCTGACAGGTCTCAACTGAAGGGTCAGACAAAGTGTGTCCACGGGCAGGATGGGCTCACTAGCCTTCGGGCAACCATCCTAGGAGAAGGACAACTCTAACTCCAAACCCGGGCAGATGGAGCTCGTTTAGCCCTGTAAGGCCATCCATCTACGAGAAGGATACTCTAACCAAACCTACGCCCTGAGGACTTCGCTGTCACCGTCCAAGCTCGCTAGGCCCTGGCAGATGAACCTCAGGTGTAAAGGGTGGGGCCAGTCTCGCGCACGCTGCGCCTCACCTAAAAAATCCACCGCGCAGGCTTGAAGGGTGTACTCACGTTTGCAAAGCCCTGTAGCGACAGGCAAGGGACGAAACGGCAGGTGGAAAGGTGTCACTGGAAGCCGCAGACCCAACCCTGCATGCAGGCGGTTCAGGACTTTGGTCGCTTGAGACTGACCCGGGAGATGGCAGTCTCGTTCGGCAGCATCCTGAATGACCAAGCAGCCTTTTTCAAGGAGAGCACTGCTTGCTCCACATGGAGAGGGGCCTAGAAAAGGTGGCCTAACCAAAGCTCATCTCCCCTTCCAATCCGGTTGGCTAGCCGCGGCCAACGGACATCTTCTTCTGCGGTCAACCAAAGACAAAGAGACAAAGGCATACACCTGCCTCCAAAGGTGTGTCCAAATTGACACTCGCATGTTGGAACATCAGAACCATGCTCGATACAGCAGACAGTGGGCGTCCTGAACGCCGTTCTGCTATAATTGCTCACGAACTGTCACGACTCAACATCGACATTGCTGCTCTCAGTGAAGTTCGCCTTCATGAGGAAGGCAGCCTTAAAGAACATGGTGCCGGCTACACACTGTATTGGTCAGGCAAACCCAAAACCGAAAGTCATCATTCCGGAGTTGGCTTCATGATTAAAAACTCCATCGCCTCTAAACTTGAAAATTTGCCAACAGGTCATTCCGATCGCATTATCTCCTTGCGCCTCCCGCTACACAACAAGCAACATGTTGTTCTCTTCAGCATATATGCCCCAACTCTCCAAGCTGACCCTACAGAAAAAGACAAATTCTACACCGATCTGCGCCGCCTTACTCAAAAGGCTCCTGCAGATGATAAGATCATAATCCTTGGTGACTTCAACGCCCGAGTAGGTAAGAACTCTGAAGCCTGGAAAGGAGTACTAGGCAAGCATGGAGTTGGAAACTGCAATGACAACGGTCGCCTCTTGCTAGAGTTTTGTGCTGAGCAACAGCTTACCATCACCAACACTATCTTCCAGCAGAAAGACAGCCTGAAGATAACCTGGATGCATCCTCGATCTAAACACTGGCACCTCATTGACTATATCTTAGTGCGCCAGAGAAACGTTCGCGATGTCTGTCACACCCGAGTGATGCCTAGTGCAGAATGTCAAACAGACCACCGCCTTGTGCGCTGCAAACTCAACCTCCACTTTAAGCCCAAACCTAAGAGGGGCAGCATTCTGAGGAGGAGGCTCAAAGTTAACAATCTTCAAACAGCTGCACTGAGAGACAGCTTCCAGGCAAACCTTCAAACTAGGCTTGAAGACCGTCCCATAGACTCTTCTCCTGAAGCGCTTTGGCAACATATTAGAAATAGCATCCTGCAGTCCTCCGAAGAATTCTTAGGGTTCTCCACAAAGAAGAACAAAGACTGGTTTGATGAAAACAATCCAGAGATCCAGGAATTGCTGGCAAAGAAGAGATCTGCTCACCAAGCACACCTCGCTCAGCCATCTTGCCATGTAAGAGAAGCAGCCTTTCGTCTTGCATGCAGTAAACTCCAACAGAAACTTCGAGACATCCAGAACGAGTGGTGGCTCAACCTAGCAAAAAAGACTCAACTATGCGCAGATTTGGGTGACCACAGAGGATTCTATGAGGCTCTGAAAGCAGTGTACGGACCCACACACCAAGTTCAAAGCCCCCTACTCAGCGCAGATGGCCAAACGCTTCTCACAGACAAAACCTCCATCCTGAATCGATGGTCTGAACACTTTCAAACTCTCTTCAGTGCCAACCGTGTAGTCCAAGACTCAGGAATCCAGCTCATCCCAAAACAAACGGTGAAAAATGAATTGGATATAGCCCCTACTATGGGAGAGACCCTTAAGGCCATACAGCAGATGAAAACCGGCAAGGCAGCTGGGGTCGATGGAATCCCCCCTGAAATCTGGAAACATGGAGGCCAAACGCTCCATGCTAAATTTCACGAGCTAGTTGTGCGCTGTTGGGAACAAAGCGAACTACCACCAGATCTCCGTGATGCAATCATCATCACCCTGTACAAGAAAAAAGGAGTAAAGTCAGACTGCTCAAACTACCGAGGCATAACTCTGCTCTCCATTGCTGCGAAAATCCTCGCAAGAATACTATTGAACAGATTGGTACCCGCTATCGCAGAAGAACTTCTACCTGAAAGTCAGTGTGGTTTCAGAGCCAACAGAAGTACCACAGACATGGTATTCGTTCTCAGACAACTGCAAGAGAAGTGTAGGGAACAGAACAAGGGTCTCTATGTAACTTCCGTTGATCTCACCAAAGCCTTTGACACTGTGAGCAGAAAAGGTCTGTGGCAGATCTTGGAACGATTAGGATGTCCCCCCAAGTTCCTCAAAATGACTATCCTGTTACATGAGGGGCAGCGCGGCCAAGTCAGATATGGCGATGCACTCTCTGAGCCCTTCCCAATAGCCAATGGTGTGAAACAAGGTTGCGTTCTCGCACCCACTTTATTCACAGTTTTCTTCAGCATGATGCTCCAAAGGGCCACGGCAGACCTCGACGAACAAGACGGCATTTATATCCGATATCGTACCGATGGGAGCCTTTTCAACCTCAGGCGACTGAAGGCCCACACCAAGACCCTGAATCACCTTGTCCGCGAGCTGCTTTTTGCTGACGATGCCGCCCTTGTTGCCCACACACAAGCAGCTCTGCAGCGCTTAACATCCTGCTTTGCAGAGGCGGCTGAGCTTTTTGGGCTGGAAGTCAGCTTGAAGAAGATGGTAGTTCTCTACCAACCAGCACCACAAGATGATTACCATCATCCCCACATCACCATTGGCGAGTCAGAGCTTCAGTCAGTCCAGCAGTTCAGCTATCTGGGTAGCATCATCTCCTCAGATGCCACGATCGACAAAGAGATAGACAACAGAATAGCAAAGGCAAACAGAGCTTTCGGAAAACTCCATAAAAGAGTCTGGTGCAATAAACACCTGAAGAAAAGTACAAAGATCAGTGTCTACAGAGCCGTGGTACTGTCTACTCTTCTGTACGGGTCTGAATCATGGGTCATCTACCGCCACCATCTGCGACTCCTTGAACGCTTCCATCAGCGCTGCCTCCACACAATCCTAAACATCCACTGGACTGACTACGTGACTAATGTTGCTGTCCTTGAACAGGCAGATGTCACCAGTATTGAGGCCATGTTGCTGAAAACACAGCTGCGTTGGGCAGGGCACGTCTCCAGGATGGCGGATCACCGCCTCCCTAAGATCGTGTTCTATGGTGAACTTGCCACCGGCTGCCGCAAGAGAAGAGCTCCAAAGAGGAGATATAAGGACTCCCTGAAACAACACCTCAGCCTAGGCCATATTGACCACCATCAGTGGTCCAGCCTGGCCTCCAATCGGGAGATTTGGAGACACACCATACATAACGCTGCTATCTCCTTTGAGAGCACGCGTAGAATCAAGCTCGAGGAGAAAAGACAGCGCAGAAAGAACCGTGCCTCGACTATACCACCCAAGGAGACCCTCCGGTGTGCTCTTTGCAACTGGTCTTTCCTATCCCGCATTGGCCTTTTCAGCCATCAACGCGCTTGCAATAAGCGTGGGCAAAGCCCTTCCCAAATCTTCATCCGCGAAGCCAAGCCATGAGAGAGCAATAAAATCTTCTCTGAGCCTCCTCTTCTCCAGACTAAACACTCCCAGTTCCCTCAGCTGCTCCTCATAAAGATAGGTTCTCTAAACCCTTCACTAGTTTTGTTGCCCTTCTCTGGACACGCTCCAGCACCTCAATGTCCTTCTTGAAGTGAGGGGCCCAAAACTGAACACAGTATTCAAAGTGCAGCCTCACCAGCACTGAGCACAGGGGAACAATCACTTCCCTGCTCCTGCTGGCCACACTATTGCTGATACAAGCCAGGATGCCATTGGCCTTCTTGGCTGCCTGGGCACGCTGCTGGCTCATATTTAGCTGGCTGTTGACCAGTACAGCACCAGGTCCTTTTCTGCTGTGCAGCTTTCCAGCCACTCTTCCCCAAGCCTGTAATGTTGCAGAGGGTTGTTGTGGTCCAACTGCAGGATGTGGCACTTGGTCTTGTTGAGTTTCATACAATTGGCCTCAGCCCATCGATCCAGCCTGTCCAGATGCCCCTGTAAATCCTCCCAACCTGCAGGCAGATCAACACTACCTCCCAACTTAGCATCATCTGCAAACTTGCTGAGGGTGCACTCAATCCCCTCATCCAGATCATTGATAAAGATGTTGAAGACGACAGGCCCCAATACTGAGCACTGCAAATCTTACATCATTCTTGAAGGAGTCTTACCCAGTATGTAGAATGTTTGGGTCACAATTTTTTTCTTTACTCATTTAATAAAAACACCCTATGAAGTCTGAAATTGGAAAGCTGCACAGAGAGACAATTATTAGCTTTATTTATTCATCTCTTTCTCAAAATCACTTCCATAGTATTAACATGTTTCTGAAGAGTTTCAGATTTCCCAATTATAAACAACTGAAGCTGTATTAGATAAAATAGTTTATATTGGTTATAACTTGTTTAAAGATGATAGATTAAGGGAAATTTGAGATTTTGCAGTTAAATTGGGTATTTTTAAAAGAATTTGTTTTCTTTTTCAGAAAAAAAAATTATAAAATTCTTTCATAGTTCTAATCGTCAACACATTTCATTTAGGACACTGAGTGCTTAATAAAACAGATTGACCTAATGTCTGTTAATTGATAATTTATTTGCATTATAGATCTTGAGTTCTATGTGCTGTTTACTTGATACATTTATAGTTTGGCCCTTCATGTTCTTCTGCTCATCGTTCGTAGATTTCTTTCTCTAGACAGATTCCTTGTTTTCTAACAACATGGTCAAAACATTTTAAACTTCTTTCCCTTGATTGTATTGATCAGTCTCCAGAGGCATCACTCCTGTCAGAAGAGGTGGGATTTGCTTGCCTGAAAAGGCAACAAGGGTATTCTGCCTTCCCATTCAGTGCCACTCTAGAAGGGTATGGGTTTCCCATAGGTCCTGTGTCATGTCTAAGAGAACAGTGAGGATGTCTCACATCTCAAGGCATCTCAGATGAAACTAGAAGCTTATGCTAAACAACCAGACTGTTGATTGGTTTAGCAAGGATATTCTTGTTCTACTTCATCTAGTCCTAATATTCTGTTCCTATGAACTGCCTTGCTAACAGCAGTTTCTAGGTAAGAAATAGTATTAACATTTCTTCAGGCTTTCTCTTCTACTAAAATTCTCAGGTGTTATTCCTTTTTTGATGTGTTCAGCATTTTCTGTCAGTCAAACCATCATTTCCTTAACAAGCCAATAGAGAAGGTCTGATAGAAAAGAAATAGGAATGGGAATAGGAATAGGAATAGGAATAGGAATAGGAATAGGAATAGGAATAGGAATAGGAATAGGAATAGGAATAGGAATAGGAATAGGAATAGGACGCCTCTCCTGCAAAGAAAGGCTGAGAATTTGGGGTTGTTTAGCCTCGACAAGAGAAGACTTTGGGGAGATCTTATTGTGGCCTTTCAGTCCTTAAAGGGAGCTTGTAAGAAAGATGGGGACAAATTTTTTAGCAAGGCCTGTTGTGACAGGACAAGGGGTAATGGTTTTAAACTAGAAGAGGGGAGATTTATGTTAGATATAAGAAACTTTTTACAATGAGAGTGGTGAAACACTGGCACAGGTTGCCCAGAGGGGTGGTTGATGCCCCCTCCGTGGAAACGTTCAGTATCAGGTTGGACAAGGTTCTGAACAATCTGATCTAGTTGCAGATGTCCCTGCTCACTGCAGAGGGGTTGAACTGGATGACCTTTAAAGGTCCTTTCCAACTCAAAGCATTCTATCCTTCTATGCTCCTATGATCCTGCCATTGGATACCCGGGAGAAGAAATTAACACCTCCCTCTCCACTTCCCCTCCTAAGAAAGCTATAGAGAGCCGTAAAATCACACCTCAGCCTCCCTTTCTCCAAAGCAGACTACCTCATAATCCTTAGCCACTCCTCACAGGACATGCCCTCCAGCCCTTCCACCACCTTTGTTGCCCTCCTCTGGATTTATTCAAGGACACTAACAGCCTTGTTACATTGTGGGGCCCAGAAGTGCACACAGTGCTCAAGGTGAGGACACACCAATTGTCATATTGGATGTACAGGAGACTCCATCTCATTTTCTGTATGCTATGTGTTACTAAATTTCATACAGTAATCTCAGCATTAAGCCAAATAATTTTACTTGACTACAGTTTCTAAAAGGAGATTAGAGTTCGAAAAAATCTGTTGCCTGTTATGAACCCTAGATCAGTTTTTAGAATAGCAATTCTTACAAACTTCTTACAAAGGTATGTAGTTATGGCATGCATCCGTGTTAAATGGATCTTACCAGGATTTTATCTTATTTCTTTTTTTTAATTCAAGAATAGTAAGACAATATTAAAATCTTGGGGTACTTTTAATCTCTACATCTACTAGTAATTGCTGGCTTCTGATATTTTCCTTCTTGACTTTAAAGGATGTCTTTTTCTCCTTACTGGAAATTCTCATTAAAATCTTACAAATCATGTTTTTTATATATGACCTCATCTGCTTTGTCAACAATAAACAAAATAGAGAAAAAAACCAAACCGGAATCATTTAATCCTTACCACTTTCTTTTCTAACAGCGCATCCATTTTCTTTTCTGTGGAGGATACTGTCATTTCCCTACCTAGAACATATTTTGTTCCTTGTAAACTTCCTACAATTTGTCATCTTCCGTATACAAAAATCTCCTTTAGTTTTCAGAGATTATATACTGTATTTTGAAATGTACTTAATCTTCTTTTTTTTCCTAGTAGAGCTTGTTTAATATCCTTTCTAGTTCTTCTTTGAGTTGAAGTTATGATTATTGTCAAGTCACAAAAGAAATTCAATTGTTTTCCTCCAAAACAGAATGTCTTTTTACATTATCATTAATTATAATCTCAATCTAGTAATAAGACTACATATTCCCCTATTTCTGTTTTCCTTAATATTTATTTTTAAAAATTCTTGTCCTTAGCCAGACAAATGAATTTTTTTCCAAAATGTATTATATATTTTCTGTATTTCATAACTGCCAATTTACTATAACTTCCTCCTCCAACATTACATCCTAATTTTGTCTTAAATAATAATTTCTACTTTGTTGCAGATGAAAAACAAGCTTGAACTATCATTTACTCCTTAATGTAATTATGTGTGTAAAAGTGCATATTATTTTAATTGAGTCCAGTCATATTACAGCCTGGATTTTTTTTTTTCATGCTTTTCTCCCAATAATTATAATGTCCATAAAACATAATTAAAAAAAGTCTTCTGGACAACCCATTGGAATAAAAAAAAAAAAAAAATGGGGGGTGGGGTATGGAATTTAAGACAGAATTTTCATATATTTTCATATATCAGATTTCTGAAGCTGATATCAACTTATCAAATTTTCCTACTCTAAAAAGCATTATTTGAGAATTCCTGAAAACAAGGAATATTTATTTTTTGCAGATCTGTCAATGTGAGTGACAGTCACATGTATAAAATTTACAATGCAGAGCATTTAGTAGTTTAGCCAGTGAAGAAATAAGATAATCACACTATAATACTAAATAGGTATTTTCATCAGGGATGAAAACATTTAACTTGGGAATCATCATTAAGATTCATGCACTCTATGAAAACTTCCTTATTTTTGTATCCTCTGGCCTTTGAACTGCTAACTGTTGCCAGTCACACTGAATAAGCTAATTATTACACACAAATCTTTCTGTTTAAACACATCTGCTCTGACTGGAATTGCAGAAGAAATACTCTTATGCTACTCTATTGATTGGTGAGCCATTAAGGTTCCAATTCAAGAAACACCTGCTAGTTACTCAGCCTCAGGTGTCTTGCTTGATTAGGTATTAATTCTTAAATTGATGCCAGATTCTTATTAACCCTCACATGAATAAAGATAGGGACTAAATTTGCCAGTTCTCTAAAGCAACTTTTAAAATGTGAGGTAACTGGCTTCTTTCTTAGGATAATTATGGATAAGAAGAGCCTTCTTGTGCAGTTGAGGAAGAATGACAGGATCAGGTATGTTAAGGAGTAGATCTGAGTCAACATATTGATAACAAAAATATTACTTTAACACAGTTAATAACTTCAACTTCAGAATTGATATCTGAATGTATCTGGAAATACTGTAAGATACTAATACAAGACAGGATTCTTAAAGTCTACAAGGTTAGAAAAAAATTGCACTGTTACTAGCATCATTACTTCTAAAAGTTCCTAAGAGCACTAAAAAATCATGTATTATTGGCAATATAAATCATCTAAATTATTGTTAGTCTTTAATAGTGTCTTTTAAAACTGAGAAGTGTTTAACAACTTTACAACTAGAATTCAATTTACAGTTTAAGCAGTGGTAGTTTCTACAGGGCCACTCCAAAAGTCATGCCTCCTATTTTACTATGTTGGCCCACGACATCAGAGGTGGATGTTGGTGGTCTGGCGGTAGAGGTTGAACCTTCCCAACAACATTCCATTAAATTTTGTTGCTGTGCGGCAGACGGCAGCAGAGTGGCCGTCTGACAACATGGTGTCTGACATGGGAGTGTGTATGAAGCAAAGGGGTGCAACTGAATTCCTCCATGAGAAAAAATTGCACCCATTGACATTCATCGATGCTGCTGAACAGAGACCAAACGGTGGGTGTCAGCACAGTGAGGGGGTGGGTGGTGCGTTCAGCAGTGGTGACAGTGACAGTGGGTCCCCTCTGCTAGTGCAGATTTTTACGAGCGCAGCACACAGGCTCTTGTTCATCGCTGGTGAAAATGCACAGCCAGTGGTGGGGACTGTGTCGAAAAACAGTGTTTTGTATCTGAGAATGTGCTCTATCAAATAGTGTTATTGTGTGCTTTGTATCTGTTGTAGTTGCCATGGAAACACAACGTAAATGGGAGGCATTACTTTTGCAGCGACTTAACGTATATCTAATATTACAAGTAGTTAAAGGCAGAAAATGATCAAAAGTTTAAGTAGATATTCTAGGACTCTAAAACAGTGAGGTTTATGTTTCTTAGGAATTTCTCAGTCAGTACTTGGGATAAATCAAGTTATGCATTTAGATACATACTTTAGAAGCATTTGTTTTTGTGAGTGTAAACTGTGCTGGAATGTAATAACTGTTTATTTTTAAAAAAACTATCTAGTCACAAAGAATGCAAGAGGGTTGACTATTTAAAATTCCCAGCCATTTCTGTAAGCAGAAGTCTTGTTCATGAGCGTGCAATTCTGTGCTTTTGTTATACTTGTATTCTCTGTCGTTCCTCTAAATTAGAATAACACAATGCTGTGATGAAGGATAGCTTGTATTTATAGAATCATACGTGGATGTCAGAATAAACATCTTGGGCAAGATGTTTACTCTCTCTGGACTGCAACTCAGATTAAGGATTACAAAATATTTTAGTCTAAATTTAAAAGAATTTTCATTCAGTCCTCTGTACCTACAGCCTCAATGCCTAAAAGAAAAAGATAACATTGTATTAATGACAAAATGGTTATATTTGTACATAGCATGCTGGCAATCAAAATGCTATTAGAGAACTTTTTTCTAGACAGAATGATTTGAGTGTATTTTATGACCAGAAAAATATTAGTAAAACATGGAGTTTTCCAAAATAGAATGGGTAATTTTGCCAGAACAAAACGAAGCTGTAATTAAAAAAATCCTGCTTACTTCCAACATCCTAAAACTTCATTTTTTAACCAAAGCATTCTCCAGACATTTAAAATTTGATACTACACATAGGTGCATGTAAGCAGAATTTGGGCCAAATTCTTTTCAATTTAAATGTCAATACATTTTCAAAGCTTGCTTTTAGTATTAAAGGTAGTATAAAGATACCTATAAAGAAAATGCAATTGGCCTTACTGAATTAAGATGATCTTATTTAATAACTGGTCAGTTGTTCAGTAAGTGTGGGTTTTTTTTTTTCCCCACAAAGAAGTGAAAAGGTAAGTGAGTATAGTAAGGCAGTGTCTTATTTATGGTGTCAGCTTGGAATAGATGTACGGTTTCCTGAAATTGTAGAATGAAAATTGAACCAACAGTCTAGAAAAGTGTGTGTATATATTATATTTTTCAATTAAGACTCCTCAAGTAGGAACTTTTTTTTGTGTGTATGAGAGTGGTGTATTCTTGCTGTGGTTCTGCAGCGTGATTATTATTAGGACAATTTTGCTGGTGCAAATTGGCTGGAGAAGTTAATACAGGTTTTTCTCTGCCTTTCTCTAGATCCAGTAACAAAGACTGTTAAGCTCACACTCACTTCCTTGTTTGAGACTCTGCTAATAAAAACATAGTCACAAGCTGTATTTTATTCATAGGTTTGCTTCCCGGCTTTTTCTCTGGTCAGTGCTGCCAGAGATCCGCAGACTGATATTGTCTGTCTCTAGTCTAGGAAGTTAAGATAAAAATGAATAACAATTAAGTGCAATGTAGTAAGATATACAGCAATGTGGGATAGCATAATCTCTCAAGTGCAAAGATATTAGGAGCAAAACACAATTTATGTGATCTGTACTTTGGATTAAGGTCTCAGTTATGTAGATGTCAGTTAAAGACAGAGCTTTTCTGCTTCACAAAAATTCATAGCCAAAGAACAATGCACAATGAATACCAACAAATAAATGAGAGAGTGCAGCGGGACAACAATATGTAGGGGATTGATCTTGGCCAGACACCCACCCAGCTTTTCTCTCAATCCCCATCTGCATCAGGACAGGAGGAGAAAATAAGATTAAAAAAAGGCTCATGGGTCAAGATAGAAACAAGAAATTACTCAACAATGACTGTCACAGGCAAAACAGACTTAGGGAAAAATAGCTGTGATCTCAGCTAATAGCTTTCAGCTAACAGAGGCAGCCAACAGACACAGCAGTTTGCAGAACAATCTCTGGGGTCTGGTTTGGGATCTTCAGGAGACAAGGTCCAGAATCATTGGGGAATCCTGGGAACCCTCTGAGAAATATGAGAGTGTCTGCTGCTCCCCAGTAAAGATGAGGTAAGGGAAACCACAAGGGTGTTAGCCTGAGGAAGCTCTAGCAGCTTCTAATGAGCGCGATCAACTGCCCTTGACCAGGTTATTGGAGCTTTTGTTGGAACTGCCCCGTGGTTAGGGAGAGTCAGGCACCCTTTAGCTGGTGTTTGAAAGACACCTATACAAGAGCCAGCCCCACAGCACTCTAACCAATTATGGTCATGGGCAAAAGACAGACGGGACTTGGGAGAACAAAAGCAATTTCATTTAAACAAAACTACCACCAATTCACAAATTGAATCAGAGTAGGACAGTGATAAATACAACCAGAGCTTAAATACACCTCCCCTCCACCCCTCTCTTCTTCCTGGGCCTAGTTCTGCTACTTCCTCTCTGCTGCCAGCGCAGGGAATGGGGGTTGCAGTCAGTCCCAGTCTGTTCCATGTTGTTTCTGCTGCCCCTTTCTTCTCAGGGGGAAAACTTATGAGTCCTCCCCTGTGGCAAAGTGGCATCCCTTCCACAGGAGACAATCCTCTATGAAATTTTTCAAATAGCATGGGTTATTTCTGCAGGCTACAGTCCTCCCAGCAATGGACTGCTCCAGCATGGGCTTCCCTCAGAGTCGTGGACTTCTTCTAGAGCAGTCCCTTGCCCCAGTGTGAGGTCCTCCAAGGTCTACCAGTGGAATTCTTCTCCACTGTTGATCTCTAAGTGTTGTAAGGGGTCAGTTTGCCGTCTCACCATGGGCCAAAAGAGAATGGCTGCTCCAGCATGCCTTCCCTGCTCCTTTCTTGCTGACCTGGACGTCCATGTGGTTGTCTATCTCACATTCCACTCCAAAACAAAAGAGAGAGTCTCACCCAACAGTTTTCCCCTCTTAAATATGTTATCGTAGAGGTGCTGATTGGCTTGGCCTTGGCCAGAGCTGGGTCCAACTTGGAGCTAAGGGAGCGTCTCAAAGCTTTGCACAGAGGTCATTCCAGTATCCTCCTCCCCTGCTACCAAAACCCCTGCCAGAGAGAAACAACACACCTTTCAGTACTTAAAGGGAGCTTATAAGAAAGATGGGGACAAACTTTTTAGCAAGGTCTGTTGCGACAGGACAAGGGGTAATGGTTTTAAACTAAAAGAGGAGAGATTTAGACTAGATATAAGGAAGAAACCTTTTGCAGTGAGGGTGGTGAAACACTGGCACAGGTTGCCCAGAGGGGTGGTTGATGCCCCCTCCCTGGAAACATTCAATGTCAGGTTGGACAAGACTCTGAGCAATCTATCTTGTTGAAGATGTACCTTCGTGTTGCAGGGGAGGGTTGAACTAGATGACCTTTAAAGATCCCTTCTAAACCAAATATTTCTATGACCTGTAGGTGGTCCTGCTTAGCAGAGGGGTGGAACAGATAATCTCCAGAGGTCCCTTCCGATCTCAATCATTCTGTAATTTTGTGAAAAGTAATTTAATTTATTGCTAATTAAAACCAGAGCAGAATGGGTAAAATCAAACAGCTCAACCATCCTATTTTTACCAGCATTGAACTTCACTCCTTCATTCCTAACTCTTCTATTCATCCCTGACCACCCTCCTTGCCAACAGTGGCACAGGGGATGGAAAATGGTGGATGTGGGTGTTTACAGTCCATAACTATTCCTCTCTGTCACTCCCTCCTACTCACACATTTGCCCAGTCTGGGTGTTCTGCATGGATTGCAGTTCCTTTGGGAAATATCCAACCGCTCAGCATGGAGCTCCTCCATGGGCTGCAGTGTGGATATCTGCTGCAGAGCTGCTCCTTCCCATAGGCTTCAGCTCTTCAGGAAAAAAACCTGCTCCAGCATGGGCTGGCTCTCTGTGGGCCGCAGTTCCCATCAGGAAACATCCAGCTGCTCTGCCATGGGCTCTTTCATGGGCTACAGGGAATATCTTCTTTGTTACACGGAGCTCCTCCCTCCCCACCCTCTTCTCTTTAGCTTGGTGTCTACTGCAGAGCCAGTTGTCTCTGGCATGGGGCAGCCCCTGTTCTCACAGAAGTCACCCCTGTGGCCCTCCACTGCCAATGCCTTGCCACGGGACACCCAACGCAGTATTGTATCCAGTAGTCCTAGTGCAGCCACAGCTTTTCTTACAGCAAGACAAATGTGATTGAAAACCCAAAGCTACGTTTCTGGGTTTTTACAGAACATTTCCTAATACCATTGGTAATAATCTAATCATATTAGTATCTATAATATATTTTTACCTGTTTATCAGGATTTCAAATAGTGATGCAAGTACTACAGTGTGAGTGAAACAGAAAGGAGAAGCCTTGCAGCTAAAGATAAGGAACTTAGCAGTTTTCTCTTAAATCAGACATAAAGGAATGCAAAAATGTTTCTCATTTGACAAAAAGATATCTTTAAATGCTCTAAAATGTCTAATTGTTTCTAGTTTCTAATCATTCTAAAACATGTCCTTGCACAACTTTCATTCCATTTACCTACTGCTGAGTCTCAAAATCTGTTTGGTGTCAGTGAACAGATAGGATACCCCAGGTAACAAAACACATCTAAGCCATCTGCATTACAGAAGTTCCTTAGAGAGAACAACAGTCTCCTGCCTTTCTTTTTGTTAAAGATTGTGAAAATCTGAATATCTTGGCTCTGAAATTACATGGAGAAAAGTGATCAGTTTTTTTATTATTTCCTTGTATTGAAGTTTTGTTCAGTGTTGTTTTGAACACAGAAAATAACATTATGTTTTTTATAAAAATTGTAGTTTAACAGAATTATACTAAGGCAAAATTTCAAGTGATAAGGTTTCAAACAAGAATGTTCAAGGTGTCAGAATTAAGGTTGACTGTGAAAACAACTCATAGCTAATTTCTGTAAAGCTGTATCATACTAAGCAGATGTATAAAAACAGTGTCAAATACTTGCAAATACTTTAGTCATTTCTTCCATTTTTAATTTTGCTCATGTCAGCCACTTGGAACTCAGTACAGTTTGAAGACCAAAAGGGTTCTTCCAAAATGCCACTTTGACATGGAACCATCAAAAAAAGCTTAAGACAGACGTGAGGAGGGAGGTAAGAACTGAGTGATTAAAGCATATTTATAACTGCTTTTCCACTTCCAGACAGATATTAAAATATATTTATCATTTACTGGAAAAAAAAAAAATTAAGGAGTCTCATTTCTTACTTTGCAAAATCAGAAGTTGGGACCAATCAGACCAGTTCTGTCTCCAATAAATTTCTTTCCTGACATTTTCCATTTCTAATAAACACAAGTGATTCATGTATTCAAATATTTGTGAAGATTGAAAGTTTAATATTACATTGTTAATGATGAATGCTGTTTTCTACTTTTGATTCTATTTCACAGAATTCAGGATGTACAGCCAATATTAGACTGCTGAAGAACAATTGAAATATATTTAGTCAGGGTGTGCTGACCCAATTAAAAATGGCAGGGGAAAAGAATATCCAGGGGGTTTAGGGATCACAAGTACAAGCTTTGCATGTGTGTGAAAGTGGTGTTGAATCTATAATCCTGATTTAGAGTAAGCATGTGTCTTTAATCCTCACAAAGACTGAGAGACTCTATAGTTAGTTACGAGTTTTGTACTGAGATTTTTTTCCCTATATTTTAAGCTATTTGCTTGCACTTCTGCCTCGCCCACTCCAAATTCTGTCCATCATTTGCACAGATAGTCCTTCCCTCTTGGCTAGGTGGTAGTGTTTCCTTACAGTAGAGATTTAGAGTTAGATGTCTGCATTACTTTCTTACTCAAAATGAACAAAATAAGCCCCCAAATATCTTTATTCTTTTAAGTCTCTCTTTTTCAGGTCTAGACCTTGAAATACTTCTCCAAAACACATTTCAATACATACTGAATCTTTGTGCAATTTTATCTGAGATGGATTCAGATAATCTCTGAAGACAATATTTGTTAGTTCTCCATACAAATTAAAAGACTCTGATAGTTAAAATAAGTCCCATTTTATGTCTTAACATATCTCCATTAGGAACTTTCATGGCTGTAACTTCATTATCTGCGTACATCTCTCTAATAGAAACAATGACTATCAATTAAAATGAGAATGAAGTGGGGCTTGGGGCAAGTATAATTTCCTTTTAATATGCTTTTGAAACACAATTGCAAAAGGAAATGGTTGTATTTTAATGGCTTCTCCTTTGAAGTTAAGGAGATCCAAATCTGGGACTCAGTTTGGCTGCTTTACAGCAGTTCTTGCATTGTACAATCCTGGAATCAAATGAACTGAACCTTTGAGAGACTTTGACTGCACAGGCACAATCCCCAAGGATATAAAACCTCTGTAGCTGTTCCAATAGTTCATTTTTCTGGCTATAAGCAAAGAGGATATGACCTGAAATCCCATATGCCATAGATATCCCTAGCTGCTTATAATGTCAGCTGCTTAGTGTTATAGCAGTGTGAAAAATCTACAAAATATTTGTCATTTAATTCACTTAGCATTTAAAGATCATTGAAGGGAACTGAAGAGAGAGAGATGAAAATTTTTAAAATCACTTTAATGGGAAAAACTAATAAAGCTCTCAGACATAGCTTAAAGGTCTTCCCTTGACTACATCACAAAAAAATTATATAACATTATAAATTGAGTTTATTGTCTTTGTTCATTCTGACGTGTCCTTGAATTTATCTACGAATATGAATAGAAACACTGGGAAATAGTTACCTATTTCGAATCCATGTGGATTTCTTCCAAACTGTTCTATATTGAAACTCTAGGGGAATGCAATCAAAGGCAGTAAATGAACTTATTTTGAAGCTCTCTAAGGCTTTCTCAACTTGCCATCAAACTATTACTGTAACAAATTATATTTGAGAACTCTGCAGAAAGCCTTTTGTATTGGATTCCTTTATACATGTTTCATCTGAGGGAAATCTTCTGCACAACAGAATATATAAGACAAAAAATGTTTTCTCTGAAAATAGCTTTAAATGTGAATAATTGCTTGGCTGTTAAACTACTTGTTAATACACATTCACATAATTTCTTTCAGCCACTTCTGATTTCTTTCATATGACTGCAGAATTAAAGTTTTCAGATCCAGAAATAAAGTCAAATGTTGATCATATGATCCAAATCCCTAGGATTTAAAGTGTTGGAATAAACAATGAACGATGTTAAAATAAGTGAAGAACCGAAGAAAGTTGTTCTTCATAATTCTGGTCCTTCAGCATGTTTGGTTAAAAAAAATTTAAAAGCTCAAAATAGCAATAATGTAGCAAAGGAAAATCCCTGTCAAGAAAATCAGTTTTCTATTGATAGTTTTTGTTTGGTTGCGGGGATGGTTTTGGTTTCATTTTTGGTTTTTTGGGGGGAGGTTTGTGGCTCAAACTCAAGAATGCATATTAAAAATAGTGCTTTTCAAAAGTAAGGTGGAAATACTCTGAATTTAATGGGATTTCTGCTCTGAAGTGTTCTTGAAGTAACAGTGAAAAGAGTCATATTGGGTGAAATAGTAATCAATTTAAGGCATAGCTCTTCTATTTAGCCAAGGCAAAAAAAAAAGGTTATTTTTAATGAATGCAAAATTAGAACCTTAATTCTCCTTTAAAATAAAATGCCAAAGTACTAAATGTAATTAGTCATGATTTTCAGTTAAAACATATGCCTGGAAGATCCTGGGGTAAGGCTATTTGGCACTGTGGTCTTTAGAGCTCCCATAGAATTTTTTTAGAACTATGCAGCTCCATTCTTAATGTCTATTTTCAGGTAAAGAAATGTTGCATATAGATATGCTGCTTAATCTCAAGATAAAAACAAGGGATGTAAATGGCATCCTCTGCATGCATTGGGTAGGAACCAAGTACGGGTTCTCTATTATTCTCTAATAGCTTCTCTGTTACAGTTAGTCAGCTAAATTCATCTAAGGGTCATTGAGGTCCACTGAGAGTAGTACCCTCGTACACATCTCCATATTAAAGAGGTAAAGGCAGTCGTAGTCACTCATGATAGCATATGAGTCTCTACAATCAAGGCCTATAATTATCTTCTGCCTAGATTCTGCTTGAAATATTTATCTCTTTATTTATCTCTTTATTACAGTGTCTTCTGCTGTGGCCCACTATGCCCAAGAGAAGTGGTCAAAACTAGCTTAGACTCAGGGAAGCCCCGATCAGTTCTGAGACCCTGTAAAGCATATAGCACTGACTAGTAATGGCAAAGTTGTATTTTCTGGGCTACAGTTCACTGATGTACCATGCTTTGGCTTGTAATATGACTTCCTGTGTGACAGAATTAACAAGTATTTCTACGAAGGCTTTGCAGATAAATTGACTTGTGTGGTGTTTGGGGATTTTATTTCTATAATGCTAGATTAAACTGAAGTACTCTTAATATAAACTTAATTTTTAAAGGAGCTTAATGTAGTTCAGATCAAGTATAACTATGAGGGATTTAATTAAATATAGACAGAAGTTATAGATTATATCCTGCATTTCTGTCCCAGTTTCAGCTGCGATAGAGCTAATTGTCTTCCTAGTAGCTGGTATAGTGCTGTTTTGGACTTAGGATGAGAATAATGTTGATAATACACTGATATTTTCATTGTTGCTGAGCAACAAGTACTAACACTTAAGGAGTTTTTCGGCTCCTCATACTGCCCTGCCAGTAGAGACCGGGAGTGCATAAGAAGCTGGGAGGGGACACAGCCAGGACAGCTGACCCAAACAGGCCAAAGGGCTATTCCATACCACTGACGTCATGCTGAACAATAAAGCTGGGGGGACTTGGCCAGGGGATGGCGGTCACTGCTTGGAGACTGTCTGGGCATAAATCAGTGGGTGGTGAGCAATTGCATTGTGCATCACTTCGTTTGTGTATTCTTTTAACAGTATTATTACTTTCCCTTACTTTTCTGTCCTACTAAACTGTCTTTATCTCAGCCCATGAGTTTCACCTTTTTTCCGATTCTCTCTCTGTACTGGGTTAGCATTTGGCAAGGTTTCAGTAGTGGGGGATGGGGCTGCTGGCATGGCCCCTGTAAGAGGCTTCTCGAAAAGCTCTCCCCAGCTCCAGTTGGGCCCTGTCTCTGGCCAAGGCTGAGCCAGTCAGTGCCTCTGTGAATAAACTGATTTAAGAGGGGAAACTGGTTTAGAAACAGCCTTTGTTTTTGTTTTGGGAGCTCTTTCATTTTTAAGGAGGTATGGTGGAAGGAGAGAAAACCATGCTGGAGACAACAATGTGGTCACCCAGGGTAGGGAGGAAGAGGTTGGGGAGACATGCCGGAGCAGCTGTTTCCCTTTGGTCCATGGTAAGGTGGCAGGCTGAGACCTTGCAGTCCTCAGAGGTCACCAGTGGAGAAAAAGTCGATTTGTAGAGAGTCGTGGAGAAGTTCGTGCTAGAGCAGAGAGTCACGGAGAAGTCCACACTGCAGCTGGCAGTTGATACTGAAAAAGGCTGTGACTCTGAGGAAGATTTGCACTGAGGCAGTTCATATCTGGGAGAACTGCTGCCAGCGGAAGACCCCCACAGTAGTTGGAGGAGTCCATGGAGGACTGTTTCCTGTGGGAGGGACGTAATGTCACCACAAGGTAGAGGAGTGTTTCCTTGAAGAAGAGGAAGCAACAGAAGCAGCATGGAGGGAACTGGGACTGACCACGACCCCCCCATACTCTGCGTAACCTGCACTGAGTTCAGGAGAGGAGGTAGCAAATCTGGACCTGGGAAGAAGTAGGGTGGAGGGAAAATATGTAAGATCCTGTTGTTTCCCTTACTGTCTTACTCTGATTCAATTGGTGATTTGGTAGCAGTTTTGTTGTTTAAATAAAACTGATTTTGTTTCCTCAAGTCGAGCCTGTCTTTTGCTTATGACCATAATCGGTGAGCGTGCCCTCCCTTGTCCCTTGCCTCAGCCCTTAAATAGTTTTTTTTGTATTTTCTCCTCCTTGAGTAATAGAGCGGCTGTGTGGTGCTTAGTCACCAGCTGGGTCTAAACCACAACACTCCCCCATCCCACCGGGGGGAAGTGGACGAATATCTCTGTGGTATGAGCTGCCTGCCAGGTTAAACTATAATTTCTGAAAAGAAAAATGCATCATAATTAATGCCAGCCATATAAGTCTGCAGGATGGGAACTGTCACTGTACTTTTGTGTCTGGAAGTGAGTGCAGCCCTATTATTATGTTTTATAGAAAAAAAATGCAGTAACTTCAGTAAAGTATTTTATTTCTGAGAAATATGTTTATAAAGATCCACATTTGTTGTTTTCGTGTTGTATTCCTGTGAGGAATGAGTGGGAATAAAGGAGATTAGACAGGAAAAGGCAAACAAGCAAGTAAAAGTAAAAATGCAAAACATGGATTTTGTTTGTCTGCTCCATACAGTGCTTTAGGAAGACAATGAGACTTAAGAAAAACCACATTTTTTAATTGGAATTTTGCTGTTGAAGTAGTATAATGACAATAAGAATTTGGAACAAATTATTTTCCATTTGAGGAAAGAAGTTGAAAGAGCAAAATAACTGGAGAAGATAAGCATTTGTTTATGATCTGCACATTTTTTTTACTAACCGGAAATGTTCAATAAAGTTTTCAACAAGAAGGCGAAGCATGCTTTCTCTGTTTTCTTTAAGAATTTTCCGCTAGCTTAATTATTTAAAGATTCTAGTGGCTGCTCTTGTAAATGACAAGTAGCATGTACTTCTCAGATTGTGGACCTCACCTGTCATCACTTGACACATGATTAACATTTAGCAAGAGACACCTTTCCAAGTATTCTAGGTTTTGCACATAGCTTTTCAAGCATAATGAATGATTTAAAATAGGGATATTGCTGACAAATCTGTTTTATTTTGTTAGTGTGACTATAAAGCAGTGTCCTTTTTTCCCAGGCAGAAGATAACTTTCCTTTTTTCGGTGCTGAAATTATATAGTCTTTTCTCAAAATGATACAATATTTTAAAGATGTTTAATAAAAATGAATCCTAATAAAAATGAATCCTACTTATTGATTTTAAATAAATTTGCTATTTCTTAAAACAAATATATAATCCTTCCTTAATGATTAGCACAACTAAATGAGCTCGGTCTATTTCACCTATTTCATTTATGCAGAAGAAGGTTAAAATATGACTTGTTATCTTTCTAGAAATACCTACAGAAGGAAATTGTAGCCATGAAAGCTGATCTAATAGACAAACACATAAGATCTGGAGGCTGGAAAATTACATGTAGAATACAATAATTACAAAAAACCCTCATTAAATCCTGTGGTTTAACCTAATAATGCTTAACCTAATAAGGTTTAACTATAAGAAACTGTAAGTGAAGGTTATGATGAAAATCAGAACGGGGCAAGCATACTGATGCTTCCCTTGTGTAGTCTCCCAATTAATTTATTGCTTGTTAGAGGTTTTCTCTACAGTTGGTAGCCCGTCATGGATTTTTATTCACACAGTGTGTCAGTTGGATTTCTTCCCTCCTGTTCCTCCTTTCCCTCCTTTCCCTCAGTTCAGAGGCAATACTTTAAGAATATCTATTCATTCCTCACTCTTATAATTTATTTAACAATTTTTAGTCTGTGTCAACTGTGAAGAGCTTGTTTGAAACTTTGAATGATCTTCAGTAGAACGGTCAATTTAGTTAATGTCACTGTTGAATCACGTGAATTAGCTGTTGTGAAGTTGTTGTGATTTAGACCAAGCTGGCAACCAAGTACCATGAAGCTGCTCTCTCACTCCAGGAAGGAGAAAATACAACAAAAGGCTTAACGGTCGAGACAAAGGGCAGGAAGGGCTAGCTCACCAGTTATGGTCATGAGCAAAAGACAGACTCGGAGAAACAAAATTAATTTAAACAGTAAAATGCAAAGCATGATTTGCTTTCTAAACTGCTCCTCTCATAAACAGACACAAAGACCCTATTTCTGTTACACTCCTTATTTTTTAGGATTGTAGCAGCTCTTTCTGGGCAGCCCACCCAGATGCTCTCTTGCTCTCAATCCTCAGCAGAACAAGTGAAGAAGATAGGAGGAGAAGGCTCACGGGTTGAGGTGGAGACAGGTACGTCACATAATAGTTTCTGTGACAAGCCAAACAAACTGAATTTGGGGAAAAGTGATTTAATTTTTTGCCACCTATAATAGATTCTGGTAGAAAAAAATAACATCTTTCCTCCTCCACTTTTTCCTATGCCTTATTTAACTCCTTCACTTCCATCTCCTCCAAGCCCAGATTGACTCTTTCATTTCCAGTTCCTCTGTAGGATGAGAGGCTGCAGTCAGCATATAACAGTTTCTTTCAGTTTCTCCTTCCTCCACACACTTTTCCCCTACTCCAACATGGGTCCTTCGTATCCTTCAGAAAAAAATCTGCTCCAGCATGGACTCTTCACAGGCTACAGTGAATACTTGCTCCATCCCCTGCAGCACCTCCTCTCCCTCCTTCTCTGATGTTCCCTCTGCTGTCTCTCACTCCTGTTTTCCATTTCTCCTCTGACGTTTTTTCTTCTTTTCTAAAGAGAAGCACCAATCTGGCTGATGGGCTCAACTGTATCCTGCAGTGTGTCTGTTGCAAAGTCAGCTGGAACCTGCTGTGTTGACTCTTCCAACTAGAATGTTTTAAGGGAAGATTTCCAATGAGAAAATGGCAATTGATTCTGTGTTTAGAGAAAAGCTATGAACATGAAAAACATGGTCTTAAAAGAGGGGGTAGGGGATTTACAAATTTCTATTTCTTTTAATATGTAAATGAATTCTCAAATATTCATGCAGAGGTTAAACTTCCTTAAAATTAAAACAAAACAAAATTCTGTATTGCTTTCCGTACAGCGCAAGACATTAAACAGATCTATCCTCATCTTCTTCTTGTCCTCTGGACAAAGTGTAAGATTTTGGTCTCAAAGAAATTAGTGGGGGAAAGCTAAGTTAGCAGAAAAGGCATGGCAGGCCCACATTGGTGTGCTAAGAAGAAATACAGATATTTCTTTTACCTTCTCTTTAAAATACAGGACAAAGCTCCATATTTGTAGTATTTACGGAGTAATTGTGGATAAGTCTGACAAAAGTGTTTTTCAGTATTTTAAGCATTTAAAAGTTCAGTCCTTCAGGAATCTATATAAATATGCCTGTCAGTTTAACATTGTGTTTGCCTGTTTATAAGTTTGCATATACTAAAACCACCTCGTGTATAGGGACATTCAGAAAATCACAGTATATTCAAATCGCTCACACATAGTGTGCCTGGAGTATGTTGTGTGACCACTGGTCCTATTTTGAGTTGTCATACTAGTGTTAACATATATATTACCTCTAGATTTTAATTCTTATTTGTAATGGATATTTGAAACATAATACAGGACAATATGTGTTATCCACGGTTTAAAGTAACACAAGTCTTTTATTTAAACTTGTAAATGGAATTTTCTATAAAAGTTTTGGTTTGTAGGGCTGTACATTTCCAGAATAGAAATGGAAACTATCAGACTGTGTGTGCACAGGAACTGCTATATATTTCATTTTATGACCTTATGTGGATGCAACCCCTAAAAAATATCCAATCTCATCATCATGATGTATGTTGAAATGGTTTTTGGATTTGTTTCAGTCTTGTTAGACATGTGGGAGCTGGGGTCTTTTTAAAAAAATTTCCCTCTCTTCTGTTACCTACAGTTGTAGATAATGTATTCATATATGTGTATATATTCAATATTTTTTAAATTTTATTCGATATTCTATTTTTTCAATATATAGTCATTAATTTTGATCCAAAGCCACATAATACAGGACATAATATTTATTTTATTTTATTTTAATTTGGGGATCTCTTGATGACAACACCTTACATTTTACAGAAAGGAAATTGATTACTGATGTTTTACCTTACTTAGTTGTATATGTTATAGCTTCTTAAATAAACATAGGGTTGTCACCAAAATAGTAGACAAAAGAACCAGAAATCTCAAAACTTTTATCTAGAATAGTAAGATATGAGTGTTCTTTGAGAAACCAAACCCTTGCCATTATATTTAACATCCCCATTATGATATAACCATCAGGTGGTTCATGGTTCTGTTTTCAGGGATTGCTATCAGATGTACTTTATAAAATGAATCCTTCAACCTTGCTAGAGAACCCAGATCTTCTGATATAAATACACAATTTCTGTGTGCTTCTCAAGCAACATACTTGTAAATTTCCTTTTAGGTTTTCATCTTCATCATAGTGATTATTCTTAGCAAAGCTGATGAGGATAACAAATGGAACTTGAAGATGGTTGGACAGACACCAGCGTTTATGTAAGGTCTGAACATTAAATCTCAATCTGAGTTGGGAAGCACCTAGCTTTGTCTTCATGTATTTCAAAGGCATGGTAGCTTGTTTAAGGTCACATCTTAAAATTGCTTTCACTTATGCCAGGGTTAATTAGTGGTTATACTTTTGAATTCACTAGAGTTATGCAGATAAAATAAGACTAGTAAATAAAAAGTAGACAAAGCCAGAGGAAAGGTCTTCAACTCCATCTCTTCTGCTTGTTATTGTTTTAACTAGTATAATTTCACATGAAGCATTATGATGTTAAAAGTCATGTGATCTCTTAGAGAATTTATTTGTCATGAAAGACTAACCTAGAATTAACTTTTCAAACTGTGGGCTGCTTGAAGACTATTAGAAAAAAAATAATTCTAGATGGTAGTGGGGTGGGCATGGTAAGCTGGTGAGAAAGTGAAGTGCGTAAGGAAAAGGAATCAGTGAATGACCTGTGAAGACTGGAACTGCTCTGTTTTGTGTTGCAGGGCTGGCCAATTATTTGGTTTAATGTTTGTCTGGTTTATTATACAAAAATGCTGTTGATTTTAAACTGTAAAGACTAACAATCCCTAAAGACACCTTCATCTAAGACTCTGTGCCTCATTACTCATCTTTATTCAAACAGGAGGAATCATTATTATATGTGGCATTTAAATGCTGTAGCTATTGCCGCATGCTGTACACTGTATCAACATACTAACCCTAATAGAAACATATTTGATGCCAGATTCCTAAAATCTGGTTAATTATTTGGACACATCTGCACTTTTAAAACTATTCCACAAGGCATGATACACATTATGCATAATAACTGGAAAACACACAGGGTTTCAGAACCGTTCAATTATAAATGAAAACCTAAACCTTGCAGGATGCTTCAATTTATGATCACTTACAACTCACAGACATGCAGAAACACATCGTTGCATGAAAGATTGTGAAAAATACCTTGATATAGAAGACCATTAGTATTGCGATCATCCTTTAAAAGGTCAGTAATGCTCCAGGTTGAGACAAAGCACAAGAGGTGTAGCATTAAAATCTGTATGTCCCAGACATTCTGCAGCTTTTCAAGCCGTTACAGAAAAAGCAGAGCTATGACAATCTTCAGAAAACCTGCATCTGGGGCTAACATTGCTGTTTGCATTCGTGTGATGCAGGAGATCATGAGATGCACCTGATAAGCTTCTCTGTGCGACAGCTGTCTACTTGTACTCTCATAAAATAAAATTCTTATCATGCAAAGGGGACAGCCACCAGTTTAAGGAAAAAGTACACTACTTAATGGCATTTTCTCTCTCTGTTTCTTTGTTCCTATTTTCAAAATTCTTCCCATGGCTAGCCTTACAACTGAAGCTCTCTGTTGTGGTAGTATTATTCTTGCAAAGAAGGTGAGCATACCTGTTGCGAGGCTGGCTGAGAAGGTGTCTGCACTTCTCTGTGCAGGAGGGGAATGCTGAAGTATGTGATTACAGGATAGAACCTAATTTTGGATTTTATGTTTACTTCCCTCAGTGCTACTTCCTGGTTGTGGGAAAAAAAAATGTAAGTATAAGAGACTTAAATTAAGAAATAACAATAAACTAAAGGTTTAGGTTTTTTCTTGCCTTTATCTAACTGAATCGCCTGTATGTCTGACAGTTTCATATTACTGCTCAAGACATTTTTGCTTCAGGTATTGCTCTCATGCACGTTTTTGCTGGGTCCAGCTGGGATGGAGCTAATTTTCTCCATAGCAGCCTGTATGGTGCTGTGCTTTGGATTTGTGGCTGAAACGATGTTGAAATAAGATTTAGTTACTGCTGAACAGTGTTTGCACAGCCCTGAGGCTTCCCTTTTCCACTCTGTGCCGCTCTTCCCCCTCTCCCCACAGTGAGCAGCCTGGGGATGGGCAAAGACTTAGGAGAGCACACAGCTGAGGTAGCTGACCCAAACTGACCAAAGGGATATTCCATAGCATATGATGTCATGCTCAGCAATAAAACCTTGGCAAAATAAGGAGGAGGGGTTTTTGTGCTCATGTGGTTTGTCTTCCCAGGTAAGGATTACGTGTGCTGAGGTCCAGTTTTCTAGGAAGCAGCTGAATATCTGTCTACCTGTGGGAAGCAATGAAAAATTTTCTTATTTTGCTCTGCTTGTGCGTGCAGAGTTCGTTTTACTTAACCTGTCAACCCACACATTTCCTTCCTATTCTCTCCACCATCTTGACTTGGGCAGGTAAGTGAGCAAGCAGCTCTGTGGGTGCTTGGCTGCTAGCTAGGGTCAACCCACAAGAATTGTTTATTTCACCTTCCAAGTGTCAAACTCTCCTACATTTATAAACACAGGCAACTGTTTTAAAAACTTTTGTATATACACACATATCTTCAGTATTTATTATTTTAATTATTTTTTTTTTTCCCACAGGATAGTAGAGGGAGGGGAAGATGCTCCTAGGTTTCTAATATAAAACCTTATATTCTGTTTCAAGGTTAGTTATGTGCTACTCGAGACTCAAACTCTCCTGTAAAAACCGTAAGTTGTATCTCTAAACAATAAGTATGTCCATTGCTTTTCTAGCACAGAAAATAGTATTTTTAAAAAAACATATTAAATATAAGGGACAGATTCTCAGATAGCATAAATCAGCATGGCTCCATTTAAGCCAATGCAGTCATGAAACTTTAAAACATCAGTAGTGCTGATCCACCTTTTTATTGCTGATATATTATTAAAGAAAAAAATTTTGCTATGTTGCACAATTTAAGTGACAGTGTTTTGTACGTGATACAAAACTGATAACCTTAGCAGATCCTTATGACGAAGGTATGAATTTTGAGAGTAATAGCATAAAATGTACATTTTTAATGATTTATAATGTCTTTGTTGTTTATCAAGCTCCTGTGCTCTGGTATTTTTCTACGTCACTTTGTACCCCAGCTTACAATGTTTCAGTAAAGAAAAGCTGCTCTATTAAAGTGATTAACCACAGAAGCATTAGCAAAACTTATAAATGATCTGAACATGCACACCCTGGGTGAACTAAAATATATACATAACCCAACTGCAGTTTAAGTTAGATATTAATCATGTTAGCCCCAAGCTCAAGTTTCTCAAATCTCTTTATAAACCTGTTACCTTTTCCACTCATTAGTGAAAATACCTTCACTTTGAAGCTTCTGTCCACCAGTTGTTTATTTTGAATGCTCCTCATAGCTTTAACAGACTTTTGATTTTGAGTGCAGTTAAGGACATTTCTGTAACTGGTTAAGTGTATTCAGTGCTTTTGGGGGAGACATAGCGACTGTGTCCATTGCAAGTCTTCAGAAGTTAACCTTTTGAACAGTACAAGGAAGAGACAAATTGTAACACAGGATGGAAGGCACTCTCCCTGACCGTGTAACTCATTAACATAATCACATTATTTGTACAGAAGGAATATAGGCAAGCATTTAATGTTGCAGAAATTACCACATGTTGAAAAATTGACCACACCAAATCCTTTTCCTTGCAGTTTCTTGAATTTGGATGCAAAATGCAGTCACAGTATAATTTTTTCTCTTTTTTTTCTTTTTCTTTTCTTTTCTTTTTTCTGGTTTTTTTTTTTTAACAGCTAGACTGTAAAGTAGAAGCATAAATGCCATTGTTTTGGGTATTCAGCATGGTCAGATAAAGAGAAAATGGATACATTATAAATATATCAATAATAAATGTACCAATTTTAAAATATGCTGCTAATTCTAGAAGACTGTTGTTGACAAGCAAGTATTTAAAGATGCAGGAAGGTCCAATGAGCATTTTTAGAAATGCCTAGGAATTTGACTCCTCCAAAAATCCAACCAGAGGCTTATTTGTACTTAAATGCCTTTAAAATATAATTCTGAGTTCAGTTTTTAAAGCTGAGTAGGGCAAATGGAACCAAGGTTTTGAGGAAGTATAAATCATCAGGTCACTGAAATTCAGGTTTCCTGCAAGTCCTCTAAAACTGGACTCTCAAGACCAACAATGCCCAAAATTACTTTGAAAAATATTGAGCTTTGAACATTCTCTGAAAGATATTAAATACCAAATTGAAAGCTGGAACTAAAATTTATGGCTATATTGCCACTCTGACAACACCTCCTCAGGCTCCAATTTCTCTTTGTAGCTTTGCCATTTTTTTCTGTTGTTCCAGAGATGTAGTTAGAAACAATGACATAGTAATGATACTTCTTGCCCTGTAGTTCTGTTATGAAAGAAAGAGTCTATGACTATCATAATGCATAACCTTTAATATGCAAATAGTTAAATGACTTTGTCCTTTTAAACCATTTTTAAAGCTTCAGTATCAATGCCGACTCAAGAGTAAAAAAAACCCAGGTTGTTCTTCATTTGCGTTCCTTTTTCTTCCATATAAGGAACGCATTAAATCAGCTGCAGTCTCAAACTGTCCTTGCTGAACAATCCTGTGTTCTACAGCATGTTTTCTAAGATTCATGTAGAGAAAAGTACTTCAGTACTAAACAGTATCATTATAATTTGTTGAAAATTCTTGCAAACTGCTTGTTTTCTTTTTTTTTTTCTTAGTGATTTTAATCTATAGTCTTTTTGGTTTGTTTGGTGTTTGGGGGGGGGATGTTTGGGGTTTTTTTGTGACTAGACAATTGCTTTTAGGAATTTGGTGAAATTTAGAATTGTCAGACAAAGCAGATTTTTTGTTTTCGAGCAAGACAAAAATGCAGCTGTGTACAAATCTTCAAAACTGATTTTTATAGCTTCATTACTGGGAAAAGAAAAGGTTATTTGCAGGGTTTCATAGGTCTCATAGGATATGTTTCTTGATATCCAATTGTAGCTATTTAAAAGTTAGTGTACAAATCTGATTTCCTCTGTTGTAAATGGATATAGACCTATATGTATCATCCCAAGCTAAGATAAATGTCTCAGCACATGGGATGAAATAGTCTTCCAGAACTTCATTGACTATAGGAGAACCTTGCATGAAGATTTTGGACTGAAAACCTAATTCTTAGACAGCTAAAGATATGTCTAATGAATTCCACCTTGCTGTTGTTTCCTGCCTGGATGCCTTATCTTCTAAGAGCAATTGCAATTTCCTCCTTCAGTCTGTAACTATTTACATTACATAACTATTCCCAGAGAAGTGGAAAGCAAGGAAAGCCATCAAAAACATAAAAAAAACCCAAGCTGTTTGTCCATAGCTTTCACATTTTGGAAAGTGGTCCTTTTTGTAGCTGTTCTTGTTAGGGTAACATGTTGTAGAAGGTCACAAATCAACAGGTGCCCTTATGATCAACATTTCATCTGATCATATATGATCAATTCAGGTTCAAATTTTTCCATTTGTTGGAAACAGTCTTCCTTCACAAAAACAGCTGGAACTTTTCTTCTGTTGCCAAACAGGAAAATAGGGAACACAAAATTTCTGGGTTTTGCTATGACCCATTTCAAATATCTCCTTCTAAAATAGGTCTTCAAATTACGTTATATTTATGTTATAGGTCTTGAATACAACAGTTTTAGTATCCATCAAAGCAGTAGAAGTAGTAAACTTTTCTCTGTAACCTGTGGGTTAATGGCCTGTCTTTTTTCTGCCATCAGAGAGAAAAAAAAGGGAGCAGGGTCCAAGACAGATTCCTACTGGATTATACATCTTATTGCCTAAGATTTCTCTAACTTCTGAAAAAAAATTACCCAAATAATAGACATCGTAGGGAGCAGGAAATAACAGTTAATCTCTTCATTTTTATTTTGTTAATACTCTACTGAAACCCTGGTCTTTCCATTTCAGCTCAAAAAACTGTTCTAATTTCCTCCCATATAATAAATAGTTCTCTAATAGGAAGAGGCTGTAAAACAGTATCCTGTACAGAATTGTAATAACTCCTCAGTACCACTACAGTAATAACTCCCTCGATCTTCAAAAAGATTTCTTATTTCCTTCTATACCAGCCCAGTAAGTATCAAACATTATCTCTACATTGCTTGAATTACTCTTGTTGTGGATAATATTCACAGGTTTTTTGGCATCAAAAGTTATATAAAGACAAATTTTTATTTTTTCAAGTAGTGAGGAAAACATATATTGGAAATACTTCATTAATCCATAAAATATTTCACAGAGCCATTTCCTGTTTACCTACTGATTCCATAGCAACACTTTCTCACCATCAAAGCAGTCACAGAGTAATGAAAAAGTATAGATTATGAGGGGGATCTGCACATCTTCGGGTTCCAACAGCCTTATAAAAGCAGGGCCAAGTTTATCTGGAGCCCTGTCAAGATGAGTCTTGAAATTCTCCAGTGAGGGATATTGCACTTCTTTGGGCAACCTTATTCAGTGTTTAATTGTTCTCATGATAAGGATTTTTTTTTCTTGTATTTAGGCAGAATTTCCCTGAAGCAACTTGTGTTTGTCATCTCTTGTCCTGTCACCTTGCAGCCTAGTGAGAAGGCTACCCCTGTAAGTTCTCTGTAACTCCCTTTTAACTACTCAAACACCATGATTAGAAGTTCCCCTCTGAGAAGGGTTTCTTCAACCTTCCTTCTTGTGCCATCTAATCATATTGGCAGCCCTTTTTTTAGACCCTTTTCAGTTGTTCAATGTCTCTCTTGAACAGGGGAGTCAAAATAGTCAATCCAGCATACCAGGCATCTCAAAAAGAATTCATGCTGAGTACTACCAACTTATTGTGTCTTCAACAACTAAGAAAGATGGCTCTGGGTAATTACTGAGGAATCTGAAACTTTGTATTTCCCCAAAATATCATAAAAGTTCAACTCTGTTTGTATAAGTCGTTTTGGTTTGGGTATTTTTTGTTTGTTTAGTTGGCTTTTGATTTTAAATAAAAAGGGAAACAAAATCTAAGTTTAATTCTGATAATTTTACTCCTCAAAATAGGGCTCAGGTTATATCAGAGGGGTTACAATTCCAGGATAAAACTGATATTTTCAGACATCTACTCTACATTGTGTTCAAAAGCTGTTGGAGATCAGGGGGGATCCTGGAAAACTGATGAACATCAGCTGTTGCATCTGTCTTCAGAAAATGCTGAAAGGGGAGCATCAGTAACTAGAGGTCGGTCAGCCTCCGTTTGGTCTCTGGGAAATGTTTTCCTGGAGCTCATTTCTAGCACGTGAAGGAGGAGAAGGTGATTAGTAACAGTAAGCCCCAGACAAATTATGCCTGACCAACCCAATTGCTTTCTACAATAAATGATTGCATTTGTGCATGAGGGGAGTGCAGTGGATGTAATTTATCTTGATTTTAACAAGGCTCTCAACACTGTCTTCCACTACATTCCTATATCCAAGTTATGATGTTATGGCCTGGATGGATGGACAGCTAGTTTGGTAAAATACTCACTGGATGACTAGGTTCAAACACTAGTGGTTGATGGGTTATACACTACCTGTAGGCTAGTGACAAATCAAGTACTGCAAGAATCTATCTTGTTCTGGTCTTGTTTAATATCTTTATCAAAGACCTGGACAAGGTAGTGGAGTGCTTGCTCACTACATTTGCAGATGACCCTGAATGGGGTGTATAATTACAGAGGGACGTAAGCTAGAGGAATGAGCCCGCCTTATGAAATTCAACTAGATAAATAACAAGTCCTGTACCTGGGAAGACTAACTCGCAGCAACAATGCAGCTGAGGGCCTAACTGACTGGGGAGAAGCTCTGCTGAGATGAGTCTGAGTGTTGATGGCTGACAAGCTGGGCATAAGCTGGAAGTGTTCTCTGCTTGAAGCACTAGTAGGATCACAACCAGATTATTAGCAATTGTCTCTGGCATGAAGTCAAATTAAAATTGAACAATCCACTAGTTTGAATCATAACTTGCAAAAATTTACCTTGAATTAAACTTTATTATTCTGAGGTCTGATGCCCTAATCCACATCCAAAACAGTATTGGTATTTAGAATCAAAATTTAATCTGAACTATTGTTTTGAAGTTTTACCGGAACGTAAACAAAATACATTACTTGGTGTGTATACTTTGCTTTCAAGTAATTTTAGCTACATCTTAATGGCATCATCTTTACAATATTACTGAGATAATACACCCAGTGATAACACAGTTTCAGCTCTATAAGGTGCTGAACATCTTACATGTGCCATAGAACGATTAGGCCCAGATCCAACAAAGCATCAAGCTTGTCATTCCAATTGAAATAGAAGCTATGATCCTGAATAGTGTTCTATATTTGAAGGCTAGAAATACTTCTAGGCAGTTGTATTTTAAAATGAATCTATAAGCAGATCGCTGTTCTAAAGCAACTACATAATCCCAGCATATAACATTCATACAGTTTGCAACTTTTATCATGTTGATTTTTTTCATAGCCTTTTATCTGAATTAATAGTTTTTGTATATATATAAGAGAATTTATATAGTTTTGATTCTGTGTGAGCTGTAAATAATATATAATACATGAATATGATACTTTTAACATGCCTTGATAAGAGATGAAATGCAATGACCATTATGGCCCAAATTCATCTTACATCTTGAAAGTTTTTTCTAATAGTGGAAAACACATTTCAGATGTTCAGAGAGCTATTAGTATATATGTAGAAATGTTTATTAATGACAAATGATTTAAATTAATTCTTAAATAATTAATACACTATTTCTATATCCTGTTGCTATTTAAGCAAGGTATGCAGGATTATAAGTGGCAGAAAAGTCAGTGAAAGGAATCTTGTGCCTTTGTAATGCTTAAGTCAATAATATACTGGGATCAAAACTAAATCAGAACTGTCTCGAATCTGTATTATGTGATTCTTTCTTCAGGTCTCAGCTTTCACATATGCTTAAGAATGCAAACAGCACAGGCTTAGAAATACTTGCTGAATAAATTTTTTACCTAAAGATGGTGTTCATGTATCTACACGGTAAGAAGGAATTCCGGTGTTTTTAACATAGATAGAGAAGATCCAATTTGTGTAGAAAATGAGTGACCTGACTTCAGATAACTTTTCTTCATGTAAAAGAAAGAAAGGCCTTAAAGTTAATTCTCTTGCCTGCTGTAGGTGATGCCTGGGTTTAGTCTTTCATATTTCTATTGATTTTTCTATGTAAACACACTATACTGGTGTGACTGGATGAAATTATGAAGTTAGCTGTCTTCATAGCATCGTGCTGCGCTTTGCTTTTGTAGCTGAAACAAAGCTGATAACACACCAGAATTTTGGCTACTGCTGAACAATGCTTGCATAGCACCAAGACTTCCTCTGTCTCTCTCACCCTCCCAAAGTGAGTAGACAGGGGGTTAGCAAGACACTGGCAGGGGAAACACCCAGCACAGCTGACCTGAACTGACCAAAGGGATATTCCATACCATATGACATTGTACTTAACAGTAAAAGCAGTAAAAGGGGAAAGAATGAAAAAGAGGGCATTCGAGCTTATGGTAACTGTTACACATGCTCAGGTGCTGCCTTCCTTGAAATGGTTAAGCATCTGCCTGCTGATGGAAAGTAGTACATGAATTCTTTATTTTGCTTGTGCGTGTTGCTTTTGGTTTTCTAATTAAACTGGCATTATCCTGATGCATGAGTACATTCCCCTTCTTTCTATATTTCTTCTCATCCCCAGGGTGAGGTGAATGCGTGAAAGGCAGGCTGTGTGTTTGTCTGCTGATGAGAGTCAACCCATCATGCATATCTAAGTTATGTAGGCCATGAGGTTCAGTCAGTGTCTGGATTCTTTGTTACCTGCTATTTTATGAGATACCCTGCGTGTAGTTAATATGAGTGTTCCTCATTGTCTCAACAATTTATTCAGGAAAACAAATGATTAAAGAATCACCTTGATTAAGTGAAATTAAACTGTAGAAATAAGCAAAGCATTATTGTTTAAATTTAGTTTCCTATTTGTCTGATAGGATATCGAACCATGAACTGTTCCCTGAAGAAATTCTCTTGCACTACAATCACCAATAGTCAAGTAATATTTCACTAGGAACATAAGAAATCATTAAATGCTATTCTGCCTCTTTTGGAGCAGCAGTTGAACTAAGTCTTCGACTTTCTCTAATGTTTTTCAATAATTACACTGTTGATGGTGCTGAGTAGGTTTTAGTCTATCAAGCTTAGTTGTCTACTCCTCTAGAAACTGAAAAAAATCTGGGTTTTTTACTTCTTATACCTGAGATTTAGTGTGTATAGGTAGACTACTGTGTGCTAACACTTACTATTGCTGTTACCATTTCAACTTCCATTGGAGCTTGGTTGTAGATGAACTAACACTGGTAATGCAAGACACGAAAAAAAAAATTACAGAGGTTCTGTCCTGCAAGCTCTTTGCCACTTAATAACCTCAGTTATGTAATCCTCCCCATGGAAGAAATTCTGATGCATGACAGAATGACTTAGCGCTATTTCCTCAAGACTTACTGCAAAGGTCCACTTCTTAGGAAAAATTTGGATTTTTTTTTTTCCTATAAACTTGTGGTAACTACTGGATTTTCCCTTTCAGAACATGTGAAAAAATATCTGTGGAGATATGAACAGTGTCTTTTAAAATGGGTTTTAGTATTAATGCAAAAGAAGATCCTAGATACAGGAAAAATAAAGGCAGTTTGAGATTAAATAGTGTTGCCCAGGGATGAAGAGGATGATTGTAGGCTGATTGAAAATTAGAAGTGATCTCACTGTAGGTTTACTAAGCTGTTTGAAGGAATAAGCCAATTGCCCAGCAAATGCACAATGGGCTTGATGCATGTGGAATACATTAGATCCATTTAAAATATTCTGCCAAGATGGCCAGTGCTTTTGGGGTATAGGTGAGAATAAGAAAAGAATCTTTTTGGGAAACAGTGACTGATCAGATTGTTTCTCATCTTAATATCTTTCAGAAAACAAGAAAAAAAAGTGCTATATGAAAAGACAAAAATGTGCCTGCAAAAGCTGGTACTCATCTTAAGCTATGAAAAGGTGAGGCACCTAGCCTCAGTTAACCACCAAAGGTTCTGCTATAATCAGAAAGGGCAGGTGATTCATCTTAAACATTTTAGATACCTTCTACCCTGATGAATGTAAGAATTTACACACTATATCCCACCCTGTATCAGTATATTCCAAGCTGGATAAAGCCCTGAGCAGCCTTGTCTGACCTTGTGTCTGAGACTGCTTTGGGCAGGAAGTGGATTCAGGTGACCTGAAGTCAATCTCATGAATTACTTTGATCCTATCATCCTAAATCTGTCATCAAAACATTTTGCATTTGGACACTTATTCCTCCTAGTCATGCAAACAGGCAAATTCTGCACACCTCATGCTTGAAGGCTGGAAAACATAATTTTCTCCCATGTTTTAGAGTATTGCGATTTTACTTGCAGTGTATACTATTGCAATTGCCAGAGTAGCCCCATCAAGCTCATAGTCTTTATGCTGACCTAACAGTACAGGTCTCAGGACTTTCAGCTGATTTTAATTAGCTCTAAGTGTCAGGTAGCTGCTGCAAAAGAATATTTTCGTTTAGTTTTAGCTTATGGGAAAACCAAGTAATTATTTTGTGTGGCTCAAACTTTGTGTGATCTCAGAATAAAATGTGGTGTAGGAGAGTGTAGGTGTGATCTTGTAACAAAAAAGGCTGTGGAAGAGTGCCGATACCAGACAGAAATCTCAAACTGTAAACACAAATCACTGTGATCAGTCACTGGTCGTTACCAGAAAGTACAACCTTGATCATCACATAAAACCGTATTATCTCATATAGAGATAATAAAAAAAAAAGCCCAAGTAACTGGGAAACCAGTGACAAGGGACACAGAAGAGATAGTTAAGACAAATTAAACTAGAATTAAAAATAAATTAATTCCAGACATCATATCTCTTTTTATCAAAGAAATTGAGATGATTTCGAATTGTCATAAAACTCTCCATCTCCAATCTGTTTGATGAAGATGGAGGGAAATATTGTGAAGGTGAGCATAACACCAGAGAAGAAGGGATGAAGTTTTATTTATGAGGCTCTTCTATATTAATTTGGTCTATGAGTATTAGCATTGTTGTAACTGAAAAACTGCTGTTATTTCAATTAGATTTTAATAGTTTAATTAAACAGTAAATTCTTCACTCCATACACACAATGTATTCCCTTTTGCCTTTGAGTGTAATATCAGCTGCCTGATTCTAAATGAGAATTTTTTTTTTACTTTCACCAGAAAACCTTATTTTCTCTTTCCTCAATCCTTCCGGAAAAACATTTTTGTAGCTTATCGTCAGACAACCCAGGAATTATATTCTTTTCATACTGAAAAAAAAATGTTTAAAATGATGCTGAGTACATTTCCCCGCTCCACTCCCATTTGTTCCTGTCTTCGCCAAGCAGCTTTCTGACATTCTGTCTAACAATTTAAATACTTTGGGTCTTAGATTTGGACCTGGGAGTCACAGTATCATCTTTCCTGATAAACACCATTCTGCTTGTACAGCAGGCAGTTTTCCCACAAAGAAGTGATATCATTTCCACCTGTCACTTAGAAACAGCTGCAACTGCAGCTTGTCCTGAGAAATTAGCAGAGCCAGCATTTCATGTTAATACATCATTTTGAGCCATTTAATTTGAATCTTTAGGTGCCATGAATTCATCTTCACTCTTTTGTATCACAATTATTTTGTACTGTCTCTCATCCATTTATTGTTGCCAAACTGCTCACTGAATGATGGTAGAAATGCCAGCACATAGATAACCTGAAAATAGAGCTAAATACTATCAAGATCCATATACTTTTGCAAAGAAGCAGATGCTAGCAGTATCCTAAAATGGATAGAGAGGAAAGGACAGTTTCTCTTGGCTTTTCTGAGGACACTGAGCTTCTGAGAAGACTAATTTAACCTGTGTCTCTGTCTGTAGGATAATGGAGAGATTTTTTTCTGCAAGTTAGACCAAAGTGAGATTACAAAAACCTTCATTTGGGAAAATGCATTAGGCAACGTAGTTTGGTGGTATGAATTGAGGCAAATCCACTGATGTGAGAGTGGGTTTCTGTGTTTGTTGTGTTGTTTGGTTGGTTGGGTTTTTTTCCTGGTACAAAAATAAAATTAGAAAACAATATGAAACCTGAAGCCCAGATTCAGTTAACTTTTGTTTCATGTTTGAGCTTTAACATACGTTTGGTCAATAAGAAATACTAGAGAGAAGGATTAGGTAAATTAGATGCTAATGCTGAAGCTGAGCTTAAGTGTTCTATCACTCCTTAAAAAGAAATCTAATATATCAGAGATAAACATAAACATTTTTATACTTCTGAATAATTATAAATATCATTAAGCTACAGTGATGAACTCTGTAGGAGGAGCTGTATCTGTCAAATTCAATTAGCATACTCCTAAAGAAACAGATTATTTTCATCAGTCAAGAAAGTTTTTGGAATAAAACAAATGAAACTTCAAAAGCCGACCATGGCAGTGTGTAATATAAAAAAGAAATTAGTCATGAAAAGTGAACAAAGTCATCATCTGTCTTTCAGGCAGCAAAGCAGGATCAGAATGTTTCCATCTGTTGTGTCTGGAGGGTGAATTGGTTAATCATCTTGCAACTTGGACTTTTAGATGACTGAATACATAGAGACAAAATTTGGCACAACATTACCTACTTGTATCTCAGGAATTTACATTTTAATAGTTTGTGTAATCTATTATTTTGTGATGTAATAATATTCTGCTTACAGGATAGTACAGACATTTTATTCTGAGACAAAAACTGAAGACTGTTTAATATTTTTCACAGATCTGTGCACTGAAAAATAGAGAGGTGGGGGTGGTAAGCTAAAACAAACATTTTATTTGCCACTTTAGCTTCCAGACTTTTTGATTATAATGACTATAACAAAGACTCAAAGAATGAATAACCTAGGTAATACCTCAAGATATCACCTCTCTGATGTCCTTACCCACACTTCTTTTTAACTGACAGTCACAGGTTTTTTATTGATCTCAAAATGTTGCATCTGTCTTAAACTTGGCATAATGCTTCTATTGATGTCTTACCAACAACGAATAACACAGATCATTTTACTTGTCTTTAGGCCATGTATAAACAAATAGCAGCCTTTTGTTGACTCATTTCCAACAGATCTTCGCCAATGGTTTGCACTGTACATAATGGAGAGGTTTCATTGTACAGCCCTTACGGTTAGTGATGATGTGGTTAAGAGCCTCTGTGTGAGGATTAGGGAGATGGAAAACAACAGAGAAGTTATGGTCACACAGCCAGGATGTAAATACAATGAGTTATTCTATAGGCAATTAGGAGAAATTTCTTGAATGGTAGCCTTTGTCCTATGGAAGATTTCAACTTCCCAGGTATCACCTGGAAATATCATACTGACTTGATGAGCAGGTCTTGGAAACTCTGTGAGCCAACTAAGAAAGATGCCTTCCTAAACTTGCTATTTGTAAATAGAGAGGGCTTCATGGAAGATGTGTTGGAGGTTCGGACTGGACATTAGGAAGCACTTAGAATGCCTATGTGGAATACTGCTCTTAAACATATTTTCCAAGATGCACCAGCAGCTTCACTGACAGGCTCAGCGGTGTCCTGTGGGGGGTCCATTGCAGAGCTGGCTGGAACAGACTGGAACTAGCACAGTGCAGCCCCTGACCTCTTCTTACAGAGACACCTGTAAGCACATCCCCTGTTCCCCTACCACAGCTTTTCCACATGCACCCAGTTCAGGGACTGTTTGTATGGCTGTATTATGTAGTCCCAAATCTAGGTTCTACAGTGAGTAGAAAAATGGGCCTATAAGAGTTTAGTATAATCTATAATTTGTCTGGGATACAAGAGATAAGGAAGTGAAGTGGAAACTAAACTCTTCTGTGCTTGGGTGTATGTTTTGTCAGTAGGCTACAACGTCAAAAAGTTGCTCTTTCTTCAGCTACAGTTTCTTCATCCTCTGGCCATTAAGAATGATGAATCCCAAACATTTATGTCTCTCTATCCAAAATACACTGTCAGAATCCAGTGCAGAACACTGTGCAAAACACTTAAGAGTGCCTGGTTTTAGCTTCAGTGACTCCCACTCAGCGTTGAAGAACACTGGCTTGTCCAGACAGTGACAGATTTTTGAACAGTCATTGGTGAAGAGGCTTATATCACTTTCATTAATTAGGATACGTTAGGATACATTAGATTTAGGTTACATACTGTGACCACCATTATCTCAGCACACAAAATTTTGGCAATAGATGACCTTTCCCAAGAGGCATCACAGAGAACATAGATACTTCTTTTGATGGTGCAATTCTGTTGCAACACACATTCAAATATTAGATTAATTATAATACCGCAGTAGAAAGTCTGTGAAAAAAGTTTTAAATTATTGGTATATGTTTTTATTAAAAAATAACAACTACATTTAAATTACTAGCTGGTGAATAAGCACTATTTAATAAGTAGTTTAATAATTAATAGTTGCTGAAGTATTCTATAAATGCTACAAATAATAGCCTGCCTTCCTTAAATTATTTGTGGGTTGATAAAATTTCAAAATCACATTTCTGTTTCCATATATTGCAGACAATGCATTCTATATAAATTAAAGGTTTTTCTGTCTGTCATTATCTTCAGAACGCTGTCATAGATACATTTATTGCGAATCTCTGGCTGCCTAAGAATCTTTTGTGCTAACTAAGATTCTTCCTAAATAGGATTCTTCCTTACTTCTTCTTGTGCAAATAAACATAATTCAAGTTTAGATGATCCAATGTACATTACACAGGATAAGTAACTGCATTTAATGTTTTGTTATGTTTGAGAAGTTTAGTTAATTATGTTTTCAAAGCATCAGTGTTCCAGCATACAATAAAGATCTAGACTGTGGTTTCATTTTCTTTTCCTCCCAAAAGAATGCTGTGATTATGTTGCACCAGGTTATTAAGTAGTTGAAAATAGCCTACAATGTTGTATTGGACATAAAAGGTAGAGTTTCAATTAGCCAGGACTGCAGGGTATTTTGTATGAAAGGAGGCCATGAGACACCTTTTGCCATCCCTGCATGCTGGAGCAGGGATGCCTCTGAGGGACTGCAAGTCCATGGGTAACCCACATCACAGCAGGACTTCCCCTGAGGGACTGCAGCCCATGAGTGACCCACATTGGATCAGAGGAGCAGTAAGAAATAAGGAGCAGCAGAGGAAAACAAGAAGTGAGGAGGAAGAAGGAAACCTCTATGCTATGACCTCAACCTCCTGAACTATATGTCACCTCACCTCACCAAGGAGGAACCAAGTATAATGTGTGGTAAAAACAAGGGGATTTGAGACTAGAAAGAGGAGACGAGAGGCATTTTATTCTTTCACTTTTCTTGGGGCAAGTTACTTATATGAGAACAAAAGACAACAACATAAGGCAATGAGAACAAGTCAGAAAAAAAATAAATAAGTAAAAGTCCGTATTTCTGGATGTCTTCTTTTTTCCTCCTTAGGACAAAAAGAAAAACTCTCACTTATTTCATTAGGATCAAGTTTTGTGTAGTCAAATTGGATTTGTCACAAACCTACAAAAAGAAGCTTGTTGCCTAGATTTACAAATTTCTTTCCCATCCTTTGTGAATACGGTACCTAGAGGAGTAAGAAAGAGGTTAGTCAAAGTAAGGAAGTGAGATCAGCAGGTACAGATTTTTATCGCAGATATAAGTTTTCAAAAATATATGTCTGGTCTAGAGAAATAGGTATGAGTAATCAACTGAATTTTGAAAACTTATATGAATAAATAGTCCAGTTTAAAACATAGGTTAGCAAGAGTCATCCGTTGTCAATATTACAATAAAAGTTTCCTACACATAATTAAATTGAACAAATTTTGCATACAATTCATTAACTTCCTCATCTGGTGAAAGAATTAGGAGGTACAGATTTGTGACATTTAAAATGCCAAGAAATTTAGAAGCTTTGGAAAGGTTACTTAAAAGTTTTACATAAAAAATATGTGGAGTGTACTGTTGAAATACAGTTATGTGAAGGATATGGTTGAAATAATGTGTTAAGTGGCAATGACTGAAAATATGATTTGATTATCTGCGATGATTTTCCATATATGGAAGGCATCTACAGAAAGCAGATGGAAAAGGACTAATGCAGAGGTTGAATGTAGAACAGAATATCAGATCAGTTTTCTTGTCAGAAAAAAAAAAAAAAAGTTAAATGTTAATCACTGGTCTGCGGCTTGACAATAGTGAAAATCTGACACTGAGTTCCCGGTGCTAGGTTACAGAGAGCACTAATTCGGTATCAGCTAACCCTTACCAGTTCAAAGTTGTTTAATAAAGTGTGATGTGCTAACAGGAATGTTTGTTGTTGAATCAGCTGTTATCGGTATGCTCTATTCCTACGAATGCTGGCTTGCATTTTCTGCCTTCTTGCAGCTGCTGTAAAGCTTCTTTAAATTCCAGGTGCTGTCATACAGTAGAAATGCAGCTATTGACTACAATAGACTGAGATCAAATTCTTATCAGTGTATGAACCATTCATGCACATACTTAATATTAGTGATCCTAAACCAATATCTGAGAAGCTTCACCAAAATCTGCAGTCAAGAAGAGATGATGATGGCTGTTAAGTGATAGTCTATTTATTACAGGTAAGAGCAGTGCATGTCATTGCTCATTTCCCATTCTTTACTCCTTTAACGCTGACTTAAAAGTCATCTTGTTCTTGATACTAGAAATCAACATTTATTTCCTTTGTTTTTTATAGTGCTGCAATAGTTCAAAACAAACCAATGAAAAATAGTTCAAAAGTTGTCTTGAGTATATTGTTACGTTACGTTACGTTACATTATTAGCTTTATTGTATTTTATTTTATGTTATATATAAATTATTACATTTTACTCTACTGGCAACAGTCAGCACTAGTATAAAATGTAAAATAACTCTAAAACAAGTTCTGAATGTGTATGCAGGTTTACTTTAATTTGTCATCATCAGAACTAATGTTGATGTTATAATGAGACCATTGTTTTTCCTTTATTTTAAAATGTATTATTTAATGAGAGATAACACATTTTATTTTAAGTACAGAGGAAAAAATTGCTACGATAAAAAAAGCCTATTGTTTATTATCAGTTGTGTCAATGCATATGTTAACATATGTATGTTTTTATGTCCCTATGTATATATGCATGAGTTTCCATGTTTTTTGTTAGTGCTTACATGACTTAAAATCCCTGATAATGCATCCATAAAGGGTACATGAAAAGCTGGAGCAGCATCAGGTAAGAGTACACCTACACTAAATATCAGAGTAAAACACCAATTTTATATAACATTTTGAAAGTAGCTCCTACACACAGCATCACGCTTTCTTTGGGGGGGCTTTTTCAATAAATTATGGTAGCTGTCAAAAATATGACAAACAGAAGTGCAAGCTGTCTGTACTAGTCCTTTGTTATCTACCTAAAGTAAAGGAAGCCAACATCAAATCCAGAAAATTGACTGAATATTGAATTGTTCTCATGATGTTTCAGGAATGTCCTCAGATTGCACTAGAAATCTTTATCTTTTGGAAATGATACTTAGATTTTTCAGATGAAATCTGGTCCAAAGACTTGCAATCTTTGGAACCTTCCTATTTGATTCCTAGTAGATTTGAATCGGAGCCGTATTTGACAGCATTATTTAAGAAGATGAGTTAAATTAATTTTAAAACAGTAAGTGGAATTGAAAAAAAAATCATATGAACTAATATTGCCATCTATTCAGAGTTATGCCAAGCAACCAACTCTGCATAGTCTGCATAATATACTATTATGGAAGTGCAAAGGAATGCCTCATTTGTAATTCAGGTGCAGTGTATCATTACAGATGACACGCTAAGTTTAAAGAATGTCAGCTATATACAGGTCTATACTGACATATACTGCTTTCCTTGTGGTCAGTTCTGGTGTAATCAGAACAATTATGACAATGATAAATGGCAAGAAGAACAATGTGGATATCCAACAAAAAATATGCTCAGTTTTCTCACCTTATATATATACTGTTAGAAGTTCAAATTATTTTTGTTTAATGCAGTTTAACTATGGTCTAGAACGTAAAATCTTTCAGTAAAACTTTTGGACGCAGGTATTTCAGTGTAATAAAGTTTAAAGAGGCAGATTGTTAGGTCAAAAAAAGATTTAGTTAACTGACATAGTAACACTGTATCAAAATTTCTGTGAAAGCTGAGTTCATTGAATCAGAGACTCCCCTATTATTATTTTTGAGGATACTATCATTGTAATGCAATCACATCAGTAAAAACATCAGAACAACTTATATGGGATGTTATTAATGATATCCATAGATATTAAGGTGAATAATTAAGCTTTAAATATAAAGTTTTATATATATATTTTATAATACCACATGTAGGTTTACAGAGGGTATTATTACATTTTTTGTTTGATTTTATTTTGACTTTAAAGTATATTTAATTATATACACACATATATATACATTTTGCATTACATATATACATATATATTATATATACACAGGAAAACTCTGATAACAGGAGAAAAAATGAAGAGTAAATTTAATACATTATCAAAAAATTTAGCATGCAGCTAAGATAAAGTAACAAAAAAAGAGGAATCCTAAAGAAACCCCAAAATGGGGAGGGAAATAAAGGACTTTAGTTAGCCATCTAAGTTGGTAATTCACAAGAAACATGAACATCATAGGAAGATACTGCTATAGAACAGAATGAGCTGTTCTTTCTGGCTTAATGCCAAAATTAGTAGCAAGTTTTACCACAAAGCACAAACTACAGGAAGTATAAAAGTCTGACTTAAGGAAGAAAAATGTTGCTACGCAACAAAAATGACTTTAAGAATAATCATAATCTCTATGATCTGAATTGGAAGTTTCAATTTTTTTAACATAATTTTAGAAAATGTGACCACAAGGTTATGATGTTGCCTGATCCCATAAAATATTTAAAATTAATTTCATTTGTCTGCTTCCATTTCTTTAATAATTAACTAGGAATCATTTTCTTGACTTTAGTATGTCCTTCTTATGTTAGTAAATCTTTGTAATGATGCATCATAAAGCTGAAATGGAAAATGAGTATATGTTGTACAGAGCACAGTTACTATTTTGGGTCCAGAAGTTCTGTAGTTGCTTTAGAAAAGCCATGTTACCAAGCTGATAAGGATTTTCTCTCATCAGGATTCCTTTATTTAAATGAAGTGCTGCAGTCGCAACTCAGAGATACTGTCATTGTTTTCCTGACTGAAACGTGCATATTAGCCAAATAGTTTCTCTAAAACAGGTCTGCAAAAGACCATAAACTTAAAGATCACTAAATAATCTAAGACAAAATTTGGTTCTCTTTGCTTGTGAAATTAAACATGGACAAGTCCTTCACTTGGGAAGAAAAAGCTCCCAAGCAGTATTGAAGGATGGGACCTAACTAGCAGGGAAGCAGCTCTGCTGAGAAAGATGTGGAGGTGCTGGTAGGCAGCAAGCTGGGCACGAGTCAGCAGCGTGCCCATACAACACAGAAGGCCAAGAGCCTCCTGAGTAGTAATAACAGGATAATTGCCAGGAAGTCAAAGGGAAGTGATTATACTCCTCTCCCCAGCACTTGTGAGACTGTATCTAGTCTAGTGTCCAAGTCTGGGACCACCATTTAATCAAAGGTATTGGTTAACTGGAGGAAATTCAGCAGAAAGTCAGCAGTGTGGTGAGAAGCCGGAGCACTCGCCCTATGAGAGGCTGAAGGAGCTGGGATTATTCAGATTAGAGAAAAGATGGCTCTAATCCCCTAGGTTATCAAGACAATGGAGCCAGGTTGTCCACAGTGCTCCATGGTGGCAGGACAAGGTACAACAGACATAAACTGAAATGGAAGGAACTTTTTCTGCAAGAGGACAGTCAAGCAGTGAAACAGCCTGTCCAGAGATGTTGTGAGGTCTCCATCTTTGGTGTTTTTAAGAAACAGCAGTGTCAATATCTGAGTAACCTGGTCTGACTTCAGAGTTGACCCTGTCATGCACTAGAAGATGGACTTGAGACCTCCTGATGTCCCTGGTTAACTGAACTGTCGTATGATCCTAAGGGTAGTAATAGCATTGAAAAAGAAAAATGTTATAGTGAAAAAAAATGAAAACCTGTGACTTAAGTGTCAGGCAAGGATTATAGATTCTTTTCAATAAAGACCTTACATGAAGCCTTGGAATAGAAAGAGTTTTGAAGACTGCATTCAAAATATAGATAAGCAAAACCTTCACTGAGGTGTTGCATAGCCTGGTAAGACTAGGACCTGGGAACTTCTAGAACCTTTAAATTCTACAGATACCAAAATTCCTGCTGCTGTTCACCTGTGTAACTAAGTTGTGGTACAGCAAGAACATCACTATCTTCCTTATCAGCCTCAAGGTTTGCACCAGGCTAATGCTGAATACTTGTGATACAGAATATATACATAAGAAAGACTGGAACTGCATTTCCACACACATTATTGAAAATAACTAAGCTTAGAGGGAAAAATTTCACTATAAAACCTCAGTTTACAGTAAAAAGATTGTATGACCAGAAATGTTGGCTGAAACTGCTCCCCTTAAGTCATGAAATAATAACTTTTTATTATTATAATTATTTATAAGATGCAGATAAAACTCACTGTATGGTCTTCAGCAAAAGTTCAGACTGAGTACATGTGTGTGCAGGAAGAAAATCATGAGATCTTACTCCGCTGAGTGGCTCAGAGCTCAGAGATCTTACCCTTTTACAATGCACTTCAAGTTTGTCATTGCTTTTCAAAACATCATACACACAATATATGCAAGCACACACACAAGGTATAAACGGGACATTTGTAGAGCCTATCTGTAAAAAGCAGCTATAGAGTTGGCTATTTCATGTTTCTTCAACTGTCCGTTTTAAGTAGGTTTTTGATTCAAAGGAAACATTATGATTGGAAGAAATTTTACATCTTCACATATAGAAAAAAATCATGCTTGTGAGTCCTGTATTTGTAGTTTTAAGATATCATTTATCATTTCATTGCTTCTAAATGCATGAAGTTTGGTTAGGAGTTGAATCTGTCAGCAAAATGTTGTTTAGCTTTTTTTTTCTTTGCCCTTTTTTTTTAAAAGAAATACATTTTTTTTTTAAAATACATTTAATATAATGAAAAATGAAAGGTCATCCTGTATCCTTAAAATGACCTTTCTTTCAGGAGTGCATTAGGTTAAAGTTTATAAAATGTTATTAACAGAAATGGCTTTTCAATGACAGATGAATAAATAATTAACTGTACCAACATATACTGTAATACGAAAATACAAAAGACAGAAACAAGAAAGAAAATATTAGTAAGTAAAAAGTTTCAGAAATAATGAAACATCTGAGAGGATTATTAAACATTTCTGTAAAGAGGAGATAAAATGTCTAACTTCTGCAAAGTTTTTTTTTCTAAAAGCAGACTAGTTTCTTTTGAAGAAATGCTGTGTGTATGATCAAGAACAAACATGTGTAAATTTATTCCTTTTATTTAAACAATCAGATAAAACTGTTTTTAAATGAATTTGTCTTTTTTCCAGAGGATGATTAGAACACAAATAAAAGCAATACATTCTTTCCACATGACAAGAACCAAGAGCTGCTTCAATAATCTTAGGATTATAGGACAGTTTAATACCTGTCATCATCATCATGGCTTGGCTTCGCGGACGAAGATTTGGGAAGGGCTTTGCCCACGCTTATTGCAAGCGCGTTGATGGCTGAAAAGGCCAATGCGCGATAGGCAAGACCGGTTGCAAAGAGCACACCGGAGGGTCTCCTTGGGTGGTATAGTCGAGGCACGGTTCTTTCTGCGCTGTCTTTTCTCCTCGAGCTTGATTCTACGCGTGCTCTCAAAGGAGACAGCAGCGTTATGTATGGTGTGTCTCCAAATCTCCCGATTGGAGGCCAGGGTGGACCACTGATGGGGGTCAATATGGCCTAGGCTGAGGTGTTGTTTCAGCGAGTCCTTATATCTCCTCTTTGGAGCTCTTCTCTTGCGGCAGCCGGTGGCAAGTTCACCATAGAACACGATCTTAGGGAGGCGGTGATCCGCCATCCTGGAGACGTGCCCTGCCCAACGCAGCTGCGTTTTCAGCAACATGGCCTCAATACTGGTGACGTCTGCCTGTTCAAGGACAGCAACGTTAGTCACGTAGTCAGTCCAGTGGATGTTTAGGATTGTGCGGAGGCAGCGCTGATGGAAGCGTTCGAGGAGTCGCAGATGGTGGCGGTAGATGACCCATGATTCAGACCCGTACAGAAGAGTAGACAGTACCACGGCTCTGTAGACACTGATCTTTGTACTTTTCTTCAGGTGTTTATTGCACCAGACTCTTTTATGGAGTTTTCCGAAAGCTCTGTTTGCCTTTGCTATTCTGTTGTCTATCTCTTTGTCGATCGTGGCATCTGAGGAGATGATGCTACCCAGATAGCTGAACTGCTGGACTGGCTGAAGCTCTGACTCGCCAATGGTGATGTGGGGATGATGGTAATCATCTTGTGGTGCTGGTTGGTAGAGAACTACTGTCTTCTTCAAGCTGACTTCCAGCCCAAAAAGCTCAGCCGCCTCTGCAAAGCAGGATGTTAAGCGCTGCAGAGCTGCTTGTGTGTGGGCAACAAGGGCGGCATCGTCAGCAAAAAGCAGCTCGCGGACAAGGTGATTCAGGGTCTTGGTGTGGGCCTTCAGTCGCCTTAGGTTGAAAAGGCTCCCATCGGTACGATATCGGATATAAATGCCGTCTTGTTCGTCGAGGTCTGCCGTGGCCCTTTGGAGCATCATGCTGAAGAAAACTGTGAATAAAGTGGGTGCGAGAACGCAACCTTGTTTCACACCATTGGCTATTGGGAAGGGCTCAGAGAGTGCATCGCCATATCTGACTTGGCCGCGCTGCCCCTCATGTAACAGGATTATCATTTTGAGGAACTTGGGGGGACATCCTAATCGTTCCAAGATCTGCCACAGACCTTTTCTGCTCACAGTGTCAAAGGCTTTGGTGAGATCAACGAAAGTTACATAGAGACCCTTGTTTTGTTCCCTACACTTCTCTTGCAGTTGTCTGAGAACGAATACCATGTCTGTGGTACTTCTGTTGGCTCTGAAACCACACTGACTTTCAGGTAGAAGTTCTTCTGCGATAGCGGGTACCAATCTGTTCAATAGTATTCTCGCGAGAATTTTTCCAGCAATGGAGAGCAGAGTTATGCCTCGGTAGTTTGAGCAGTCTGACTTTACTCCTTTTTTCTTGTACAGGGTGATGATGATTGCATCACGGAGATCTGGTGGTAGTTCGCTTTGTTCCCAACAGCGCACAACTAGCTCGTGAAATTTAGCATGGAGCGTTTGGCCTCCATGTTTCCAGATTTCAGGTGGGATTCCGTCGACCCCAGCTGCCTTGCCGGTTTTCAGCTGCTGTATGGCCTTAAGGGTCTCTCCCATAGTAGGGGCTATATCCAATTCATTTTTCACCGTTTGCTTTGGGATGAGCTGGATTCCTGAGTCTTGGACTACACGGTTGGCACTGAAGAGAGTTTGAAAGTGTTCAGACCATCGATTCAGGATGGAGGTTTTACCTGTGAGAAGCGTTTGGCCATCTGCGCTGAGTAGGGGGCTTTGAACTTGGTGTGTGGGTCCGTATGCTGCTTTCAGAGCCTCATAGAATCCTCTGTGGTCACCCAAATCTGCGCATAGTTGAGTCTTTTTTGCTAGGTTGAGCCACCACTTGTTCTGGATGTCTCGAAGTTTCTGTTGGAGTTTACTGCATGCAAGACGAAAGGCTGCTTTTCTTACCTGGCAAGATGGTTGAGCGAGGTGTGCTTGGTGAGCAGATCTCTTCTTTGCCAGCAATTCCTGGATCTCTGGATTGTTTTCATCAAACCAGTCTTTGTTTTTCTTTGTGGAGAACCCTAAGAATTCTTCGGAGGACTGTAGGATGCTATTTTTAATATGTTGCCAAAGCGCTTCAGGAGAAGAGTCTATGGGACAGTCTTCAAGCCTAGTTTGAAGGTTTGCCTGGAAGCCGTCTCTCAGTGCAGCTGTTTGAAGATTGTTAACTTGGAGCCTCCTCCTCAGAATGCCGCCCTTCTTAGGTTTGGGCTTAAAGTGGAGGTTAAGTTTGCAGCGCACAAGGCGGTGGTCTGTTTGACATTCTGCACTAGGCATCACTCGGGTGTGACAGACATCGCGAACATTTCTCTGGCGCACTAAGATATAGTCAATGAGGTGCCAGTGTTTAGATCGAGGATGCATCCAGGTTGTTTTCAGGCTGTCTTTCTGCTGGAAGATAGTGTTGGTGATGGTAAGCTGCTGCTCAGCACAAAACTCTAGCAAGAGGCGACCGTTGTCATTGCAGTTTCCAACTCCATGCTTGCCTAGTACTCCTTTCCAGGCTTCAGAGTTCTTACCTACTCGGGCGTTGAAGTCACCAAGGATTATGATCTTATCATCCGCAGGAACCTTTTGAGTAAGGCGGCGCAGATCGGTGTAGAATTTGTCTTTTTCTGTAGGGTCAGCTTGGAGAGTTGGGGCATATATGCTGAAGAGAACAACATGTTGCTTGTTGTGTAGCGGGAGGCGTAAGGAGATAATGCGATCGGAATGACCTGTTGGCAAATTTTCAAGTTTAGAGGCGATGGAGTTTTTAATCATGAAGCCAACTCCGGAATGATGACTTTCGGTTTTGGGTTTGCCTGACCAATACAGTGTGTAGCCGGCACCATGTTCTTTAAGGCTGCCTTCCTCATGAAGGCGAACTTCACTGAGAGCAGCAATGTCGATGTTGAGTCGTGACAGTTCGTGAGCAATTATAGCAGAACGGCGTTCAGGACGCCCACTGTCTGCTGTATCGAGCATGGTTCTGATGTTCCAACATGCGAGTGTCAATCTGGACACACCTTTGGAGGCAGGTGTATGCCTTTGTCTCTTTGCCTTTGGTTGACCGCAGAAGAAGATGTCCGTTGGCCGCGGCTAGCCAACCGGATTGGAAGGGAGATGAGCTTTGGTTAGGCCACCTTTTCTAGGCCCCTCTCCATGTGGAGCAAGCAGTGCTCTCCTTGAAAAAGGCTGCTTGGTCATTCAGGATGCTGCCGAACGAGACTGTCATCTCCCGGGTCAGTCTCAAGCGACCAATGTCCTGAACCGCCTGCATGCAGGGTTGGGTCTGCGGCTTCCAGTGACATCTTTCCACCTGCCGTTTCGTCCCTTGCCTGTCGCTACAGGGCTTTGTAAACGTGAGTACACCCTTCAAGCCTGCGCGGTGGATTTTTTAGGTGAGGCGCAGCGTGCGCGAGACTGGCCCCACCCTTTACACCTGAGGTTCATCTGCCAGGGCCTAGCGAGCTTGGACGGTGACAGCGAAGTCCTCAGGTCGTAGGTTTGGTTAGAGTATCCTTCTCTTAGATGGATGGCCTTACAGGGCTAAACGAGCTCCATCTGCCCGGGTTTGCAGTTAGAGTTGTCCTTCTCCTAGGATGGTTGCCCGAAGGCTAGTGAGCCCATCCTGCCCGTGGACACACTTTGTCTGACCCTTCAGTTGAGACCTGTCAGGCTTGGGAGACCCTACCGGAGGCATATGCCACCACCAGCATAGCTCTCAACTTCGCAAGGGCACGCAAGCTCTTTCCCCACGGCAAGGGGGTGCCCATGAAAGAGTTAATACCTGTAATTATTGTACATATTACCAGAGAAGAGTACTAATTAATTAAGAAAAAAAAGATACATAATCTCTTAATGTTTGGTAAGAAATAAGACAGAACCATCAACTTTCACTTTAAGAATCCAGACTTTGCAAATAAATTAATGTTTTTTTCCCTCTGGAATGTATTCTGTATAGAATGGACAAACACACAAAAGTTAATAATATATTCAAATTAAAATCAGTATTGGTGCATGAGTGTTTGATACATGTATGAGTAATCAAGGGCTGTTATCAGGAATTCTTAACACTCACTATTTCTAAAATTGTGCTCATATTATTTCCTTTACAGTGAAAAGAGATGTGTTTCTTACTGAGATCAGCCAATGCTTTCTATTGCTGTCAAAGACAGGACAGATTCACCATTTCCACTCAAGTTAACCTGCCAGGTGAAACTAAGCTAAAACTTCATTTGAATTTAACTGTGATACACAGGAAAAAAATAAAAGAAAAAGAAAAAGAAATTAATCAACACCAAAGTGAAAAAGAAAAAAAAAACCAAACAACAACAACACCCTAAACCATAAACCCCCCACCTTTCTTTTGGAGCTTTCCTTAACTTCTAGCAATTTGTCCAGGGAAAAGGGTGTCAGTCTTACAAGTAACTCCATTTCTCTTCCAATGTCATTCCATTTTCCTTCACACGCTTCTTTTATATTCAGACATAATTTTGAAAACGTAACTAGGTGTACGAGTTGTCTCACTGACTTGTAAATAGGCACAAAAATTCACAACCTTTACTGAAAGCTTTCCTAAGCATTTGCAGCAAGGACACCTACGTTCATACAAAGATGAAACAGATGATACATTATTGCTTCATTTCTCCCTGACTGCTTTGACTTATTGTCTATAAATAGTAGCATTTACTGAGCTTTCACCCAAGGAATTCGCTCCAAAATCTCTCTATAACTTACTTTTATAATTATAAGTAATGACAAGCTAATTTAGAAACTTAAATTCAGGTCACTAGAAATGGGGGGTATTAGTAACTTTACTATGAAGTTTTCAGAATAATTTATTTCTTTACGTTAATAAATATAAATCTGCTGCTAACTGGAATTCAGATGAGTGTAAATTTATACATATCTAGCCCAATTTTTTCTTCTTTGACAAACAAGAACTATTTTGAATAATTTTAAACCTAGAAACTAACCCTCAAGTATTAGACTAAAAATAAAGTATCTGGAATTTTTATGTTTTATTTTTCTCCCAGCTAAAAACAGCATAGTCTGCTGCATGAACATACACACACACAGGCTAAGCTAACGGATGAACATCCATCATGTCTTTTGCCTAGAGCAGTGGTTTCCAACCTTCAGGCTATGCTGAGCCAAGTCAGCTCTTCCTTGGGTTTTGAAAAGCCTGGCAGCAATTATAGGACTCTCCTGTGAATACTTATACACAGGAATGAGATCTTTTTATAATTTATATACAACCCAATCTGAAATCTATTCTACATTTTCTAAGCAGAAGCCAGCTTTTCTTTTAGATATTTAGCAGTGGGACTTTTAAAGCTGTTGCTGTCAGCATTAACAATTATTAGTATCATTATATTCACATTTATAAGCCTGAGATAAATGAATAAGATCTTGTAATCTGTGTTAGGTTGTTATTGTGATTTTGAATATGTTCTCCCCTTATTCTTTCTCAGGTTTTTTGTTTGTTTATGAGATATTTTCCTTCCCATTGCTGAGAACACCTTCAGTTTCCATTAAACCAAAAGAAGATAGATGTGCTTATTACGTTAGACCACAGCATTTGTCATCCTTGCTTAAAGGAAGTCAGAATCATTAGGGAAAGTCAGGCAGTATCCTTCAATTTTAAAAATTTGACTGAGTTTTGAGTTTCATGTTCTTTTCTTGGACTTTATGTGTGCTCATTGCTTGATTTATTACAAGTGGGAAGAAGAAATTAAATGTTCCCCTTTGAGTGTGTCTGTTCTTTCTTGGTCATAATTATTTAACACATTCCTAATACTCAAGAGCGGTCCAAGGTCAGTTGAAAAGAAATGCACTCAAGTAAGGACTTCTGAAGAAGATCAAGTGCCTTGTGAAGTAGAAATTAGAACGGGGGCAGGGGTGCACATTGTTAGTGTCTTGAGTGATTCTGTTGCTTCTGTATGCAGAAACTTGAATTCATAGGTAGGGTGTGGGAAAGGATTCATTATACAACTGTGAGTTTTGCCTTACCAGCAAATCTTAACAAGTTCTGGACTCCAGTTCCTTGTTATTAAATAAAGATGCTGCCTCCTGGGTTTGCAGATAATCTTTGCACCCCAGCTGGCTAAAAGCCCATACTTACTTCTATTGATGCTCACAGCATTTTTCTCTGACTATAAATGAAAAAGCACTGAAATGCTCATAAATATGTAGAGATAAATTACAAATTTTTTAATTAATCTGCAATGTAACCCTTTGTTTATTCATGAATTAGACACAAATCACAATTTATATTAATTTGTACCTAATTTGAAGTTGTTTGCACATATTTTACATGATCATATTTCTTCCTATTGACTGTTTGCAAAATTTTTTCCTTTGACTGTGTCTTCATTTATAGATTTTTCTTTTTATTATAGTGGTTTATCTTTTATGTACTTTACATGCAAATGAAAGGAAACTCACCAAAGGAGTTTTGTAAATCTTTTTTAGATTGAATTTTGTTTCTTTGAAGCTCAAGCTGCAAAATTATTATTGAGAAGGTCATCTATGTTTCTCTCAGCAGTTTCTCTCATTTATGCTGAAATTATACTGTCTTTAAAGGATGAAACTCTGAGCTGATAATTAGTGAAATCAGGTTAGTGTCTTACATACTAGTAAATCAATCCATAAGGATATACTTTTCTTCTATAAATTCATTAATTCTCTTGCTAAAGAGTCACAGTCCTTAAATAGGTTGTCAATAGCTGATGCTAGTTCTGGGGTATTGCAATCAACCATGTTTCTGTAACTGATTTTGAACTGTACAAATACCTGACATGAAGGAAAATAAGCAGACAGGAATGAAGATGTACAGTGCTCTCAGCTGTTTTATGACTTTATTTAGAGTAATATTGTAAAACCAAGAAATGTTTTTATCAAAAGCCTGATAAAATTACACCATAAAAAACAAATACGTACACCACATTGTAGACAGAATGTCTTTCTTCTGTTGTCACCTTTTTTTTTCTTCCCCATATCCTCTCTTCAAGAAACACTGATTCTGAACTCCAGAATTGTTCAATAGAGATTTATCAGTTTAATTAACATTTTCTCAGGTACAAAATGAAAGTTCTGATATATATTCTACTGCATATATTAGAGAGGGGACCTTCCTGAAGAGAAGTAGTCCAGTAAATGTGGCACAAACTTGAGCTTGTTATCTGTATAGGTTTTGACTGGGACAGAGTTACTTTTCTTCATAGTAGCTTGTGTGGTACTATATTTTGGATTTGTGATGAAAACAGTATTGATAACAAACCAATAGTTTAGGTATTTCTGAACTGTGATTACACAGGGTCAAGGCCTTACCTACTTCTCACACTGGCCAGCCTGGTGAGTAGACTGGTGGTGGGCAAGAAGCTGTGAGGGAACACAGGTGGGACAGGTGACCCCAACCAACCAAAGGGATATTCCATACCAGAAGATATCATGCTTAGCAATAAAAGCAGGGGGAAGAAAGAGAAGAGAGGGAGGGATATGTTTGGAGCCATGGCTCCTGTCTTCTCAAGTAACCATTATGCATGATGAAGCCCTGCTTTTCTGAGAATGGCTGAATATCTGCCTGCTGATGGGAAGCTGTAAATTAATTCTTTCTTTCCTTGCTTATGTGTGCAGCTTTTGCTTTATCTATTAAACTGTCTTTGTTTCAACTCCTGAGTTTTCTCACATTTACCCTTCCAATTCTCTCCTCCATTCCACAGTGGAGGACAGAGTGAGTGGCTGTGTGGAACTGAGCTGCCTACTGGGGTGAAACCACAACAATATCACGCAGAGGACTGAGCTTTCATTCAAATATCTGTGCCTCCTCTGGAGAAACAGTATATCCGTATTTCTTCTTTCCCAGTGAAAGGAGTTCATAAGGATTCAATTTTTGATAATTTTGACTACTAAAATTAGCATACACTTTATTTTCATTCTGGATCTGAAATCTTATTTTGGGACAGTCCTTGAAACAATGATGATATGTAGATTGACATAGTGTCACTATTATAAGAATGTGCTTCTTTTTACTGACTTCTATTCATTGTACTCTTATTTTCCATCTTGAATACCTTTCTGCAGTTGATTTTTCTTTCTTTGTGTTTTTCTCCTTGATATTGTGTGATAGGATATCCCCATAGAGTGCCTAGTCCAAATATTTTTTCACAACTGTGATAAAGACTCTTTGTTCTGAATACCAGACACAAGGTAAAATACTTATTAAAAGATATGTAATTTTTCCTTCCTTTCCTCCTGCTTTTTTTTTTTTTTTAAAATAAGAAGACTGTTTCTTATAGAACTAAACTGACCTGAGCTGCATATTTAATTTCCTAGGGCTAGTAGGAAGAGCAAGGGAAAAATAAACAAACACACGAATAAATAAAAAACTATTTGTATACTTACAGAACTAAGACAGTAGCTGCATTTTATTTAAAAATTTGCTGGTGTTCACTTACATCTATTGTACAATGTTTATAACAGCCAAGAAGAATGCAAGATATCTAGGTGAAATTTGTTTGAATACGCATCAGTCCATATCTCTCAGAATACGGCCCTCGCTACAGAGCTACAGCCCATGCTGGAAACAGATATAGGCTACTTATATTTCTGGTTCTGTATCTTATAAAAAGGCAAGATATAACTTAGAATTTAATCTCTAGTGGCATCTTGCCTCATGTCCTGGTTTCCATATGAGAAGGATCATCCAACAGATACAATTGTAAGGCAACCTCTTCTGGCTTCTACCAAACTTAGAATGACAAAAGGCAAGTGACATAATCAGGTGAACTTCTGCCCTGTGAAAGGCAACAGATTCAAACCCTCTTGAGTTGTGAATTAAAACAAAAGATCTCACTGCAGCAAGGTCAAATATTCCCTCTTTCTGCTGAATCTGTAATACAACCGGAGATGGGTGTTATAGCTCTCACACTGGAGAAAGATGAAGTACCACAGAGCTGCTGGTCAGTGCTGCTAAAGAGTAGATATTTCTAAGCCAAACTGCTCCACAGACTAGGGAGGAACAGATGATCGCCTGTATTTTATTAGTATATCCAGCAGTAACTCAAACTGGGTTCCTGTGCTCATTCTGAGTGCAGTTATTTCTCAAACTAAAGAGCATTATTGTGATAACGTTCAAAGTTGAAAAAAAGTTATTATGTGCATTACCCTCATATATCATCCACTGCCAAAATGCATTAGAAGACAGAAATTACATTGGCATATATAATATATAAAGTCATTAAAGCAGATTGTATAGCCTTTCTGTTTAGTAGCTCGGCTGTGTATACAATTGCAGTAATCCTAAACCCACATTAATTTAAGAACTAGAAGTCTCTGCACTTTAATTTCCCATATTGTGGTACTTGTTGATGAAGGTTATTGATCTCCTTGGAAGTGCAGGGTGGGATTTCCAGGTTCACAAGGGCTGTAGAGAATTTCTCAGACACAATAACGAGTTAGTTATTAGATAAGAGTGTGTAATCTCAAGAAGAACTTCAGTTTAATTTTTGTTTGTGAGCTACTCATGTATTTCTCCATCTGAATCTTTTCAGCAAATTCTAGGGGAATTTGCAGACAGGAAGACTGCAGTTTCATTTTTTGAGGAGAAAACCCTGTTCAGTTATAACCTTTTATTTTAGTTGGACTACTGGCCTTTTCTTCACTAGTTCTTCAAGGAAATGCACTTTTCTGTCTTTAAGCCTGCCCAGAATCACACTGAACTTGAGTTCCATACATGTTCGAAGAAATGGCTGCAATGATCCAGCTTCAAGATTGATTCTATTTCTGTAAACCTTATGTACATCCATACATCACCTTATATTTCTATCTTAATAAAAAGAATACTTTTTTCTCTTTCATTATTTTTTTTAATAGCTTTCAGTCTTTGAGATTTTTTTCTCGTTTCTTCTAACATGTGTAATGCTTTAAAATAAAATTTTCGTTTCTCATTCACCCATTTTCAGTTTTGCTCTAGTCCCTCAGAGACCAATCCTCCTCAGAGTCACAGGCTTTTTAAGGATCTACGTCTCACTGCAACATGGATCTGTCCCCAGCTCTCTGCAGGCTGGGTCTTTTCTCAGATCTCTGCATCATGGGGCTTTCTCTGGCTCTCTGCAGCCTGACCATTCATCTGCTGGTGCTCTGAGGATTGCAAGGTCTCAGCCTGACAACCCGCCACAGCCCAAAGGAAAATAGCTGTACTAATGTGTCTCCCCAACTTGTTCCTTGCTACCTTGGGTGACCACGTGGTTGATGACTGCATGGTTGCTTCTCCTTCTCCCTGACTGCCTCCAACAACTCCAAACAAGTGCTCCAAAACCAAAAAGCGAGTTCCCCCTCTTAAATCGGTTTATTCACAGAGGCACTGACTGGTACAGCCTTGGCCAGAGGTAGGGCTGAATAGGAGCTGGGGGAGCTTGTTTCAAGAAGCTTCTTACAGGGGCCATGCGAGCAGCCCCATCTCCCACCACCAAAACCTCGCCAAACAAAAGGCGGCAGCGTCCTCCCCCATTACTGAAACAGCACCAAATTCTAAACCACCACCCAAACAAAAACAATTATCATTTAAGAGCTAAAATAAGGAAGAAAATGGCAAAAAAATAAGGCTAAAGAGTGTATTTTTCCTCAAAAGATGATTGCTTTAAAACAACAGAGTGAATCCAAGAGTAATAATATTTCTGACAACTATGTTGCAATTTGTTTTACTTAAAAGGCAATCATTAATGTATATTTTCTTTCAAAGCACGTGTTTTATTCTATTAGTTTAAGGAAACATTTATCTTTTCTATTTTATTTCTTCAAGCTTGTTTAAGCGTGATCTCTGATACACTCCCTTTATGAGCCTTCCTGTGAAGGGAGGCTAGCAAGAAGTCAGATATATATATACCCTTTGGCTCTATTTATACAGTGCAATCTAAGGACATTTAACGTCCTATTGCCTAGCAAGTGCTATGCCTTCTTTTATATAAGGGAGTTTGTTTGAAAAGACGGACTTCTTGAGATCTTCAGAGTTCTGGGGAGTTCTGCTAAAAGTGCCTAGCCTAGGAATACTGCAGAAGCCATTCCAAGCAGTCATGCTAAGGGGCAGGCCCTTCTGGATAGTTATGGAGCCTCTCAGATTCACCCATGAGCTCCAGAAGGAACTTCAAGTTCACTTGCTTGTTCTGAGGGACTGTGGATGGGATAAACAGACTAAAAGTTCAGGGAAAAGATGTTTCTCAGTGATCCTAAAGGGACATGGACGATCTCTGCAGCAGGATATTGTGAGGGACTAAAGAAGGAACAGAGCAGAGACATTTATTTAAAATGCATTTATAATCTACTTACTTGGTTTAAAGAACAAAACAAATTACATTTGTTTTCTGCCTTTTTATACTTTTGAGCTCTTCCCTTTTCTCTTAGAAAAAAAACCACATCCATTTGGAACACAGTTCTCTTTCCTCTCCATGTCCCATTCATTTGGCTGCCAGAAAAAGGAGAACTCAATTCAGTCAGAGACTCTTGGAATGCAGCCTAAAGAAAACAACCAAGGTCAAATCTCAGAAGGTAAATAAACAAAAAAGCAAAAATGTATAGCAAGATGGTGATCTTTAAACTATAAAGAGCTTTTATTCTGTGAAGTTCAAAATGTTCCCTTAAAATCATAGTGCTTAAGTAAGTTTTTATTCCTGTCGAATTACTTATCCAGTGCTCGTATTTTATTATGGCTGGACTTTATTATGGCTAAACTTGTGTGTTCGCTTGTGTGCTCTGAAAACTCTTCATCAAATATACACACACTTTTTCTGAGAAGCATTCTTGAGGTAAGTCAATTTCAATGAGAGACAAACACTTCTCCACTCTTCTTTCTTTAAAAAAATTAAAAATCAAGCAAATGGAAAGATGGAAGACTGACATACTGTCTTGTAGCAAATAAATAACAATGCAATCTGAATGCAATAATGTAGCTGCTAACAAATTGATAGCATGGCACAGTGTTTAAAAACTCCAAAAATGTACAAGAGGGAGATAGAAGAAACACGGAAGATACAACAAAATATAGTTCAGTTGTGGGGTTTTTCTGTTTGTTTTGGTTTTGGTTTTTTCCAAATATATATAGTGAACTTAAATACCATTTATTGTACATCTAAAGTAATATTTATAAGGCATAAAAACCCAAATAGTGGTTACTGAAATTCATTTAAGATTTAAATTTTAAAACTGTGCTTTAAATACTAAATTGACCATCTGGTCCTTTAAAAGTAATGTATTAAATGCATGAATTTTCTTCAAGCTAGTGTGCAATCTAATTTCTGTAAGAAAGTGCCGTGCCAATGTGTGACATTTGTTTCTTGTTTAGGTGTTAACCTCCTTCCAATATTTCTGTACGTTGGAACACAAATTTTTTTTTTCTAATTCCAGCAAAGACCCAGAAATAGCTTAAGCAATGAAGTGAAAATAGCTTAAGTGAAAATAGCTTAAGCAATGAAGTGAAAATTTAAGATCTATACAGCATACTTCATTCATTAATATAACATTGGACTTCCAGGGTATGTTTTGATCCTTACCATTTGGAAGAGTATTTACACGGTGTTAGGGCTCAAATTTTTACTTTTTATGAGGAATGTTTTTTTTTTTAATGGCTGTGTCATGGGGGAATTTAAAGGTGTTGCTCATTGCTCCCACTACTGACCGACATAAAATTTCGTTATGAAATCTGACAGGTGTTGTGTTAAAGGTAGGCGTTTAACTCCTGCCTGCCGGAGCCCAAAAGGCTTGCACTGAAACGGTCTTGCAAAGCCAATAAAACTAATAAAAAGTTTATGAAAACAACAGATAGAATAGATTCAGAATTGCTGATAAATGCACTGCAATAGGCCTAATAGCTATTTGCTATGATAGTAATGTTAGCAAAAAGCAAACTATCCTGGGTATTCTCACCATACGGTGAAGGTACAATTCTGGCATCTCTGTCTTGGTTGGAAAGAGTACAGCCCATTGACCGTCCCTGCAAAGTCTTCAGTCTTTTCCCCCTAGCCAGGTATTCCCCCTTCTGGCTTTTTATACCCTAACCATGTTTGTGCCTACCTCTTAGGTGACGTTTACAATGATTTGGGTGGTGAGTTGAGTAACATAGTCTTATGTGTTTAGCATGTACTGCCTTTGGCTCATTAGCATATTGAGGGGCACGAATTTTAATATTAAGGATGGGAAGAGCAGGTGGATAGCAATTTTTATTCTAAGGTTTTTATGATAAGCTTTCTATTCTGCAATTTCTATTCTACAACACTCACACACTCCAGAGTCACACTAGTTTAGGTACCTGCCCCTGTGCCACCATTTCAGTTTACACGGACCACTTGACACATCTGCATCCTGGGTGGTGCTCCAGTCTCTACATGCAACAATTCCACTTCTATTCTCCATGAGAAATCCATGCATAAGCTGCACCCCACAAGGAACGATTTTTTTCTCTGTTTATAGCTTTCTAAATTAGATGGTCAGGTTAAGTCATCAGTAGCCTTGTTCATCACATCTCCCCAGACTAATTTTTTTTTTTTACTTTCTCCATAGTTATAGCCAATTAGTGGTTGTTGCCTGGATCATTAATAGTTTCTGCCCTCCACCTCAAATGTGCTCAAGAAGTAAAAAAAAAAAAAAAACTTAACCATTCTTCTGAGCCATTCTTGTCAATACCTAAACAATTGTAACAGGGCAGATGTAGTCCAGAGCTTTGGAGTAAGAAATCCCTGTAACAATTTTCTCTACTTCGATTGTTTTCCCAGAACATACCAGTATGTGACTGGTAGTCTAACTCTTATGAGTTAGAGCTCTGCAGGTGTAGGCAAGATCTGACTTGGGGTTCAACCCATGAAAAGTGCATCAGTGTTCACTATCTCCACTTTTACCCATTGTTCTTTTCAGTGACGCTCAAAAGCTTTGGAAATTCAATGAGATAGAAAACTCTCTTGGAAACCCTACAAGAAGTATTTTGTAGCAAATCCATATGGTTCTTCTGAACTAAACAAGCTTAGATTTGTCAACATCAGTGTAGTAAAAAAACAGAGAGTATTTAAGGTAGATTGGAAAAGAAAGCCTTATATAAGTGCAAATTTATCCTTTCTATTGTACAGACTAGTCTTTATCTAGACTTTTAGAAGATTTTTGTTTTAGGTGCATTTACGCTGAGTTCTGAGCTCTTCCTTTGACTGACTTCCATTGTAAATCAATTTCCAAGTTTGGGGCTTCCAACACCTCTTTGAAGTACAATCACAGAATCACAGAATCATCTGGTTGGAAGAGACCTTTAAGATCTAAGAATCCAACTGTTCCCCCCGCACTGCCAGAGTCCCTAAACCATGTCCCTCAGCACATCTACATGTCTTTTAAACACAATCATTCATATGCTGAAAATTGTTCATAGATCCTTCATTCTGAACTAGACCACATACCTGAAAAATGTTCCGTCTTTGTATATGTGAACCAAAGAAGAGATTTGTTTTCCAGTAGAGAGAGAGATATCTTTTTCCTAACAAGAAAATTTGAAGATATTACCTGCTGTTAGTATTGAACAGCTAAACATTGCTTTCTTTGGAATCTCAGGCAGCAAACCAGACTGTGGAAACATTTCCTAAATTGTGATAGTGCAGAACGACTGAATCAGTTTAAACACCTTAATCACATCCTAAAATAAGGATGTTGGATAGTTGGAGTGTATTCTGTTGTGTCTGGATGAATAGCAGGCGACTAGTCTAGACAGCATACACTTAAGACTATTAAAGCTGCATTAAATTGAACTCACATAAATACTTTGGAAATTTCTTTGGGTTTGCCTAGATTCTGGTAGTTTTTTTCAACATACTGGAAAACTGATTTTAAAAAGTAATAGGCCCAGGATTACTAAATGGAAGCAGATGCCTTCCACAAATGTCAGATATTATACATCACATGAAAGAACTTTTTTTACGAAATTCTACAAAGCAATAACGTAGGAAGTCCTACGTGGACGTTTACTGTGGTCATTCAGTAGTTTGATTGGCAGAAGCTTCATATCCTTGTGCTTAGTCTTCACAAAAACAGCTCAGTTATCTAGCAACTCTATTTCAGGTTGTAGGTATGGAATTGGACAAGTTAAAACAAAGGAATGAGGGGAGATAATGAACATGGAGTTGAGGTGATGTTTATTAAGAGACTACACAACAGGGAAACATAAGGTTGTAGTCCTCTTTGGAAGCAGGAAAAAATTGGAGGAAGTTAGGGATGTAGAGGTCATGTCTCAGATAAAACAGAGAAGAGCCATGATCAGGAATTAAGACCCTTCTTTTCTCCTCCAAGTAAAGATCAGAATTCTCATTCTCAGATCTCCAGTAAGGCTGCAGAGGTTCATAACACACTGTTCCCTGGATAAGGCAGTTAAGCAACCCTGGTAAAAAATGCAGGAGAAAATCCAGTAAATAGTGTATATGGCAATGAAAAAGAACAGGGAGAAGAATGTTCAATTTAAGCATACCACTTACTGTCTCTAGCATTATGCCTAGTTTCAGATGGGAAGAGGGAAGAAAAGTTAAATACTGATTGTTTTACAAGTTATGAATAAGGCTAAGAAGTTAGGACTGTGCTAACATTATGTTAACATTGCAGACCTAAAATACAGAGGGGAAGAAAAAGGTTCCAGATTTATTTTTGGACTTGTGAGGATGCTTAAAGTAGGGTTCAGTTTAACCTTTCTTTAAGGTTTACCAAGACCTGAAAAGAGCTACAATTAAAGCTGATGCCATAAGGTAACAATGATCTAAGATGTAGTTGCATTTAAACAAGTGCCTCTAGTGAAAGACAGTATTAGATTGGAATAACAATGAGATTTGAGAAAATCTATTTAGTGGTTTTTTGTTGTTTTTTTTTTTAATCAAGCAAATTTATTGGGATTAAAGCTAAGGCCAAATAGTCCTATGTAGGCTGGTCTCTGATTAGAGCCAGGGCTAGAGTTCGTATGTTAGGACATCAGGGGATCAGTAGTGAATATAGTGAAGTTTGTTGCTGTTTTCTACAAGTCCCATAGAACTTTGAAGAAGTCTTTAACAGAACTTACCATATAACTTATCAATTTCTTTGCAATTCAAGGTATCTGGAAGTTACCAAAGTACCAGCAGCAATTCCACAGAATTTGTGTGGGCAGGTTTGAGAATCGATACTGCAAGAGTCATGATAGTCAATGGCTAGCAATACTCAGGAAGCTTTTAAGACTGTGTCAACATAATAGAAGAGAACACCTGAATGCAGTGAAGACCCCAATGAACGTTTTACAGACCTTATTTATGTTAGGGGTTAAAGCAATCTGAAGTTGGAATGACCAAAAACTGAAGTCCCTCAAGTAAAGTGTTCCGACCTCTTGGCTATTTTACAAAAGATGGGGAACACTTTAAAAAAAATTATTAGGCACAAAGTAGAACTAGTCTTCAGGGTCGGATCCTCAGAGTATACGGTTCTTAGTATTTAATACAGGTGAACTGAGATTTTGATAATGCCATTATCTTTACAGCGCTCCTCAGGGATCACATTACGTGTGACTTTGAGATTTCGTTTCTCTACAGGTCTTATGTTTTCCATAGGGATATTGAGAAATATTTAATAGTGTGTGGTGGAAGAGAAAGCATTCCTTTCTAAGCTATTCTGAACTAACAATTTACTGCATGATTGCCTAAAAATGGAGGAAAATAAACTCAGTGATGTCTTGTCAGTTTGTTCTTGTTCAGTACTTGATGTTTTCTAAAAAACTCCATCTGCTACCTGTTCAATATATAAGCAGATCTGTATCTAGACTATAAAAATTTAAGAGAAATCACATGGTATATTCTATAGTAGGTCTATCTGCTACATTTTCATTTACGTTGTTATTATCAGTCTACTGTAATGCAGCTCTATAGTGTTTTTAATTTTTTTATCTCATATCACAGCATTATCAATAAACTCCTGTCTCTGCAGAAAGCACACACTTATGTAACTCTTCAGTAAGATTTCACTTAAGTTCTCTCTTCCTTCATGATTTTCCTTCGGTCATGTTGGTTAAAGAAAGTAGCAATGAATATTGCATATATTCACCCCTGCTTTACTAAATGCAGAGGCAATTCTTTGCTGTTGTTTTAGTCAGAGATAGAACAAGGACAGACAGACATTGCTTGCTTCAGGGTGCATGCTCCTATTAGAAATGCAGCTCATCTGAGAGAGTAACTCATTCAGCACAAAGGCATCCTTACACATGAAGCAGAAGGTATATGTATAGTTAGATAATGTAAAATAATATATAAGAGGTGGATGCAGCTTTACAGGATAGACAGCTAAAATGCTGATTGTTCAGGATAAATAAAACAGCTAATGATTTCTTTTCCAGGAGGAAATAAAAATCAAGAAAAAACCTGTTTCAGAGACGATTCTCTGTATTCTGTGGATCTTGTCCTCCAGATCACAGAGCTCTCAGAGCTCACTAGAGATTTTACCTTACAGTCAGTCTCTTTTCCAAAGCATTTTCTATGGTGCATGTGTTTATGTCCTAACTGAAGGAAATTAAGTTGCACACTTAGAGGAAAGACCCAGAGGAACACAAGGACCATGGTTTAAACACAAGACAATATCCTGAATTTGGTGACTACTGCATTTCATAATTCATAATTTCATTCTATATCCCAAATTTGAAGTTCTGATAAAAATTTTTTGCTAAAAAACCTGAGAGGCTACAATGTTAAATTTATAATTTTAATATAATTATAAATAAATATATTAATGAAATTATAAAATCCAAACTAACTATTTAAAATATATAGAATTAATACACATTGATCTCATGCAATAACACTTGTACAGTAATACATTATTATGACATTTCTTTAAGGTAGAACCTGTTCTCAGTTTCTCACAGTGCAAGAGAGATAGAAAGAATGCTTACAGGGATTATCTATTTCTACAAGGTTTAATTCTATAATTCTAAAGCATTGGTTCAGAGTTCTAAAGCAGCAATATCTATATAATCTTTAATTTTTTTTTTTAATACTTTCTTCTCCCTCCTATTTATTTTAACCAGAGAACTTACTACCAAGGAGTCTAAAAGGATGGCTAGGACTTCATCAAAATGGCACAGTGTCTAACGCTTGTAAAATAAAGGAGTGAAAGTGAAAGTATATAAAGCAAAACAAAAACTACAGCAAAGGAGTATTGAGATTTTCTAACTACATTGTCAGAAAGTTCATACTTAGGGGTTATATTAGAATAAACAGTCAAACTTTGTTTTCTAATGTGCCATCATTTTGATCAACGACTGGAAAGACAGTCCCACAAATCTAAAATAGTGTTTAGGAAAAAAGGTGTCACGACTTAATATAAGCTAAGCATTTGCCTTTATACACCACATTACACACACATCTTTTTTATACACAATATCTTTAAGAAGTATCTTGTGTCAAATTCTTCCTTTTGATAAATCAGATTTTACATAATCAATATTATATGGGTTAGACATTTGCTAAATGACAGAGTTTGGGCTTTAAATATTAACTCAAGACTCAGGTTCTCTCAGTGGCAAGATGCCTAACCCAAATGATGTTGTGAAACTACTTCTTGTTCCAGATTTGTCACCTGTAACTAAAGTTCTTCTGAGATAATGAAGAAAACTAGTACTTTCACAAATATTTCCCATTTTCTTGTTAATTCCTATTCCTTCAACGTTCCTATCTTCCCCATTAATTGTATTAAACTACCTCTCTCCCTTATATATTTTCCCAAAAAACACTAATAATCTCCAATCCTTGTCTGTCCTCATTCTTGTTTCCAGATTTCTGCTTCTTCTCTCCAAATCATCTAAATTTTATTATTTGTCAAGAAAAATCTTACTATAACACTTTGCCTTCAAATTTGTAGCTTATCTGTCCTATCAGATTTTTCATGAGTGATTTCACTGTTTCCCAAATAACTCAATATTGTCCTCAAGATAGTGGTCCCTTCTGTCCATAAATTTAATGCCTAGACTAGCCCATTAACATAGTTCTCATCTTTTTTATTGGGCAACACAGTATGACCCAATGGTAAGTTTTTTTCCCATGTTTTTTATATTTTAAGATAATCACTCAAAATCAAGATTCAGGTTTTTTTGTTAAAAGAGCATTATTTTCCCTGTCTCTAACATTTTCCCAGTTCTAACTCATACCATGGCAAGGAAGTACATAAAAACAGAGGTGTACTTTCTGAAAGAGGAAGCCTTTGGTTTCCCAAAAAAGTAATCTGGCTTATGAGGGAACAAACACAGCTACTGGGCTTCTGAGACTACATCCTTCTCCACTATTTGCAGTTTAATTCTCCCGCACCCAGCTTAAATCCTAAAAAAATTGGGTAAGATAAGTACAGGGTTATTCCCAAAATGAAATTTTGTGTAGTAAGTATATCTCTACTACAGCTACATCTATGGCTTATGTAAACCAATTATAGGATAAAAAACATTGTAACCCAATTGTATGTAAATCATTTGTACTTTGTTTAGTTGAAATAGAAGCATTGCAGTTGTTGCTCTTAGATATAAAACAAGATCTCGGTATGTCAGGACATCAACCATAGGATCAGATTTACACTCCAAAGCATAAAGATGGGACGGGGTGGGCAAAGAAAATCATAAAAGTACATCTGCAGATGGAGGTATTCTTCAGAATCAAGGCCCTAGTGTGAGTGCAGTCATGAAAACCAAGAAAGGACAAATAGGATTTTAATAACCTATACAATTACTACTCATGTCTTTTCATTCTAATGACTATAGAGTTCATGTATTCATCAATTTTTTTTCTTTTGAAGTGGGTACTTTTTTTGTCTTTGCACTACTTCCTTTGTTTCTACAATGAAACCAGGAATCTAACTAGATACTGATTGAAGTTGAGATTTACATAGCAATGGGTCAGGCTAAAGTATTTATATTTCAGATGAATTTTACAAGGTAGAACAAAAAACTCTTTGGTAACTAGTTAATTTTATTTAAGCATGAGGGCAGAAAGGAAAGAACATGGAAAATATCAGCTACTTCTACATAAAAAGGACAGTACTTTTCATATGTGTACACTGTTACTAACATGGTACTACTGAAATGAAACAAAAATTAGATAACAGGGAATTAAATTAGGTATTTGTTTCATTCTTTGCCTATAGTGTGAGAATAATAAAATTGTACTGATCTCTAATAGGTAGGAAAATGCTCTGGAATTAGGGATTTAACTTTAAAATAGACTTACATTAATTTTCACTATCTTAAAAGAATAAACAACATTTTATCTTTTCTTAGTCTAACTTAAATCATAGTTACCGGGATGAGCTGATCTTGGCAGGCTACTAGGTGCCATGCAGCCACTCTCTCATTCCCCCTCCTCAGTAGGATGGGGGGAGAAAATGAAATGAAAAATCTTCCTGGTCAAGACAAAGACAAGGAGATCACTTACCAACTACTGCCACAGACAAACAACTCTCCAGCTTGACTTGGAGAAAATTAATTTAATTTATTGCCAACTAAAAGAGAGTAGGATGGAGGGAAAAAAAAAAACCCAAATTAAACAACAGCTTCCCCTCACCACACCCCTTATCCCCAGGTTCAACTTCACTCCTTCATTCCCAGCTCCTTCCCCACCTCTCCAAGTGGAGCTGGGGGAAGGTGAACGGGGTTTGTGGTCAGCCCATATCAGTGCCTGCCTGTTGCTCCTTTCTCCTCACACTTTCTCCTGATCCGTTGTGGGGGCTCCACACAACTCAGTCCCTTCTGGACATACCACAGTGTGCAGTCCTCCCTGGCATGCAGAATGCATGTCTTGCTCCAGCATGGTTCTCTCCAGGCTGCCAGTGGAGTACCTTTCCCAGCACCAGCACCACCTCCTCCGTTTCCTTGTTCTCTGACATTCACGTTCACAGGGCTTTTTCTCATGCTGGTTCTCCTCACTCTTCACTCTTCTCTGGTGTTTTAAACATGTTTTTCCAGAGTTGCCACCAGCTTGGCTGATGGGCTTAGCTGTGCCCTTTGGTGGGTCTGTTGGGGCTGACTGGAACTGGCTGGAACTGGCTGTGATGGCACAGAGCAGTCCTGGACTCTCCTCACAGAGGCCATTACCATAGCTCCCCGCTGCCTCCACCTCACCACCTATAGACAGTAATGTTCCATACATCAAACAGTGCACATTCCAACAATATCTGATTTTTTTTCCTGAAATTTGAGCACTTTTATTCCTCTCCAGAAATTATGCTGATGTTGCTCTCCTTTCAGAAGGAAGAGAAAATGAACTTCATTATTTTTTACATCAACCAAGCTTCAATATTTAATAAGTAATTAAGCGAATAAAAAGGATGACTAGGCAAGCAAAAATTCAAAGTGTTTTCCCACTTGAACTTTTAGCTATCCAATTGGTCAAGGCTCAGCTTTCTTTATTTGATACATGTTTGACAAAGTTTCAATAAAAAAGATCCTGCAGTCAGGACAAAGTATATACCATAAATTCACCGTCAGCTAGAAATTAATTTTCATGATGGCATAATTGAGCCTCTGATTTTGAAAGAGGTGTTTATTTGCACTGCCTGGAGTCTGAGGAAATCACTATGAAACATTTTATATAGATAATCAGCTGTCCTTCAAAAGTGTTTTGTAAATCTACTTCAAAATTAAGTAAAAACTGAAAATTGAATACAGCAGGATATATTTCCCGTAGGATCTGATAAGTTATTTCATATTATTTTATGGCACAACTAATGCATAACGTAAGAAATAGCTGAGGAGAAAAATATATCCAGTCAACTTTTGGTTTTACACTGATGATTCCTAACATGAACTACTGATTCCTCAACTTTCACACTGACATTAATAACTTTATTTTTACAGAATTATATTATTACATGATAGGATATAACTGTATAGTGTAACATATTGTACAAAAAACAATGGCATATGTGATACTGCAGTGCTGTGAGAAAAGCTGATAATAGCATCACAAAAGCTTCTTTTCTTTCAGTTTTGGCAATTATATATATTATGGTGTCCCTGCTAGCCAAAGCGGAGAAACACCCAGAGCTTTCAGCAAGCTGTGCAAAAGGTGCATACCTCTAGTCTGACATGTGGCTTGTGATTTGAGTAATCTGTTCTTAAGTTACAATTATAATTATACTGGATGAGCACAATGTCAATCCAAAGATGGACAGATGGGTTTTAGCTGGCCCACTTCTAGGGAATAAAGTCGGATAATTGCTAGTGTTGTCAAATATTGACCTGATTGAGAGACGCTTTGCTGGGGTTTTTTTAACATCTGAGAACAGGAATCTACAAAATCTGAAAAACTACATTAACTTCTATTATGTTAGCTTCACATGTAAAGAACTATATGCTATATACCCACATTGTTAAAGAATAGTTACAAGTGCTATAGGATTTCTCTAGATATAGCAATTTATCAAATTTCAGGGACACTGGTGGATTCAGTATAGGCTTAATACCTTTGAATTATCTGTCTGCATCCCTGCTGTTAACGGTGATGATCTGCAAAGAGTATCTTTCTCAATAATCAGACATTTACTGCGGCTGATGTAAAAGTGTTTTTTTTTTTAAGAGGGATAGCCTTTAGAGCACTTTATCATCAGTTTATACCAGAATGAAGTCAATGTGTAGAGGAGTGAACACACAAATAGCTGTCCCTTAAATAAACCTTATATTGAAAAAAAATATTCATTCCTTCTATTTCTCCTGAGTCACAGCATAATGGAAATATGTTAAAATTTCGAGGCTAAATAGCAAGGAAACATGAAACTAAGGTTAACTCTCTGTATGAATTGTGATGTTTGTATATGAGAGTCTATCCTTTTTTGTTTGCTTATCATCAGATAAATTATTTTAGTCTCATCAGCATGCAACTATAATATTTACTAAATTAAAATATCATCAATATTTCTGAAGCCACAAAACAACTGAAGTCAATCAGTAATTGGGTACTACCAGGGGCCATCAGGGTTCTATGACTTCCTTGGTCAACAGTTTCCATTATTTAAAGCTTTTCTGGATGTTGCTACACCCCAGGAAGAACACTGAAGTTGTTCGTGTTCTGTGTGAGAAACAAGACCTTTAGTTTACATCTGCCATAGATTTATTATGGTTAGATCTTCACTTCTGACAGGCTACACTGCTGTGTTCACAGGAGCTGGTTTCTGGGTGAACACTGTCACAATACTCTTGATTGTGTTTGGGGTGAGACACGCTCACCCTACTTGTCTTTTTTTTTATTTGGATCTCTGGCATGAAATTATAGAAAATGTTTCAGAGTTCTCAAATAAATCTCCTTAGTCTGAAGAAGGGGACTCTGTAATTTAGTAATTGCACAGCACATACAGCTTCCAGTGTTGGTGTAATTTAGGATTATCATGCAGTAACATTTTTTCCTATTTATCTAATTCTAAACCTGCAAGTTGAATAATTAAAATGAGAAGGTTGTTCAGTAAGAAAATAATTGCATGCGTGTAATATTTTCCAACTATTTCTTCAAACCAGAGTACAAACAGGTATTTACTATGTTCTCGTGTGCCCTATAGTTCATGGCAAGATATTTAATACTGTGGTTTTTTTGATTTATTAGTTGAAATATACTGTCATAAGTATTGACTTTCTGGTAAGTAAAGATACTTGGTTAAATTTGTAATTACCAAATTATGAAATAATTGAGTTTGGGCATTTGGGATTGTCCTTCTAGCGAGGACAAAGAAAACTTGACAGTAGTGTATATGATATGTTAGCTCTATTTTAACTCTATAGGAATGAAAGGTAGCCTATTTTTCTGCTGAGAAATACACATTCTCTTTGATAGATCATGATCCATGATACAGGGTCAAATATTTATCTTACTATTCAAGTAATTGCCTTGACATTATGAACTTAAAGGACATCTTGATAGGGATGCAAAAATGTTCTCTGTCCAAAATTGCTCGTTTTCCAAATACATCTTTCTACTTCAGATTTTTCCACCATGACACACTGAAACATACTGGCGCATCAAGGTTGTCATAACGGATGAATTTCCCTTTCCATAACTCAATTTCTTTCCCTTCTAGTGAGTTCAACACTCGTACTCTAAGTCAGAAAAAATCCGAGAACTAAAAGCCCTATCACAGGATACTTTAATAAACACTAGGTTAACCTTGATTGTAGTGTTTCATGCATTTATTTTCATGCATGCAGCAGTCAAATATCCAGCCAAAGCTAAGTGTTTATCATACATGCATTAAATGAAGAATTAAGTGAACCTTCAAAAGGATGTAAATTAATTTATTTTCTCACACATCCTCTGACCTCTAATTTAGATATATTCAGACATCTTTATGTCCAGTATAAACAGATAACAAGACATTTCAGTGAAAAATTTTGAGTGAAAGCTTGATTTTTAATGGTGATACTTGTATTATTAGGTCCAAATTTGGCTTTAAACTCTTTGAGATGATCTATACTGTGTAAATGACAGTATTCCTTTGCCTGTTTGATTTTAGAAGGAATCTAACCAGAACTTTTTTTTCAGATAAATCTACATTTCAAACAACAATTTAAAGCGGGGGAAACCAAATTGCATTTCTTTTAGATGAGAATAATCTAAAAGATTTGTTTCAAGAACTTTCACTGGGCCTATAACACATAATCCTAAGGAAAACCTTTCCAAAATGTATGCATCATAGATGTCAGATCCCTTTTGCTCTACAGTTCACCAACTATTTTGATGTGCTATTTGTTAAAGTGCTGACAGCCAAAATACCTACTTATATTGTACATCCTACTGCAGAGAGTTTTAATTTTTCTCATCAAATATAATGAGTGATTTGAATTGCTGGCTTGTGGTGAAAATACATTTTTAAATCCTCTTTCTTAGATATGGGAGCACTGTTTCAGCTATGGAAAGACAAAAGAAACTCCAGTGTCAATGGCTATAAAACAATAAAGTGGATAAAGGTTGTTTCAGTGTCTCCATTATACCAGGTTACATTTGAGGATTTATAGCTCTGAGCAGATAATTCTCCTTGGATTCCTGTGAGACCAGCTGCACATATCTTTATGTGAGTTAGCTAAACCGCAGAGAGTTTCACTGTCTGTATGAACTAGATTAAGAAACAATACTGACAATCTGAAAACAGGCTGGGAAAAGAAAATGAATCAATGAATCTCTTGAGAGGCCAAGCAGGTTGTAATACCGACCACTATGAGCAGTACAAGTTCACTCTGCTAGATAGAATATCAGTGGAGTATCATGATGTGGTAGTCTCACATACCAAATTAATAGCTAAAAGAAACACAATGACATCAGCTAGGAAGCAAAATTTACAACATATAAGAACACCTGGAATTCATACAATCCAACACATTAAAAAAAAAAAAAGGTAAGAATTATTTTGTGGAATTGACTGAAATTAAGGTAAAATGAATATGAAACTGATAATTTTCAACTGAATCCAGTCATTAATCTGCTGCAAAAACTATTAAGATATAGAATAATAAAATAATAAACCAGTTGAGTACCCATGTTACAGTAGTACATGAACAATTTGCAGAAATCTGAACCAGAAGGTATTATTTACCTAAAAATAATTATCAATTGTATAAGTAGTATCAAATTTAGGCATCAAAATAAATCAATATTAATAGTCAAAGAATCATAGAAATTAGGACATCAAAAGGTCCCTTCCATTTAACTAGACCAACTTTCTATTTAAAGCACAACTGTGACCAGGACTAAATTAATTAAGCCATGGCTTGAACTAGCCAAATCTTGAATAAACACAGGGAGTGCAGACTACACCACCACCATCTTCATAGAGGGATTTAAGATGGTCAAATATGATGGGCGTTTTGAACATCCATGACGACTGTTCCTGACTACCTTCTTGCCTTTACAATGCTTGCAATTCTTGTAACTAATACACTACACTATCCAGGCTGTATTTGACTTGTTCCTGTATCTGATACCTTATTTTGCATTTGTGTTAAAAATAAACAAACCAAACAAATAAACAAACAACACCAAAATGGAGCTATCAGCTATATTGAATACCTTTCTGATTATTTTCCCTACAAAAAGGAATAGTTATGAAATAGGAATGATTATTGTGATTACATTTCTTTCCTGTATCATGCATATTCCTGTTCAGCCTTGGTGAAATTATGTTTTGTATGAGCACATTGATATGCTCAGAATTTTATATCATTATCAGTCTGGAATATTTGTTTCTCATAAAGGGAAAATATAATAAATTTTTCCTTTGCTTCCTCATGCCATTATGCTTGGTCAAAACCTTTTATATCGTGCTAAACAGTGCTGCCTTCTGCTTGAGTCTTCTATTTTAAAAATAAGTGCAAAGTATGTTTGAAACTTTTTACATTTAAAGAAAAGTCACTTTTGAATCTGAAACACACTTTTTGAATTCCATTTTATCAAGTGTTACTAAAATGGTAGTTTGCTAAATAAAATTGCATTTCTCTTCTGATGAAATGGTATTACAATAAGGCATAGTAGAAAAATATTCTCAGATTTATAGAATTTCTATTTAGAAACATATGTGCTTTTGATAAAAAAAGAAAAAACAATATGGGCAGAAGCAGAACAAATTATCATATATAAAAAGAATCCTGGAATTCTGCAGTTTTGTGGAAAGAATAGAAAATATATAAAAAACAAATAAACCTAGAAATTCGAATTAGTAATAATTCATCAATGGATAACTAACAAATAAGAAAACAAGAGGAGCTTACTTTATGACTTTGATTAACTCTGCTCTTAGAGACAAATCAATCATAAAGAACCAAATAGAGCTATAGAAATAGCACAGAATGCTTCAGTGAGAATACAGTAAAATAACAGATAAAACTTAATATTGAGTGTTTTGAACTTCCTTATATGGTTAATTGTCAAACACAAAAAGTATAAGGCACAATTAAAGTATAGAAAACAATCACAAACAGGATAAAAAGGAAAACAACAGGAACAGCTAGATGGGTAGGAGAGCAGTAAGTATAGCTAGAGAAGTAAAGGAAGAAGAATGATTAATGAAAAATCACTCTCATGATATATCCACTGTAAATCACGAAGACTGATGTAAAAATGTAAAATATTATACTAAAAGTATTTGGTAGTTGTGAAAGTCAGAAGTGCAAATAAATGCTGAAAATACCAAGAAATGGCATAAAAGTGGAAGAATAACAAACATGGTTTAACCCTGACTGGCAGCTAAGCACCACACAGCCACTCGCTCACTCCCCCGCAGCAGAATGGGGGGGGGGGGGAAATCAGAAAGGTAAATGCGAGAAAACTCATGGATTCAGATAAAGACACTTTAATAGGTAAAGCAAAAGCTGCCTGTGCAAGCAAAACCAAATAAGGTATTCACTCACTACATCCTATCAACAAGCAGATATTCAGCCATCCCCAGTAAAGAAGGGCTTCCTCACGTGTAGTGGTAACTTGGGAAGGCAGACACCGTAACTCCAAACATCGCCTCTTCTTCTTCCCCTGGCTTTCATTGCTGAGCATGATGTCTTACAGTATGACATATCCCTTTGGTCAGTTGGGGTCAGCTGTCCCAGCTGTGTGTCCTCCCAGCTTCTTGCCCACCACCAGTCTACTTGCTGGTGGAACAGTGCGAGAAGTAGAAAGGGCCTTGACCCTGTGTAAGCCCTGCTCAGTAATACCTAAAACGCTGTTTTCATCACAAATCTGGAACATAGCACAATGCAAGCTCCTACGAAGAAAAATAACTCTATGCTAGCTAAAAGTAGCACCAAGTATAAGAATAAAATACATAGAGGCATAAAGAGTGGGAGTAAATACCTTGACTTTCTCACCAATTCTGATTATAAAATTGGTTCTTTTTTCTTTTTTTTTTTTCTCCTGAAGGCTGAGTTGATGGTAAAAGAGATTAATTTTGGAGATTCAAAGACTAAGCAGACAGAACTCTATATGTAAGGCCACATGAAGATTAATTGATTCACCTTAATATTACAACTTTGGAGATACAAAGATGCAGAAAAAGCATCTAAACAGCATTAATCTGAGTATTTTGTTTCAATAATGAATAAACATTTTAGGGTTTTGGTTTGGTTTGGTTTGGTTTTTTTGTTAGTGGTGGGGACTAATGTATATAAATAAGAGTTTATTAGGTAACAGTGAATCAACTGCTGAAGTGAAGTATGCTAAATGAGGTAAAATTTAGTGAATTAAACTGAAGCTAATGTCTCTCAGAGAAAATCGTTCTGGAATTATACCTTATGGAAAGATAATAGCGAGAGAAAACTAAGAGCCTTTGCGATAACATACCACAAGTGGGAACAGAATTAGATGGCAGAAGTAGCTGAGGATACTTTGAGTGTACATCTTACTTGTTAAGTAAATAAAAATATACTTTTGGAAAAAATCAATTTATTTAGTAGGTGAGGAAATCAAGAGGCTTCTTGAACACTCAGGTCTGTCGGGTCAGACTCACTGTCTGTAACAGGATGTACTCTAACTACATCTTGCAAGCTACAGGAGGATGAGTACAATTCCTTTTTTTTCTGGAGAAGTGAGCTGACCTAAAACTTGTGATTCCATAAGGGTATTTTTTTTTTTTGGGGGGGTGGAGGGTGATGTGTGCAGGCAGAGACAAAACTGAGCAAGTTGTGCTCCTGTGTCTGTGAGGAGTTTGCTCCTTTTGACCCTTGCAAGCCTCCTTCTTCTTCCCTCTTCTCCTGAGTTCCTTCTGCCAGGGTGGGAGTTAGCCCTACAAACTGACAATCAATTGCAAATCATATCCCTGATGCAAGTGGAAAAAATCCCGTGGCTCCTGTCTCTGGCTACCAACTTGCTCCCTGCAAGGTCAAGCGATGGGCCTGGAGAGGCCTTGCCAGAACCTGCATCTCTTTGCTACCCTGAGGTTTCCCAGGTCAGGGGACCCCTGTGTACACCATGAAGAGAGCTTCACTGCAGATTGTGCCTCCCAGAAACATCGCATTTACAGCATGAGTGCATGCTTCGAGATTGAGACACCTCGAAATCTTTCTTTTGCCTTTCTGCCTATGTGCCAACACTGACATGGGTGCCATGTTTCTGTCAGTCCAACATGTTCAGAACCATACATCTGATGGTCCTCCTGTCCAATGCCTTCTGGAGGCAAAAAGAAGGGATGTCAGTAAGCGGGATGTAATTGCTTCCTTAGACTAAGGCCCACTGGCCTCAGACAACGTGTTTGCATGCTAATATCCTGCCTTAAACTCCAAAATATGGTGGCTACACACAACTCAACTATTGGAAATTGACCCTAGACAGTTTTGTCTGGTACCCCATGCTGAAGAACTGAACAGGACAAGAGCAAATTGAAACAGGCAAAATCATGCTGCAGAAGTTTCTAAAGAGTGACCAAGAATTTTTCTTGGAGTGCCATGATATTGCATGATCATATAGCAATATCATCATACCAAGGAACACTCTTGGTCACTCTTTCATTTAATCATATAGATTCAACTTACTTGATCTGGGATTCTCTCTATGCCTATACTCTTGAGGTTCTAGAGCACTAGAGCACAGTAACAATTGCCCTTTTTTTTCTTTTTTTTTTTTTTTGTGGCATATATACATGTTTAGAGTCCTCAGAAGCCTGCTCTAGGTGGTTCAGCATGAAAGGGGGGAAGACATGATGACCTCAGGAGGTCATTTCTACCTCAACCATTCTGTGTTTCTCAGATTTTGTGATTCAGTTAATAAGATACACTAGTGAATGTGAGAAAACAGTATACTTATTCACATGGTGTCAGAAGCAGAATTATTGTTATCATGATAATAAAATCCTGGAAATAGAGAAAAAAAAAATTAATCAAGCTACATGAGCTTAAATCAAAAAAAAAACCAAACCAATAGTAACTTATTGAATGAAGGAAGACAGGAAAAACTGTCTTGAAGCTTTATAGGACTGACCTGAATTTATTCTTTTTGAAATTCTCTGAATTATCATTGCTCCACTAGTCACGATGAAAATTCTGCTGGAAATCAATTAGAATTTTAAAAATAAAAATAAAATTAAAAAATAATCCCCTCAAAATGCATGAGAAGAGAATTAGAAAGAACATGGAATGGAAAATCTACAGCTATTGTCACACACGCATAGAGAACGCTTTCTTGAGGGATTGTGTCACCATCCTGTGTGGTGGTGTATATATGTGTCTGCCTATTTTTACTCACTAAGAATTTGAGGTTGGGCTGATGCAAACTTTAAGTTAAAAAAATTCTGAGTCACAGATAAAGGCATTAGACTATTAAAATGTACTGTCTGGTTTACATAAAAAATGAAAAACCAGAGTCACAAAGATACCTGAGGAATGTTATAAATGTACCAGTTTGAGTGTTTGTGGTTTTGTTTTTGTTTTTGTTCTTGTTTTCGTTTTCTTGGCTGTGACACTAGAAATAAATATTGTAACTAAAGGTGAACAGAAACCTCTGTAGTTAGGGTCTATCCATTTAGAACCAGTAGTTGATTCTGTACACACTGTTACTACTTGAGGGTTGTCATTCATCATGTTATTTTATAGTTAATTATTTCTTCTGTTGTTTTGTATTTGTGTGTTGGATCTATTAATTATTGGCTTTCACGTAACACTAATTCAATTGTAGGGGTTTTTTGTTTTCTTCTAGAGTCAAATCCTTGGACTTATTTGAACTTAGATGCTTCAAAGCTCTTGGTTTATTTACTGTATGAATTTTTTTTAAATAAAATGTAGGCTTTGAAATTTAGTCGAATTTAGTTTGAATTTAGTTTTAGTTCATCATGTTTTCACACCCCACTTTCAAAAAACAAAGGAGGAAAGCTTTCTTCAGGAACTGATGTGATTCACTGGCAAGGCAGCAGCTGAATACTCAGAAGTCAAGAGCAACACATTTTGAAGTCTGGTGTGGGTTCATTGCATGCCAGACAGATTAAAGGAGTAGGAAAAGAGGACTTCTGCAGGAAGTTTTTCAATCAAGGTAGGAATATTGCTCAGTGTGATTCTACCTATTACGCCCTTGCTTCTCTTCCCATACACGGCTGTGATAACCCTTGGAAAATTACCTGCTCTGCCTCTCAACTCTTGCTTCTTTATGGTCAAGATCTTGCTCATAGACTGAAACATACTCCACTGAGGAAACACAACACATTGTTGTCGATTAGTTTCTCATCAAGTATTTAGCTGCACAACAATTACAGTAATGTAATGCTGTGTAGACCAATGCATACTAGACCTAAACAACCTCTGTTAGCTGCAAGTAGAATCTAATCCCAGATACACAGCTCTTAGTGCAGGCTCATGTACTTTTATTCTTGCTGATGTCTGATGCCAGTATTAGTTAGGTATCCATGCCTGAGATAACTTATGTACTTCTAGATTGCCATGAAGTACTGTTGTGACATATACATTCTTTCTAAAGTGGTACATATCCAGATTAGCACTAGCAAGACAATCAAGGCACTTTGGGGGATTTAAATTGTACTACACATACTTTAAAATTCTACAGAACTCATAAGAATTTGATCATTTCACCTTGTAAATTGTAGTTACTCCTAAAAGAGCTGTTTGTAATTCTTGCACTGATGAAATTCTGTGACCTCTAAAACAGTGTTCAGGGCTACCAGTTCGCTCATTGTCTGGGGGACTTTTTGTCTGTTCACCACTAAATAACCATAATACTTCAATTAAATTTCAAATAATTGAGAACAATATATAATTTTCCAAATTGTAGCCACAATTTATACTAGAATAAATTATAACTGGGATACTTACAGAACATGTAATTCTTCCTTTTCTGTCCTTCAACTCTCCTGCTGCATTCTGCACTAACAAAATAGTGCTTGGCTGGTATTTTAGCTGTGATCAAACACAATTACTAAAGAAATACCCTGTGCACAGTTTCAAGCTCTGTCAGTGAAGGAAATAACTGTTATAAGGTCACACTTTCTTTCTTACTAAAGCAAAAAATGATGTCAGTGTTGACAAAATAGCACATATGTTGAAATCTTTTACCCTATGGTGTGAAACTTAATTTATTCTTCCATCTCTTTACTATCCTTAATAAGGTTAGATTGGCTACTGCAAGTGATAGGGGAAAAAAATATAACCTTTTTATTTTGTTAGGTAGTACTTTTTCTCCCAATTTCTAAGAGAAGTAATTCTTCAAAAATAAGGTTTGGTTCTGCAAATCTTTATTTTCATCTTGTTTCTCTTGACAGCATAGAAGCAATCTTTATGATGCCTTGATGTTTCATTGTGCGTATTTTCACAGCTTATCTGTAAATCAATATATCTCTGCTATACAAATGCACAGGAAGATGAAGGGCAACCTGCGTAGGAGACCTGGGGAGCCTAAAGAATCATAGAATCATAGAATTATTTGGGTTGGATGGGACCTTCAAAGATGATCTAGCCCAGCCCCACTGCCAACGGCAGGGACATCTTTTTCTGGATGCTCAAAGCCCTGTCCAACCTGGCCTTGAACACTTCCAGGGATGGAGTAACCAGAACTTCCCTGAGCATCCTGTTCCAATGTCTCAGCACATGCATTGTGAAAAATTTCTTTCTTATATCCAATCTAAATGTACCCTTTTCAGTTTAAAGCCTTTCTCGGTCTTTAAGTCTTTCTCCCTTTAAGTATTGAAAGACTGCAATAAGGTCTCCTCGAGCCTTCTCTTCCCCAGGCTGAACAACCCCAACTCTCTCAGCCTTTGTACACAGGAGAGGTGTTCCACCCCTCTGATCATTAAGGCTCTATGATCTCTATGTGACACTGGTGAGACCACACTCCAAATACTTGTGTTCCATTTGGGCACTGGGGTTGTTTAGTCTGAGGAGTGGCTAAGGACTTTGGGTTTGTCTGGTTTGGAGAAAAAGAGGCTGAGGTGCAACCTCATTGCTCTTTACAGGTTTCTGAGAAGGTGAAGTGGAGACAGAGGATCTGATCTGTTCTCCCTAGAATACAGAGATAGGACATGTGTAAATGGTTCAAAGATGCACGAGGAAAGATTCAGACTGGATGGTAGGAAGCATTTCTTTACCAAGAAGGTAGTCAAACACTGAAACAGGCTTCCTTGAGAGGTGGTGGATGCCCCAAGCCTGTCAGCGTTTAAGAGGCATTTGGACAATACCCTTAATAACATGCTTTAACTTGGTCAGTCCTGAATTGGTTACACAGTTGGACTAGATGATTGTTGTAGGTCACTTCTAGCTAAAATAGTCTATTCTAAAATATCTTACTCGATATTTAGTTTCCTTTTCTACAGAGCACCTACGTAGATAGTTATTTCATCTGTATGTAGATATTTATTCTGAGTTAGAATCATAGAATCATAGAATTGTTTTGTTTGTAAGTGACTTTAAGGATCATCTATTTCCAACCCCCAGCCATGGGCAGGGACACCTTCCATTAAATCAGATTGCTCAAAACTTCATCCAGCCTGGCCTTGAACACTTCCAGGGAGGGAACTTCCACAAGTCCTCTGGGCAATCTGTTCCAGTGTCTCACCATCCTTTCTCACAGTGAAGAATTTCTTCGTAATATCTCATCTAAATCTACTATCTTTCAGTGTGCAATCATTACTGCTCATCCTTTTACTACATTCTCTGATAGTCTTTCTCCATCAACCACATCTTTCAACTTGGTATCATCCACAACTTGCTGAAGGTGCACCCAATCCCACTGTTCATGACTCTGACAAAGATGTTAAATAATACTGGTCCCAATAGGGACTCCTGAGGGATACCCCTCATCACTGGTGTCCACCTGGACATCAAGTTGTTGACCACATCTCCTTGAGTGCAACCATCCAGCCAATCTCTTATTCTCTATGTGCTCCACCTGTCAAATCCATCTTTCTCCAATTTAGAGATAAAGATGTGGTCTAGGACAGTATCAAATCCTTTGCACAAGTCCAGGTAGATGACATCAGTTGCTCTTCCATTATCCACTAATGCTGTAACCCTGCTGTAGAAGGTAACCAAATTTGTCAGGCATGATTTGCCCTTAGTAAAGCCATGGTGGTTGTCACTAATCAGCTGTTTCCCATGTGTCTTAGCATAGTTTCCAGGAGGATCTGCTCCATGATATTGCTGGGCACAGAGGTGAGATTGACCAGCCTGCAGTTTCCCTTGTCTTACTTTTTTCTCTTTGTAAAAATGGGGTTTATGTTATGTGGCCATTTGTTTAAAGAGTTCCTCCAGTTGGGTACACTTGCACCCATGACATCCATTATTTGCCAGAATCTAGGGGGACTTGCATGTTCTGGAGTTCCACACAACTCTGGGTCTGGGCAGCTCTTTTAGTTCTTGGGAAGTCAGTTTGCATGTAGATATCCATCTAAGGAGGTTTTATCACTTCCACCTGGGTTTTTGGGTCTGTAACACTGTTTTTTGGATTTTTCCTATTGGCCTGTATAGAAGTAATGTTACATTCCTCGGCTTAAATTTTGATTGTATGAAATCTGGGATTTAAAAAAAAAAAAAAAAAAAGGGAAGGAAGAAATAAAGAAAATATTCCTATTCAAATGTAAGGCTAAAATAGAATATCTTGTTCAAAAGGGTCATACAGTTCTAACATCAATGCAACATGCCAACTCAAAATAGAATCAGTAATATAAATAATATATATATCTGTAATATGCATAATGATGCTTTGCTGTGAAATACATTAAAATAGTGTATAGTAAAGGATGTAACATCTTACCCTCTTTCCTTCTTCTACAGGGCTAAAACAACTAAGAATTCAAATGTAGACCTAAGGAAACTTTGAAAATCTCTGTTCTTAATAAGAATTGAAGTTTGACCTTGAGGTTCCTATAAGTTCTACTTTTGAACAGTAACCCTGCCTTTCGGAGATGATGGAATATTCCATACCATATTGGAAACTTATTAATTTATTAAAAAGAATTAAGTAGAATGACTTGAGAAATGCTAATACACTGTATAAGTCAAACACCTAACATTCAGAATATCAACACTGTAACCTAGACTTTTGCAGGACTTAATTGTCTTGTAGGTTTCCCAGCTTCTACAGTAAAATTAAAGTAACTAACTCACAGAAATTTCATAAATTCATTTTTGGGAGATACTTAAATATCATGCTATCTAGGCATATTGATGCTTATTTATATGGAAATGAAAGAAGAATCTCTCAAATCAAAGTCATTTAAAAAAAAAAAAAAGTCTTAACTCATCAGCCTCAATGCTATCATTCTTGGCTCTTTAACATCTAAAAGTCACTCCTCTGCCTCTAAGATTTGCATTCCTCATTTTGCAGTCAAAAGACAACTTAGGAACCCCAAGAAAGAATCCATATCATTTGTGACCTGTCTAGATTAGTATAAACAACAAAACCTCGTATAAAGCTTATCTTAAATTTTTACTCTTTCCTACAGACTGAGTCTAAGAGCTAGAATATTGTTTGAACTTCAGTATCTAACTAATTCTTTCTCAATCATAATAAAGTTTCTCTTCCATTGCAGGACAATGTTCTGGTTATAAGGAAAGGAAGGAAACAAGGAAAGGAAATATATAAATAAACTGGGGGGGGGGGGGGGGGAGGGGGGGGCGCGGAGAATGGCTGAGTTTAGCAGGGATTTTAGTGGATACAGGTTAACACCATTTGATTAATTCCTATTATGGTTTATAAATGTAGATATTTCATTCTAAACTCTCTTCACTAAATTGAAAAGGATTGAAAATTCCCGGAGAAATACTACCTCATATTTTTGCTTATAAAATACTTACGGCTTTACCTTTCCTTTTAAATAACTTACAGTTAATAGGAACACGTATTTCCTTAGAGCACTGGAACGTAAATCCATAGTTGATTTTTGTCAATTGCTTTAAAGGAAGGCTACAGATGATCACAGAAATAATGTACTTTAAAATACAGGTTAAATGAGATATTCAAATTTTTTCCTTGTTGACCTCTTTCTGCCACTTTAATTGAAATCAACTGCAGTAGCTCTGATCAATGATAAAGGTACGTTCAAAATACCACTTTCAAAGTTATGTGAAATATTCTTGCTTGTACAGGAAGGAATATAGTGGAGCTCTACACTACAGTTGGGAATGTTACATATCTTTGGAAAAGGAAGATACTTTCATTGTATTACATTATTAAAACAGAACTAATCTTACTCTTGCTGCTAAAACTGGGCAACATGAGATTCACTTTTCTGATTCTTCCCTGAATTAAATCAAGCAATTTGTGACTGGTGCAGTCCACTTTGCAATCACTACTAGATATTTCATTGTTAAATTTCATAGGGAGGGGCAAAGGAGGAAGGAGTGAAAAGACTAACTTCCAGAAGAGTAAGGGAGAGCACAGTATTAGTAATTTTCTTTTTTTATTACTTATTAAATTAACTTACTATTATACCATTACTAACTTAGTGTAATACTGGTATTTTTTCAAGAGTTGTGCTCATTGACAAACTGTTAAACCAAAGTTTTAGCAGTAACTTCATATTCTTTTACTGTTTATTAAATCTTTCACTGATGTTCTCTGAAAACTTTGTGGGTCAAAACATCTTTTTTTCAGAAAGGTTTTATTTTGTTACTATAATATAAAGTGGATATTCTGATCTGTATATAGTGAATATGAAGGAAGAAAGCTACTAAAGGTTACTACTCACAAGTTTCTTTTTGGAAAATACAACGAAAAGAACATAAATTACTCAAACTGAATCTCTCTCCATTCCCTTGAGGAAGAATTAAGGGAAGTATTTTTAGCTGAGTAAATACCAATATTTTTCTCTTCTGAGGTCAAGCACTTAAAATTGAGGTTCATTTAAATCAGAATGACTGGATTCTAGCCATACATAAAAACGACTTTGCCCTTGCAGCACAGTTTGTGAGAATAATAAAATAAAGATGTATTTGATCTTCAATTATTTACAGATTCCTTGAAGTATTCCTTTTTGAAGGTCTAAGTTACAATTAGGTATGATTACTCCTAAAATTAAACTAGAAAACATGTTTATTCTTTAAATTGAGTAATACCTGTTATTTTTTGTGGGTCTGTATCAGCACTGAAAGATCTGTGATTTTATCACATTTGCAAGAGAACCTCATGGCTGTGAAATCTGTCACTTCTGCCTTTTCTAATATGTTTCTTAACAGTGTCTTTTCTATTTCCAGTTTTAATTAAGTCATCTTTTAATTTTCCATTTTCATTTTATTCCTCTTTTTGCTCTAATTCTATGTTAATCCTTTTACTTTTTGCAAAGAGAATAAAACAAAAAACAAGAAAACTAAGGTACAGAGCTCATAGGATTTATGTCTGATTTTGTATGCTATCCATTGTTCATGAAGTATAAAGTGCAATGAAGTGAAGATGATACAGGTATGTAACACATGGCTTCTTTTGGCACTGTTCTGCTAGATGAAATCCAATATCAGACTCAGACTATGCAGGTTTTTTTCTTTAATAAGTGTAAATTTTGAAGTTCGCCTCAGTTTACAAAAATGCATGCATTACATTATATGAAAAAGTAAATCCGTAATTTTGTTACATATATTTCTGAACATTAAGAAAGACAATCTCAAGAAACATGTTTGAAGTCTTTTAACTGTCTGTTGATTTTTTTTTTTAAGTACAATAGCAGGATTTTGCCTGTAATAAGAGCTAAAATACATAGTACGTTATTTTTCAAAATCTTATCAAACTTAAGGTTTTATGAGAAAGTAATAGTGCATTTTTCAAAAGCAAGAATAGAAAAAGTTTTTATGACAAGAAAATATGACTAATTAGTTTACAGTGTTAGTAATTGTAAAAGTAAGTTAACTGTATTTTTTGAAATTAATATGAGGGTTTGGAACCTGCATCTCAAATAAGTAAAACAAAATGTTTCTATCTTGTCTTTAACTTATTTTTGATTTGCAGTGGGACTGGAATAATCAAGCAGTCATTTCATGTTTTGAGTTCATCAGAAAGTGCTTTTTTTTTCAATGTCACTTTTAATATTAAAAGACAAATTGCATAGAGACCATTTATTTTGTTGGTTGGTTGTTTTTTATTGTTCTTGATTTGTTCTTGATTAATTAGTTTAATTCTTCTTAAAAGGTATGATCCACTTGTGGGATTATCTGGCCAAATGACACCTTAATTTTGAAAATTGTCTAAAGGCAAAGTGCTTTTTTCTTTCTTGCTAAAATGCTTATTTTTCAAACTCTGCTCTAAACACCTTTTTTTTTTAAAAAAAAAATCTAAATACAAATAAATATGTCAGTGTTAATGCACACACGCCTGTCAAAAAAGGAAAAAGCTTCTGGGAAAAATTTGACCATTTCTTTTTCCCATTTCCCCTGATGAGCAGGAGTCCAGAGAAAAATGTTCACAATATGGATGGACAACAGCAACAAAACAAAACTAACAAAAATTATGCTTCATGCATTATTTGGGTTCTGTGCTAGTAAAAGTTCCTTTGTTAAAAAAAAAAAAAAAGAGGAGAGGTGGCTTTAAGAATTGCCTGAGACTAATGATTTTTAAATGAAAACTAAACATTCAGGTATGTGTTCAAAATAAGAAGTAGCATCTAATTGAAAAACACTTCTGTTGTGATTCTTTTATGAAGGGAGAAAAGACAAACAGCTTAAGAATTAAATCTGAACTTGAAGAATAGTCTGAGTCTTTGATCCACAGCAGAATAGACTGCTGTCACTGCATTGAAGATTTATTAGAATGATTAAAATTCATGAACTTAAGATGTGCTGATATCATCCATGAAAATGTTGAACCAATGAAGGGATGTTAACAACTAGTAAAATCCACGCAGCAAAAATCCACCCACAGCACCCAAAAAGATTGTCCTACATGTCTAGTGAAGCTGTGGAAAGAGAATACTGTAAATTGTTCTTAGTTAAGCAAACAGCAACCTTCTGTTCTCACCTTTTAATTTCAATGGATGTGCTTTCAAATACTTTCATCTTGTTTCATCTATTTTCTTTGAGCAAGTAAAGAAGACAAAGAACAGAGAATTCCCTACAGAGCTCTCAAAAGAAACAACCCTTTTTTACAGAACTGCTTCTGCAGCCTCGAATCATCATCAAGTTATAGTGACAGGAAGTTTACCAAAGTTTACCACTTTGTAAGAATTATATATTTTGGTTGTTTATATTCTGCAATTATTTGGAAGCAGAATATTGTTGTCCTTTAAAGGAATGGAATCTTTTCTGTCACACACTAGAAAAAGCGCTCAGGAAAGAAACAAATTATACAAAAAGATTGAGAAAGGCCTTTAATAATCTGACATTAGTATATAAATATAGATTAAATTCTCATTTTTAATGCAGCCCTGTAAATTTTTAAAATTTTCTTTGTTTTATAGGACTCAGTGAAAATTTCTGACATTGTCTACTCACAAAACTTTTAATTCCTTCTCAATTAATATTGAACAGGCTAGTGAATTACTTTTTTCATTTTAAATCTACTTGATTAAATATTACACATGAAAAGATGACTCATTTAAAATTTTAGCACTGGTCTTGACTTATCTAGAAGAATCTCACATAAAAGATGTTCCATAATCAGTAGTGTTTCATAACCTGAGATCTGTTAAAAGACTTCACCAAAACCAAACAATGAAAAAATATAACAGAAATAACTCTTACATACTATTTTTGGGAGTTGCATTTATTCCACAGACCATAACTACAATTGTTTCACGTCTTCATTATTTTACTTGTAATTACATCCTCTGAGGGATTATGAAAGAGATTGGATGACTAACCTTGTAGGACTCAACATATAAACTGTCACTAAAACCTGAAACAATTAAGAGCTGGGCTCTCAATTGCCTGAAATAGGATCTCCATTTTTGCTCTTACCAGTTTGTACTTTCCATAATCTTTAATTCATAGAACATTTTCTGATAGCAGAATTTTATCTCAAACATTAGAAATATGTATACCTGGCATATTACATATTCTGTAGTGCTGTTAAATATGACATAATGAACAGATTTCTGAAAATATTATATAATTACAACATCCCAGTATCCTGATACCATTAATAGGTTTAACAGTTCTTTTCCTACCAAAAGACAGAGAGGTTTTTTATTACTATTTTGCTGTCTGGATTTGTGTACTTGTTTTCTGAGAGCTTTATTTTTGCAGGAAGATCCCTCTTCCGTTATCACACAGAGCTTGTCTTTCTGCAGGAAGGACAAGGTCCATACTCTGAACAATAGTACACCTATTTGTGTGCCCAGCCTGCCCCTGTGGTTGAGGCTTAGCATGAACTACTGTAGCAATTCCAGCTCAGTGAGGGTGAGCCATATGCTGAATGTTTCCTTCTGGGTAGGATTTGGACTTCACACCTAGCAAGAGCTTTAAAGAAGAGCTGAAGGGGGAAAGGGATAAAACCAGCCTCCCTAGAGACAAGCCTGGGGACAACAAGTCAATATTTAAGGGATGATGTTCTAGCAAGGTCCTTCAGTCTGCTGTCTTGGTGGAGGCAGAAGAGGGAGATCCATGTAGCAGCAAAGAAACAAGGGTTATTGATGTGTAAGAAACCACAGAGGTGCCTGAGAATGTTCACATAGAAATTAGGGTTTCTCAATCCAAAAAGGTGGCAGGATCAGTCACCCAGCTGAAGTGCTGGGCTACTACTCCAATCTACTGCAATGCATGCAGCATGGGTAACAGACAGTGGGAGATTGAAGCCATTGTGCAGCAGGAAAACTTTGACATAGTTGCCATGACGGAAACATGGTGGGATGACTTGCACAAGTGGAGTGCTGTGTTGGACTGCTATAGAAGGGATAGGCAAGGAAGGAGAGGTGATGGATTAGCCTTGTATGTTCGGAAATGTTTTGATTGTCTAGAGTTTAATGATGGTGACAATCGAGTTGAGTGTTTACGGCTGAGAATCACGGGGAAGGACAACAAGGCAGATATCATGGTGGGAGTCTGTTATAGACCACCCAACCAGGACGAAGATATAGATGAAATATTCTATAAGCAGCTTGGAAAGTCTCACAATCACTACCACTTGTGGGGGAATTCAACTTAGCAGATGTCTGATGGAAATACAGCAGAGAGGAAACAGTCCAGGAGGTTCCTGGATTGTGTGGATGAGAAATTCCTGACACAGCTGGTGAGGGAGCCAACAAGGGAAGACACCCCACTGGACCTATTTATCACAAACAGAGAAGTACTTGTGGGCGATGTGAAGGTTGGAGACCACCTTGGCCACCGTGATCACGAGATGGTAGAATTTTCAATTCTTGGGGAAGTAAGGAGGGGGGTCAGTCGAACTGCCACCTTGGACTTCTGGAGGACAGACTTTGACCTGATTTGGAGTCTGGTTGACAGAGTCCCTGGGAAGGTAGTCCTGAAGAACAAATGATTCCAGGAAGGCTGGACATTCTTTAATAGGGGAAGCCATCCCGGTGTGCTGGATGAGCTGGCAGGGTAGAAGACCAGTCTGGCTAAACTGAGAGCTTTGGCTGGGAATCAGGAAGAAAGGATTTGTGGCCTAAGAAAGAAGAGTCAGGCCACTCAGGAAGACTACAAGGATTTTGTGTGGCTATGCAGGGAGAAAATTAGAGAAGCTAAAGCCCAGCTAGAACTTCATCTGGTCACTGTCATAAAAGACAATAAAAATTGTTTCTATGAATACACTAGCAACAAAAGGAGGGCTAAGGAGCATCTCCATCCTCTATTAGATTAAGGGGGAAACGCAATGACCAAGGATGAGGAAAAGGCTGAGGTACTGAACTTTTTCTTTGCCTCAGTCTTTAATAGTAAGACCAGCTGTTCTCCAGGTAGCCAGACCCTGGAGTTGGAAGTCAGGGACAGGAAGCAGAATGTAACCCAAGGAGAAATGTTTAGTGACCTGCCTCACCACTTAGACACTCACATATCTATGGGGCCAGATAGGATCCACCCAAGGGTACTGAGGTATCTGATTTGAATCATTTATCAGCAGTCCTGGCTAACTGGGGAGGTCCCAGTTGACTGCAAGTTAGCAAATATGGTGCCCATCTAGAATAAGGTCTGGAAGGAAGATCAGGGCAACTACAGGCCTGTTAGTCTGACCTCACTGCTGGGGAAGGTTACAGAACAGATCATCTTGAGTGCAATCATGTGGCACGTACAGGACAACCAGGTGATCAGGCCCAGTCAACATGGTATTATGAGAGGAAGATCTTACTTGACTAACCTGTTGTCCTTCTACGACAAGGTGACCTGCTTAGTGGATGAGGGAAAGGCTGTGAGTGTCGTCTACCTGGACTTTAGTAAAGCCTTTGACACCATTTCCAACAGCATTCTTCTGGAGAGACTGGCTGCTTGTGGATTGGATGGGTGTCCCCTTTGTTCAGTAAAAAACTAGCTGGATGTCCAGGCCCAGAAAGTGGTGGTGAATGGAGTTAAATCTTGTTGGCAACTGGTCACAAGAGGTGTTCCCCAGGACTCAGTATTAATATTTATAATTTTTATATTTAATATTTTATTTAATATTTTATATTTTAATATTTAATATTTTTATCAATGATCTATTTAATATTTTTATCAATGATCTGGACGAGAGAATCAAGCACCCCCAGTAAATTTGATGACCTCACCAATCTGGGCAGGACTGTTGATCTGCCTGAAGGTCAGGAGGCTTTACAGAGGGATCTGTAGGCTAGATCTGGACAGGCTGGATTGATGGGCTGAGACCAATTGTATGTGGTTCCACAAGACCAAGTGCCAGGTCCTGCTCTTGGGCCACAACAACCCCTTGCAGCACTACAGACTCGGGGAAGAGTGGTTGGAAAGCTGCACAGCAGAAAAGGACCTGCGGCTGTTGGTCAACAGCCATCTGAATATGAGCCAGCAGTGGGCCCAGGTGACCAAGAAGGCCAACAGCATCCTGGCTTGTATCAGCAACAGTGTGGCCAGCAGGAGGAGGGAAATTATTGTCCTCCTGTACTCTGCACTGGTGAGGCCACACCTTGAGTACTGTGTCCAGTTTTGGGCCCCTCACTTCAACAAGGACATTGAGGTGCTGGAATGCATCCAAAGAAAGGCAATGAAGCTGGTGAATGTTCTTGAGCACAAGTCCCATGAGGAGTGGCTGAGGGAACAGGTGTTGTTTAGCCTGAAGAAAAAGAGGCTGAGAGGAGACCTTATTGCTCTCTACAACTACCTGAAGGGAGGTTGTAGTGAGGTGGATGTCAGTCTCTTCTCCCAAGTAACAAGTGCAAAGACAAGAGGAAACTGCCTTAAGTTGCACCAAGGGAGGTTTAGATCAGATATTAGGAACAATTTCTTCACTGAAAGGGTTGTGAAGCATTGGATCAGGCTGCCCAGGGAAGTGGTAGAGTCACCATCCCTGGAAGTATTATAAAGATGTTTTGATGTGGTGCTGAGGGATATAGTTTAGTGGTGGACTTGGCAGTGCTATGTTAATGGTTGAATTTGATAATCTTAAAGGTCTTTTCCAACATAAACTATTCCATGATTTGATGTGGGAGACTGAGCCCAGTATCTGCCCACGACAGGAAAAGATTATAGATCTTAGTACAGATCAGTAGTTTCTAAGCAGAATATACTGTCTCATGTTCAGCTCAGAAAAACACCATTTAAAAAGATGTGCAGATGGTAAATAAATACATGCTATGATGTGACAATGATTAACGTGAAAGTCTTCTTTCTACTACAGGACAAATCTTTCAAGCTATGAAAGTAGAAGCCTTGACTTCTTCTGAGGCTCAGGTCCCTACTTTGTGACAGAGATTCTGAATGTTGTATATGACATAAAATGTTAGGTGAAGCGCAATCTAGAAAACTGCAGCTTGGAAAAACAGAGACTGAGCTCTGTGCTTTGGAGACAGGAGCCCAGGTCTTCTGATGATCCAGAGGCTCATCTGGCACAGGCTTTCAACTTCCTTCTAAGGACTCTAAAAGCCTTAGTTTCCAAAATAGTTCTCTTAGTCTCTGGACTGCTCTCCGAACTCCTCTCTCAGAGGATGGAAACTCTGGCTAAAAACTGTCTCTAAAATACATTGTTCTAGGAGCAAGACTAAATATGTTCCAAAAACTTTGGGAACCAAAGCTGAATGGTCAAAACTCAGAAACTCAATTTTTTAAATCACATTTTGAAAGTTTTGAGATTAAATATCTTGACAATTCTTAATCTTTTAATTATCTTCTATAATTTCCCCTCAAACCTGGGAAGAGGAGTAATCTCTTCATTCTGGAATAGAATTAATAATCCTCTTCATCATTTCTAATTCCTATCAAATGGAAAGATTAATTTTTAAACTTTTTTTCTTCCTTTTTCTGCCAATCACACATAGTTTAGACTTCTATGAATTGAAATGTTTTATTCCTTACATTTCATGCAGGATTGAAGTATAATGGTGCTGTTCTGCACTATGCAAAATGTGAGGATAGATAAGCTAATGATCAATTTTGACCTTTGATATAGGAAACCAGAGAGGTTGACAAGAGATAAGGAAACCTGTAGAAACTGCTGAAGTCAGCAAATTTGGAATAACCCCTTGTAGGTATTTATTTTCCCTTTTTTTTTTTTTTTTTTTCTGGTCAAAGATAAGCTCACTCCCTGGAGCATGAAGGTCCTGTCCTTTCTTAGATAGGAATTTACTTAGTTATATTAACTTCAACCCCCAAAATGCAAAGGAATCAATTAATGTCCATTTCAGACCAAATACACGTTTATTGGAGCTCTTTAATTGAAAAAGACAAATTCAGAAATTTAAATTATGCAATGAATATTCAAAAGGTAAATTACAGGTAAGTTTTAAATTTTTTATTATTACGTCATCGTTGTTCCTGCTCTCCCTGGTGACCTTGCCTCTACGCTGTAGATAGACCAAACTCTAAATCTAGTCTTGCTCTTTTCATCAGATGTAATAGTGCTGTGAAATATTTAAATACTTGCCTTCAAAAATATTCTAATTACCTTACACTTTAGAATAGGAAATTGAGTCAATTGCAAAGGACAAACTTTTACTTTCAGTAGTTTATTCTTAAAGGGAACATTGTCTCCTCCTAAAACAGCTTTGTTATTTTCTTCTTACCATCCTCATACCCCTATCAGGTTAAGTCTTCTTTCTCTTTTGTTCTTCTGTTCCTTGGGTCCCCTTTAGCCCTACTGTTTAAGAAGGACAAAGACAACTTCTTAAAATTCTGCTTATGTTCTTGAGAAATGTCACTTGTTTGGCAGGGATCCTAAACAGTAGCACAGCTTGATCCCCCTGCACAGCCCTACGCACAGCCAGACCTGACATCAGGAAGCTTTTACTATGACAGGCATAAATTAAGCTGAAACTCAGCTGCAGAATAATGGATAATGTTTTATAGAATGGACAGTCTGAAAAGCAGATTCTGATGTCTCTTTAGCAGGTCGGTTTCCTCCTCTAAACTCCCCTTAAGAGATTTGATAAAAATAGACCTTTAAAGAGCTTTTTTGGGGAGGATAAGTGTTGCTTTTTATTTTGTTTTGGATTTGAGTGTGCGGGTATGTTTGGTTTTTTTTTTCTGGCTAAGGCAGAGGAAGGAAGGTGCTTTTTGCTTGCCTTTTTTTTTTTTTTCCCTTGAGGATTTACTAAGCAATTATTTATAGAAAGCTGTGAATTGCCTTGTTGCAAGCGACCAAACTAATTTTGGCAGTACTATGAGCACTGAAATTTTCAGAAACTTTGCTAAAAAGTTTTTGAAAGTTCACAATAAAAAGGTGAAGATTCCATCTGCTCAGGCATAACTAACCAAAGTAATATTCAAAGGAGACTTTTTTCACCTTCTTCTTCTCCCGTGTTGATATCAAAGCTGCTAACTAAGCTGTATCTCAAACAGAAATCTGCACGTGCCAAGCAGCAGCATTTAGGAAAGTATTCAAAAAATAGAAATATTGACTGACCAATAGCAATTTTTCCTATGAGATAGGATTCTCAGTTGTAAAATATCCTCAGCACTGTAGTAAAAGGCCATACGAACAAATAAGAGTGTCTTCCACTCTTCAGTCAGCTTTGTTGCCTATAGCAAGGGGGCTGCTGTTATAAAAGCTGAGGGGGAAGGAGTTGGGAAGGTAGGAACAACCCAAACCTGAATGCACCCACTGTGTAGTAGATTATTATTATTAGAAGTTGGATGCTATGCATACGGGCAGTGTTATATTTGGATCTAAGCTGGTAAAATGCCTTGGTACTGTGTTTTCAGTTCAGTAGGGACTCTGAGGGATCTCTCTACCATTCCTCTACTGTATGAAATCAAAATAACCAGAATAAGCCAAAATAATTTTCTTCATGCACAGAAACAATAGAGGAACTAATTTGCTTCCTCCAGGGAAATATGCCTTGTTCTGTAATGCCTGTCACTCTCTTTACATATATGAAATCACACATTAATATTTTTGTGTTGACAGTTATATACTTAAACAAATAAGTGGTTCTGTAGTCATATTTTATCTTCATGCTGTCTGATTATGATGATGAATAAAAAGCATAAATTTAAACTTTTATGCACACATTCTAGAATGATGTAAAGAAATAATTTAAGAGAAAAAAATTGCCTTAGGATTATTTTTCCTTTCTCTGATGCCTTTTGACAAAGAGTCAATAAGTGTTGGAAAACCTGAGTATACGTTCTATCTTATTCCTTATTACTATTTTGTTTCCCAGCCTAAGGCATGCTTAGAATTGAAGTCCTTGACTTCTGCCTCTTCCTAAGAAAAGTGAAAAAATTATCTCAAGTGTTTTGAACATAGTTCAGAGTTGTTATTTCTAGAACACTGATCCCTCTACTTTTACAAACTATTGCAAGTTCAAGTATATTAGGGACTGAGATACTCAGTTGATGCTAATTGATAATATAGGTCTTACTGAAGGATATTAACTGAGAGTGCATGTGATTATACTTTTTTTACACTTGTTGCTCCATCAGTAAATTAATTCTAAATTATTACCTTGTTAATTTCTTGATGAGAGGACATCACGCAGATAAATATGATATAGATCACAAATCTAAAGGAAATTTGATTATTGGCTACATATAGGTAGCCTGTAAATGTTTATGAGATGGAGCCAATGGAGGAAGTGGTTTAGGAACACCATAATGGATGCCTGCAGTTCCTGAACAGACAGCATTAAAAAGTCAGGATGAGTAATACTGGTAATTAAATCATTTTCTGTTTTGCCTAATTAACATACTTACAGTATAAGCCTCTTTGCAGCTTGGGTATGTGTTTAGGTTTTCAGCAAATTAGTAGGCTGCTTTAAACTCCTTTTTAAGTTATCATTTTAACAGGGGATTTGAGTGGGTAGCTTTTAATGTTTGGTGATAAGTATGTCATTTCACAGAAGCTAATTAAGTATTTGAAAGCCTTCTTTAAAACAAATGAATCATTAAAAAAAAAAAAAAGGTAGGTGGAGAAGACAAAGCATTAAAGAGAAAAGCTAGGGATCTTAGGGCCAAAAGCTTCAATTTTAATTTTTGTGACTGAAAGACTGAAGATTGTCTCACGATCAAATGCCTTATTATTGCACTTTCGAAGTGCAAGTTAAACGCTCTATTCATATCTATAACTCAGTGTTCAGCAATATGAAACAATCTGGTTTTTAAGTAAATGTATCATTTTTGAAACTGAGCCAGTGCTTCATAAAGACAGTGAATTTGATGGGTGTTGCAGAAAGTGAAATGAGCAGTCATGGTTTTTGCACTTCCAGAAATTCCAAGAGAGAATCTGAAAGTGGTTTCTCTCTGAAGTGGGTTCTGGTACTTTCTAGGTACTTAATAGGAAAGGTGACAACTTACACTGATATGCAGAAGAGACCACTGGGAAGCAAGTGTCATAATAATGTTGACAAGAATTATATCATTTATGAACAGTTGGAGAAAAGGGGAAATGCTATTATGAGGAATTTTTTAATAATGTATTTTATTTGTTTAAGACAAAGCCTTTACCAAAATCGGGGGAAAAAAGATCCTTGTCACTCATACATCTTATAGATAATACATCTTTAAAAGAATGAATCATCAATGTATCCATGCAAGATTAGACAGAAAATGTTGATTTATTAAAAAAAAATTTTCCTGGAAAATGAGTAGTTCTGTGAAAAACAAAAAATACCCTCATGTCCTTACATAACAGTTCATCTAGAGTGAATAAATTAAGAGAGTTCAAAGAGGGGCAATAGATGTGTGTTTAGAGATTCGTATGGGATTGAAGTCTCCATTTTGCTTGGTTCAGACAAGTTTGTTGACTTGTCACACTTCTGATGGAAGTTACTATGATCAACAGTACTGGAAGTTACTTTTTTCTGTCTTTCTCTTTTCCAGAATTAATCCAGATTTCAATGCCTGAAAGTTTATGAAATGCATTCCTTTGTTTTCAGCATGTTCTACTCAAAAAAATAATTTAACTTTTCAGCTAAATAATTTGTACAGAGAAAGCATTTATTTTGCTTTTGGATTGCAAATATCTAGAAAACCAAAAGAAGAATATGGGTTAACCTTTTTCCTTGGGGTAATCTCCTGTTGTCTTGAAGTCATTGTCCTGGTTTAAGATAAACAAGGCTGGTTTGTTTGTGATGGACATATCAAACAAATCAATGACAGCATTCCTCCCCTGCTCGTCAGGACATCTCCCTGGCTGTGGAGTTTCTGGTGGGACAGTGTTTCCTTAAGAACAGTGTGCAGGAAGAAATCGTGCGCCTTTTCCGCCCTGTCGCTCCGACCGGCTGTGACCCCCCTTTCTTGTGTACGCTGGGATGTTGCTGATCAGCGCTGCTACCGCTCAGCTCGGCTCCTCGTGGCCAGCTGCCACGCTTGCTGCTGCTGTCTGCTGCTTGGACCGCTGCTTTCACCCCAGAGCCACCCCGCTTAGCGCTGCTGTCTGCTGCTGGACCACCACTTCACTCCAGGGCACACCGCACTGCTCCTTGCTGCCATTTTGCCAGCTGCTGCTTCCGCCCCTGTGGCCGCACCACGTGCCACCACCATTAACAGACTGGTAGGTTTTTTTCCTCTATTGCTTTTGTTCCCTTTATGTGCAGTTTAACCCTCGCCACACCAGATCCCTAAACCTAGATAAACCTGTTAATCTGTTTGTTTTCTGTATATAATATCTTTCTATTGTTATTAAAACCGTTTTAGTTTCCTAAATTTAACAGAGGCCTCGCCAACTTTTTCTTTTCCTCTTATCTCTCTCTGCAACCCTTACTCCTGGAATGGGGGAGGGGCTGATTGGAGAGAGAATTTGTCCTGTGATTGGCCCAGCCTTGGCCAACCGGTGACAGTCATGCTCCCTCATACCTTCTGTTTGTCTGCACTGCTTGCTAAGGATTTGGTTTTCCTTTCTGGGAACAGTTCTAACAGAAGGCATGGAGAATATTTCAAATGCATTCTACTGTAAAACTTTGTGATTAATTAAATAGCAGACAGAACCAAATTTTCTTTTTTATTTAAAACGCTCTCAGGACTAAATAATTACGTAAAAGAGGGTGGATGAGAAATAACTGAGCTTCCCCTTTTACACTTTCTTGAATAAAGATTTTGAGGATTCTTTTTAATATCTAATGTCTTTGAGAGTTAAGGTCTTCACAGGCAGTTGAAAAATACAGTACATGGGAGCAAAACAAGCAAAAAATATGTGACTAGAGGTGGAGCGCTCCATTCAAACCTGAGTAGAATACAATTGCACAGCCTGTTACTAGGCTTGTATCTTCCAGGTAAAGGTGTCACTAGTCCTCTTTACCCTCACAAATACTGTCTTTCTATGTTAGTAATCTGTGTTGTTATATTTAATTATATTTAATTTAATTGTATATTTAATATATTTTATAGTATTACTATAAATTATAAATATAAAATATTTATATACTATTAAACTCATGGCTGTACTTCAAGCAATTCTGTTACAGAGTTCAAGTAAGAAGATTTACAATATAGCCTTTCTAATGTTCATTTTCTACAGACAACAAGAAAAAAAGAAATCAGTTATCTAAGTTCTAAGATGCAAAACTGAAAATAAATATAGATATCTTTACAGAAAATAGACCCCTCCTCAGTGATGGTCAGTTCTTTGTAATAATTTAAGCTTACTAGCTATCAATCATTTCTGTTTTGGAATGTTTAAAGTGATATTCTAGAAACAGTTTAAACAGCAAAGTTTTTTTCCTAATAGAAACTTTATCAAAAGATATCTGAATTTATGTAGCATCAAGCTGAGAAAAAATGATCCAAGAATGTCAAGATGGGAAGTGGTTACGAATCACAAAACAAGGATTAACATGGAAGCACTTATTAAAGGTTTACTGATAGCAGGAGTACTGAGGTATCTGAAATTAATTAGTATGAACAAAATAGTTTGCAAGCATTAGGTAGATGCTTTCTTTGCTGGAATACTATGTCCAAAGTCAAGAAACTACAGAACTAAACCATGTCTAGCATACACAGTGTATAAAAAGAGATGCAACATAAATGGGAGTGCAAATAGTAATAAAAAGTGAAGCAGTATTTTTCTATTTTAGAAATGAAATAGATTATTTCTTATTTATAGGGTTTTTTGTGTACAACCCCTGCAGTTTCTTAGCAACCAAGTCTTCTGAAACCCTGACCTTGAAAAGGGGCATCATGTGGAAAAGGAGGCAATTTGCTATGAACTCAAATGATAGAGTTAGGAAACTGGTCAGTAAATGACTGCCAAATAGAGGTATAGCAAAATGTTCTTTTTCAGCAAACAGCTGAGTCAAAACACCCAAGCTCAATAACAGTTGTCTGCTAGCTTCCTTTTATCAAAAGGCTGAATATACTACTAGACTCACAATGAAGAACAAAACACAGGAAAACAGACAAAAATTGTACAACTAAGCCTGTAGGGAATTTCAACAAAGATTCATAAATATAAAGTAATATTTTGAAAAGAGTACTATGTCATGGTATCGTTGTGGGTGAAAACTATACCCGGTACAATACAAAAAGGAAATAGGCAAACTTGTCTTTTTTTCTGCTAATTCTTGTAATATCATCTACTATAAAGTGCTTTGCATGATTTTTGTCAGAGACAAGCATACCTCAGGACAGTCAGACCCTTCACTGGAGGTTGAATGAGGACATTATAACTTCTCTAGGTAACAGTCATCTGTTCAAGTCTCATTTTCCTCTGACTACGCTACTCTTGATTGATTCTTCTATTTATCACAATTTATGCATTTTCCTAGGAAAAACTCAATCAATAAACCATTTTTTCTGCCTTAAGACTACAAAATCAATGAAAAAGGGGATAAATAAACAAATGTATTTTAAAATATGTTTATCTTTTCGCGGGTGGAGTAAAAATAAAGAAAATGAGACCGTCTTACAAAATCGTAGAAACTGAAACTCTGTCCAAACGGTCCAGTAAATATGGCTTTATTGCTATTCTTGTCTAAAATTCAGATCATGAATCTAATATCTTAAGTCTTTTGAACAGATCCACGTCAATGTAATTGTGTAAATACAAATAATCTCAGAATAAGAAAAACTTAACAGTATTTACGGTCAACCTCATAGATCTATCAGAAATCCAGATTCAAAACACAATATTTGAGATTACTAACCTGTACAGCTGGCTTGAGCTCATATTGTTAATAGGAGTGGTTTTGGCTGTTATATTTTGTATAACAATAAAAATACGTATTATCCAAATTTCTGCATTAAACATTTGAGTTGTCAGTAAAACTTTCACTGGTTACAATGGTAGCAGATACAGCAAAGAGCTATTCAATTTTATCATTTTTTGTATTTATTAAGAGAATTTATATTAACGAAAGAAAAAAGTTATCTAATTCCACACATTTTTTTGGGGGGACAAAGGGTTAGAGCTATACAATAGAAAGTAAACCTGGATGAGTTCTGTATATGAAGAGCATAATATTGAACTTGGTGCTTTCAGAAAGATCAGCTGAGAAACAACGCAGACAAGAAGCTGAGCTAGAAAACAGTAATGAAAGCATTTGAATCAAAGTTTTCTTAGCTTTTACTCAGTTATTTTGGATAGAAATCTTCAATTTCCTATGACCAGAGTGTCACAGAGGCACCCACAAAACAGACAGCAGCACCCATCCAAAAAAGGTGGATTTAGTCCAATCAAATTTGCCTGGCACTCCAACTGACCAAATTAATTACAAGTTTAGATGTCAGCTGGGAACCTATTACTGCACAGCAGATTTCTGAGCCCTAAAGAGCACACTCTAAGGCAGATGACCCACAGTGTGCTCACCTCACTGATATAAGGGGGAATGTCCCACTTAGAGATACCAAGAGGATCACTCACCAATGCCAGGTGAGGGTCAGTCACCAATGCCAGGTGAGGATCACTCAATCCCAGGGAGATTCGCTTGGACAGCGTCCCTAATCCGAGGGGAGGCCCCAGAAGTATCCTCAATCAGCTTCCCGATCCAAGGGGAGAATCTCCGACTGCGCTGCCTGCTGCTCCAAGGAGAACCAACTCCAAATGGTTCTCGGGCAGGGCTCCGTTTATACCCTGGTCAGTGTGAGCTGTGGTCCCTTTCAGTCAGCACAGCCAGGGGGCAGTTAACGAAGCCCAGACTGTGAGGCACCAGATAGCCCTGGGGAGTGGCACCTGATGTCTATCGGGTGCTTCTGCAAGGCCCTGTCTTTTGTGCAAATAGTCAGGGTGTTTGCACTGCCATACACGGTCATAATTTGCATCTGCTGAGGTAGAAGAGAATTTATGTGAAAAGACTTTGTGACTAATGCACAAGTGATACTTTTAAACGTGGTTCATATTTTTAGATTTTTCTGTTAAAAGAGAGTTCTGCTGAAAGACTATATGTGAGGTAGGAAGTCTAGCATGTATGACTTCCACCTAGGCCATGAAAATTATCATCTAGTTTTAAATTATTTTCTCTGTCCGTAGAAGCTTATACTTACTGGGCCACGTTTTTTTATTGTAGCTTTTTGTGTTATTTTCTGTTGCTGTCTCTGTCTAAGCTATAAGCATGTATGTCCATGAACCTCAATTACTGTCATGTTTGAAGGACATTAATATGTTGTTCACTCTTCAGTTAAGGTCATTAAGAAGGTGCTAAATAAGGTACCTAGACTAACATGGTTCTTCTTAAGATAACTACCTCCATTTCAAAGTTAGAGTTTACCATTATGATATCTACTCCAGTTTTCAATCAGCATTACCACCTAAGGCAATAGTTTCTTTTATGTATAATTTACCCTTTCTTACCTTCTAAAAAGTTTAATAAGAACTGTTTACAATGGAATCAATTTAAATTCTTAAACTGATGTTACAGCTATGAAAAAAACCTATTTATTTGTGGGGAAAAAATATTTTTGGGTTCTTTTTTCATTTTTAATCTTAAGGAAAAAATAGGATTGGAATATACACTTGTAACTATGAAGACTAATAATAATTTTTTAAATTAGTCCTCTTGAATATCACCTATACACTGTTTTCCAGTTATGGCTTTTCACAGTCATTTCTATTTAAATATCCAAGCCAGTAAGATAAGGATGTTCTGCTTCTGAAGAACATAGTAAGATAATGTTAGGAATGTCTTTCACAGTAGCAAGATAATTGTTTTGGGAATGTAGAATCACAGATTTCAATATCAATATCTAATAGGAAAAGGAAGGATATTGGGTGATCAATGTGATTGTTTTTATTCTTGCTATTATTTTGGATTTTTCTCTCAAAGATAAAATAAACAATTAAATAAATTTTTAGCCACCATGACAAGTGTGTTTTATGATCTATTTTTCTTTAGAATAATTTTCTATATGAATGGAAATAAAACTGTGATTTGAAACAAAAATGGCTTTCATATAATGAAAGGTAATAAATACCTTATTGGAGCTACATTTTAGCACATAACTCTCACTTGTTAATTAAACAAATTAAAAAACCACCCTTCTTTCAACAATTAGTCAGTCATTTACTCTATCTAATATTTAGAGATTATTCTTTCCTGGCCTGTTCCTATGTTCTATTGTAAAATTTAAAACTTTCCTAAGGTTGTCACCCAATAGCCCAATTATCCGATGTCTTCATTGTTATTAAATGCTATGGGATTCTCCATAATCCTCGTCAAAATCCAATTAAATCTATAAGGATAAATGCCTAGACGAAGAGCGTGGTGGTATAACAAAAACAGTGAAACGTAATTGTATAAATATTTGTGTATATACAGCAATTACTAATATACAAGAATCAGGATATATAATAAAATCAACATGACATTAAGGTCTTTATTGTTTTTTCAATCACTTGTAATATTTTATTTTTAATATTTTAAAGCTTGAGCCTTTAAGGATCATGTTTTCAATCTTTTTCTAATAACTATTCTGCCCAGAAATGTATCTTTAAATAGCAAATTGGTTAGTTTATTTTAGTAGAAACAGATGGCAAGCATGAATTATGAACAGCTCAAGAAAGATCAGCCTTTGAGCTCATGAGCAAGGGAAGGTTTGCCTGTTTCTGATTAGAGTAAGATGAGGCCATGTTATAATTCCAGGATTTGCAGTAACATGGAACGAGTAACTTGAAACTAGGTTACTAAGCTAAGGAGTTGGTGCCTCCTTAAAATCAACATGTAAAGCAGTAGATTACCAAAGTGCTTTTCTTTCTTCACTGCCCACCCCCCCACCCCCCCCACCCCACCCCCCAATCAGTAAAGCTTAATATATAAACACATTGATAAATAAGTTAGAAAGTCTGTTACCAAACGAAGCAGACATTTTCCTACTATAACTTTGGCTTCTCAGGGAAATTTCTGCTCACTTTTTGCAAGCTACCAAGCCAGAGAATATGTTTAGGAAAATCAAGAATCACGGAATCACAGACTTATCTGGTTGGAAGAGACCTTTAAGTTCATAAAGTCCAACTGTACACCCTGCACTGCCAGTGTCCCTAAACCAAGACCTCAGCACCACATCTACATGGCTTTTAAACACTTCCAGGGATGGGGAATCAAACACCTACTTCGGCAGCCTGTTCCAATGCTTTGCAACCATCTCTGTAAAGAAATTGTTCCTAATATCCAACCTAAATCTCCCCTGGTGCAACTTAAGGCAGTTTCCTCTCGTCCTGTCACTTGTCACATGGGAGAAGAGTCCAACTCCCACCTCTCTACAACCTCCCTTCAGGTAATTGCAGAGGGCAATAAGGTCTCCCCTGAGCCTCCTCTTCTCCAGGCTAAACAATCCCAGTTCCCACAGTCATTCCTTGTAAGACCTGTTCTCTAGACCCTTCACCAGCTTGGTTGCCATTCTCTGGACATGTTCCAGAACCTCAATGTCCTTCTTGAAGTGAGGGGCCCAAAACTGGACACAGCACTCAAGGTGTGGTCTCAACAGCGCCGAGTACAGGGGGACAATCACTTCCCTGCTCCTGCTGGACACACTATTGCTGATACAAACCAGGATACCATTGGCCTTCTTGGCCACCTGGGCACACTGCTGGCTCATATTCAGCCAGCTGTCAAACAGCACCCTCAGATCCTTTTCTGCTGCGCAGCTCTCCAGCCACTCTTCCCCAAGCCTGTAGTGCTGCAAGGGGTTGTTGTGGCCCAAGTGCAGGACCTGGCACTTGGTCTTGTTGAACTTCATATAATTGGCCCCGGCCTATCAATCCAGCCTGTCCAGATCCCTCTGTAGAGCCTCCCAACCTTCAGGCAGGTCGACACACCACCCAACTTGGTGTCATCTGCAAACTTACTGAGGGTGCACTTGATCCCCTCATCCTGATCATTGATAAAGATGTTAAAGAGGACAGGCCCCAAAACTGAACCCTAGGGGACACCACCTGTGACCGTCCACCAACTGGATTTAACTGCATTTACTATCACTGTCTGGGACTGGCCATCCAGCCAGTTTTTTATCCAGTGAAGAGTACACTCATCCAAGCCACAGGTAGCAGTTTCTTCATGAGAATGATGTGGGGAACGGTGTCAGAGTTACTTACTAAAGTCCAAGTAGACAATATCCACAGCTCTTTCCTCATCCACTAAGCAGGTTGCCTTGTCATAGAAGAGATCAAGTTGGTCAAACAAGACCTGCCTTTCATAAACCCATGCTGACTGGGCCTGATCACCTGGCTGTCCTGTACATGCGGAGGGATGGCACTCAAGATGATCTGCTCCATGACTTTCCCTAGCACCAAGGTAAGACTGACAGGTCTGTAGTTCCCTGGGTCCTCCTTCCGGCCCTTCTTGTAGATGGGCGTCACACTGACTAACCTCCAGTTGATTAGTAACTAGCCTATTAGCCAGGGCTGCTGATAAATAACGGAAAGTGTCTTGAGCACTTCTGCCAGCTGCCTCAGAATTCTTGGGTGGATCCCATCTGGCCCCATAGACTTGTGCACATCTAAGCAGTGCAGCAGTTCATTTACTGTTTCCTCTCAGATTATGGGTCTTCGCTATAGGCAAGTGAATATGGTTTTTGCCATTATTAGTAAAAGGCCATAGGCTTTGTATAGATCAGAAAGAGCAAGGTCTCAGGTATAGCCTGGGCTTGCCTTGCTCTGAGTTGGGTTTAGCAATTTTGAGCAATTTACTGATTCTGAGCCAGGGTTTGGCAAAGTGAATCTGAGTTGAATGGCAAGATATAAAATAAGGAATCAATCTTCCTGAGATATTATTGCTAAAATATAACCTATTCTTTCAATACAATAAACTGTCATAAGATTAGAACTAGTTCAGCATGTCTTGATATAGACATGTGAAGAGATTAGCATTTACACACTAAATAATAATGTTTTTGTTAGAGGACATAATCAGGGATATCTGTCTGTCACTCCCACTCCCTGCCAATAAAATATGTCTTATTATAGAAATACATATACCTATTTCTATACGTAACCTTATGGACCATAAAAGAAACTGAAATTGATTAGTGCCATTAAACTAGTGAAAATTTATTGCAACAACTCTCTAAAGATGATACTTGTCTCTTTCCTTGAGAAATTAGAATTGAAAAGTTATTTGGAGTAAGATAAACACCAAAGAAGGTGAAAGTGTTCTTACATGTAATAATGGAGATATTTTTTCCCTTAACTTTGACCCTCATGCAGGACAACATGGATAGATCCCAAAAATGACCTGGTGGCCACTTAGGGATCAATAAGAATTTAACAGGGGCCTGTGGATATGTAGATTGAGGATGACCTGAATCTTTTAAGTCTTGGCTTATGTTTAAAAGGTATTTCCATAACTGAAAGACAATGAAACATCTTCTTAAATTTTGTCATTCTTCACATGTATCCTTGCATCTGCTTTGAAAAGTCCCCCAAACTCTATTTTTCAAAGCAAGGCAGAGATTTTTGCATGATCATAGAATTTGAAGAGTAGGACATTAAAGAACAAAAAGCAAGCAAATTAGATGACATTTCTAATAGAACTGCAGGTTCTTAGCAAAAATATATGTGTCGATGTTTGCATAAGTGTCAGGGATCTCTAGAAAAGTTTGAATTAATTATTATTTATATGTTTATTTATGGACTAGATTGACTTCTTGGATTGTGGCTAGGCGTCATCTCTCATCAGTTTAATTAATCTGCTCTAGGAATAAGATATTTTTGTCTTCATGTTGAACATTCAGAGATTTCTCCTTAAGAAATAGTCATTGACAATATTAGCCTTTAAATTGACTGCAAAAAATTTGTTGTTACATACCAATTATTCAAAAGTCTTCCGCATTTAGTTCGTTATACTGCTAGTGATTTTATTTGGCTTATTAGTTCCCAGGAAGTAAGAACTAGGTAAATTTATCAGCTTTATCCAGGATTGTAAATTATAGACAATTGAAGCAATGAGAACAAAACATGTTCTATAAAAAAAGAAAAAAAAAAAAAAAAAGGAGGCTTTATTATAAAACTAGAAGTTAAAAAACATAAAAACAAGGCCAGAAAAAATACAGATCAGTACCATGGATCTTCATGCATTTATGTAATAGCAGCACCAAATAAAACTCTTTCTACTTTTTTCTTCCTCACAACTCATTTTTCCTCTCTCCTGTATCACCACTTAAACTTTCCTGTAATATCCATTTTTCAGGCTACACTGTGAGTTTGATTATGGATCTGATCTTGTTAATTTTAATTTATTTTCTGCTTAAGGTGTGTGTGTTTATGTGTTCTTCATCCTTAGTAAATCAGTTTCATAAATTAATTCATAATAAATATTATTAAAATATTCAGGGTGGTATCTAACAATATAGGTATGAATTAATATACTTGACTATATGGCATTATTTATGTACCTATGAATATAACATATATTATATATATATTTATATATATAGTATTATATACTATTTAGTGAGTGGGGTACTACAGAGAGAGTGTAGGAGCAATGAATGGAGTCAGTCATCTGGGATACATGCATTGGTATGGCTGCCATATACAGAACCTTATTTTCTAATGTATACTGAACAGAAAATTGCTGTCACTATCATCTAAGGATTATAGCGTATAAAAGCTGACATGAAAAAAACAGTCTTATTGAATCTACGAGTGTTAATCTTACTACAAGCAACCTCAGAAAAGAAATTATCATGTCTTCATTTTGTTTAGTGAGCTTTCTCTTAGGCAGCATTTACTTCATTAACTTCCCATGTTCTCATCTTCTCAATCTTCAGAATGTGTAGTGCTGTTTTTATATTTTACTGCTACAAGTGAAGATTCAAGGACAGATCACTTTCATCAAAGAAGTCTGAGATTTCTACAGACCCTTCCACTTTTGTTCTGTGGGCTTTGTATTCCCTTTTGTGTGACTTCTCTGGAGTGTATACCACTGATGCTTCAGTACATTCATTTTCATTAAAATGGATTTACTTGATAAATATTAAAGAGTTTTACAACACTGTAAAAACTGTATGTTATCGAGCACACAACCTTAGTGTGTTTTTCTCTCTTCATAGAAACCATATATATTAACGGTATAAATGGTAGAGGTGGCAAGCATTTTGTTCAAACTGTTTTATCATGTACTGTTGGTGTCACAACAATGCATAAGAGACTTTGGATTTACAATAATGTATTAAAGTTTAAATACCTAGTCATATATGGCTGCTTTGAAAACTGGACAAAAAAAATAGCCATATATAAGAGTCACCATCTGTGATGAGATATATTGCCCAATTAACTGCATTTTTTTGTTCCCAAAAAGAGGAAAAGGAGGCCAAAAGGCCCAGGCTTTCATGTGATGCAGCATGCTTGTGTGATGAAATACAAAATGAAACTGAAATGAAATGTTTCATATTTGTTCTATACACAAAGGTGTTGTTTTTCATTTGCTTTTTTTTATATTTCAATCTAAGAGAAATCAAGCACAGTCAATGCATTTTCATTTCAGTTTTTCTTACTTAAAATTTTGAAGTCAGAGAAAATTAGATCTCTCTGACTTTGATTTTTATAAAATCTAATATCAGTTCAAAATTCCTAGTCAGTTTAAATTTTTGCTTCAAAACCAAGCATGAGACTAAATATAAACAATAAAGGTATAATTCCTGTATTATGCTATTAGCTTATATGTATTCTACTACTGTTTCTTTTATTTTTATGATTCTTCTTACAACAGCATAATTTAATAGAGCACAGTTTAGCCTCCTTATGATTCAATACTTTGAGAAACAAAATGCAAGTCTTAAAAGCTCTTTTTTTAATCTCTTCACTTTTTACGGTACATCAATAGTCATAATAATTCTACCTGCTCTTTTCCAGTTATTATAGTAGGTTTTATTATAAATCACTCTGTTCCTGTCCTGCAATGCAGCGTGTTCATAACTGAGTGAGAACATCATGACCATATGCCCAGCACTGCAGGGAAAGTCTATCTGAGGGTTGAGGTAGGATAGAAGAGAAAGTAAATAATTGTCAGAATTACTACAGACTGAAAAACCTATTTTATTACAGAGCAACAAAGATTTTATATTAATTGATTAAAAGGTTTAAGAGGTTACCCATACTCTCAGAATAATCAAGGAATCAAAACATCAAGGAACGCTGTTGGTTTTGTTTTGTTTGGTTTGTTCCTTAACACTTTTAACTAAGAAATGAAAATCACAATTCATTCTAAACATGAGCAATGTAAATCATAAACATGGATGGGGAGATTGCACCTTTTTAAAGCTGCAAATAGAATTTAACAGATCTAAATCAGTCAGGTTTGTTATTCTATTCACACAGGTTTAAATTCTTCATAAAATATTATTACTGGAATGACAATTTAATTGAACTGTAGCCCTTACATGGTAATTAAGCCATCAAATGTTCACGCTTGGTAGTTAGGTGTTATTATTTGTTGCGGTTGTGTTATCTGTTATGGTGGCATAAGGTACATATGGAGATTTCCTTCTTTGGATGGTAATAGAGCATCCTAAAATGAAAACTATATCTTTCTGTTCTGAACTTTATTTGCCAACTTGCTGACCGCTAGCATGATACTTTATTTTGTTTGCATTTTTTTTCTATATTCTTTGGAATAATTCTAATTTTGGGGGGCCTAAAATCTATTCTTCATCTGACATTTTTTTATATTTTCCTGTCCAAGGTATTCTAGGTGGTATTATAATTAATCCAAACTAAATAATTTGGTACCATTATAGCTCCTGAGATGCCTTTTTGATAACCATTGACTAAGGAAAAGCATTTGCAGGTTTTTTTTCTACCTATCTGCCCCACAATTTCTAACTCAAGGAAGCACTTTGAATCTCACAGGTACCTGACGTCCTTAAATAGCTTATATAAGGAACTTCATTTAAAGATCCTGGGAGTTCATGAGTGTAGTTGCATGTGTTACACAAATATCTTTATGAAGCAATTATTATACAAACAAATGATACATGAAGAAATGGAGCAAAACATGCGGCAAAAATGCACAAATGTAAACATTAAAATATCAGGAGAAGCTGATGATTTCCAGTAGAAAAAAAAAAAAGATAAATTCACCATTTATGGAACAAAAACAATTGCAAGAAAGGTTTCTAAAATCCATCTCAATTCCAAACTTATTTTTTGAAGGATCTTGTGAGCTGTCTGTATCATGCATATCGGTTCTGATGTCATGGCAAATATATCTTCAACAGTGAACTTTTATCTGCCCTACCACAGTATTTGTTATTCTATTGGAAGGAGTTTGAACTTAGCAATGGCTAGTCTCAGTGACAGGAGTCCAGTCAACTGCTCTTTTATTGTAAACAAACATGATAGTGGTTGAAGAACTTTGTCCTGTGAGTCCTATCAGCTTTAATTTTAATCACCGTGGTCAGCATTATGACAATGCCTCAAAAAGCATGATATAATTTCTATCAATTAATTATGTAACAAATGTTTATCGATACTTAACAAAAACTTATCTAATATTACTTTATGACAGGATAGTAATAAAATAAATAAATTATTTTTAGGTATTTACATCTTATTTTATGTCTAATGTTTATGGCATTTTCATTACTTTCCAGGGACTTGATGCAAATCAGTTGATTATACATTCCTAAAATAAAAATATTCACTACTTCTAAGGCTAGAAAAATGATTGAAAACACAATAATTCAATGTTAGCTGTAAATTAGCTTATTAATAAAAACTGAAAACAAAAGGTTATAAACATCCATTGTCTTCAATGTTCTTATTAAAATGTTAGATGTTCAGTGGTTGTTCTGTCATATTTCCTGCTTTTAGTAAAATGTTGAGAGTATTCCATAGTCTGGAGTATTTTGCTTTACCTGTTCCTTTCCTCCAGAAGACATAAGGAAACTCCACCGTAATTCTTACTATTAAATTAAACTTCCTGTTATTCTTCCTGCACATCAGAGGGTCCTTATTAACACAAGTCTTTGAAAACACTTATTTCTTTATCCTTGTATTCAAATCTGCAACCTCACTCCTTAATGGAGGCCTTTTCTTTCCTCTTCGATACTCCATGAAATGGAGTATCAACTCTTTTCCTTAAGTTGTAGTGTCCTGACTTGCAACACTCTTTAGAAGTAAAAAATGTCTTACTATGCAGTTTTTGTTGTGAATACTTGAGATGTGTTCAGATAAATTTACAATTAGATAATTATAGTGTAGGCAAAACAGTTTGCAATGTCTACAAAGGCATTGGTGAAGAAATGAAAACTTACATATTGATTAGATGAGAAAATATATTCCTTTTTATCCAGCTGACTTGCTATAGACTTTTCTAATTTGCCAAAGTCACTTCAGAGTAGAGTTTAATGAAATAAGCTGAGATGATTTTATAGTTCATTGCTACTGAAAGAAGTGGCTACTTTTGCATGTCTACACTCCTGGCTTCATCCTTTGCACTTTGATCTTCAGTGAGATAATCCCACCTCACTTAAACAACAGACACTAATCCAACAAAAACTAAAGAAGTAGTAATTTATTGTTGACGTAATGAGCTGGAACTGCTCACCAAGAGGTCAAATGAATGCCAGAGCATGCACAAGAAATGAGTCATAACTTTCACTGAGAGAAGGAAGGAGTAAGGAGAACTGTTGATTTAATGGCAGTGCCTTGATAGATAAATTAATCTGCTCAGTCAGATTTCATCTGGAGATTGCATCTAGTAAAGAAAACAATATTTTTTTTCTTTTTTTTTTTGGAAGATCATGCTAATTTATGTGAGCTCTCTCAAGTTCTTTAGAGGAACCACTCAATTTCAGTCATTCATTCTTATTCAAAAGGTAATTTTGTTATGCGCTTTACTTAGATTATTTTTCTTAGATTCAAATGAAATTTTTTATATTTCCTGTACCTTACTGACTTACTGCAAACTTTCTACTTGAACAAGTGAATTGTTGAAGTGATTGTTGAAGTCACTGTGAAGTTAAGTGGTAGTTGTTGAAGTAATATCTATTTTTTAAGATACATTTTATGCCTTCACTAGATAAGGAGATAATCTAGCAGTTTATCACCAACAGAAGGGCACAGTTCTGCCTTTTATCCCTCTCTAACCTACTTTTCCATTTCTAATTTTATATGCCTTGCATTTATTTTGTGTCTTATTCATTTATTGGACTGCTCTCTGAGACGATTTAACTCACTGCCTCAGCAGAAAATCGGCACCAAAAAAATGCCAAAAAGATGGATAATTTTTTTCATGGATAAGTTATTTGAACTCATTCAGAAAAGTGATTGAAGAAATCAGAGGCAGAACAAGGTAAGTAAAACAACAAAAAGCAGGATGGTAGACAGGAAACAGTTCTGGAGGTGACAGAGAGAGGAGAGGAAATTTCATCTTTCACTTTACTTATGGTAGTGTAATGTATCAGGTTACATTATTGCAAATAGAATATCAGCATCAGTTTTCATCTCAGCTGGAAGTGTTCCCACTACTGAGCTTTATATTTTATTTGAGTATACATGATACTGATGTATCAGTTAAAACTATAAAGTTCATTTTGAGTTACTGTCTGAAAGAAAACACAATGATAATGAACCATTAGGTGTGACAGTACATTACAGAGAATGATCTGTCCAACTCTCAGCATCTTTTGTCTAAGGTAAGGTATGGTAAGGGTTTTTTTTCTCCTGAATATACAAAAGGACTGGAAATAAGTAGTGTGATCACCACCTCATTCGATCTGGAGACAATTGTAGGCACTAAGTACAATATGAGACAACAGTGTACACGTAGAGCAAATAAGAGAGAATGGCATCTTGGGAAGTTAAGAAAAGCTTTCTCACCAGGAAGTTGGTGCAACACCAGAGCAAGTTTTCAAGAGAGGCTGGGGGATTTACATCCTTGGGGGCTTCAGTTAGACAGATTCTACTTAGGCAAGACTCAAGATTCAGGTAGACAACAGCGCAACTGACCTGAATCAGTATTACTCTTATCGTTTTCAGCTTGTTGGACCAGAGACATCCAGAGATCCCTTCATCAACATTTATGTGATTCTATAGTTCTATGACTGTTCTTTGTTTCTGCATGTTTTTGCACAATCACCGCACTAAAAATGGCAAAGGTTGGTGCAGAATTTTACCCAGGAGTGTTGTTTCTACATGCTTTGAATATTTTCTTACCACTGTCATTCATAAGGCTTTGGATTCATACCAATAGAATTACAAATTAAATAAACCAGTCTTTTGAATATTTTTTTAAAATTTTGTTTCATTTTAAGGTTGGTGGTCAAGAACTCCTCTAACAAGTTGACTGAATTAATTATACGACAAATGGTTTAATCATTGATTCTTATCATGGGTCATCTACCGCCACCATCTGCGACTCCTCGAACGCTTCCATCAGCGCTGCCTCCGCACAATCCTAAACATCCACTGGACTGACTACGTGACTAATGTTGCTGTCCTTGAACAGGCAGACGTCACCAGTATTGAGGCCATGTTGCTGAAAACGCAGCTGCGTTGGGCAGGGCATGTCTCCAGGATGGCGGATCACCGCCTCCCTAAGATCGTGTTCTATGGTGAACTTGCCACCGGCTGCCGCAAGAGAAGAGCTCCAAAGAGGAGATAGAAGGACTCCCTGAAACAACACCTCAGCCTAGGCCATATTGACCACCATCAGTGGTCCACCCTGGCCTCCAATCGGGAGATTTGGAGACACACCATACATAACGCTGCTGTCTCCTTTGAGAGCACGCGTAGAATCAAGCTGGAGGAGAAAAGACAGCGCAGAAAGAACCGTGCCTCGACTATACCACCCAAGGAGACCCTCCGGTGTGCTCTTTGCAACCGGTCTTGCCTATCCTGCATTGGCCTTTTCAGCCATCAGCGCGCTTGCAATAAGCGTGGGCAAAGCCCTTCCCAAATCTTCGTCCGCGAAGCCAAGCCATGATGATGATGATGATCAGGCAAATTTATATCATCCAACTGTGATCCTGAAGCCTTCTAGAACTTAACAGAGCAAACTCCTCAGCATTAAACCTTAATTTAAATGAGGCATTTCAGAGCAGATTCAGCTGCCTTTTTCACGTTTCCTTTAACAATCTCACTCCTTCTCAGCAAGGAGTTAAGATGCCTGTGTAGTGTAAGTTTTGATGGGTTTTAATTTGTACTCAGAGAACTCTAAACACTATGTTTTTCAGAATAAATACTGCACGTCAGTAGTTACTCTGTACTGATTTGTTTACTTACTTTCTGATGTAATTTTTTTGCTATTTTTATGGTACTAATTGTAGGATTAAGTTAGAAGACAACAAAGAAATAAACAAATGCGGTTTTTCATCACCTGTTTAATGTAATAACCTTTCCCCATTATTTCCTTCATTGGCGATTATTAAGTCATGCAGCCCCACTGACCTATTTTAGCAATCAGTGGCACAGAAACAACAAAGATTTGTGAAGAAATATTTAGAAATTTTCTCCAGCCAGAGGCTCCTAGTTTTTGATGTTGCATGAACTTGGCTATCTACACTTGAGGTCAGTAATGGCTAAAAGTCATTATTAACTGATTGCTTTTGATGTTTGCAAAATTAATCGCTTGGCTAATTCCAGGAGAAGGGTGCAAATGTCTACAAAATAATTGGCAGAGCTAGATAGGCTCAGCAAAAATGTGAGTGACCATTTAGTCGGCATGACTACACTTTCAGCTCTGCCGCCTTCTGTCAGTCTCAAGGATAGTTCTCACTTACAGTGCAGTACTGTAACCGAGAAATTCTCTGTCTAAATTTAGATATTTAGAGAGAAAAATACCAGAAACTCTGGATATCAGCAAGTCTATTTTAATAATTAATTCTGTCTGGTTGTCTTTGAGAGTTTTTCTGCTTTTCTTCTTACATTAAAATTATGAGTATGATATATAATATTAACCAGATAACTTATATGCTACTGTTTGCAAATGAAGATAGAAGAAAATAATATAAAGGCGAAACAAGTATTTGAGCACTCAAAACATGTAGAATTTCAACCTGATGATCAACGAAGTATTTGTTGATTTCTCTGTTCTTTACAGAACTAAAGTATTTTTCTGTGTAACAGTCTTTTAAAAGAGTTGTCTTCTTTGGAAAAATATAAAAATTGCACCCACACAGCTTAAGTAAATGCTGACATTGAAATGTCTGTTTTACCGTTAATTTCTTCTCTTAGGAAGGTATTCCATATGCTATTCTGCTGTTCAGACGGAAAACAGCATCTGCTGAAAAGGAAAAGTCAGAAATAGAAGTGTTAAAGCAGTCAGTCTATCAAGAAGATTTGCTTTAGATTAGAGAACAACAATACTTTCTAACAGCTTTCAGCGTTATATGATGACTTCTTATTGCTATATATATATACATATATATATAACAAGCGGAATCTTATGGAAATTTCGAAGACGAATTTGCATCCTCTTTTTTACGTTTTAAATTAAGCTTTCATGATTTACAATATATCTACAACGTACTGTTACCAGTGTTAAATAGTAAAACACTTGTGCTTTATTTATAGACTTTGAAGAACTTTTCAGCCAAAATTTACTTCAAAACTAGGCAGAATTCTATATAATATGTAATATATATATATAATTCTATTGAATAAGCAAGTGGAGTGAATATGAGGGTTTTTTGTCAGCAGCTCCTGTGATCTCTTTGATGAGAAGGTCATTGATAGGTAAAAACTGGAACGATAACTATAAAAATAACATGTAAATTCTTCATTTAGAACAGCTGTAAGAAAAAAAAAATCAAACCCTTAGGGTGTTTCTTGATTTAAAGTATTGACTTCTAAATTTTACAGAGAAAGACAAAATGCTGGGAATGGAAGTTTATTGAAAAGGTGATAGTGTTGGTGCCCTTGTAGTTGTCCTAGTAAGTGAGAAAGAAATACAGCCATTGTGGTAATGTAGGAGAAAGAGAGTGCATTTATCAGCTCTCTTTTCTTCTGGATAACAATTTTTAAAACTTCAAGGAATAACAGTCTCCCTTAAGATTTTCTGAAATACTTGTATGCTATTGACAGAGTTATAGGATAAAAATGAAACCTTGATAGGTAGGTTATGCTTCATAGTTATCAAAGCCACATTTTAATACCTCAGAGTCCTCTATAATTATATCCCATGTGTAATTAGGTACTGTCTTTTCCCAAAGAACTCAGAAAAGGAAATAGTTGCACAATCTTTCTTGATATTTTTTTCTCCTCAGGAATCTTACAGTACCTGGGAGGGTTTTTTTAATTATTATTTCCTTCTGTTCTTGTTTGGTATTACCCGTTTCCTAGAAGGTTTTGAGATTCTTGAACTCTTTTGGATGCAGAAAAGCTAAGGATACTTTTATATCTTGGTACTTCAGATCAAACTAGTCATTATTTGTGTGGTGAACCCCTACAGGAATAAATTCACTATGCCAGGTAAACAATGAACAGGACACAAAACTAGTATCTTAATTTCATAAATGAGTAGCTATGTATGTAACACTGGATCTATGTATGTAAGGCTGGATCTAGTGCAGAAGCAAGCAATATCAAATCAATATGATGTTAACATATTTAGCTAAAAACATTTTAAGAGTACTGGAATTGTTCACTTATATTGGCTAAGTAACTCAGATTTGTGTATTAAAATCTGACAAACATTAATTCTATGGAAGACAAAGCCTCTAAACTTACACAATTCACCTGCAATATTAATTTCTTTGATCTATACCGTTCTTATAAATACATTATTATATTCAACCCCACAGTTATTCCATGATGGAGAGAGAACTTTTCCTTATTTCCTATAAGCAATAAAATGTTATGACATCTGCAGAATTTTTTTCTAGGCACTAACGCCCCTGCAAATACATAAAAGTAGTACATGAAAGCATGTCTAATTCCAGAAGAGAAGAATATCTTAAAATGCAGAAGAAGTCTGACAGTGCATAAAGAATGGACACAAAAGTGTATGTGGGAGAGAGGGGAGTCCAGAGTTAGAGGGGACTGTAAAATAGGTTTAGGGGCCTTGAAGAGAAACCTATATTTAGAAGACTCCAAACAAAGGATATGAAACGTGTAAGACATGAGTTTCTCTGCCCATTTTTTTGTCTTTCTGAATTTAGATTGACTTGATGGCAAACAGCAATGGAAGATACTTTATGTTTTCTTGCCTCACCACCTTCTAGCTCTACGTAAGTCTTTCACTAGAGGCTGTGAGCTAGATCTTTAATATGAATATTCTTTTTTCTTTCCTTTTTTTTTTTCCCCCTCAAAGGCTTCATATTGTACAGTTTTATGAGGTGGGAACACCTACCATAAAGTGGCTTTAAAAATACACATGAATTGGATTATGATCTGCAGCACAGCACATGTCTACAGAGATGTAAACTCTTTTTGTTTTATTAAAACAGTTGCAGCTTTTTTTTCTTTATTTCTTAGGGCACAGATTTGATGCCCTCTAGCGACTGACCACTTGGTTTAATACTTATTAAATTTACACAGTGGACTAGATACAGATGTCAGTAGATCTTACATATCAACATCATATTTTTCTGATTCTGATATGCATTCTGAAAGCTTTTTCATTCTTCCGTTCTCCACTGATTAACATGTTTCTAAAATTATCTGAACCTTTTTCACCCATGAAACAATATAAAAAAAGAAAACACAGTTAAAACCATGAGAGAAGATAGTGATAAACACTGATTTGAATGTTCTATTTATTTATTTACTTCAAGTTAATACCATTTCTTCTTTAAAGGCTGAGAGGACTGGAATGTGCTTGCTGTCATGCTAACAAACACTGCAGACTATGAAAGCACACTGCAGCTACCATATGTTAGGGAATATATTATAACTGAATATAAAACCTGATAATTCCGTGCCCCTCTGTCCTCCACTTCTTTCATACACTGGTGCAATATACATGACTAGTGCATTAAACATTCATCTCTTCTTAAGAGGTTATCTGGCACCTTCACATGACAGAACATGATAGCTGGAACAATCTATTCTAAATTGTGTGGGAGTGATGGAGTTTTATAATGGAATGTTTCTTTGCAATATTTCCAGATTTAAGAGATAGGGCATTTTTTGCACGTTTCATTAGAATCATCAGTACATCCCATTGTTTAGCCACTAAATACATCTTCCTTCTGACAGTTCTTCAACAGAATTAAATCAAAATTTGGGTTTTACAAAGGTTGGGGAATGTATAATCAGCCTGTAATTGCTACAAAATTTGCCAGAGAACTCTAAGTTCTAGAAGCAAAGTCAGTGTTGACTTCTGTACAGCATAATGCGACAGATGTTCTTATGATGCTAGAGATGTAACAAACCATCTGTAAGTAATTTGAATAACTGGTGAAGCAAGTTGTATCTGACAATACCAGCAAGTTATGAACATGAGGAGGGGCGTAGTGTGACCCCTGTAGGCTAAACAGGAGGGAAGATAGTATATTGTATTGCTCTTTTTTCCTGCTTAAGCCCAAAATATAATTTAAAGAATATGCAATGTCACTATATTAAAAACCAAAACAAAACAACAACAAACCACTTTGTATGTTGTTTACAAGAGAACTTATCCTGAAGAAGAGCCTTGAAGGATTGAAAGTCAAATAATTTATAACAATTTGTCAGTTTTTAATCCTGTTCTAGTAATTTCTTCAGAACTCAGTAAGTACAGAGGAAGAGAATATTGGATCTTAGCAATATTGGACTCTGTCATGTTGAAGCAACTAAAGTTGGATCAGTTTCTTGCCATGCCTGTGCTGGAATTTATGACTCCATGGCAGCATCTGCAGCATGGAAATCAACTGGCTTATTCGGAAGTTAAAGATTATTTATCAGATTGTCTGTGATACAAAGACAGAACTCTCCTTTTTTTATTAGAAGTCAAGAAGTCAGGACAAGATTTCTTGAAGATCTATTCGGTAGAGAGATTTTTGCCACAACAGGCAGGAACAGAGCAGTATTAAGCAAAGCAATGTTGTCAGTTGCTCAAGGCAGCAGACGGCAGATGACGGCAGAAACAGGTCCTATTATGTATGGAGGTCTGGATTTTAGTAAAGCAAAAAGCAGTAATAACATTGTGGCAGGAAAAAGTTCCTGATATTTTATTTTGGCATTCATGAATAAATAAATGAAAGACTGAAAGGAAAACATACTAACAAGTCAGTGCCTGATCACCATCACAGTAGGGGTTGTTGCTATCATTGTGTTTGCTCCTATTGTGTCTTTCTCCTTGATCCTTGCCTTCTTTTTTTACTTCAGAAGTAACCTTTTTTCTCCCTATCCCAATAGAATATTTAAATATTTAGAAAATATTCCCTACCTTGTATGTTATGAGAGTTAGAAATTATCTCTAAATCTTCCTCCTAATTCTCATCTGCAATTTTTTTTGTTGATAGATATTCAGTGTTTTATTAAAGAATAAAATAATTTGTGGTGATCTATAAAGTTTTTGAATGTACTTATTTGTGCGTTTTTCCTTTTTTTAAAAATTTTACAGTCTTCTTTATCCATTATTCCGGTACATCCACTAGTAAATAGCACTAGTGGCCCTGCATGTATGATCAGAAAAAAAAAAGGCTAATATTTACCATTTGTACAACAAAATGTGCTGACTGTACGAACAACCATGAATCTGAAGTTTTCGGTCCTATGGGGAATTTAATTTTTAACTACTTAGATGCTGGTTACATGAGTTTTGGCTGGATACCAGGAAAATAATTTTCTCTTCCCCTAACATAATGCAATATATCATTAGCTTCTGCTTATCAAACATCTAATTAAAACCTCTGTTAAAACCTTTCAGCAAAATACAGTAACTTGACTCTACTTTAATATACAGAATTATTGTATATAAAGTCTTAATGTCCTTTACTTCCAGATAAAATACTTTATCGAAAAACTGGATTCAGAAAAAGCTATGGTACCCTCAGAATCTCTCCAATTTATTCATACCTCCTTCACAGCTGTACAAATATTATGACAGACTGACACCAAAAAGACTGAACTCTAGATCATCATATCCAACAGAATAAGGAAGGGAATCTTTTTTTACAGTGTATCATTTAATGGAAAATCATTACTGCGGACAGGAAAATAAAGCTCTAAAGTGCCCCTTGGGTCAGTTAGTGCCCTGCTAACCAATGGCATTCAAATAATGTAATCATATCTATCAATGTAACTAGCATAATCCTAAGTTTTCAGGTTTCACTCTAACTAATTCACCTTTTCTCAGCTTATATCTAAGTAAGATACTGGTCACTGCAGTGCTTGTCATCTCTCTCGTTAGTATTTCCACTTGAAATCCACATTCTATGAGATGCTATATGTAATTAACACATCTTCATTAGCTTTCAGGTTGCAGTCTGCTGTAAATGCTAATAATTCAGAGAGATGTGATGCAGAAAACTGCAGAATAAGGGTGGCATGGAAAAATAAATACTGATAACTAGTTCTGAAAGCAATGATTGCATTTTGGTTTGTATGATTAATTCTGCTGCTCTTGCTTGTCTATCAAGGTGTAAAAATGAAGTACGGGATGATCAAAATATGGTTTGCCAGCAATTTGCAGACAACCTCCTTGATACTTTCTTTGTAATGGTGTATGTGTCTCTCAAGTAATTTGGTTTTCCCTGTGATAAAATATCTTTTATAGTCTGTTTTGTTTCTCACAGATAATGTTGACCTTGGTCATTGTTTTTCTTTGCAATCTTTCCATTAAAAAATGGAAAAACAAACAAACATACTTTATGAGCTTCCTCGTAGTTTAGTAACTGATATCTTTGTCAGAGATGTCTCATGTCATAGTGAAACATTCTTAGGAATATTCACTATTAGCCTACCTAGATTTAAGTCTGGGCATTCACAGCTTATACAATGTCTTTATTACAGTGGGCAGAATGCATCCATTGTAATAAATTTTAATTGGCAATTCTTCTTTTATTATTTCATATAGAAGATATATTGAACAATTAATTATGGTTGTTCATGATATTTCAATTCTATTTACAGTCAGTTGCCACCTTTCAAATCAACATTAACTATTTTTACATAGTACTTAGAAAAGTAAGATGGGTGACCTAGATTTGTTAGTGTTAATATAAGCAAAAGATAAACACAATTTATTACCAAATTAAAAAAAAAAAAAACATAATGAAAGCCAAATTGCAAATGTTAAAGTTTGCACCTACATGAGACAAAACTGTCAAAGTGCTTCTTGACTGCCATCCCTACATCCTCAGTATCTTTACCTTTTTTATCCCTTGGTGACTATACCTTTCAAATGAAATCTTCCCTGGAAGATTTATACATCATTTAAATTCTTGTGGGAAGGCTGAATCATTCCATTCCCTAAAGAGATCAGCATTTGATAGATCAACTCCCTATCCAAAACTGATTCTTTTAAGTTTTCCACTCACCAGTCCACTCAAGTTCCAGAACTTCAATCACTTTCAGAAGTAACAACAAGCATTGAACAAATTATGTGGAAAAGGATTCATTGGATACCCAGTCCTTTTCCATTGTGTGTGACCTTGAGAGAAAGAAAATGATCCATCTTGTTCTCTCATGATCTTCCAACTGCTCTTTGATAGTCAGAAGTCTTCATGTTATTAAAATGACAGACTAAGGAATGAGGACTAAACATACAGCTTTACACTGAAATATTACTCGGATTAATTGCTAACATTCTCTCTAGCCTTAAGGATGTCTAATGGCATTCCTATGTATGGAACAATAAGATCCACAAGGCCAGAAAAGAATATATATTTTACAGATGAGAATAGTAGACTTTGATGGTCCCAAGCAGGTATTAATGCATAGCAAAGCCTTGTGAAGATGGAATTTGTTGTGGTACCCTTCCAACATTTTTTTTTCTTATGAAGAAAGCTACTCATTTTTAAACGGTTCAGTAAAAATATGTTTAATATTTAACTATTCAAAGAATGGCAATATCAGAGTCTTGTAATAATGAAAGGGAGAGCTAGGATTTGAGCTTAATGATACTGAACTAAATTTATACGTTTACTCCTTATTAAGGAAGAGATTACATTTGGTGGGACAGAAACATATATCAGAAACTGTGCTAAGCTCAAGATCTCCAGTAGAATGAAATTGACTTTGAAAGAGAGAACTTTCAACATTTAAAAAGCCATGGAGACATAGCACATTTACTGTTCTAAGTAAAGAATGTATTTTAAACAAAGGTAATGTAGCCACAACATCATTTTGAAACAAACAAATAAACAAAACCCCCTGTGCTCTTTTTTACAATGTTTACTGATTGTTTGCAGAATATTGGAAGACATCCAGATACGGGCATTTTAAAAACAGCCAGGCAATGTTAAGTGCACTTCAGGGATGGAAGCTTCTGAAGAAAAATAGAGCACCATGTCATTAGTATACAAGTGGAAAGCAACAATTTCAGGAGTGAATCAGGCACCCGAGAGTATGCAATACACAACTGAAGCATGTGGAAAGCTGAAGAAAAGCTATAGAAATTTAACCACATTCTAAAAAAATAAAATACAGCAATAGTTTCAAAAAGGGAAGAATTTTGCCTTAACATTAAGAAGCTTGTAAGCCTGGTTGCCCACAATACTAAAATATTTGAAGCAAATTTAGGAATAGAATCTGAAACATTCATGAGACGTATAAAGAAAACAAGTGAAAATTCAAATACTCTATGCAGTCCTGATGATGTCTTATTGATTATATGTGGATAGGCATAGTTTAATAGTTGTATATTTAAAAACTGGAATCACTACTTAAAATTTATATTCTTCCTGGGCTAGCATACCTCACAAATATAAAAGATATAATTACTACTACACTCTTTAATTTTTTTTTTTAATACCCAACAAATTCCTGAGCATTGGAAATGTTTTGACAACCCTCAGCATCTACAGTCTTTAGCCAATGTGAACTTACTAGAAAATGTATGGCACGTGTTAACCTTTGCTTGATAGTGACCTCATACCACAGACGACTAAATAATTTTCACAAAGGGGGAATGTACAGATAAAATGAGCAGGATGTACTTACTAAAGCTTTTAAAAAAAATAATTTTCTTAAATAATTTAAAATCACTCTCCTCAACTTAAAAGAGGTACACTACGCTACTTGAAACACTACTTTCCATCAAGTTCTAGGGAGAAATGTGTTAGCAATTACTTTTTCTGCATATGTGCAAGTGATGGGTGTACAATTGAATTATCTTTGTTGCATGTTTTATTTTTTATTTTTGCCAGGAAGTAATTAACAATATTTATTAATCTTGTATCAAAATAATTTCAATATTTAGTTAGTAATTAAGCACTATGCTATAAATACCTCCTTTAAATAAGTACTGCGTGATAAACAACTGCCTAAAAATCTGAAATAGAATTCCACCGCAGTTTTTATTTTTTGTTTGTTTCTTTTCTGTTTTCATTGTATGGTCTAACACACAGCAGCTTAACATTAGACTTCAGGAGAGTGTTCCATCAATACACTTTAGAGATCTCCAAGGCACTCTCTCTTTTGAGTAGCCAGTGAGTGAAAAGCAGATATATTTAGAGAAGTGGGGCACAAAGTTTCTATACTTCTTTAAAGAAAATCTATGTTGCACACTTTATACCAAAGTAAGAATATTTTGATGCTAAAAAATGCAGCTGAAAATTTTAATTAGCTTTTGTTTACCTTCATATTAGAATAGCTATTAAGTAATTAGCAGATGCATTTCTGTAGTGGTGAAAAGATACATCATTGTGAAGTGTTTAACGGCACACTAACTTCTTCTTTTCTTTTTTTCTTAAAGGCTTTGTCTAATGAGCATGAGACAACTAAGGATTCTATCACCTAATGTGTAAAAAGTCATTTTTCTGAAATATTTCATTACAGCTTTGATAGCCTGGATTATCTTTTTGCAAAAATTACCCTTAAAAGCTAATTAAAATATCCACTCTTATGCTCCATGCATATGCTTAAAGTCAGCTGGAATTTAAAATAACTGAACGTGCTAACATAAGAAATCTGTTCTCTGTGCATTTCCAAAACAAACTAGTTATTTCTGACCATTGTAAATGTAAATATCCCTAGAAAGATGGATCTAAGATGTAAGAGTAGAGAAGTCCTCTTGTGTGACGCTATAATATTTGTGAGTTGTTTGGTTTGTTGATTGCTTTTTATAAAATCTAGCTAGAATTAAGGCATTTATGAAATGGTGAAAGGACTTTCTAAAAGCATTTATTTGTCATTTGTTTCTTTTTCCTAAAAGTACATTGCAGTGAGAGAGAATGTTCATATGTTGAAACTCTTCAATAAAACAGGTACTGCATAATAATATCATAACTGTAGACATTGCTCTATCACAGAATATATTACTTAGTAATCACATACAAAATACCATAATTTTCTTCAGACTATATGCTGACTTTATTTCTTAATTTAGTGTTCTGCATTTCCATGATTTTTAGTATTGCTATGATTTCTATAAATAACTACCAGGACATATGTCATACCAAAATAAATGTTGCAAACATTTTTCTCTATCTTTAAAAGTTAATCTATTTTTACCTGGTTACACAGAAAAAGAGCAGATAAAACATAATGGGAACCAGTCTGTCAGACTTCCTTTGGAAAGTAATGACATTTGAAAAGTCATTTTATCTGCATCAGTCTCATCAAACATAACTTATAATAATTAGTAAGGTCTCAGAGAATTATAGTTCTTAATCCTTATTAATGAAATGTTGGGGGAAAATATAGTAACTGGTCATTGCTGTTGTTATTGTTGTTCCTTTAAAAAAGGGGGTAAGAAAAGAGATAACAGTAGCAAAGAAAATAGGTTTGTGATAAAATTAGAAGCTCCTTTTATATGTAAACGTTTTATTCTGATCCCTAAAAAAATTGCTGTTGACCTCACTATACCTTCAGGTTTCCCTCCCTACATAAGGTAGACCCTGTCTAGGCTGAATAGAAACAGGGTGGAAAGAAGAAATAAAGCACCGTCTCCATTGTGTTCTGCAGTGTCTGTATCCTCTGCACAGGAAGAAGGCTCAGCACAGCATTTCTATCAATAATTTTCCAGTGCAGGAAGAGAATATGGCAAAGGTGAAGTGGAACTTTTCATATAAAGTGCATAAAACTGTAATGAGTAGATCACTACCTGGGAACAACCAGTCTATAAATTTTGTGCTGTGGGACACTGCACTGCAAACATACAGGATGTTCTGCCTAACCTGTCAGTGTTAAGCTGAATGAAGAGGAAATGTAAAATCATCCATTAGATTTAAGGAAAAAATAGTAACCATCTCCAAACAATAAACAAAAAACAAACAAAAATCAACCAAAAAACCAAACGCAGAATGTGTGAAATAAGTTATTTAGAAGCCAAATTGAGAGTGGAGCCTAAAAACCTAACTCATCTCTAGTTAGGAGTGAGAGAGAAAGAAATAGAGGGAGAGAGTATTTTCAGAAGGCAAGTCATCCCATCGTAAGACTGATGTCTTTAATAGATGGAATGTATCACCTTCTCAATGTCATCCACCAGTGAACACAGGAAGCCAGGATGATTAATCAGAAGTATGTGACTAGCTTTTAGATTTCTAATGATAGTTGAGATGAAGCTCAGCCCATCAGAATTAGAGTATGGAATATTGCATAAGAGTAAAGAAGCTCTACTCTGTAGTTACTACATCATAACCAGACAAAAGCAGAATCAGGCATGGAAGAATAAGGGAAAATATGCAATTTTTGAAGATAATATCCTGATTTAAAAGTGACTCCCATTCCATAATACATTTGCCAGGGATGGGTGAAGCAGGGAATACTAGAGAGCAATTAGCTAAACAGAGAGACAGAAAATGTTAAGAATGTATATGGATTTCAATCAGTTAATCACCTTCCTGTGTCTCATAAGAGTTGGCACTGGAGAGAGTTCATGCTTCCTTTGACATTCACACTGCCTCACTGAGGAGGCATTTCAGCATGGCTGAGAAGTGCTGAATTGGTTTACTGACATACATTCCCTCATCCTTGTTTTCATTATGGATCTGCAGCTCCTGCACTCCAACCAGCTTGATTCAATCTAGAGACAGCATGGATCTATCAGAATACTTTTGGCTATCTAACTACTAAGTGTTAAAATAAGTATCAACTATCTTCCATTTTATGCGTTGATGTAATAATATTTAGACAATATGCAAAAGGTGGCTAGGAACACCTATACCAATGGCTGGACAGGCTGAATCAATGGGCCGAGGCCAATTCTGTGAGGTTGAACAAGGCCAAGTGCTGGGTCCTGCACCTGGGTCACAACAACCCCCTTCAGCGCTACAGGCTTGGTCGACAGCCAGCTGAATATAAGCCAGCAGTGTGCCCAAGATGGCCAAGAAAGCCAAAGGCATCCTGGCTTGTGTGAGAAATAGTGTGGCCAGCAGGAAGAAGGAAGTGATCGTCCTCGTGTATTCAGGGCTCTGGTGAGGCCACTCCTCTATTACTGTGTTCAGTTTTGGGGCCCTCACTACGAGAAGAACATTGAGGTACTGGAGCATGTCCAAAGAAGGGCAACGAAGTTGGTGAATGTTCTTGAGCACAAGTCTTATGAGGAGTGTCTGAAGGAACTGGCATTTATTCAGTCTGAGGAAAAGGAGGCTCGGGGACACCTTATAGCTCTCTACAGCTATCTGAAAGGAAGCGGGGGTCAGTCTGTTCTTCCAAGTAACAAGTGATAAGACAAGAATAAAATGGCTCAAGTTGCACCAGAGGAGGAAAAATATCATAGGAAAAATATCATCACCAAAATGTCAAGCACTGGAACAGGCTGCCCAGGGAAGTGTAAATTCTAACTTTAATATTCTAACTTTATTTGTACTAAGGTATTTATATTGTGGTTCTGTTCTTGTAACTTCTGAACTGCCAAATTTCCCCCAAACAAACGCTTGATCTGTTAACATTTAGAGGATACATACTGCTACTTTACAGGAATATGATAAAATGCCATCTTCAAATCCAATTTCTGAATTAAATGTTGCTGGCAACATCTTCCTACTGCAAGCAACTTTTCAGGGTAAAAAACATGTCCATATCATAATTTTGGTCATTATTTTTTATTAATCTTAACACCTATAAAACAAGCATAGCAACTTTCTCATAGCAGTAGGAGAGAACAGTATCAGTAGTAATAAAAAGTGATTCTGACTCCACTGTTTTGAGTGGGGCCAGGATCTCAAAGACTGAGTGAGAACACCCAGCAGTCCTCTTGCTTACTCTGTAGCTCTTCAGCAATAACAATGTATGTTTATCTCTTCACAAAGATAATAAAAACCATTCAAAGATTACCTTGAATCTCACAATTTCAAATGAATCCTCTACCTAATCAAATACTCTAGCTTTTCCTCATGAAAAGTTCAGGTTCTGGTTTGGACCCACACTAACAAGTATTCAGCTCTAAGTACTGCTGTAATACTACTGTGCAGTGAAAGTATCAGAGAATCAGGCTGAGTAAAACAGCACATTTATATTACCTTTCTAAATTGTTAGGTCAGCTACACTGATAATTTAACTTCTTTCAGTCAAACACTTCCAAAGGTTAGCAAACACTTAATATTTAAACTATTTCAGCTCACGTGGCTTTTTTTTGAATAAAATAGAAGGTTTCACTCAAACGAAAAGTAAGATAGCAAATCTGAAGAACTAGTAATTTCTATTTAATGAAAAAAGTAAATGATTAACAGCTGGAAGAATCATAAACTCTTCATCTTCAGGAAGAAATATACATATGAATGCACTATTAGTTCTTAAAAATTTATGTCTAGATTTATACAATGTTTATCATCATGGTGTTGAATAAAAGAAAAACAAGTTGTTGCTTCCATTTAGCATCATGGAATTAAATCGTACAAAAAAAGAAAAAAAGTAATTTATCATAAAACAAGTCTCCAGAACAGTCAAATAGCGAATCTATTCAATAACTATATAGTCAAGAGACTGTACAAATTCTTTAGTCTTACTACCAGAGATGACCAGGAATTTTGAAAGAGTTATGCTTTTTGGTCAAAAAAATATTATTTCATTTAAAAAATAGTCTTTCAGAGGAACACATTTTGATAAATTTTCACTGGGAAAGGCATCTCAGGTACAAGACTGAATTACCCATTAGACAGTCTTATCGAAGAAGCATGAATAGTGCAATGGTCCAAAAATTCGTTTGAGTTTTGGCAGAGCAGAGATCTGGAGATTTCCCACAGTAAAATAATTGTCCTCATTACGAAAAACACAGAAAGAACTCACTAAATTTTAGTGAGTCACGCAATAGTTTACAAGTTTTGTGGGAGACAAAAAGTCAGTTTTACCATTTCAGTAGAATGGCACACAGGTAGTCTGAGATGCTCCATGTGTTCCTTATAGCTGTTTGGATTAGCACAAGCACCTGCTGTTCTATCTGTGGGATCAGAAGAGGATCAAAGTGTAGAGAGAACCTCCTTCTTACCTCTACCTTTTTTCTTCCATCTGCCTCTTAATCCAATAGGTAAATGACCCAGTGAAACTCTCTTAGAGAAGCTCTAAGTGAATCCCAAGGAATGTAGGAACATGCTATTAATTGTTCTCCTGCTTTTCTGCCCATTTTAACTGTTCTAGCAGTTTTGCCTACTCTCTCCTCACAGAGCGAGAGGGAAGGATATAGCTTTTGGTTATATTTTAATGCTGATTAAATAAGTAAATATCAACTTCTAGATCTTTTTTCTCCCACATAGTCAAGAGGGCAGCGTACAGTCACTGAACAAGCTTCTAAGATTTTACTATCTAATTATAATCTGCAAGAAGTTCCTTGTATGTCCTTATTCTTTTAAAACAGGATTGCCTTGGAGTACTCGCACAAAATTTTGTTTGGAAGCATAGTTACTGTTTAAGGGTTTGAAAGTCATTTCCTAGTCTTTTTTTTCAATCACAAACTTACGTCCCTGTCAAAGGTTAGGGCTGGGCCAGCCACTAGATGAATGACAGACACTCTCTTTTACGCCCCATCCCTTCTCAAACAGAAGTAGAAAAGGAGTAAAGGAGAGAGACTTACGGGTTGGAAAAGAAAACGAAAACTGATTTTATGAGAATAATAATAATAAAATGAAACATATATGAATATTTACAATACTTACACTGAATGTAACCCACCCCCCCCCCCCCCCCCTAGATGACAACCACGTCACTGTCACCACTGATGCTGCAGGACCCTGGCCATTGAAGAAGAGGGCAAGAGAGAGAGACCCTTGTGATTGCTCAGCTTTATACCAAGTAGGAAGTATATGGGGTGGAATAACGGGTTGGTTGGTTTAGGGTCACCTGTCCTGACCGCTCCTCCCTACAAGTGTGGCTCTAACTTACTGCACCCCCAACATGGTACACAGAATTTAGCAGTGACCTTGGTCTTCACTGGAGCAGGTATAAGCAAGAGCACACCAAACCCTGGCAGTAACTGTGAACATCAAGCGTTATCACTTTTGGAAGCAGACACTGCAAAAATATGCCGTTAACTTCAGACAGTGCAGCCACTTAGAAGAGACTGAGCTGGAAAGTAAAACCACTGAACAGAATGAGCTCTGTTCTAACTCAAACCAGGACAGTCCCCAAAAGACATTCAATCTACACAGTTCTCATGCTTGACCCAAATCTATTTCACTGTCCATAAAATCTTCTAACTTTATTTGTACAGTTTTAACCCTTCCTAATCCACTGCTTTCACACTTTAGAAATGGCTCCAGGTGTGGTCTGAATTTTATCATTTACAGCAGAGTAAGCGTCACTGATTTTAACTGAATCTGATGGTATGGTAACATCTTTTATTCCATGAATGTATTGAATTAATATTATTTCAGTGGTGCCTTTCTTAATGAGTTAAAATGGTTCCAAAGTTTGGCCACACTCCTGAATCCAAGTAAGCCACACTTACATAGTTCTTCAAGCTCTCGTTTCCTTGACAGCCATCTTATTTGATAATATTTTGACAAAACACACATACAGTCACCACTCATGGCTCATTGAATCAAATTAAGAGTAGGGTATTTGATCTTCTTTGGTATGATATCCCCTAATCTGAATGAAAGAAGTATTCTGGCATATCTGGGTGCTGTATCATGGTGCTTTATCATGGAACTCTTACACCCGTTTGACTGCAGCTGTACACTTCTGGTTAAGGAAGTCAAATCCCAAGATTATAGCCCCTGGTCATGGCTAGGTTGTTCTGTCTATGACCACACCTCACAAAACTCTGAGAGGCTTTTACAGTCAAAATATTATTCAGGCATGTGAAACCTTCTCTCACTACTGCTGCACCAGTCTACCTAAATAATAAAAATATACTTACAACATGTTATTTACCAAATATATCACAAAAACATTAAATGCAATATTTAGGAATATAATTTTCCTATTGGTATGCTTTATTGGGAGAAGCAAGAAACTATATATGGGATATTTGGGTATACACAGTTTACTTTCTCAGTGTTGTGTAGTCTAAGTGACTATTAAGCTACCTATAATGTGCATGTGACCCACCACAAATACACACTCATGGAACGACATACCAGCATATGAGAAACGGGGAGGATCCAGCAAGAGAAAATACCTTTTAAAGGCTTAAAGACTTTCCCACCAAAAATACATTTATCTTCTGTCCTGGGTTAACAGAAAACAGCTCGGTTTGTTTTGACTGACACAGGAACAAGCCAATTACAGTGTTCCTCCCACTGCGCGTCGCCGCATCTGACTGGCTGCGGAACTTTTTGGCGGGACGGTGTTTGTTTAAGAGCCGGGGGCAGGAAGGGAACCAGGGGATGGCGGCTTCTGCCCGCTGTGGGAGAGCGGGCCCTGACCACCCCCCCTCCTCCTTCTGGCCCGCGAGGAATTCTCCCATCAGCGCTGTCATTGTTCGAGCTGCTGCTCCCGCTGCCAGGCAACTGCCCCTGCCCCGGGGGGACACCGCGCCGCTCCTCGCCGCCCTTTTCCCCGCCGCCGCTGCGTGTTCCAGCCGCCGCTTCCCGGCCCGGCGGGCTCCGGCCCGTCTGAGCCGCGCGCCGTCGCCATTGCAGACTGTGGGGGTTTTTCCTCTATCGCGTTTGTTCCTCGTAAAGCCCCGCTGCGCCAGACCCCCGATCCTTATATACATACATGTTAGTATCTTGTTCGGTTTTGTACACAGTATTGCTCTATTGTTATTAAAACTGGTTTAGTTTCCTAAACTTAACGGAGGCCTCGCCAATATGCTCTTTATCTCCCCTTGACCCTTTTGTCCTGGAATGGGGAAGAGGTGACTGGAGAGAGAAATTGTCCCATGGTTGGTCCTGCCTCAGTGCCAACCGGTGATATCTTTGCACAAGGAAGTAATAATTCTGGTGTTAAATAACATGCCCTTAAGTCTAGCTAATGTCTGCTTTCTCAATAATTTACACAACAGCAAAAATTTTCTTCCAAGTTTGACTACAAAACATAAGTTTGACTGTAGTCAGTCTTTAAAATTGGCAACATAATTAGAATAGTAAAACATGACATAAAGTTTACTAGTTTTTACAAAATTTCAGAGGAATACCTGAAAACAGTTGAAAAAAAGATGTTTGCTGTGATATATCCTAAAATGGTCTTTAAATTAAATCTCATTGGCATAGGTATGAATTTTAAAATTATTAAGTATCTATGACCCACTTAAAAAAGTAACAATGTATGAAAAATAAAAACTTGGTGGAAGTTTATACTAAGGTACTGGAGGTGTATGTGGTAGATGCATGTCTCAATAATAATTTCACTGGGAAAAAGAAAGTAAACAGGGATTTTAAAATTACATTAAAGAATGTCTGTGAGCACTAAGGAAATCAGGAAGGTGGAATATACCAACTATTTTTTAAAAGATAAGCTACTAAAGAAGAATAGGCCTAAACCAGATATTTTCTGACAGATGAGGAATTCACCTATCTTTGGTACCTGGAAACCTCATAAAGAAAGAATTCATGAAGGTTTTCTAATACACTACTTATATGTGATTATGAGGAGGTACAAAAATATTGCTCAGCATATATTTGCTTTATATACTAGATGCTAGAGCTGGTGAGGTCAATTTTGAATCGGTTTTATCAGGAAAAAAGCCTGACTGAATTGAACTGAATTATTGTTCAGGAACATGTAGATTGTGTCAGAAATCCAAATGAAAATCAGAAAGGCTGATAGGCTGACCAAGCAGCCAGCTGCTTGTTTATCTGATTTTCTGCCAGTGTGCTCACCAGCTATCATCTTGCCAATTGGACCCCAGGCTGGTGGGCTGGCTAGAAATCAGGCAGAATGCTTGGCTTCTCAGCTTGCCTGCTACCCAGCTGTCCTCCTTGGATGGTGTGAAACCTGGCTAACATCTCAAGTTACCACCTGCCCAGCTGGCTTTTCTGAGCAGTCCAAAGAGTTCCTTAAGTTGTCCTGCTATTCAGGATCCCGAACTGTGTGACCTCCTTGTTAGTCATGCAGGTATCTTGTTGAGTAAGGGAAAGCTCTCTGTTTCTGCCTCATAAGTATCTCTGCTTTCTCACAGGCTGGAAAGTTGTACTTACCTCTGATTATCTGGCGTGTCATTGGTCTAACTCTCCAGGCATCTAGGTAGGCAAGTGTTGTCTGGTAGGCATTAAAACAGATTGTTCCTTTTCACCAGCAATTCTATGATGTTGACATTTTTCTCTTCTGAGGAATGAAACAAAACATTGACATGTAGATTTTCCTATAAAATTATGCAAATTATCATTATTCTTTCAAATATCTATACCATATGATGTGAATACATAGCATATGAAAAATAATAAAAAGAAAAGTTGATTTTGTGTCAATATAAATATGGTAAGATAAAGTATACCTCATCAAGCAATATATTAAACTAATATCAATAACATAAAATATTCTGTAAACGGAATCATTTAATTATTAACTAAAAGTAGAATCAATAGTAATTATGAGCTCTTCACAGTGACACACTAGGGTTTTTTTATCAAAAAATGACATAAACTGTAAAGTCACTGCAGTATTCCTGATGCCACAAAATACTCTCAAGTGCTTTTGTAAGTGATGCTATATTCCACTAAAAGGTAAACTGGTTGTAGAGATCAAATGTGATTTTAAAAACAAAGGACTATTTACTTTGGAAATAAAGTATTGTCTATTCAATGGAATTCTCTTAATGACATTGTTCTTCAAATATGTACATTTTATACATTCCTGCTAAGAGGTGTTAAAAAAATGGATGCTGCATTTTATCTATATGTTATATTCACCATCTATCATTCATTTTCTCTCTTACTAAGGAAGTAAAAATGGAACATACATTTCCTGTGACCTTCTATGAGTAATGAAGATGTTGAGGAGTCTCCGCTGCTTGAAGATCTGTCTGTGGCAGCTTTCATTTCTCTTTCATTCTTCTTTATTCCTTTCAAAACTGGGGTTACAGAAACAGAGTGCATAGTGCTATAGCACAGATTCTTATATAGCTTCACTCAAAACAAGGAATATGTACAGAAATTAACCCCTGGCTCCAATTTGTCTCCGTCTCTGGCCAAGGCTGAGCCAATCAGCACCTCTGCAAATAAACCTATTTAAGAGGGGAAACCAGTTTCTCAATGGCTTTTCTTTTGGAAACTCTCTTTTGTTTTGAAGGGAGTAGGACAGAGTGGAGAGCCGACCATGCAGGAACCAACCATGCAGTCACCCAGGGTAATTCAGAAGAGGTTGGGGAGACGCTCCAGAGCAGCCATCTCCCTTTCACCTCTGATGAGATGGCAGGCTGAGACCTTGCAGTCCTAGAGATCACTGTTGGAGAAATGGCTGAGAGAACTGTGGAGAAGCCCACACTGCAACAGGCAGCTGATCCCAAGAAGGTTGTGACTTTGAGGAAGATTTGCGCTGGGGTGCTTTGGCACTGGGAGAACCACTTGCTGGTGGAAGACACTCACACTAGCTGGAGGAGTTCATGGAGGACTGTCTCCTGTGGGAGGGACGCCACATTGCCACAAGGTAGAACTGTGAGGAACTTTTCCCTTGGAGAACAGCAAATGACAGGAGCAGCATGGAGGGAATTGGGACTGACCACAACTTCTGATCCTCTGCTCCCCTCCTCTGGCCTTGCATCGAGTTCAGTAGAGGAGATAGCAAAGCTAGGCCTGGGAAGAAGGGAGGGTGGGGGGAAAGATATGTTGAAGATCTAGTTGTTTCTTTTGCTGTCCTACTCTGATTCAATTGGTGATTTGGTTGTGGTTTTGGTGTTTAAACTGAATTGATTTTGTTTCCCCAAGTCGAGTCTGGTTTTTGGTCCGTGACCAAAATTGGTGAGTGAACCCTCCATGTCCCTTGGCTTGATCCTTAAGTCATTTGTTGCAGTTTCTCCTGTGGGAGAGGTAGAGCAACTGCATAGTGCTTAGTCACCAGATGGGTCTAAACCATGACACCTGGAGAATTAAACACAGAATTTGTGCCATAATCTAGCAAAAAGTATAGCACAGAATTCAGCCGCAAACCTTTGGTACAAAAAAAACCCCAAACTTCTAAGAAAAGATTGTTCTTCACTCTTTTTCCAAATGCCTATAACTTTCTGAAGGAAACCTAAATTTCCTGAGATGCATTGCTAGGAGATTCATTTGCCAGCACACTACTGGCAAAGGGCTTCAAGGACACTGTATTTTTATACCTTGGTCTTCTATTCTTCAAAATGTAGGAGCTGTTACTGAAGAGTCATATTCATGGAGGAAATTTGCATACCATTACTTTAAATGAAAAATATATGTCTGATGTTAACAGATGCTGTATAATTTGATTCAGTGGATGTTTGCTAATTAATAACAGCAGATAATTTACACTAGTGCCTTACAATGCCAGTCACTTCTGTGCTCGGAAGAAATAATTCATGTCTAATGAAGTTTTCCAGATGTGAAATTCCACTAGGGAATGGAGAATTAAGAAGGAAAAGAGGAAATAACTATATAAAAGGAAAATTAATAAAAAAATTATAATAGAGATATTTTCAGTTGCATACTAATAGAAGAACTATTAACTGAATCTATCACAAAAACCACATAAGAACACATAAGAAGAAATGTTATATCTGCTACCTCTACTAGAGTAACTGAACAGGTCTGGGGTTTTATATATACCTGAAAATGTAATGTTTTTAGAACCCTTGCATTTGGATCTCAGGAAGAATGAAAATCTGAGATATAAACCTTTCCCATGTAATGCAACACAAACCAATTTACCTTCTAAAAGTAGTTTGATTTTTCCTTTACTGTAGTGCTATCAGATAGCAACATGCTCTCTGGGGACTCCATTCATGCTGAGATTGCACCAATGATTGCACTGCTGAATCAGTCTGTAATCAGTCTTGCATCCTACAGATCTCCTTTAGTATTTTTTCTTTGATCACTGTCTAATGGGAAACATAACATGTTAAAGAATAATGAAGCTTCAATCTAATTGTATCTTTGCTGGAGAGCCTCCAGGCATCCTGTTGCAGCCTCTAATGAAATTATTCCAACAGTCCATATTTATCCATATGGTCTATAGAAAGGATATATGATTAATAAGATTCCTCTTTAGTGTAAGGATATGGTAACTTTCAAGACACTTTTTAACACCTCTTCCTTGCTTTGTGCACATATTACTCTGGTTTCTACTACATTTACAATTTCTAATTAACAGATATTTTGTTCTGTCTTATACGAGGGGAATTTTTACTTTCATCAGCACTGTTCACTGAGTGTGTTAACACAGTTTGCCTTCAGAGCACATTCATTGTGCAACAAAAGTAAAAGATTATTCTAAAAATACTCATCTATTTCTAAGCTAAAACCATGTTTCAATGAACCATTTATGTTTTGAGTCCTATTATTCATTATTTTTGATACATTTTGTACTTTGCTAAAGTATTATATTACTAAAATAATGAATAAGGAATAAGAAAGCATTTACTTAAAAGTGTATCAACATTTTTTAATTGTTATTATTTTTATTATAAGTCATAAAATACCTGTGAACTTCCAAACAAATCATACGGTATTAATTTCAGAAACAAAATGTGCACTGTATCTAAAGGGATGACAAAACTTTGTCAATATTTTTTTAATCTTCATACAATAATGGATATATTGTATTGTTGATTTAGGGTAAAGAAGGAAAAGCATTTACAAGAGACTGTTTTAAATTTTATTTTTTTTTATGGGCTGAAATTGTAGGATAACCATGTTCAATGTAGACAGTCCCCTTCTGAATTATTCTCAATGCCTGTTTTTTCTGTGAGTTTTGCTGTTCATGTTACAATATGTCTTTGTGAGACCACTTGTTACGTTACAAAAACAACACTGTTAATGTTATGTGCCATCACTATTTTGCTCCTTCTTTCTGATATTGCCTGCTCTAAAATTTGATTTTTTTTTCTCATTTCGGATAGTTCACAAAGTATATATCTCAGAGAGTAAAATGTCAGGAAAGATCCACATTCATAGTCTACTTGATGGAAAATGTGGGAAGACTAAACTTTTAAGGTGAGTGGAAATGCAAATTCCCTTCTATATGCTTGATGTCTGCAGTTGTGGGGAAAACATTTCCCTTCAAAGCCAATATTTCAAACCAACCTTTGTGATATCTGACTCTTTTATTCTGCCTGCAGTTTTCTGTGGTTTAATTTTCATGTGTACAAATCTCCAGAGCTAGTCTGTCTGACTACATATGGATGCTTGAGGAAAACTCAGATGTGAAAAATGTGAGCACAACATTAAAAGATTGAACTCTTATCTGCTCTAAAACAGAAGAGCTCTCTGTTCCAAAAGCACTATGGCTAATGGAATTGTGTTGATTTTTACAAGCAGGAGAAATTTTTGGAGTTATTAATAAAGAAAATATTTAGCATGTTTCAGACTTCAAAGAAATATCACTAAATTGCTTTCCATGAAGTTATATCAACTTTTTCATTGCTTCCTTACACAGTCTATTTTAAACATTCTGAGAAAACAAATCTTGAAGTTGGCGGGAACTGTGCATTTTTATTTGATGTGTATTTGTTTGAAAAATTATAAATCTGGAATATATGTCAGTAAAAACAGATTTACAGAAGCACAAATGTGTGTATATAAATATTAATATAAACATATACATATACACACACACACTCATGCTTTTTCCCTCCATCTAGCCTGGTAAAAATAACTACTCTTTTTAAAGTAATTCATAGATTTGTAGAATCATAGAATGGTTTGAGCTGGAAGTACCTTTTAAAGTTCCCCTACTCCATGCTTGCTACTATGGGCATGGACATCTTCCACTAGATCTGTTTTCTCAAAGTCCTATTTAACCTGTCCTTGAACGCTTCCAATGGCAGGGCATCCACAACTTCTCTGGGCAACCCATTCCAGTGTCTCACCACCCTTATTGTAAAAAATGTCTTACTGTGTCCAATCTAAACCTATCCTTTTTCAGTTTAAAACTGTTGCCCCTTGTCCCGTCACCACAGGCTCTAGTAAAAACTCTCTCCATCTTCCCAACTTCTTTACAACCCTTTACCACAGTCATTTGCTCCTGGTACAGAGTAGTCTGATCACATATGCTCTGTCTCTGAGTAATTTTCATTTTCAGTTCTGTTTCAGAGCAAATGAAATTTGTGCAATTTATTTATGCAAGTCAATACATAGTTCAGAAAGAGCACTATTTACTATTCAGTATCTAAAAATATATCTAAACATGCAATATATTGTATGAGCATTAGTATTTTAAAGGAACAGGGGGACATCACTTTGAGTTCAGAGATTTTATTCAGCTTCTTTGCCAGCTAAAGATCTGATAAAAATGCTATACTGCACTTCAATAACATACTCGCATCTCCTCCTCCCCATCTTACTGCGGAGGCTGCACTGATGGGAGATACAAAACTTCCTCTGTAATAGTTGTGCCAGCAAGTATTTTCCTATAGCAGGACATTCTTTCTAAAAGCTTTTCATATGTTTTATACTGCTGAAGTAAGGGATTAAAGAATTTTCTGCTGCATTAGTAAGAAATACTTGTTTATCTGTGCATTATGTTGTGTATTTTGAAAAACCAAACACCAAAAACCCCTCACAAAACCAAAACCCCCTACTTGTAATTAAACAGTTGAGAGTCAGTTTGTCTTATTAAAGTGTTATTGCAGTTTCCCACATGTTGTAACATAAGGGAAATGTTCTAATATTATTAATGCTCTGTAATACACTCTGTTGTTCTTATATTATGCATTCCTTCAAATCAGTTTTATTCACTTCTAGCTTAATATATTTTTCACAGAACTTTAAAAAACCTCATATTAAATAAGAATTATAGTAATATTCTTAGCTACTGTAAAGAAACACTGCCCCCAAAAAAAAAAAAAAAAAAAAAAAAAAAGGAAGAGGACATTTCTTGTGCTACTTCTGCAAATCTAGAATTCATGCATTTGAAAGCAAACTTCCTTTCTCCCTGTGTCCCTCAGTGCATTATCTGGAGCTCTTAATTTTTTTAAACACATTCAGATGCACTGATTTACACTCCCATCTGAAACAGTATCATTAAATGCTACAAAAGCTTGCATTCTGATGAAACCATTTCATTTTTCACTGATTCACATTTAACACTACAATGCAGCTGCAACACCTTCTTTGTATGTCTGAGCTGTGAACAGGTCAGGTTTTGTTAGTTTGGGTTTTTTTTTCCCACTTGTAGCAAAGCTGGATAGGAAAGTGTTATAGACTATAGGTTTTGACTAGCAATTTCTACAATGATTTTAAGTGACTACTTATGATTTATGTAATTAAAATACTTTATCTATGCACTAATGCTCATAAAAGAGCTCCATATCTGTAAATGCCTATAGTCATAACAACGTAGGACAGCTACATTTCTCCTGGAACTGAAATACAGTGATTCTGACATTTTGCACAGTGATCGAAGTTCTAGTAGTTATTGTAGCAACCGTTTTAGATAATTGGTCTGTTAGGAGGATATGGGCAAAAGCAGACTAAGATTTTCATAGATTAGATATGAATCACGGAAACAGAAATGAATATTAATGAGGACTGCATTAACGCATTTGCTGCTCTTAGTGGTTGTTGTGCGTTTGTGCAGAGTATTGTTCATTTCTCTCATAAGGGTAAGACTGTCAGAAAAACCAAATGTTAATGTATTTTAATTATGTGCTTTGGATAATTATTATTCATCAATATATAAAATAGTGATACATATGTATTTAACAACTTCTCTTATATTCTTTGGAATGTGTTATAATTACATTCACTTTTTTATTCATAACACAAAGAAATGAACTATTGGATTTCTTTGATTAAAATCACCACTGCAGATACGTCTTTGTTTTGGCTGAAAACCTATAGCATAAAAGCAGTTTGTTACGCTAGACTTCCCAAGGCTGCTCTCTAGAGCTTCTGACTTGACCACACAGGGGTTATGAAACCACTTCTTTAAGTGCAGGTTGCAAAGATCAAGAGGAAACACTGGATTGTTTAATGCAGGCTTTGGTTTTAGGACTATTTGAGATTATAATCCACAGTAATACTAAGAGTGTTAGGAAATAAATAGGTTTACTGGAGCAAGTCAGACAGTAGGTTCCAAAAGATTCATTACCATCTGTACAGTTTTGAAGAAGAAATGCCTACATGTTATGAGGTATCTTGAGCTTTTTTGGAGCATAAGAAACATAAATGGAAGTAAAGATCTCTTTTCAACTTCTAAGAAGAAGGAAAACTGAACTTCCACCTGGGGCAAACAAGAAAGTCATCTGTTCCTTAGGCAGCGTTTCATAACAAAGAGTGCTTGGTACACTAGTTAGAGGATATTGTTGATCTGAATTTCCAGTCGTGCATCTGGTGCCCTTTTCCGGGTATTAGATGCATTCCTGGGTAAACTGACTCTGGGAGCAATGGATACAGAATACCAGATGGCTTAGAAATAATAATGGTGAAAATCCAACTTTATTCTCTGTAGTAGCTAAGAATAGCAAACACTAGTATCACCTAAAACTCTTCTGAGATGTTTAGTTTACTATACATTTATTGATAGCATTGAAAAAAATAAATAACTTTGGGAAAATACATAATAGACAAAGATTGTCCATTCAAAGTTTACAGCAAGAAATTTTTAAGGAATTTATACAGAGGAGTCCAATTCCATATTCACACTTTGAATGTTTCTTTTTAAAGATGTAACTCTACATATATCTTACTTAAGGATGCGTCTTGCTGCAATGAAGGGAAATGTTCTCTATCCAAACCCAAAATTTTTGGATATGTATTTTTGGATAAATTATGTTTGATTCTTAACACTTTACAGGAATAACAGTTTAAGAGGTTGAAAATATGTAGATCTTAAATTTTTATTGTTACATGAAATTTTTCTTTCAGGCTACCTCTTCAAGTCCACTGCTTTGAAAGGGCCCTGAGAGAGAGCATAAGTCTGTGAATAAGTAGGCTAGACTAGCTGTTCCTTTGTACAGACGGTGAGATGGTGAGCATGATGCACAGGAAAAATGAAAACAACATAAAAGGTTGTTTTTTTTTTTTCCTAGCTGCAGTAGCATCCTTGCAAAACTATAGAATTGCACCACATTTTGATGTGAGCAGGCTGTAAGGAAAGACTGACCATATTTGTTCTTAAAAATCCCAAGTTTTTCTAGATAAGCTATGATGCATTCAGGGGTTTTCAATTTTTTCATAGGGAAAAAAAGGTACTCTTTCTTTGTGCGTGTCCTTTCCATAGATGATAAGCAACATTATTTTCACTTTCCAGAATTTCTGTACCTGAAGGAATGCAGAGTGCTTTCCATTAGGTCCATTTTTACATTAAGTACAAGAAAATTAGAACGTAATTCTAACTATGTAAGTAACTACGTTCTAGTTTATCTTTCATGGGATAGATACAGGCTTTCAGACATCACATTTCTTGCAAAGTGAAATGTGGGAAAAGGAAAATAAAAGGTTATTGGAAGCTTTTTTTTTTTTTTTTTAGAACTCTCTTCCTTATTTCTAAATATTAATCCATGCTGAAATAAAGTCACATTTCTTTAACCAGTGTGAAGTATGTTTTTAGATGAGATCCCTTAGCCCACATAATACAGAAAATCAGACCACAATGTGCTAACATACTTTCTATGTTATAAAATCCATACACTCATGGAAAAAGAAAGGAAAAAAAAAAAAGAAAAAAAAGGCATAAAGCTTGAATTTTCTGATGTTCATGTACTATTGCAATCTTAATTTAAACATGCAAGATACATAGAGAACTGCAGATATGCCTAGACTTGAATTAGGTTGATTACCTTACTGTTCCTCTGTCCTTCCCTCAAGTTGTTTGAACATTTTTCTTTCTCGTCCTTTCTGCTTCTTTGTTCTTTGATCAGTTTAAACCTAATATTTTCTCAGTCCATTTTAATACATATTATTTACAGATACTCTTCTAGAAGAAATGTGAACCAACTGCTAAAAACTTGTAAGTGTAAGATTCAACGCAATTTCAGTAGATTCATGTAGAAAACTGGATCTTTTCCTTCCTACCTCAAATCTTCTCTCCAGACATAAAAGCTTGGCATACCCATAATACACACCAGTAATTTTTATTCTCAGTTTATGTGTTTTGTTCTTGTCTATTCTAATGTGGGAAAAGAAAGTGTTCCAGATATTCTTTTGGCTTAAACTAAATTCTTGCTTTATCACATTGAGTACAAAGCATTCACTTTGAAAGCTGAAGGTGGTTTTATTCACAATGGTGCCTTGTCTCATAAAATTAATTGCTCAGACATGTCCTGTAGTACACTAAGCAAATCCTTGATGGCTTCTAGAGGCTTTACAATAGCCTAGGAAATGTGACAGTCTGCTGTGGTATATTACACTTATAATAGTAGCATCAGTAATAATAGAACTATAGCTGTAGTCTTTATAATCAAACTGTAAAGATAATGACACTGTGGAAATATATTTTCTTACTCCCCAAGGATAGTTTTGGAGCACCATTCTACAAAGGGCTCTATGGACATATCTGAAGTGACTGTTGAGCTTCCTCCTATAAAATATTATGACTATCATAGCACAGAGCTGAAGAAGCTATACACAATGTGTGCTTACTAAGGACTTCTGGAATAGGTTTCTTTAATATGTCTATAGTCTCTACAAGAAGACAAAAGTTCAAATGTAACATTATTTAAGGAAGGAGTCAACAAAGGCAAAGTACTATAAGGCAAAGTACTATAAGACAAAGCCCCAAAAACCATGATTTTAATCAATGCCCACACAGGTTAGAAATGAAAACATCGAAAAATCAAGCTTCCCAAAACAGAGAATAAACCCATTCTAGCATGTGTGTTGAACCAAATAATTATCTGACATTTTAACTATAATATATGAAGCAGCTTCAGTACAGAATGCTCACCTAGACAGTTTTGCCCTTTTTCTTCCAAAGCTTCATTTATATAGGGCACAATCTTTACTTTTTTTTTTCTTCAAAAAGACAAGATCAAATTGATAAAGACAGGTAAGTGATTTTGTGAAAGGCTAAGTGATCGGATTCACAAAGACTCTTAGGCATAAACATGATCACTCTCAGAATGATCGTCTCCGTGAATTTTCAAAGCCAGTTATGGACACTTAGGTTCCAACTGTCACAGAAATCTTACCCTTTTTATCCCTACCCAGTGGAGCAACTTCAGCAAGAATGATGACAGACACTTTCTTCTTCAGCCTTGCCTATTTGTGATTAACTGCTTTTTTAGGAGATGGGCACTGATATAATTTCAGACCAGAAAGAAACTCAAATTTCATACTGCTGAGTAATAGGTATTGATTTAGCATAGTAAGATATTTTCTATTCCTTTTCATTGATGTCTTGGAAGCAAAGAGGTATGTATTTGCAGGCGGCATTTGGTGTAGCATGACCATGGGTTTTTTTAAACCAATGAATCATAGTTGGCTTTAGATTAAATATAGATTGAGAGCTGCCCAACTCTGACAAAATGACTTCAAAAAATGATGGCACTTTTGATGCTAAACTAACTTTACATCCAAAACTCTTATGCATATAGACTCTTAGGTCTGCAGATAGTTCTGCAGCATTGTTGTTGATTTTTTATGTGACTTAAATTCCAAACACACTGAAAAATCTGAAGTGCCCCTTTTCATCTGGAAAAAAATACAACCATAAAACAAGGTCACTTGCTTGTGAAGAGGAAAAACAGACAATAATGCTTTTGACTTCAATCTTCTGAAGTGTTAAAAAGGGAAAGACTAAAAGAATAAGAAAGAATAAAATGAGGTAAATAACAAAAAGAAAAAATACTGTGCTCAAATTTAAAACAAACAACCTAATTTTCAAACTAAGCATTTCTTCCCTTACTGAAATACACAGTTTGCCCTGGAGGAGGAAACTATCTAATAAAGTAGTAGATAGCAACCAGTAAAAATACCTTTTTATTAAACACATAAAGCTATCATATTTAGTCATTTTTAAGACTCCAGATCCTGGAAATATAGTGATAACCTAGAAATCCTTACAGCCATTTTGACACAGAATAAACAATAATGCAAAAGTCATTGACAAAAGTGTGATAAATTGCTCAAACTGAAGATTTTCCCCAACTATGTCACAAGTAATCTTGAACATGCTCATTATAAAATTAGGTCTCCAGTTCCAAACCAGGTTTATTATAATAAAAAGACCTTGATCCATTATGAATTATTATGGTAACATGTATTTTCCCCTAACATTTACAAGAATATTAAAAAATAATTAATAAAAATACCTGCAAACTGGAAGACTGACACCATTTTGTCATGTTTGTCAGTGTTATTCGCATCATACTTCATATGTATGGATGGAGTACAGATTAATAAACAAGTTATGTAAGAAGTCTTTTGCGTCAATGGGTAACTGGTAGCAGTTCAGTGTAGAAAATCTGCTGGTAGAGAAAAGTAAGGAGATGAAAATGCTTTTCTCTGGGATAACATCATACCAATAACCTGTTAAAGAAGTTTTACCTTTATGTGATGTGGTGACTATGCTTGCTTTATAGGTAGGAGTGCTTAGTTGTGCATCTCTGTCATCACTCTCAACATGTCATCCAAGATAATGATGCAGCAAAATGCCTTTGTTGTTTTTGATGCTGCTATGTGAAATTGTTCTTTAAAGGAAAAAGCCACTGATTTTTTAAGGGCCTATGCACCCTGAACACATTCAGGTTGCCTCAGAATGGATTTACAAAACATTTCTCTGAGATTAATACTGTGAAACAGTAACTTCCTTTAGGATATTTATTTGTCAGATTCATGAGATTGTAATGGATCTAGATCCAGGATCTCCATGAACTGCTGATATTGGCTGTACGCAAAAAACATGCTGCTAAGCAGTGCACGTTATACCAAGGGGTAGCCAGCAGTGGAGTCACCAGTATTAATGTCAACAGCTACTGCAGATTAGAGAGAAACAACACATGCATTCATGGAAGACTAAAATTACCAACCTAATCATATTCTCATATGAAGTAAGACAGTTCAACAGTTACTTATATTGGTGGATATTTGTATAAGTCAGGCTGTATTCTGACAGCTGTCCATGAATAAAGATGATCTGCATAAGTTTAACTTGAAACTATTACTTAGAATGAGAAATGAGTAACAGAAAACCTTAAAATGCTGTCTCCCCATATACTGAACTGTCATTAACCCAAAGGAAATAACGTTAGTTTTAAAATTGCTGATAATCTGACCCTCCTAATTTAAAATACTTTTAGACAACACCTGTAAAAGTAGGAAAGTGAGTGTTTGTAGTGCACATGTGGATCATATATATATATATATTAAAAAAAATGTCTGGTGGATGTTTGCCGAGACCTGATCATATTAAAAAGGTAGATGACCATCAGCCCCTAACTGATGGTGTTAAAGAAGAAAATGACAATCAAGATTAATAACCAGTGAGTACTGAAGACGTTGTTGAAACAAACAAGGACCAAACCTGAAAGGGACTAAAAAAGAAATATGAAAAACAGTAATGTGGGAGTAGAGAGCATGTAGAGGGAAGAGCAGACACTGCTAGAACTTCCACCTAGGCTGAAGATAGCAGCTGTGAGCACTCTGCACCTGTTGGTACATATCTGCTGGTATTGTTTAGGGAAGGCTGTTTAGACATCTGTAGATGTTATTAACATTTTGTAGGTCACTAGTATTGTGGTACATCTGTTTTAATGATAATAATGATCCTTCTCCTGTGGTTCACATCATTGTGGATTGTCAATAAATGTATAAAATGTTTTGATTTTATTTTATTTAAGCTACCTAAATGTGGCAGGTGCGCCTGCCCCCCTTGGTCTGAGAACGTCCAACCGCTACACTGCAGGGTTGCTGGGCAGATTTCAGAAAAAAACTGCTAGAAACTTCGGGAAGCTTCACAATAGCCCTGGCTGAGCCCACTGGCACTTGAGCACACCTAGAAAGTGGGTCTGCAGCCAATGGGAGCTACTATGACCATAACTGAGCACAGCTCAGATTGACTAAGGGTATAACTGGAGCATTTCAGGGCCTAGTTAGTCAGTCCTCCTTGGAGCAGCAGGTCCGCAGTTGGGGCGGGGATGGCTCTCACCTTAGGTTGGGATGCCGCCTAAGGAAACTCCTCGAGGTTGAGAGTCCTCGCCTTTGTGTAGGTGAGTGTTTGCACATTCTAGATTATTATTCTAAGTTTAGTAGTGGCAGGGATGTAGTCCAGCAGTTAGTTTCTTCAACCGACATCCTGAACCTGTAAATTTGTCTGAGCTTCCATTTGTTAATATTTTGAATAAATCCTGTTGAATTAAATTGGCTGGTTAACTGAGATCGGAGAAGCTCTCGTGACACTAAACTGAGCAGTTTTTCTTTGGGACACAAATTAATAGGAAGGATAGGGCACATTAACAGTGTGCCACCTCTCATAAGCGAAAGGAAATGGATGGAATTGAGACTCTAGTATAATGGTATATATAATTGATATTCCACTGTAGTGCAAAATTAAAGCAAAGAAGTGATAGAGGCAGTGCATGATCTCTGGTACCCCCTTTTATTTTCAGCACAATCAAATTTAATAGTAGAAACTGGAAAAGAAGCAAAGGGCAAAATCTTGAAGACTACTGAGGTGCCCAGCCGATTTGAAATTATCAAGGTTTAACAAGCTTCTAAAAGAAAAATGCACTTAGTTTCATATAACCCATATAGGTTTTGTTTTACTTATGTTGATATATTTTGTCTGTAAAAATTCTAGCCCAGCAACATGTCTTAATATACATGCATTCTCAGGATTTCACTTCTGAATGGTTAACTTCACATTTTCTCTCAAGTTTAAAGACTGCTGTCAACTTCGTGATTTCCACAACTGTTGTCACCAAGTTTCTAGACATTTGAAAGTACTTCATCAAATGAGTGGCTGATAACTAAGGGTCTTGATAATCCCAAGGATTTTACAAAGGTTTTCTGTAGATCTTTAAATATGAGTGTTTGAATACTCACGAACCCCGGATTATAATTGCTTTTTCTGAAAATTTTGGTATCACTTAAATTCCTACAGAACTTCAATTTTTTGACAAGTTCTTGATAATTGGAAACTTCCTGTGCTAGAATATTAGCAACATTTTCTAAGGGAATATTGGATATACTAGAACAGTGCCACAATAATAATTACCTGTTTATCTTTCATATTTGCTAGAGATCTCAATTCTTGTGGTTTTCCTACTTCTGATATGTGAGATGTTATTCTAGGAAAGAACTACTAACATCCATGATGCTGTAGAGAGGACATCAGAGAGACATCAAGCTCTTGTTCAGTCTCTGTCACAAATTTTCCTGTGTATCAGCTATATGACGTAGCATAAGGCAGTTTGTCTATGTAATATTTGTATTTATATTGCAAGGGTCTTTAGGGCACTGCTGCTGGGGCCTTGTGTGGCAGGGCTAGGGACCAGCTCATCACCAGCTGGATTGCTGAGGAAAGAGGCTCCCAGGTCCCAAAGGATTAAGCTTTGTCCAGAACTGACCCGCTGCCCATGGGGGCCAGCCCTGCTCCCTGGCTGGGGCTGTAGGGCCAGCCCTAGCTGGCAAGGTCCTGCCCTGACATCCCCAGGACCATCCTCCATAGTTTCCAGCATCCTGCCCCCCAGGGAGCCTCCATCTCCTGCTGTGCACTGACAACTGGTTTGCTATGTCTTTTCCCATAAGCTCTCCTTTAAGTGGTGTTCTCAAGAAATTGATGTCAGGAATGCTTCATTCCACAGCTTCCACTTAGATGAATATTCATTTCGTGACATGGGCTCTGACCTTGTGAAATGCCCTTCAAAGGTTAATAAGAATCTCCAAAGCCTCTTTGGGTTTAAGGCCAAAACCTCGGATTATCCCAGTCTAAATCAAGGCTGTGGATTAATGAACATAATTTATAGTTATTTGTTTAATGCAACATTCTGGCATTGTTTCATTTGAATTTAAGTTTACCATTATAAAAAAACATGTTTTCAGTTGGTATATTAAAACTTTAAATAATGTAATTTTACTTTTTGCATTGTGACTACATCATTGAAAAACTACACGTGCTAAAGGAGATTAAAGAAGTAATGATATATTTCACTTTTCTCTTTTTTGTTTGTTTGTGCTTGAACAGGCTTGCATGATCTTTGCAGCATTGTTTTAATTAATTTAATGTACTAATGTTTTTAATACATCAAAACTACCATTTCATAATTCTAGTCATCTCAGGAAGAGTTCATTGCAAATGAAATTTCTGTTCTAGTTTATACCATACTTAACAAATTAGATACTTTCTTGGCCTATTAAATTTCCATTCTGAAACGTGTGAGGGAATGGGGTGTGGAAGTGGGACACATTGTATCCTCACTGACATTGTAAGAGAGATGGAAAGGGCAAAGAGAAAACAGTGGATCAAAAAATGAATAATTATGAATAATTATCTGAAAATTGAATAAGATTATTAAAGGAAAAATGGGGGGAAAATTATAAATCCATGATAACTTGTGTGTGTGTGTGTGTCATTTAGACAGCAAACTCTGAAATAATAATAAATAAAATAATTTCCAAAGAAATGGCTTCCACATGAAGAGAAACTAAGTAGATTAGAACTCTTCACCTTGTGAAAAGAATAAATAAAGACCACGATGTGACAAAAGTGCATAAAATTGTGAACAGAAAAGGAGGTAAATAAAAGATATTTTTCAAGGGCTAGTTAAAGTGCATTTCTGTTTGGTGAAATTATTAGAAATTAGGTTAGAAATAGAATTTTTTAAAAAGAAAATACATTTCCCAATTGGGAACTGTTTGCCATAGATAATTAAAAAAAAAAATTTGAGAATATCTCATGTAGCAACAGTGAAACACAACAGTCTGAGGAAATCTTCAGCTCAGGAAATCCCGAGGCGCACTGGCTACTGTGCTCTGGGGATGGTATCTCTCGGAAAGTATAATCCTATTCTTTTTTTTTTTTTCTTTATCTTTTCCTCTAAGTTTTTGTCACTGGGTTGAATGGTCTTTTAGGTAGCATCTGTAGAAACATAAAACTAAGGAGATGAGTTTGAGGCTTGGTATGAAGGTGTACAGATTTTTCTGATTCTGGCACCCATGCTGAACTGTTCTTGGTAATCGAAAACACTACTTAAACAAAGTCAGGTACCTTAATAATCAACATTTAGCAATCAACATTTTTCAGCTCAGCTAATATGCAGATACTCAATGAGAAAGGAAATAACTCACACAGGAGAAGTGAAGCTGTATACAGCTATACATAACATGGTCATGATATAGATCATCCTCCAGAATTCACTGATAACCAGGATATGCTCAAATCATTCATGCAGAAGAAGGAATGAGAAGTGGAACTGCTTCCTCGTAGGAAAATAATAGCCTATGATATAGTGGTTAGAAGGTAAACAGAATCTTGTTCAGACTTCCTTTCGTGAGAAAAAGCTAAATGTGGCTAACATTATACTCAGAGCCCTGATAAAGTTTGGCATTTACCCAAAGCCTAGAGAAAGGCCACTAAGTCTTAAAAAGGGACTGGATTGAAGATGTACCTTTCTGTTTAGGATTTTCTATTCAATAGCTGAAGCAACACTCCTATATTCATGCAGGGTTTTTGGTGTTCTGCACACACATATTAAGGGGGGAGATCCCTTTAGGTAGTTACAGATTGTGAAGACTGGCTCTTAAACACATTTTTTTTCCATCTACCCATAACAATTTTGAATATAGACACATAAGAGTATATGCACCTTTTTTCATCATCCTCAAAACTGTTATTTGTTGTCAAGTAATTGGCATTGCAATAAACATGCATAAAAATAGTACATTAATCTAGACAAGAAAGAATAATGTAATCAGAAAAGCTCTTTTAAGAAAATTTGACCCATAATTCATTTTTATAAAGTGTTTGCAATGTTTATGAGGATAATCGGATATTTAAACCAATTTCAATAGAAACATTTCTAAAAGTAAGTTGATACAGTTCTTTCTGTTTAATGAAATAAAATGCATATGTAATAAGAAACTAAAAAAAATTAATCTATAAATATAGATTTTAATATAATGCAAAATGTGTTATTTTAAAATTATATCAAATATTGTCAAATTAACTTAACTGTGGTTAAAATCTATCCTTCTCCCAACTGCAAAATTACTTCTTGAAAGTTAGTTATTCTGAAATTTTTGTCTGTTACATAAGCAGCTTTACTTCTATGCACAAAGAAATAACTATCTTCCACTTTTAGAAAGAACACAGCAACTTTTATATTACTGATTTTTAACTTTTTTTTAAAAAGCACAGAATATAAAGTAGAAAATAAAAGGAGATTGTACTCAGGGAAAACTAAGTATTGACAGAATTCAGACCAGGATGTTGAAAACGCATTATCATGTATATATTGTTGACATTGTTAAGTCAATAAACAATAGTTATGATTATATGATGATTCAGAGTAGGTTGTTCGGAGAGGTTGTGAAGTCTCCCAACTTGGAGATACTTAAACTCATCTATACATGGCCCTGGGCAGCCACCTCGAGGTGGCTCTGCATGAGCAAGGAGCTTGCGCAGGATGACCTCCAGAGGTTCCTTCCAACCTCAAGCATTCTGTGATTCTGTGAAAATACAACCTCACAGAACTCAAGCATTTACGAAGTATTTAATCCTTGAGAAGTTCAGTTAAAGAAATTCTGTGTACTTGAATTAGTAAATTTCTGGCTTACTTAGAAGCACACCTTAAACATCTTGCCTAAACATGTAAAATATTTCATGTGTTCAGTTCTGTGGTTGGTTGTTTAAATTTATTTAAAACTCCACTCTTTTTCCTACATTGGAACGTAAGTATTTCAGACAAGCTGTATTATCACAAAAACTACTTTACGAGGACTGTACTTCTGAATAAAATACATTAGATTGTGTAAGTGTGATGTTAAGCCATATATATTCTTTTTCATGTTCTTCCAGTTTTACACATGTGCATGAAATACCCATTTTGTTTTAGGCATGTGTTTCACTTATTTTTCTTTAAAGAAATTTTGGATAAATTTAATGATAAGCATGTACTTAAATACTTCTCTTAACAAAATAATGAATAAATAATCTATTATGAAAGATTATGATAGAGTTTCATCAATCCATCAGTCTGGTGTGGTGAACTTCATGTTTCCTGTTAACGAGCTGAATGCACACAGAAAAATGGTTTTAGTTTGATTACAAGTGCCTTCATTTTCACAGTTGTTATGGGGGAAAATTTGAGACAAATTCAGAGATGATTTCCAGACTTCACCCCTGAAATGATGGAAGGACATCTGACCTGGTTCGTCACCACACTCTTTAGGCACAACAGAAAGATGGTGAGTAAGTAGAGAGTAAGTAAAGAACCTCAGTTTGAAACACTCATTTTAAACCTTTATTTTCTTTATGGTGAACTTCTCTGGTCCACTGTGGTCTTTATGGTGAACTTCTCATTATCTTTGTCTTCTTTATGTAGTTGAACAGCTTCAGAGAGATAGGAAAAATCCAGCTTTTGTATCCACTCTCCCAGAGCCTAGTAGCATTGAAACTGGGTTACAAGATACTGTTAAATTAATGGCTAATAGTATGGAAAACTCCAAATCTTTTGTTCGTTCCATATTTAATTGGGATTTTTCATTTTTATCATAGATTTGTTATTAGCTTTGTTCTAGGAGGTCACAGGTCAATGAGATTTCATTGTAATAAAGGATGATCATGTATATTTTGTAATTTAAATTTCACTGCGCTAACAGCTATTCAGTACATATGACATGTACACCATGGTCTCCATAGAAATATCTATTACCTAGTATATTTGTCATTACTTAGTTTCCAGAATACGACATTCATTAGGTGCCCAACAGCACAACAATAATTCAGGATCTGACAGTACTTCCATTATAAAACTCTATTACAAGAGGATTTTTAATACTCTCATAAAACTTCAATCTTGATGAAATTTGCCACAGAATGTTTCAACCTGAGTATGAATATATATTCATTGAGTTTTTTAAAATTTCAATAATTAAAAATAAATAATTCCCCACCACCACCACCCTAATCCCTTTGTTGGGGATTAATAATGAACAATTTTAATTTCAAATAAACTAATTTTATGAGAAATATTGAAGGTTGTCTAAGAGCAGTTTATATCAAACATTTTTAATGATAGTGTTGAATTAACAGGGTTTGATACAGAATCTGAGTCTGCTTGCATTCTAATCCATCAGGCAAATACTTGTTTTTAAACCAAATTTTTTTTCTAAGCATTGTTATAACTTCAGCACATTCTAATTCTTATTCACACATGTTTTGCACCAAAAATGTTTTATATATTTTGATACCTTTTATTGCTTGTATAGGCAACAATATTTTTTGAAGAATTCAGCTTATTAATTGGCAAGATGAAGGAAGGTCAACCACTTCATCAGCCAGGCAACTAAACAAAACAGCCAATCAGTAAAAAACCCCACTTGAAATGTCAAATCACCCTACTTCCCTTTTGCATTTTTAATATAGAATTTGAAGGACACAAGCAATCAGCAGTTTCAGGTTTTTTAAAGGACAGCAAGAATTAATGGAATGGTTTAAGTGTTCAGCATGATTTGGGATTATGAGACCAAAAGGTGAGAAAAGGACCTTTATATTGCAGAAGGACAAAGCTGAACCCAGAAAGATGGTGCATTTTTATCAGCATTAAGAATGCATCCCATTAGTTCTAAAGTTTGTGAAATCAGTTTCCGTCTGAATCTCTCAGGGATAATTCACTCTAAATTAGCGTTAGCTTTAGAAAGGAGCTGTGATCTGAAGGCTGCTCTCTTAGTTTACTCGAAGAGAAAAAAACTAAGTTTAATTTATTTAGTGACCTTTGTAGATTTCAGACTTGAATGATTTTCTTTCATTTCAGTCCTTGGTAGACTTCAGGCAGGAACTACCACTTGTAAATGGTGATTGCCTTATTCACAGCAATAGACACAGAGTCTTGGGGCTCTTTATTGCTTTTACAGTGTAAGAGTAAGCATAGAATAAAATGCTTAAAAGGATGGTGTTGTTGAAAAATCCAAATTAACTCATTATTAGGCTAACTACAATTACACTGAGGCTTTGTTTTTGTAAAAAAAAAGGACAGGGAGGAGATAAAGGTGGGAGGAGATAAAGGTGGAAAATCTTTTAGAGTAAGTCTGTGCTGTGAAAATAGGTTTGATTTTAGAGGAGCATGAAGGAACATGCTTCACATAAGAGATGTGGACACCTAAATACAAAATTATGATCCCCCAAATTTCCAACTAACTCTGGAGATCACTTACATTCACCTTGAGAGCTTCTGTATTGAACAGGGATGTTCATATGTAAAAAGACTCTAGTCACGGAAGACTCTTCTTGTGAACAGATAGATGTATTAACACATCTCAACAACATAATGCTTTACTGATGCCAAATATTCATTGGATTCTTGAAATAAAATTCCCTATCTGTATTTTCTAAAACATTTGATGTGACAAGTGATCAAGCAAACTTACTGAGTTGGACCCATGAAAAGTGCAATGGTAGGTGTCAAGTCTTTTAAAATTACTCTGGGAGAGAAGATAATGATGACATCTCCAATTCTGAAGACCTGCATGCAGTTATTTTATTAACTGCAGTTAAATTAAAGTAAAATGCAGAAATAGTCTTTGGATTAGAATATTGTTGTCCTCATGCTGCAGACTGAAGATCCAATGACTAAGCCTGAAGTTGATCTTTGGTCTTAAGCTTGCTTGTCCAACATAGTAGCCATGAATTCTCTTTATGACAGATGTTTACAGGTGTCAAGTTGTGGATATAATCGTTCATGAAACAAACAGGACATATGTCTCTAGTCTTCTTGTAGACTCCATCTTTAACTTCTGATGATAGTGAGTAAAGGGCAATACCTTTTCCTATCACCCAGGTTAAAACAAGAGTAGAAGAAGGATCTAAAACACAGCACTTTGCATTTCCTTACTAGTCAAGACTTAGACAACTCATTATTACGTGGTGTCTTATAAGGCTCTTTTCTTAGTGCTTATTTCTTTGTTTTTATTTTGTTTCTCAAGTCCAAACTTTGTTACTAGGCTTGATAAAGGCTTTAGTCAGATCTGTAAACTATGCTACAGGATAAACTTTTCAGAGCTCAGTATTATGGCACAAAAATCCCTTTTGGACTGGATTGGAGCGATTGGGAAAAAAATCTAACCAGAGGCAAATTGAACTGTAGTAAGACTGGATCCCATACTGAGGTGTTCGAGACCTGCACGCATCTAAGTGTGTTCGTAGCTAATGACTCAGCAACCCAAGGGCGCATTTTGTGCATTTACTGAAGTTTCCTGCGTGTAGTATTTGCTAAGCTCATATATAGATACATGTAATGAGCTGTTAATATAGGAAACAGAACCAAACACAGACTGCACAAATGTTTATTCTGAATATCTGCAACGAGGTGCAACAACTGTGATGAAACTCACCACATTTTTGTGGTATATGAAGTACAGTAGCATAGGGACAATTAAAACCTCATTTGTTACTTATTTTTCGTAATTCTAAGTGGATCTAAGGTGTTGTATTTTGATAAATAATACAGCGATACCGTAATGAAATAGAAAACCCAGAGATTATACGTGAGTAAGGACAAAGAATAAAACCAATCCTCGTTAGTTTACTGCTAACGGAACGCTTTGTGTGTTTCCGGCACTGAGTACCAAAGACTTCTCGCCTCTTACACCTTGCCTTTTGTTTAATCACAGTTTCCCTGATTAAAATTTTATTGAATAGCGTAAGGAACGGTGGTGGCATGCACGTGGCTCAAACATCGCTGCCGTACCGCTCGGCGGGGAGCGGCCGTGGGCGGTTACAGGCGCATCTTGTGCCGTGCACGCGCGTAGCGGCTGACCGACGAAAAGCGCGCGAAAAACAGGGCGGGCGGCCGACGTGGGAGACGTGGGAGACGTGCCGTCGGCAAAGGTGCCGTACCTGGTGGTCAGAGAAACATAGAAATAGCCGCAGCAAAGGCCTGGAGGGTCGTCGGCTTTTCGTGGCTGATCTGGATCTTCCGCCTTCTGGACTCGCCGCTGCCACCCACCCCCCCCCCCCCCTCCGTATCAGAGGCCGCCGGGCACTAGGACCCAGCAGAACCAACGCTGTCGCCCTATTCCCTGGTGGTGACTACTCCTCCGCAAAAGTTAGATCTTGCTGCTTTTCCTACTTTGCTAGCCCTCACCCCTTTTTCATCATCTTTTTCACTTCAGTGAAGAGAAGTTTTACCGGGGGTGGAGGCAGCGTTTTGTCTGGATTGCCCACTAACTCGCCCGGGGTAGCCCGCGGGACCCCCGCCTGCCCTGCCTACAGGGGAGCGGGACAGTCAGTCAGTCCCGAAGAGTCAGGAACAGCCGCTGGGGCCTTTGTTTGGTAATCAGGTAAAGCTTTCAATTACCAAATGTAGGCAGTGAACTTATTTCCTATTAACCCAGTTATTCTTCCACAAAATTAGTTTTCTTTGATTTTTCACTTTTTAAACCAAAGCTTTTTAAAAGGTGACAATATTTTTTGCAGTTAAGATTCCTGTTGCCACGTGATTACCAGAGCGGTGTTGTTTCTCTAGGTCACATCCTTTACAGATTGAGTTGAGATATAATAAATAAATGTGGGTTTTTTCTGCCTTTCCCAACACACCACCACTGTGAATGCCTCATCTGCAGTACCTCTAAATAAATTTACTTGATTGAATATGACAATGCCCTTGTTCAAGCAATATGTGATATATATGATACAGTCCACCATCTTTGGAAAAGTGGGAATGTCTCTGTTTATTTGAAAATATGATAGTGTTAGAGATTAATCCTTTAAGGTTTTTCAACCTTTCCATATTAGGGAAAAGATTCAGTGAAGGAAAAAATACAATAAGGATGTGAATTTCAAAAATCTTTCTCAAATTATTAGTTTTTAGCAAACTCTTGCCCAAGTTTTCGTCAAAAGATTCGAGTGAACTTAATAAGATTTAATTATTTTGCTTTTCATGTAAGAGTGTTTTGAAAGCTACATCAAGTTTCCTTTGAGTGGGTAACAGGAAGTGTACAAAAGCATCACAGAGACAATACATACAATCCAAGAGAATAAAAAGGTTTGAGGCTTCAGTGCCTTGATAAAATGTATTCTGCAGACAGCTGTTTGTGATACTTCACAGTTTTGTTTCACAGATGTTGGTGTGAATATTTTCTTAGAGTTTGATCCATGTGGGTTGGCACCCTCTATTCCACCCTTTCATCAAGCTTCACTTTGAGTTTCTAGTTCATAGAAAAGTAAAATTGCAAAATGAAAATCAGTCATCTGGTTGCATGGCAAAACTGTGAACTTTTGAAGTTCTCTTGCAACCACACATTGTCTCACTTTATCTCAAAACTGGAAGTAACTACACATGAAGTATCATCGGTGAAACTCAATAAATCCCTTAGTAAATAAACCCAAATCACATTTCATACCACAAACTCTTATGTAAGAGTCTGTTTTCAAATGTTTGCATTTCCACGTTTGCAGTGACACCTTAAAGGCTGCAACCACATGTTCCTCAGAAATAATCCTTTAAGAATAACACAGATTCAGGAAGTATGTCATAAACATTCAGAAAGGAGGTTTTTTAAACAAATATCTACAAAGAAAAAAATCATTTAATTAATAAAGTGTCAGGTGTATACCCGGTGTCAGAGGAAAGAGGAGATCTTAACATGCCACTGATCTTAAATCAGTTACTGCTTTGAAATATTCTCTTCTGGCCCTATAACGTGGGAAAAGGTGGTTCAGGTTCCTAAATAATTTTCTGCTGAACTCTGAGGCCATTTAGATAGATACTGGTTATTTGTTTTGTGTTTGTGTTTGTTTTAGGGTAGTGACTACCGTACTTATTGTACACCCCATCAATGAATATTTTCCTTGGTCTGAATAATACTAATTTTTAATACATGTGTTACAATCCATGGATTATTACCAAGAAATTTCTCTATAAAATTTTATATTTATAACTAATTATGCATTATATATAATTTTACTAATAAACTGCAATACTTCAGAGTCTTTAGGTAGTTATTACAATTAAACAATTCCAGATTTTCAGATAGAAGATGAAAATCACTTCTTTTTTTTGTTCTTCTGGCAGTCTTTCCTTGTCATCATTATCTTGCACTAATCTGCTGCTGCAGTTGATATGTACTTGTCTTAAAGAAGTTTTTGTTCTTATATCCAAGTTAGAATGTTACGGTCTGAACGAGTGGACTGCTAAATGGGTAAAAATTAATTAGAGGACCTGGCTCAGAGGATAATGTTTAATGGGTCTTATTCTACCTAGAAGTCATAAAAAATTAGAGGGGTTCTGTCTTCATCAATGTTCTGGAAGAAGTAACAGTGTGCACTCTTCATCGTTTGCAGATGACAGCAAACTGGCAGGGGTAAGCTGAAGGAGAAGGAAGGGAACTAGTCTGTAGTCTATAGCAGGGCTGCCATGTAGGGGAGACTAGACAAGCTGAAGGAATGGGCTGCCAGAAATGTCATGAAATTCATCACAGACTGATCCAAGTCCTGCTCCTGGGTGGGCAGAAATTCCCTTGCAATGTCACAAGTAGGGGCCTGTCTGTCTGGGGAGCAGCTCTGTTGAGTAGGATCTGGTGATGCCGGGTGGGAGTCATCAGTGTACTCTGGCAGCAAAGGCCAAGAAGCGTCTTGGCTGTGCGAACAGGACCACGCTCAGGAGGTCGAGTGATTACCCCACTTTCCTCATTGCTCCTTACGCTGCATCTAGAGACTTGTGCCAAATTTTAGGGCACCCCAGTCAAGAATGACAGTGATAGACTGGGGGAATGTAGCAGAGGGTTCTCGGGAAAGGCTGAGAGAGGTGGGGTTGTTTAGCCTGAACAAGAGACGGCTTTGAGGGGACCTAATAGCAGACCCACAGCACCTGTGGAGGGGTCATAAAGAGACAGAACCAGGCTCCTTCACACTGATGTCAAAAAGATGTGAGGCATTGACATAAATTGAAATAAGGAGATGGTCCAAGTGTATACAAGGAAAAACATTTCCTTCAAGAGAACAGGCAAGTAGTTGAACAGACTGCTCAAAGAGGTTGTCTGGTCTCCATCTGGAGTTGAGATCCAACTGAACCAAGCCCTGAGCAACCTTCTGTGGTCTCAGAGCTGGTCTTGCTTTATGCCGGAAGCTGAACAAGACATGTCCTGAGCTCTTTTCCAACCTCAGCCCCCTTCCAACCTGAACTATTCTATGATCTTGGCATCCTATGATCCACTATTGTTAAGAATTTCTTAATTAAAAATTATTCATGCTGAAATTAATTGGAGATGTTTGTTAGATTTTGCTGGGCCTAAATGCTGTAATGGGTTTATTTTATTCCAAGATGTAGCATTTCTGTAAAAGCAGCAACTGACCCTCCCCCTCCTCCTCATCCCACGCACTTCTATATAAATACTTGATCTAATGGAAGTAAACCTATGGAACAATGTACCAAAAATAAAAAAAAAGAAAAAGCCTTTAGAAAGGCAGATATTATTAGGTTTAGACACATAAATCAATAGCTTTTCCAAACAGTATATACATTGGTTTATAGAAGATACAAAAGTCTCTACGGTATCCTGCTTTTTTCTAACAGCAAAGGGGCTTCAGTGTATAACAACCTACAAAACATACCTTCAAGGTTATGAAGTAAAATTACTTATGTGGGGGTGAGGGCAAACTGATAATAAATGTTATGTGTCCACAGGTTACGGTCAATTTGTTCTACCTTCAGCTGTTATTTGATTCTTCACCAATGAATATAGATTCCTCACAATGGTGTGTCAGAATATACATGTTTTATAGCTTATTAGGTAAAACCAGAAGACTCATGATTTACTAATCAGACCTCCTACAAACACGGGTGTTTACAGTAACTGATGATTATATATAATTATAACAAAGCTGAATTAGAAAACAGGTATTATTCCTTTTTCGAATACTGATTTTCCGGATGTATACCCATTTCTTCATCTTCCTTATAGCCTAGCACCTGACATTATTGTGATGGCAAATTTTGTACTGCAGTTAAGGCCTCATTCGAAAGCTTGTTGTAATGGAAACATTTGTGAAATGTTTACTCAGCAAGCAGGTAATGAAAGACTTAAGATTGCTAGGACAGGCAGGACTAAAGTATCTACCATGCATTTTCTACAAGTGACTACTAGGTATTATACACAGTCCATAATCACTGGTTAAGAACACATTAGATTTGAATATCAAGCACATTACTACATAAAGGATAAGAAGAATTAATTTATTTCCCAACACACAAAAGCTCGTGACAGATATTGTATATTACAGATTCAATGCTATCTATGTGTAAATGGCATTTTAAAAAAAAAAAAAAAGGTAGAAAGCTTCCTTATCAAAAAGGATGAATACTTGTCACCACAGCTGTCATCAGAGTCCGGAGTTTTGTGATTTTCCTGATATTTTCTTTTCTTAGCCATTACTTCTGGCATTCTGTGATTTTTGCTTTAGTTGGTGGAAGGAGCTACTATACAGCTGTACCTGCAGGCTTTACAAGAATCTTTCAGATAACAACCCTCAGGACTGAAATGAAGGCGGCAGAGAGCAGGGTATCAGCTTCAGTGACAAGACAGCAGAGAAATGATGGGTGAGGTCAGTGGTTTCATGAGACAGGTTCAATATACTAGACCATGGTGGTAAACAGGAACAACTAAAGGATCTAGCACATATCACATACCAATCCAAAACCAAACCATTGTTTACTATTAAAAGATTAAAAGAAAAAAAAAAAAAAAACCATCCTGACTTCATGATTCAGGATATAAAGAGAGAAGGAAGTACACAGCTCATGAAGTCAACAGATTAACAAATATTTTCGAAGCTGTTATAGAAACTGAAATATATACCAAATTATTTCTAAGGCTTTAGTCATGATTGCCTTGACATTGTTAATTCGGATCTAAATTGCAGTCACAGACCTGCATTTCAGCATATAATTTATTTCAGTTTGATTGTCTGTATTGATGAATACTCTAGCTCTATGCATTTTTTAAAATGATTTTTGATATTTTGAAGATATATGACCACCTTAACTTTTAAAAATGAAATATTTTCTTAGAATAAAATAGATTCAAGGTCCCATTTCTTGTTTTAAGATGCCTCTAAAATGCAGAGTTTTTTTAAAAAGTCTATAAATCACTGCATTAAGTAAAACATTAATATCCAGTACACGAAAAAAAGCGGTAATATTCCATACCTCTTGTCACATATGTAATTTAATTTCCTCAAAATTGTCTTTATACAGCTATTCATAAATAAAAACAATATATAAAATTTTGTTCCACTTTTACAACATACTATGTCACAAATTTAAAGCATTAGCATTATTTTGAAAATAAAACTGGTCTCATATTAAACCGATTAAATGATCTGAAAAGCAGCTATCCGTAATCATTCTCAAAACTAGAATGCTGAACCTCTCACAGAATGCCAAATATTTCAGAGTATACAAATGGTATTAAGGTAGCTCAAGTACCTTATGTTCAGGAGCTGGAGATAGGGTGGTTTTAAGATGCTATTATGTTTAATAACAGATATTAACCAGGAAATTATATAGCATATAGCAAGGCAGTACATTTGAGATCAGTAGCATACAAAAAGAAATCAAGACATATACTCAGGCCAGCTCTGACTCACTTCTAAGCACTAACTTGTGAAAGAAATCCTATTTCTCTCAAAAAAGTTTATCAATCATGAAGGATGACCTTTATTTATTTGATGTTTGTGGGCTGATATAGTAAATCTTTGTTTTAAAAAACTGAGCCAATCTTAGAGTGCTGAATAATCTTTGTATTTTATTATTTGTACGGTTTGTCAATGAGTTAAATCATAATGTTTGCAATTTATTTATTTTTTCAGTTGATTCTTTTTTTTTAACTCAGATGCAGTTAACCTTTGCAACGTGTTCAATGAGAACTCCAATGAACTGTATCACCACACACAATTACTGGATGAGCAGCCTATAATAAATGAAAATGCCATCACGGCTTAGCAATTAGTGCATGGATCATCTTCAAAAACTTACACTCTTTTCTGTCTGCAGTGTTTAAGTTTGCTCTGCGATTTAAATTTTATTCAAGTGAATGGCAATATTCAATTACTGTAGTGTATTATGGAAATTGCCACAATTGTGATTAATAGCCCTTATGGAAAACAATTAATTTGGTGTCCTGTTGCTAGGTCAAGTATAAAAGCTAATTTTGTGGAGGAAAGAAATATGTTTATCAGCAGATCTTTTTTGATGTTTTAATCTGAGACACTACATGCTTCTTTTGCTGTAAAAAGTTTTCATGAAGAGGGATCTTTGAAAGCTTGTAAATAAAGGGTGGGTGTCAAGGGATGGGGCAAGACTCTTCTCAGTGGTGCCCAGTGACAAGCACAAAGTGGAACACAGGAAGTTCCACCTGAACATAAGGAAAAACTTCTTTAGTTTGAGGGTGGCAGAGCACTGGAACTGGCTGCCCAGGGAGGTTGTGGAGTCTCCTTCTCTGGAGATATTCCACACCCACCTGGACACGTTCCTGTGCAGCCTGCTCTAGGTGAACCTGCTTTAAGCAGGGGAGTTGGACTAGATGATCTCCAGAGGTCCCTTCAACCCCTACTATTACAGAATAGATTCTGTGATTCTGTGCTATATTAAAAATGCATTTATGATATAGAAAAGACATCGTACAGAAGTTCACTGACACATGTGCACAGGACAAGAAGGATCACTACAAGAAAAAGGACAGTTTTCTCAGAGTTTATCAAAGGAAACTTTTCATACATGCATTGGAAGGGACAATACTAGTCAAATTCCATTGAACTACATGATTTTAGGAGAACACACAATAGTGACACAATCAGCTCATTGCCCCTTCCTTTAAAATCCATGGCCAAAACAAAGCTCTTTCTCTGCCAGCAAGCAGTAAAAGGAAGGCATTTTTTTCTGTCTTAAGTGCCAAAAGTGGAAGAAGAAAAGCATTCATTCTCTACCCACCATTCTACACCACTGTTTTGTAACTGCTAGCTGTCTTCTTAATTTCTTTCTTACTCTGGTTTTCATTCCTTCTTGAAGAAAGAGGTTTTGCTGTGTTTTTATCCTAGATGTCATATTAAACGACTAATCTCTGTTAGCATTTTCAAATGGTAAGTGGATATGCAATATCTTTAGTTACAATACTCATAGGTTTTTGAGATGTCTATTACTTTAATGCCTAACTCATTTGTTCTTTAATGTTTATAAATCATCTGTTCTAAAAATATGAAGATGCAGGATGACATAGTTACAGGATGAATAGATTTATTAATATTACACACAGTAATTCCAGACATCTAAGTTTATGCCTGAGTTAAAAGTTCCCAACAAGCCTTTTTTAATCCAGTCGAACAGAGCAGGATCTTAACATAAGCGTGCTTAATAGCTTCTCATCTCTCTTCCTTCTCCCTCACGCGCATATCTAAATACTCTAAATAAATAACCTAGCATCCTACACCAAGTATGTCGTTGAATTTATCACTCTTAATCATTCATGTCTTTTCTACCTTTTTCCTAACTGTTGTATTTCTATGAGAATTACTTTTATCTTAAGTTCAAACTTTTTTTTCACTAAATTTGGCCTAAAAAAACCAAACAAGGAAACAAACACTGGCATTAGGAAAGTAGAAAAACCCATCTTTTTCTGTCTATAAATATGGTATTTCTAATCTGGAGTTTAATAAAGCTATTATAGCTATGGCTATTAAGCTTTTACTGTAGTGACTGTCTGTTTATTTTAGAATTATGAGATGCGTAAGACGCTTTTTTTTTTTTTAAAATATATTTTTGGAGCAGAATGAGACTCATGGAATTTAATGATAACATACCATTTCCCTTGGGACACTCTCCCAAAGGAGCAATTTTTTAAGACTATCTATCTCAATGATTCAGTGTTACTAAAAACCAGTTTAGTACTATTTACGGAACTCAAGCCATCCAAAATAGACATTGAGGGAAGGAAAATTGCTTCTTTATTGTTATTCATGGATATTTTTTGTAATAGTGATTAGAAATAGTCTTATTTAACAGTTTCACTTTAGCTATTCTAACAACATATTCTAAAAACTCTTTGCTGCAAGGGTATTTGTAATTGTTGTTTGTTTTTCTTTCCCATTTACTGGGCTAATAATATAACCTTAAAAGATTTAGATATAAGCATGTTGGATCCTAGCATTTTAATAATGAAGAAATGTTACCACTAAAGAGTATTCTCATTGCCCATTTAAATGGTTATAATCCAAAGGTGTGTCTTCATAATCGTCATAGGAAAGGTATTGCATTTGGAACAAAAATAATGAGTACTTCCTTTTCTCTCTCATTTTCTTTAACATTTATAGGAGTATGTAGTAGATAAACACATCAACATGAGCACTGAAATAATTATCAAGAATACACCAGAACAGCCAGTTAGAAGTTGGAATTGTATTTAGGCTCGAAATTACCATTGCGGTCTGATAATAGAGTACTCTCTATACTTTTGTGTGCACCTGTGTTCAAGTTCAGGTGAGTAAACTCAAAGGAAAGAGAAAAACACAGAGATGGTTAAAAAAAAAAATGAGAAGACGTGTTAAAAGTTCAATGAAACAAATGTGAATTGTGAGTGAATTGATACATTATTTTGTACTGAAAAGTATTTGATATTGGAGCAGAGGCGTCCAACAGTTATAACAAAAGCATAAAAACCTCCCAGAGACTGGAACTGAAATTAAGTATTTCAGGTTTAGTATCAGATAACTTCTGGCGTCCTAAAAAAATTTCACAGCAAAACAGCTTTCCGTAGATTATGGGGTATACACATTGTCTGGAAGGCAAACCACAGTTAACTCTATTGCAAAATACATGACTGACAGGAGCTTCCAATTATTGGAAGCAAGGAAAGAGAAAATGCTTATCGAATAGTTAAAGTCAGAAAAGTATTACAACCATTTCAAATTATCAGAGGCTGGATTGCAGGGAAAATTATTTTCAACACCTGTATGAAATCCCACAACTATGACATAGCAATGATATTATGATTTGAGATGTTTAGTTCAATTTTGATTTAATGATCTCCTTTCTCTTCAGGATCTTTGAAACTATAGAATCAATGTTTAGATTATTTTCTGTTATACCCACATGTTGTTATAAATTATTTTTGCATTCTTTTAGTTTATTGTGACATCTCTTGTTCTAAATTGTGACAACCAAACTTAGTTTGCATAGGTATGAGTTCCATAGAATCTTAGAATCACAGAATCATCTGGTTGGAAGAGACTTTTAAGATCATCGAGTCCAACTGTTCACCCTGCACTGCCAGGGTCCCTAAACCATGTCCCTCAGTACCACATCCACACGGCTTTTAAACACTTCCAGGGAAGGAGAATCCACTACCTCCCTGGTCAACCTGTTCCAATGTTTAATGACCCTTTGTGTAAAGAAATTTTTCCTGATATCCAACCTAAATTTCCCGTGATGCAACTTCAGGCATTTCCTCTCATCCTGTCATTCATAATGTGGGAGAAGAGACCAACTCCCACCTCTCTACAACCTCCTTTCAGGTAGTAGTAGAGAGAGATAAGGTCTCCCCTGAGCCTTCTCTTCTCCGGGCTAAGCAACCCCAGTTCCCTCAGCTGCTCCTCATAAGACCTACTCTCCAGACACTTCACTAGCTTTGTTGCCCTTCTCTGAACATGCTCCAGCACCTCAAAGTCCTTCTTGGAGTGAGGGGCCCAAAACTGAACATAGCACTCAAGGTGTGGCCTCACCAGTGCTGAGTACAGGGGAACAATCACTTCCCTGCTCCTGCTGGACACACTATTTCTGATACAAACCAGGATGCCATAGGCGTTCTTGGCTGCCTGGGCACGCTGCTGGCTCATATTCCATCGGCTGTCAACCAAAACCCTCAGGTCCTTTTCTGCTGTGCAGCTTTCCAGCCACTCTTCCCCAAGCTTGTAATGTTGCAGGGGGTTGTTGTGACCCAACTGCAGGACCTGGCACTTGGTCTTGTTATTAGCCCATTGATCAGCCTGTCCAGATCCCTCTGTAGAGCCTCCTGACCTTCAGGCAGATCGACACACCCACCCAACTTGGTGTCATCTGCGGACTTACTGAGGATGCACTCAATCCCCTCATCCAGATGTTGAAGAGCACAGGCCCTAATACTGAGCCCTGAGGAATACCACTGGTGACCGGCCGCCAACTGGATTTAACTGCATTCACCACCACTCTCTGGGCCTGGCCATCCAGCCAGTTTTTGATCCAGTGAAATGTACACCTGTCCAGGCCATAGGCAGCCAGTTTCTGCAGAAGAATGAGAAATAGTATCACAGGCCTTACTAAAGTCCAGGTAAAAAACATCCACAGCTCTTCCCTCATCAGCTAAACGGGTCACCTTGTGATAGAAGGAGATCAAGTTGGTCAAACAGGACCTGCCCTTCATAAACCCATGCTGACTGGGCCTGATCACCTGGCTGTCCTGTATGTGTCATGTGATGCTACTTAAGATGATCTGCTCCATGACTTTCCCTAGCACCAAGGTCAGACTGACAGGCCTGTAGTTCCCTGGGCCCTCCATTCACCCTTCTTGTAGATGGGTGTCACACTGGCTAACCTCCAGTCGGCTGGTACCTTCCCTGTTAGCCAGGGCTGCTGGTAAATGATGGAAGGTGGCTTGATGAGCACTTCCACCAGCTCCCTCAGAACCCTTGAGTGGATCCCATCTGTCCCCGTAGACTTGTGCACATCTAATTAGTTCAGCAGTTCATTTACTGTTCCCTCGTGGCTTATGGGGCCTTGATTCTGCTCCTCACCTCTGCCTTCTGGTTCAAGAGGCTGAGCACTCAGTGAGCTAGTCTGACCATTGATGACTGAGGCAAAGGCAGCATTAAGTACCTCAGCCTTTTTCTCATCCTTGGTCACTACATTTCCCCCCACATCCAGCAGAAGATGGAGACCCTCCTTAGCTCTCCTTTTGCTATTCAGGAACTTGGAGGTCAGACAAAAAGTAATCAAAGGAAAATGGACAAAATAAAGTGATTTTTTTCTATGGTATTCAGCCTAACTAAAACAAGAATTAAAATGCATAATATTTATCAGTGTCCAAAAGTGAGATTTCTAAATAAAGAGATTCAGCACTTCTATAATCCCACTCTTACTGTTTTGAATTCGACATATTCAAGTTTAGAAATGTAATAAATCAGTCACTCTGACAATATTGCCTGGTTGCATTTTCATAAGCACTTGCATACTGGGAAATTTTTGCTTATTCTTACAAAGCATATAGTGTCCAACTACACAGGGTCTACTTGGATGATTATGGTGTCAGAGTTTTATTCTAGAATTAAATGTAAAATTATTTTCAAATTTTAAATAGATTTTTCTGTCACTGTTCTTACTGATAGAATAGACACTTTAGATAGTTATATTACTAGTGGAGAAAATGCCAAATGCTACTTTGTAACTTTGTCAGCCCACCTTAAAGTTCATTTACCACCTTTAAATATCCCCTAATCAATAGATGTTAAAAAAAATATAAAAAAATATTATTATCATCCATAGTAATAATATCTGGTAAAAATTGTGAAATGCAATGCTTTGATAATAGTTAAACATAATAAAATTAACTTTTATTATTACTGAGAAGTACTCTTGTTGATTCATAAAGTACAACAGAAAAAAACATATTTTCAAAATGAGCTTTCAACCGTAGCCTTCAGGCTTCCTGTGGATTCAGTCCTGCTCTTTGTAGATTAAGGTAACCCAGTTCTGTGTTTTCTGTAAAAGTACATTGCTTCTTCTAAGTTTTACAGAAAGTGCACAATTTTCTAATCAGAATTTCCTCTTGACTCCAGAAATTATTTGTTTTAGTAAAATATACTTGGCACAAGAAAGTTCTTTATTTCATGGGGTTTTTTTGGTTGGTGTTTTTTTAGTTTTTTTTTTTTTTTTACTATAAGTGCTGTAACAAACTTTATTGCTATGAATCTGCATTTCTTTAAAAGGTAGGAATTTGTAACAAAGGAGTATGTAAAATTTAGATGTAACACTCACATAATCTTCTTGTTCTTCTTCCTTGAAATATATATATATCCAAAAAGGAATAACAAACCCCCAAAATTTTGGATGTGTATTGTAGAAGAATTGCATTCTAAACAATATATGTTATTCCCTTAAAATATAGGTACTGCAATAAAATTTTGTATCCTGAGTTAGCAGAAGAGAAGTGATGAATAATGCATTATTCTTCATGTATATTAATGTTAGTAAGACTCAGAAAATACGTAACCATTTATTATTATTCATTTATGCATACAGTTAATCATAAACTACAAAGGATTGTTAGTTTCGAACCCTTAAGCAAAAGTTATGAGGTCAATTTTTAAAGAATTATTCCTCTGGGCTGCAATTAGTATTTTGTAGCATATGCAACCCGATGTTATTGTAGGAGGCAATTTGAACATCTGTGTGTGTTATTTGAAAGATTTAATCCCAAAGAATCTTCTTACTTTATGATGTTAGGGTGCACATTAGACAAAAAATGAGTAAAGAAGAAGGATTCATTGCCATCACTTTTGAATGCTGAGAAATACAGAACAGCTTTGCTTTTTGCTTTGTTCAACATGTTTGAGCATATAGGACTATAGATTCAAGCTCTAAATTGAACCCTCATTTACTTCGGAAGCCAACAAACTCATCTATTTCATGAGCTCCTCATAGCTGTGGAAGGATAAAATACACACTTCTTCATCAAGTAAATATATCCCACACATAAATTTGTGGAAAGATACATATATACACTTTACAGTCCAGATTTAATATATTGTATATTGAAGCTGTAACCCACTGGTAATTGATTTATTTTCATTTAAGTGAATTCTGGAATTAAAGATTGAAGAAACTGGGCTGGTACATTTCAGTAATTATTCGTTTGAATAGACTGGGGAAAACTATTATTCATTTTTGTTTGCCATAGGAAGTTTGATTAATATGAATGAGAGTATAAAAAGAGTATAAAAGAAAAATCATCATCTATTCTGCCAAAATTATCGGGGAAGTTCAGCAGCACAAAACTTGTACTGGTCAAGAGTCAGTCTTTGGTGTTATCTCACGTGTTAAAGTACAGATCCTCTGAATACACTGTATTAGTGAAAAACAGGTTCTCCCTCATGACATCACTTCTGTGTATCCCCATTAGGAAATCTTACATAGTAAACAGAACTCAGATATTTGATCCTTGGAGATATCATTCGGGGATTCCATACTGATGTCCCTGCAGAAAAGCACTGTCGTCACAGTTCCCAGTCCTGCACTATCCCTGGATCTCCCCGTTTTTGGCAGCTTAAATGTTGGGTTTTATTTGTTGTTGCTTAAATTATTTCCTTTAGTTATATAATTACATTTAATTTATGTAATCAAATTATTTCTTTGTTTTATTTATATAATCAACAGCTTTTCTATTTTTTTCTTATATTCAGAGAAAATATTAAGTTGTAGGATGCTTTCTTTCAGTATACAAATGATAAAATATTAACAAGATTTCATTTTTCATCTCTATGTATTTCATTAGAATTTTTTTTCCAAAAGCTCTGGAATGTCTTTACCTCAGTAGAGAGGGGAGATAGTAATGAAGCCTCAGGGATTGTCTGGTGTCTCATGGAGTCAATAGAAGCAAAAATTGTCATAGCTTTGAAAAAATGTTCTTAAAGCATTTACCTAAGCAATGGGTACAATTTGAAACAAGTATCAAATAGCTAACAATGGCATGGGATATACTGCTTTTTATTTCATCGTTATTAAAACAAAAATGAGAAAAATTGTTTATTTTGGTTGAGGAACAGGAAATTAAGATAATTCATGAGAACTTTTTGGTTTGTATAACATTTTAACCAAAGAAACCTTGAAAAAATTGAAACCAATAAATCACAGAAAGACACTTGATTTTGTGATAAGTACTTCATATTTGGATTAGAAATTTTCACAGTAAAAATAAAAAAGTTATTTCATTCATAAAGTAATTCTTTTTTTGAAACACCTAACACCGTACAATGCCTAAGTGTCATGGTTTTGCTCCAAAGACAAACAAGAACTTCTATTGCCTATGAAGATTAAAGGTTAAACGTACTTACAGAAATGTTTTGTGTTTAAACTATTTACACATGACAGTTCATGTTTTACAGAAACTTTAATATACATCTCATATTTAATATCCTGTAGGATATAACAATTGCAAATCTGCAATACTACAGGGTAAATTATTCATATAATGAATCCTTATGAAAAGAAGTACTTCTATCTTCAACTTTCCTGTGGAATTATTTTAAAATAAGAAATCCATAGATCAATGTTAGGAGAAATACTCTGAATTATTCTTTTGCAAGAACAGCCAATTTACAATGCAGAATAGAAAGGGGTTGGATTTCAGATAGGACTTATACCATCAAAAAGCAGAAGGTTTGGAGAAAATTATAGAATTCACATGCTTTTTTTTTTTTTTAGAAGCCATCTGTTTTAATACCCTCACTCTTCACACCTGCTTACAAATACTGTCAGCAGGTGGTAACATTCCTGACTGCAGTTGGGACCTTTTAAAATCAACTGCTTAATGTGACTAACATATGTTGAAAAACTTTGTTCATTCCGGTATCTCGTCTCCCTTCCTTCTCAACCTTTTTTCCTCCTCCCTGCCACAAAGTTAAGAAAACATAATGCTGTCAAAATTTCTACACATCTGAGGCAAGCATTATGGACAGTGTTGTGTGTATATAAACACAAACTTCTGCATACATGTGTAGAAAGAGATGTTTGTGTCTGTCTGTCAAATAAACATCCCTTGAAAGATTGATCAAATACCTAGCACTTGGAAGAGAGGCTGCACACATGACCTCTTTGTTAGAATGTGCTGATTGCTGAGCGTCATGTGACAAAAACAAGCAGAAAGGTGTTTGCTTATGTAGACTTGTACTTCCTAGGCTAGGTTGCAGAGGACAGCTGTATGGTCTAAGTCCTTCTAAGGAGCCAAGGCTTACCTTGGATTACCTTATCCTTCAGGGAAGGCCTCTCATCCATGTGTAAAAGAGCTGTGCGTTTAGATTATCTAAGTGAAGAACATTCTGGTTTAGTTTAGTCTGCTTGCTCTCTTCTTCACTGAGGAAAGTATTCAATTTGGGGGAACTGATTATCTGTGAAAACACACAAACAAAGGGCAAGAGTTCAGGTTTATAAATAAAGAATTTGGGAGCTATATTTTCCGGAGTACTCATTAATAGCTGCCATTACTTTTCTCAGAGTCCGTTTGAGTAGCCAGTCTCAAAACTTACCCACATGTCTAGCAGAAAATACAAAGTCTTCTGATGAGAGTTCAGATATTTTCTGTTTAGCTTTAGTATATTAGGACAAGCATATCCTCCCTGTGAAGCTAGAAATAAGTTTTAGTGATTTTATTAGCTTTTAATCAGAACATATGATTTCATTTGATTCACTCTTGTTTTTTTTTCGGTGGAATCTCAGTGGAGCGCCACTGTTAGCTGATATGATTGCCCATAATATGAGCCAGGAGTGTGCCCAGGTGGCCAAGAATGCCAACAGCATCCAGGACAGTGATAGTCCTACTGTACTTAGCACTGGTGAGGCTGCGCCTTGAATCCTGGATTCAGTTTTGGCCCCTCACTACAAGAAGAATACTGAGGTGCTGGAGCCTGTCCAAAGAAGGGCAACAAAGCTGGTGAAGGGTCTAGAGCACAAGTCTTATGAGAAATGGCTGAGGGAACTGGGAGTGTTTAGTCTGGAGAAAAGGAGGCTGAGGGGACACCTTATCCCTCTCTACAACTACCTGAAAGGAGGTTGTAGCAAGGTGGGTGTCAGTCTCTTCTCCCATGTAACAAGTGATAGAACAAGAGTAAACATCCTCCAGTTGTGCCAGGGGAGGTTTATGCTGGATATTAGGAAAAATTTCTTCACTGAAAGGTTGTCAAGCACTGGAACAGGCTGCCCAGGGAAGCAGTGGAGTCACCATCCCTGGAGGTATTTAAGACTTGTAGATGTGGTGCTGGGTGACATGGCTTAGTGGTGATTCAGCAGTGCTGGACTAACGCTTGGACTTGATCTTAAAAGTCTCTTCCAACCAAAATGATTCTGTGATTCTATGATTTTGTAATATCTCTATTGCACCTGCTATATCTTATCGTGTCAAATATTTCTTAGGGTGTCCTTAATTTTTGAATTATTGACAAAATAGTCCATAACAGCACCTTGTTAAGTGTTGAACTATTATTCAAGGCAGTAGTCTTTATTCTTAGGAGAAAAAACAATACTAATGGTCAAAAAGTTTTTCCAGATTTCCAGTGAGGAACACAAGAAGTTGTTTGTTTTGCTGTTAGATGGAAGTCTTCCAAAATATTTAAAATTAAAACAGGAAGGAGACTTCATAGTAAGGATTTACCAGGACAATTTCAAAAGAAAACAAGGCAAAGATATTAAATATTTTAAAAGGCTAATTGGAGTGTTATTACGATATGTCACCTTTAGCAGTGACCAGTAACTGTAGAATGAATTTATTTTCTTTGTAAAGTATAATCAAGGGACGTGCCTAGGAGAGTGCATGGTTAAGATAAGAGAAAACACAGGGCTTCTCAGTCCTCCACTGGGAAAAACACCCTAACTACTAGGCTGCATAATGATATTCCCTCTTACTAACTCTTGCATTACATTGAGAATGAATACGGTGAATGAACATAAAACGTGATATTTGGTGAGTAGCTGAATTACAAAAATGTGAATTAGTAAATATTTTTAAAAGTTATTTTACCTGTTAAGTTTGATTTAAAAATTTCTCATTTTGTTTTGTTTCTTGTTCTTTTTATTTTGAAAAAGTTTGGGGGTTTTGTTCCTTTTTTAAAATTAAAAAATCATAGAAAAGTCTGTTTCTATGAGTTTCTACTATATTTTATAGAGCTAACTATTTCATTTCCAGGTAGCTAAAGAAAGTATTTCCTTGCAAAAAACTTTTAAAATTTCTGATGCACTAAAGTAACTTTTCTGAAAGAGATCACATTCATTGGCAATGATGGAAATATTGAAAGCCATGGAAGTATGACAGGGTTCAAGGGAGCTTAAATTGAATGTTCTGTCATGGTTTGCTGCAAGCCTCTAAAACAAATCTTTAATAAATCAACAACATAAGAACTGAAAGTACCTTCTAGAAAGGTAGAACAGAAAGTAAATAATAAGCTGAAAACAGTGAAGGTAAATGACCTATTTGTCAGGAAGAGAAACTATCCAATATGTTTTAGGCAAAAGTATAGAAAAGACATCTGTACTTATTGTAAAATGTTATAGATATATTTGTATTTTTTTCTTAAATATCTCCCTTCAAATTCGTGGGCTAACTCAAGGAAGTAGAAATGAGTAACTCTGATACTGGCCACAGAAGACTCCGTAATCTCTCTGGAAAACCTGTGCAAGTGCTCAGTAACCTCACAGTAAAAGAGCGTTTCCTGGTGTTCAGGTGGAACCTCTTGTGTTTCAGTTTGAGCCCGTTGCCTCTTGCCTCATCTCTGGGCACCACTGTAAAGAGCCTGGCTCCATCTTCTTTACGTCCTCTGCAGGTATTTGCATACATTGGTGAGTTTTCCCCTGAGCTTTCTATTCTCTAGGCTAAACAGTCCTGGCTCTCTCTCAGCCTCTTTTCATACAACAGATGCTTCAGGCCCTTCGTCATCTTAGTGGCCGTTTGCTGAACATTCTCCAGTGTGGCCATGTTTCTTGTTCTGGGAAACCCGAATCTTGACACAGCACTCCAGGTGTGGCCTCACCAGAGCTGAGTAGAGGGGAAGGACCAGCTCCCTCGACCTGCTGGCAACAATCCTCCTAATGCAGCCCAGGTTACCATTAGCCAGGTTTGCCATGAGGGCACATTGGTGGCCCATGTTCAACTTGACATTCACTAGAATCCCCAGGTTCTTTTCTACAAAGCTTCTTTCCAGCTGGTCATTCTCCAGTGTATACTGGTGCATAGGATTTTTCCTCCCCAGGTGCAGGACTTTGCATTTCCCCTTGATGAATTTCATGAGCTTCCTGTCAGCCCATTTCTCTCACCTGCTTTTGTGTCTTCAGAGCTGTTTCTCTCACATATTTGCTCTCCTCTCTCTAAGATACTGTTGCGCAGCAGTTTTTTTCCCCTTCTTAAATATGTTATGACAGAAGATCTACTGCCATTCCTGATTGGCTCAGCTTTGGCCAGTGGTGGGTCCGTCTTGGAGTCAGCTAGCACTGCCTCCATCAGACCTGGGGAAGTTTCTGGCATCTTCTCACAAAAGCCACTGCTATAGCCTACTCATTAACAAACTCTTGCTATGCAAACCCAGTACACTCCAGCCTTGAGGCATATCTCCTAATTGCTGTGATCATTCCAAGATTATTGAGAGTGGCCTTACAATGACATCTCCCAGCTCCCTGTCTGGCACAGTTAATCCTACTACCTACTGCATTTTGCTGAAGACTGACTGGATTGATGCTTTCTAACATAAGCTTATTCGGTTCAAGCACTTGTGTTCTGTACTGTTTTTCTCCTTCTTGACATAATGGATAGTATGAGAAATTCACCTTCTTAAGAAATTTATCTATTTTTTATTTGCTTGGTTGCATAAGTATTGCTATATCAGCAATAGTAGTAGTCTGGGGAAATAAGCAGAAATAAAAGGCAAAGGGAACTTGGGAGAAGGGGAAATGGAGATTGAAAACAAATTACTGTATAAGTGATAGGCATTGACCTCGTAATGTAGGTCGCTTGCTGAAACCAGTCTAAAACCTCTGTGACTGTGAGGTGTTCTTAGCTTTAGATAACATGGTAACAATTAGACAGTGTACTCTTGAAGTCAAAATAATTTGATCTTTGATACATATACCTGGGAAATTTTGAATTAGGTTGTCCATCCTTTGACGTGACTCTGATCAGGAGAGAGAATGAAAACCACTCCAAATACAGTGTCACTTAATGTAGTTCACATAACAGCGATGATCTCTGAATCATTTGGCAAGTTTATTCAATCTGCTAAGGGCAATCTTTGGGCATCACTATCCACAAAAACAGAAAAAAAAACCCCGAAGTCAGTTTCTATAGTCTGCTGAACATTCTGGCCTGGTTCTTAAACAAGTGTTGTTATAGCTGAACTACTGAACAGAAGAAGACAGCCAAACTGTAAATCAGCAATAATTCTTCTCTAGATGAACAATTCCTGTAAAATTTAGCCAGCTCAAGGTATATAGGTAATTTACATAAATATTTTTCCTTATTTCTATCGAAAAGTTGTATACTAGTCTTCTCTTGTCCCAGTCTAAAATATGTCAGGATGCTGCAGGTGTAACTCTGTCCTTATGAACTCCCTACATGGACTTCATGAATGCATGACTGGAGGTACATAGTCAGGATTTCAAACAGCATCTAACTTGAAAGTAGCCTCAAGGGAACTTAATCATGTTACAGTGCGTATGACCCAAAATGTGGTTGAATTTTTGTAGTCAATGACACTGATATACAAACTTTCTAGAATAAGCCATTAAAGACTTAAAAAATAAGTTTTGTATTTTTCTTTTAATTAAAAATTAGCACCTTCCTAATATATCAGCAACAAATTTTTATACATTTAAAAATTCAGAAATGCTTTACAGCTTTTCTATAATGAAGAAATTCTTGCAAAGTAAAGAAGAAATTAATTCTAGAGTAGGAATTACAGTACTGAATCTGTTAGCAATAGAAATTGTTTATTAACACACAGATAAACATTAATTTTGCACTGGATTTTTTAGAGATTTCATTATGTATCATGTTCTTTGTCCAATAATATTACTTGCGCATTGATAAGGTTTAAGGGTCGTGTGGAAATTGAGGTGATGAATCCGCTCCTTCTATTAAAAATTAAAGGACTTTACTATTTTATTTTGAGGTAAAAGATTCTATATTTTATTATTTTGTATGGAGATTCATATTCCCGTTCTTTTTATTCAGGGGAAAGTTTATTAATTAATGGTATTTACCTATCTTGTATAAATCTGAACATCTAACAGTCAAGAAAACCAACAACTAAGAAGTAGCATTAGTAGATGCAAGGTGAATGCTACTTAATGTTCATAGTCTACTAGGCTTCTTTCGTAGTAATTTTGATTGTTTTCTGTTGTGGAGTTTTGTGCTTGTGTTTTGGGTTTTTTGTTGTTTTGTTTTGTTTTAAATATCATGCATCACTCTCTGTTCTTCTGAATCCAAGAACTTGAAGCTACAATACTGCACTGGGTCACACAATATGAAGAGCTTCATAGCACAAGCCAATGCCTTTCTCCAGCTGTCACTGGTACCAAGCTCAGTAAGGTATGTTTTGTGAGAGTGCCACTTCCAGAAAAATGCTCACTTTTCCTTTGGTTATATGGAACAATGTAGGTGTTACTCTATTAATGTTTGATTTCAGTTTATTTTCATTGTTCAGTACCTAAAATATCTGACACATTTTATATGAAATGTAGTTTGGGCTCTCACTCCATACAGTGGTTGATATGTTTCAGCAAAGGAGCAAAAGGTATTTAAAGGTATTTAAAGGTATTTAAAGACCGTCTTCATATCAAATGTGTTTCTTTCACTGTATAGATAGATTTCTTCTAAAACTTTTGATAAGCTGATTTTTTTTTTCTTTTTATGTCTCTTAAACATTTGTTTCAGCTGATGAGTCAGTTTTTATGGGTCTTCGGGGGAGTCTGACTTTCAAAATAATGTAAATTAGGTTAACAAAAAGAGCTTTCTTCCTAGCTATTTCCTAACTACTGATTCCCTCAGAACCTTAAAGCATCCTACTTAGATGTGATTCCCTATTCATCATTGTCTGAAAGATAAGTCTGTCAATCTGCTATTCTGTTTAATATGTTTTTTAACAACATTAAATAGCATACATTTTAATGAATCTGTCAAGGATCATTAAATGTGCATCTTTTAGTATATCTATATTTACCGTTACCAACATAGCCTGTGGAACAAATGTAAGACTTGATCAGATTTTCTTCACACTTCTTGTTATCCAAATAGTCATAATGATTTATGCTTTTTTTCCTTCACTTTTATCTTTTTGCTCATTAACTTAAATTGGAAAAAAGAAAAAGAAGTGCCTCCTCTTCTTCTATATAGGATCAGGATGTATATTTGAAACGAACCATAGAGCAGCAGTATGAAACGATTCCATTATGAAAATTAACTACACAGTTAAGGACATTCTGTTTGTTCTTGACAAATACTATTATGTTATTTTTACTGGAAACACATTTATGCGTTAATATGATTTAACAGATAGATAGGTGATTTCAGATCATAAACCTTTTTTTTTTTTTTTTGCATTCTTATGGGAGGATCATCTTTATATAGTTATAACATCACCATCAAGTATTTTGAAAAATATGCAGGCAGTTAAGTAACTCTCTGTGGAATCATCTTAACTTGTACTTCTACCAGCAAGAAGGGAGAAAAAACCTTGTACTTTCACTTACCTAAATTCTTCATGAACAGCTTGAGGACCTCCCACAGATAGCCAATTGTAACAGCTTGCAGACCTTCTGCAAGAAATAAAATAAACCAACAAGGGTGCTGTAAAGGAAGACGTTGTAGGTTTTTTTGAGATATTTTCCTTATTTCTGCTTTATTTGTACGGTTTATAAAAGTAAATTACTTGTCTGGAGTGCTGCTCTTGGAGCAGACTGGTTCTCTATGGGGAAGAACCCTACCAAAGCACTTCACTTTTATAGAAAACAGTTGAGCTTTAACTCGGGGATGAGATCTGCAAGGTTAAAACACATTGCTTTCTAAAAGGAGAATCAATCTAACTTGAGAATAGTGACAAACAAGCTGAAATAAATCAGGTGCTGTGGAAATTATCCAGTCTAGCACTAACTTGGAATAAACAGGAATACCCAGAGTAGCTGTGGTTTTGTAAACAGTGGTAAGCTTCCTTCTTTAAACTATGACGATAATGGGAAATAACAAAAAAAATCAGCTCAAAATTATACTCCTTGGTGAACTGTTCTGTGACGTATCACAGATGAGAAAAGGTGCTGCACTCAGTAAATATTTTCTTGTAAACTCCTGCTACCTCTTTAGGTCCTCAGGTACTACAATCTCATTACTAATTAGTGAGATAATTCTTTTTGGGGGGATAAGGGGGGGTGATAATAATAAATTAACTTGAAGTGTTTGGACAAAGATATACATATAAAACATTCAATATCTCTTTTTCATGCCTCAATATATACAAACAGAATAGTATAATTTATAACTATTCTTTGACTACTAGAGCTATTTAACTCAATATTTAATTTTCCAATAAAATTAATTCTTAAAAAAATACAGTTTGCATCAGGAAGAAAAGCTAAAGTGATTTTTGTTTTTGATTTGGGTTTCCCCCCCCCCCCCAAATTGGAAAGCACTCATGCCTTTCAAACTCATATGCTGAAAAATGTTGCTTTTCATGGGAAAATCAACTTTCCTAAATCTAATTACTACATTTTAATTACTAGAACAAGTCATTTAATTCTGTCTATGCTTCTTTCAAAAATACTACATGCCCCTCAGCTGCCAAGATGCCCCCAGAAATTGTTGCTTGTAAGCATCATACCTTTCTAACTGGTAATATCTATTTGATTGCAGTAAAACATTTCAACCAAACCTAAGCATTCATTGTCTGAACATCAGTTTTAATAATCCTAGAACCCAGCCTACAGATGTCCCTGCTAAATTTCAATCGTAAATTAGAATCTTGACCATTTTTAAGTATGATACGTGAAAGAAAAGTGATATTTTTTGAGCCTATCTGACTGCACAATACTCCAGCATAAATTAGGGTTGCTGGAATGATACCCTAATATATGCAGTCTTTTCTCAAATAGCATCACATTAAAGTCAAAGCTCAGGATTTCATTTCCACCATATACTTAGGTCCCCTTCTGATTGCTAGCAACGATGACCTTCACTCTTTCTCTCTACTATATTCATATTATTAATTATTTGCTCCATGAGGGGCGAGTTTCATCTACTTTGCTCACTGGGATCTAAGAGACTGCAAATTTTGTTCTTGCCGTGCTTACTCACTCTTCTGGCTTTTGCTGAAGAATATTAATATAGAAAAGAGATACAAAAATCATAGGTAATATGAAATAAATCAGCTCCTCTTCCCTTAGATAAAATCTAGTTTTAAAATGTCAAAAATGTTTACCTTTTGTAGTGTCAATGAACATTCAGTTGTTTGAAAGACAACTTACATAAGTGAAATTAACAGTAAAAATAATACCATCTGAAAACACGCTTTAAAATAAACTCTTACAGCATAGAATCCAGTGCAGGCATAAAGCAGCGCACATCCTGACTAGCTGAAGATCTTGAGCCTGTACTTGTGTTTCCAGCTGTTTTCAAAACCGCAGCTCTTTCAGTTTGTATTCAGGGTGCTTGATGAGTAGAAAGAACTCGGTTGAAATCCTGAGAGGCTTGCAAATGATTGCTAGATAGGGCTTTATTTAAACACAGCGGATGGTAATTTAATCTGCTTAAAATGGGAAAATCTTTGTAAAATATATATAATGAGTATATTTTTCTTTTAATAACCAAGGATTTCCTGTTTTGTGGCTTGGTTGATGAAAAATCAGTCAGATTGTCACAGCATGTTAGCAGTCGCAAATGTCACAGATGTTTTTTCTTAAACACATTATGCTTGCCTTTCTACAGAACAGTAGTACAGCACAGAGTCATGCTGTCGTTCCAGGTCTGTTCAAAGTCTCTCAAGGCAATGCTGCACAATCTTTGCTATAACAGATGGTCTTTAGCTGTAGTTTCCCACTTTGTGGAGCTGGTACCACACGGTTGAGGATTTGCCTTGAGCGTGTCCTTACAAGACTTCAGTGGCCTACCTGTCAGCCATTCACCATGCATTTAATGGGCATTAAAAAATGGCTTAGGGCATTCATGTTTCTCATCATATGTGCCAGATGTCCAGAGCAACAGAGCTGAGCCTCCAGGAGCCCTGCTGTAATACTGAGCATTTGACAGTGATGTAAGATAACACTATCTTAGACTGAGAAATTACTCAAAGACTTTTTATCAACAAGATTCATTTCACATTTTAAAATAAGAATACAGAAAAATATAACCATACTGAGCTATTTCTATTTTGAAGAAGAGAATGTTATTTGTATAAATACTAGATATTCCACACACTTATTCAAATATCTATTTCTAGCAATGGTTCCAGCAATAGTTAGCTAACTTTAGTACAGTAGCTAACTGTATACATCTGATGCAGGGAATACAAGTACAACAGTATTAATTAAAAAATACATTGAATCTAATTTTTATTACAGTCTATATTGCCAGATTTTAGGGCATATTTTATCAATATTCTGTTTTTCTCTGAACAAACCAGATTAGAAAATTTATGTTTTGAAATTCCTGCTCAAAGCTGAGATTAGAATTTCAATGTTCTTATTCTTTTACTTCGTCTACTTTAGTTGTTAAGTAGTCATGTTAGCAATAAACAATTTTAGCAACAGGATGCTACCCTGTTGCTGTATTATCTATTTCTGACAATCTTAGGCATCTTAAAGGTTTAAAAACTCGGTGTAGTTGGAAGGAAGGCAGTTCTAATTTTATTAACATTTAGTAATGGTGTAATGGGTGAAACAATTTCTGGTTGTGACCATGTGTTCTGCACCAGGGAGTTGGGTGGGGTGCAAGGTTCCTTCTAGACCTCTGTCAGAAAAGCTTGACAGCAAATAGCAAATCAGAATTGTGTTAATAGGAAGAAAAATACAGATAGGGAGTAAATCATGTGCCATCAGCTGATGGGAGCCCCACTGTTGTGCAGCATCCAACAGAACCTGAATTCATTTCCATGGCGCACTGCGCAAATCTCATCTATGGAGAGTGTCTACCTCTCTCCTGTGCCATGGTGCCTTTTTTCTTACCTAACAAACCGAACGCAGTATCTTCTCCTGACAGGTAGGAATGCTGTCACTTTCATGGTATCCACTAGAGAGCAGCACAGACCACTATGGGGCATTCCAGCATGTTCCCTTACGGTGTTGTGTACGTGGAGTTAAACAGCAGTTACTCATGCTGATATGTGGGCTCCTCAAGCCTTAAGTATGGGGCCCAACAGAGCAGACATGACTTGTCCAAAGTCACTAACTCCTCAAACACAGTGTCTTCTGCCAGGTTCCCAATACACCATGAATTGTAGAATAATCACCTCGCATTCTTTCAGAGCAAAGCAGGCACTGAGAACCTCCAACTTTTCCACTTCTTTTGTCTGTACGTAACTCGCTCTACCCAACAATGGGGCAACATTTTCCTTGGTCTTCCTTCTGCTGCTGACATACCTGTACAAGCCTTTCTTGTTACACCTAACATACCTCTCCAGTTTTAGCTTCAGCAGAGCTTTGTTTGTAATTTTGCCCTACATTCTTGAGACTGGGTCTGTACTCATCCTTGATAGTCTGTCCCTGCTACTACCTCCCATGTGCATCATTTTTCTGTTTGTGTACAGGGAGGACTTCCCTGTTTATCCAAGCTGGCCTTCTACTATGGATTATAGACAAGGGTGAATGGTTCTTGTGCTTGGAGAAACTTGTCTTCAAATACTATCCAATTCTCCTGGGTTCCTTTGTTCTTTAGAGCTGCCATGCATGGGATCTTTATTGCCACTTTCCCTTATTAAGTGGAAATCCACCCTTAAAAGACAAGGGTCTTTGTTTAGTGCTTTAGATTACTTGCTCTCTTCACTTCAAGATCTCAAACATTGTGAGATCTCAAACCATACTTCTCATGGTAATTGCAGCCAAGGCTCCACCTCCTCTGCTTTTCTATTACCCAAATCATTAATGAAGATGTTGAATAGGATTGGACCCAGTACTGGCCTCTGGGCCACACCGTGAGTTACTGACCTCCAGCTACACTTCATATCACTGATTACCACCTTCTGGGCCTGGCCTTGTCTACTTCACTGTCTGCAGATGGTTTTGCTGACCTTTTTTTTAATTTTATTTAGTTTTTTGACAACTGGGAAGGAAGACTATTAGAAGAGTTACAATTCACAATGGGGAAAATACTATCAATGTTTTGGTTAGTATCTCTATTTATTTTATCATGCTTCACAAATATTGATGTCAGCTTTTAGTTTATTATTAATATTTAATTTGACTTATTGTGCCTCTAACAGTGCATAAATTATCTGTAAATATTCAAAATATTTATGGTTAGGACTTAGCCTTATATCTTCAGCAAACAACACTTTAGGCTGCTTAGAAATTATTCAGAATAAATGTGTAAAATTTATTTTGTCTTGGGACAGAGAAATAGTCTTAGTATTTAATTTCTTTTTTCTCCTGAAACTGCATGTGTCAACTGCATACACTGTCAGTTGCATAGATACGTGGGTAACTCCTCTCACTGAGAAATCATGCAGTTATACATGGACTGTAAAATCAAGTTTTTCCAGTTTTAAATTAACGGTAATTATTTGTGAGCTTTAAAACTGTATTTTAGGAAATTTCTGGGGTAAAGTATGTAATTTTTGTATTTATGCATATTTACAAGTAATAAATGTGGCATTCCTATTCATTGGATACCTTCTCTGCCTGCATCACTTTTTCCATATCTCTAAATAGTTTCACTCTGGCCTTAGACATTAAATATTCCCTTTCAGCTTTACATGAAAAATTACTAGCTTATCAAATTTGCTTTCTTGCCCTTAAGTCCCTCTTTAATACCCATATCTGCTAATATGGCTAGGAAAAAAAAAAACAAACCTCACAACAGGTATTTGGCTAAGGGACTATGAACAAAAAGAACAAAGTCATAGTTGTACATGAAGAATGAGGCACAAATTTTTACATTTCATTCTTCCTATGGGTGCAAACTTTTCAGCAATTTTTAATATACTTGTACATTACTACATTGTTACCAAATGAGTAGACATTAATTTTGCCAACATGTATTTTCTGTTTTAGAATTTCAATTAAGTTTTAAAAACAGAGTAAACAATTTCAATATTAAAGTATGCAGGAAGAAATAAAACATTACAATTAAGAAATGCTAATTCAAACTGACTGTAATTAGATGCCCCTTGTTTTAAGAAAAGTCATTTTTGGCAAAAAAACCCACAACAAACAACAGAAAACTAGCTTAACTTCTCACGGTCACTGCATTTTCATTTTTCAATAATAATGCATTATTTCAAAAAGTTTAGTTACAAGACTGAAAATATTAAATATTTTTTTTCTCAGCCTAGACAAACTGGAAATAAGAAAAATATTTAAGACGTTTTAAATAAAATTGAATGATAGAACATTCACAGAGAAAACAAACAAGGACAAGAAACACGGTTTTTAAAATATTTAAACATTAAAGGGGGGGTGAATGAATTTACGTTTTTTGGGAAAAGTCATCCAGTGCTAACCAATCTTCTGAAGATTGTTAATATTCGTTAACCTAAGAAAACTTTAAAATTGTAGCTGAAAAAGCTAAGTGGTGTGTATTAACATTCTTAGTTTTTACCTAATTTTGAGATGCAATTAAATAAAGATGTTGAATAGTATTATCAAATGTGAAAAGAAAGTCTCTTATTTCTCTACCAAAGAAAAAGTCTGTTATTTAAACCTTACACTGAAGAAAAGAACCTGACTAATTTAATCTTCAGAAAGAACAGAGACCACATCTATTTAAAAAGAGACAGCATATTCTGAAATTTCCTTGGGAACACGTGTAGCCGTTATTTTATCTTGTAAGAACACTGTTCTTAGGCTTTGGTCTTGCAAGCCAGTCGAGGTCGAGTTACATGAAACTAATCGGGCAGGATCATCTTCAAATCACTTTTACAATTCTGTTACAAACTCAGCCTTAAAGAGAGATATGATCTTATAGAGAAGAGTGGAAAATTGTGTCAGCTGAAGGCTGACTGCCAGCAAGAACTGTGATCAGAAATGTTTGACAGGCTCAGTCGTTAGGGAACATTTACTAAACTGGTTTGCTTCCTTTAGTGTTATTTCAATATTCATAAAATGATGATATAGAGGTGGCTGTGAGGGAGTGAACAAAAAATATGGAAAAAGACAGTGAGTTCTAACAACACAAAATGTGAGAGAGCTTCTATACTTCCTTGTACTAGAAACAGACATTTAGATTTATACACATTTCTGTTCTTCTTGCTGTAATCAATACTGTGCTATTAGTTAGAGAAGCTATTAGTATATTAGCTAAATGTTCCAGGTGAGCAGTCTGGTAACATTAAAAATATCTCATGATAAAGAATTATATTTACAAAAAGCCCCGTTTAACTAAGAACATTTTTGAAACAATATTTATCTGTATATGGGATTAACAAAGGAGCCGTAATGCAGTAGTCTCTGAACTAATGCTGGGAAAAGATAAAATAATGTACTAATGCATTTTCATGTTACACTAAGCTTGGAGGTATTATATTTCTTTATTGTACAGTACAGTAATATGTTATTAATGAGATTATACTTAAACAAAAATCATAAAACTGTGCTTTCAGTACCTTTCTATAGAATTCACAAGCTTTTGAATATTTTAACCTCTTCCTTGTCATTGACTAATAGGCACCAGACAGCTGTGGTGTCTTCAATTTATTCATTCAGGTTAGTAAACATTGCCACTCAGGGTGTGGCGGGTGATTTTGCTATTAAAAATCTCTGAAGTAAGGTGGCATAGTAAGAAGAAAGTAAAACAATAAGACTGATTTTTAAAGACAAGTTTTAAAGGCAGATCTAGTTTATGGTGCTTTAGAACTACTTCACATTTACTTTCATAACATACTTGTTTTCTTTCGAGTTCCTTTTGTTTTAACCCTCAGTCATATGGAGAACGCTTCCCTTTGCACGCCTCGCTCCCCATCCCTCCCATTTTAAAATGGTTCCCTATTCTAAGAAGGAGTATTGTGTTTAACGAGCCCAGACTGGAATCTAAAAGGTGAGAAAAGTATTTGAATTGTTTGGACTAGATTTGGGGAGAGTTACATAACTGATGATGGAAACACACAGCACGCAGCACACGTGGTAGCAGGCTGTCTGTGCTTGCACCATAAGAGGGGTGAAGTAAAGCCGACTCCTGAAGACTGGGAAACTTCTATTTAAGGTAGAGCTATGTGGTGTTTTGCTGGCAGAGGAAAGCTGGGTCTAGACTTACAAAGCAGACTGTGTCTGCATGTAAAGTTGGTAGTAAGTCTGTGTGATTATATTCTGTCTCTCAGAAGGGCTTGTTATTGTAAGCTTAGAGTTGCACCAACCGCAGTTATATCGTGCTGATGTACCCTGAAGCTCCAAGGTAGCAAACTGCTGTCCATTTAGAATTCATAGCATAGAATGGTCTCCTGAGGATGTCTCCAAAGTAATTGTTAGCATATATCAGGTTGCTTTGATCAATTTGCCTTCAGATATTGTTAGAAAGGACAAGGCTGACTAGGTTTTTTGCCAGATGGGAATGTGTCCTTACATGAAAAATACCCTGGTTTTTATAGTATTATTTTCTTGCTAAAGAAACGGAAAAAAGAAATCGTTTTAAATATGACAGAGCTATTTCAATGAGTAAAAATATAACAGTAACTTAAGGAAAAGCAATGAAATGAAATCATGAGCTGTAGAAAGGGAACAGCTCCTATTAGATTTGATTTGGTAACCTGAAATAGATCTTGTTAATTAATTTCTTATATCAATTTGAAGTGCTTGAGTTACCTAATACTGTTCGAGGCAAATGTTAGTATGTCAGGAAAACATAAGATCTCAATTCTGGATCAAAGCAAACAAAACGTGGAACATTTTTAATGAAAGAGAAAACCTTATATATATTTTGTCAGCACATCCTCGAATTACAGCTTTTGGAAAATAAACTGGATATCCTTGCAAAACACCCTTAAATACTGGCTCATTTAGCTTCTGCACTCAGTAGTACTTGTTATCCCTGGGATAATCTTGACATAAATTCTGTGGAGATTTTATGGCTCTGTTTGGTTTATATGTTTATTCAAGGCTAAATGGTAACTGTAATACTTTATGTAGAGATGGAAAGCTGTATTCTTACCCTTTGTACATTGACATAAAATGCAAGGTTTATTTGATGTGTAAAACATAACTCCTTGCACCTTGGAGGTGAAAGTAACGAGGAAAGTATTAAGTTTCAGATTATTTCAATTCTAAACACTTTGGGTACACCAGGGTGTATTTGCTTTACATAGAACTATTTTATCTTCTGTATTATTCATTTCATCCATAGTTTATATCAAAGGGAAAGAAAAAATAGGCTCCAAAAGATTAAAATTGGTGCACAAATACCAATCATTATGACACGCTTTTATTTTGAACATCTGACTCTGCATATAGAAACATAATTTGCAATAAGATCTACTACATGCACAGTTTCTTCAATTAATGTAATTAATACAGTGATATATGTACTAGCTGGTCCACTGACAATTCAAGAAGTATGTTTTAAAAATATTGGAAAGATTCTAATCTCTTTATATTTTTTAAATATTTATATTCATGTTCGATTTCTTTGAAAGGTTGGAGCATTGTAGCTGATCTTCTAAAAATATCACAAACATCTCTACAAAGGTCAGAATGCCATGTTTATTCTTTCTGTATACCAAGTGTCTGTGTGTGTGCTCACTTAAGGGCCAGCTCTCATTTCTTTTCCTCCAACTTACAGATCCTTTTTTTGCAGCATAGATATTCTGTTTATGATCAAAACATCAACAAAATAGATCAAGTGAACTGAACATTACATGGGTTGCCTGCATCTAACTTCTTCAAGAGAGTGGATCAGGAGAAGGAAGTGTAACAGGGAGACAAGCCTTTCATTGAAGTAACTGGTTTCCTCAAGCAGTTAATAGAAAAAAACCCAGCATGTCATGGACCTAGTTTTATACGAGCAAGGTTCTCTAAGGTCACCTGAGGAATATCTCTACTGGCCATATGTTGAAAGTTCCAAAACAGGACAGCAAATTAACAGCAAAACATACTTTGGATCGAATGCTCAAGAATAGCTACATCGGATAATTCTTACAACTTCCTTTTTCATAGATTTTTGATTTGTTAGCAAAAGTTTGCTTTACTGGTAACAGAGGCACCACCAGCTTAGCTGAGGGGCTCAGCTGTGCTGTGTGGTGGGCCCATTGGAGCTTGCTGGAACCAGCTGTAACTGGCTGTGCCCAGCTTTGGGCACCCCTGGCCTTTACTCACAGAAGCCACTCCTGTAGCCCCCCACTGCCACGGACACCCAATATATTGCTTCATACTGCCTTGCATATGCTCTCTACATAACATCTATGTTAAAACTAGGCTGGTTTTCTGTAATTGCTACTGCAGTTCTCAGCAATATTTTTTAAGATTTTCAGTCCTTGACTTGCACATACATTATTTTTAACTGCTGGTTTAAACAACCAGCAGTCTATCTTCTACATATTTATTCTAAATGCACACTGGTTTTTTTCTAAAACATTTATCAAGTTATTGAGGTCACCTGGAGAGGTTGGATTCTTCCTAACCAACATAGATTACAAAAACTTTTAAGTACAGACTTGCAGTTTTGTGACTTGGTCACTGCTGCCCTTCAGTCAGACCATAACCCACAAGTTAGCTGAAGTACACTGTTAGAGAAAAGTCACTTAAGGCCATTATTAATACATGTGAGGAGTTTTCCCATCAGAAAGTAGGGCAAAAGGTCAATGGTATAAAAGAAATCCTTTAGGCTCTCAGGACATGTAAAAGAACTGCTGAGAATTATTTCTTTATTTATTGGTTTCTAACAAGAATATTAGCTCCTCAAGCCTTCTTACGTGTGGAGAGTAGACTCTCTACAACCTATGCACTAGCACTCTTCCTGTGGAAAATGACCTTTTGCTAACTTGCTAATTTATAAACCGAGGCGGGGGGGATGTTACATTTTATTTTTTAATAAATTATTTTTTATGTTACTTGATGCATGATCCCCTAGATGAAAAGGCTGGTCTTCTAACATCAGGCAAAATATTTCTGTAATAGTTGATGCTAGGCCGTATTGCTTGCAGTCATTATCATATTATTGCATAGCTTAAAATGTTACCTTTTTAACATTAAAACTCTATTTCTAATTTCTAATTCTTATTTATCACATGAAGAAGGAAGACGTGTGGCTCACCAGTCATAACAAATGAGTCTTGTTGTAAGATTATGTACACTCCAAACAGCAAGGCAAGACTGAACAGAACTAGGTTAAGGTCCTGCTTGAAAGGAAAACAAAAATGAGATTATTAATCATGGATGATTGTTTTAAAGTGTCATATTTCTGTTTGGTTTGGTTTGTTTTTTTAAAGTACTATAATGCAATTTATATACAAACTTAAACAAATCTTAAAACCTTAGTTTAACACACACCCCCTCCACCACCACCCCGTGTCTGAATTAAAGTCGTATTGAAATTATTCAACGAGGTCAACTTAAATTACTCCTTTTATCTTGTACTATAATTTAAATTTAGTACATTTATTTAATTCCTATGCCTGTAGAAAAATGTTATGAAGTGTAACTGTTCTGTTGAACAGATCATGTCTCAGAGTGGGAAATCCTGCTTTCAGTGTGGGTAATAGACCAGCTATTTACAAGAATTATAATACTGATAAAAACTCCTAAGATTAGAAGTACAGATAAATACAATGTTATTTACTGAAAGTCTATATTAAAAGCAAAAGATCTGTGATTCCTAGATCCTGCTACACTGGGTACTCCTGCTACCATTACACCTTTCTTTCAAAGAAAATCAAGAATCTTGGAGATATAAAATTAAGCTGAATATATTGAATATCTGAAATTCATGCCTAAAACAGAATTTTCTTCTATTTTATTAGGTTTAGATTCTTCTCTAAGATTTTTTTATAATGAAAAAACTCTAGTGCTTGTTTCTAGCCATATGTGTACATCAAGTCTGAGGAACATCCTTTTGTCCATATAAAGATGTCCTTGCAGACAACATGTTCTGTGGTTTGTTCACCCACAAGCTTAGCCTTGATTGAACACAATCATTCTTGCTGACATGGACTGGGGCCAGGGAGCATCAGAGGCTAACCAGATTTGTCCAATTTAGTTGAAGTTATTTGATTTAACTAGCAGTTGTTACCTTTGTGTTCTTTCTCTTGACAGGCAGATTTAGAGCCTTATAAAACACATAGGCTGAAAGCCAAGGCATCACTGACCTACACTATGCTGGATCACCCTGTGAAAGCCCTAGCAAAACAAACAAATTAGCATTTCATAGTCAAAATGGGCAGCACTGGGATAGCTTGAAGGGACATACTTTAAATAAGCATGGTCTGTCTTAAATGTGTAAAAATTTCTTCTTCAGGAATGCTGAGCAGAAGCCAACAAACAGAATAAACCTCTAAATTTTTGAAAACAAATTTCAAAGCAGACACAGTTAAAATATTACAATCAAAAATTAAAATGTAGTCCCAAAATAATAAACATTCATGTGTTGTTCTTTATTCAATATTGCTGTTGGCTGATAAAGGCACCTATAATCAACTAACAGAAAAAGGGGGAAATAGAGCTTTGATTCGACAATGGCTATGGGATACCAGACCTGGTCTGGTGATCTGAAGGATGCTACTAACTAAGCACTTTGGAAGATCCTTGGACTTCAAGCAGAAGCTAATAAGAAAGCATGGAAGATAAAAAAGTCTCTGAAAACATGTAGATTACCTATAGCTGAGGAAAAAAGAAGCTGCCTGAAATGAAACAAATTAAATTTTCAGATTATCTATCAGGTTTACAAATAAAAAAACAGTTTATCTAGATTTGTGGTGGTGTCCTTTTTTGTAGTAAATGAACCAGTGCAAATAGAATAAAAGATGTACTAATGAAAATGACAGAAGATTAATCAGAAGAGATCGAACAGGCCTTAAAAAAAAATAAAACAAACCAAGAACTTTTAAACCAAACAAAAATTCACACCTTCCCTGCCCTACTCCTCCAAAAAAACCCCTTGTCTAGCCTCAGATGAGAAATATTTCTCTAGTTAATTCACAGTATGTATCTATTTAAGAGAAAAGAGGCACTTTAACATTGGAGCCCATTGACTTCCTCTAATTTCTGCTTTCCATTCTCACTTAAAAAAACCTGTAACAGGTGTTAAAAAATTTAATCACATGTGAAATACTGCTTAATGTGTGTTCTACTTCTGAAAGAAAATCCACCACAAATGAAAAACATCTAAAGCATATCTATTCCTTTACCCTTGAAAATGCACATTTAATGCAAGAGTAATACTATCTTTGTCTTATAAGAAGTGTAAATTAACTTGTCACGAGACCAGCTTGAGACTTACTAAAAAATCCCTTCCATTAGAGCTTTATTAGGATTCTTTTCAAAAGGGACATTTTCACCCTTAATAAATTACCAGTTTCTGTAATTTTGCTTGCCATCTCTTCATGTAGGCTATCTGGAAAGGGACATTCAAGAACAATAAGGTGCATTTATTGTCATTGAAGCTAAATATAAGACTTTTGCAGCATTCCGAGTATTCCAGCCTATTCCAGTAGGATCTCTTATTTATTCAGGACAACATTCACATGAAAGCCAGAAACAAGATGCAGTGTGTACTGCTAGTCTCATAAAAGCAAACTATGTTGGTTTTATTTTCTTTGTCTTTGTTGTTCCAAAAGTTAAAATGAACAGGCGATTCTACTGTGAGGAAAAGTTAGAAGTATTTTAGCAACTGATAATAAGAAAGGGATGTATAAACTCATATATTCTGCTAATTTAAACGTACTTCCCTATAGCTTCAGCGTAATATCAGAAAACTCTTGCAGTCAATAGACATCTGTAGTGCAGATGAACAAAATATGTGATGCAAAGAAAAGCCAAATGAAAGAGTCAAACACGAAGATGCCCTATTCATTTTTTATTTGCTGATTTTCGAGAAAGTGGAAACTGCACAAAGAGGAACAACTTAAAAGTTTTCAGACACGTAGCTATGTGAAACTTCACAGACACTAGTAAAGTTGTCAAAATGGAACAAAACTTTACTTACAGTTATTTCCCATAAGCACTTTTTTCTGTGAGACATTCAGTGAACACAGAGGCAGAACACTTTCAATGGCTGTGGACAGTTTCTATAATATCTCTGTAACAGCTCTTGATGACATTCTACAGTACAATACTAAAGTTCAAGATGAAAAGCAGTGTGAAATAAGAATGGGAAGGATTATTATATCTAACATTGTGATCTAACTTCTTGTTCTGTGTGAGAGTCCTGACATAATCACATGGATAAATTGGAAAATTGACAAATTGACTGTACTTGAAAAATATGGCCTTGGATTCTTTTAGTCTTCTGATATTGGTACTTGTGAAAATTTCTGTTACTGATGCCTCTTTCATTGTTGTAACAGACTTAATGTTTTCTTTCGAGACCAAAAAAGACGACAAACTTTAGGGTATTACATACTAGGGAAAAAAGACTTACTCCTATCCAGTGAATAATTCTAGAAATGTAATAATTCTAGAAATTGTATCCAAATGTACTGCTTTATGAGTCCAAAATATTTTCAAACAGTATGTAATAAGGCATCTTAGGACAGAGATTGTATGTTTTCTGGACAATGTTACTTTCAAACTTTAATTTGTTGTGAAAACCACTATTGTCAGAGATTTGATGCTCAGCTATATAACATTAGCTTTTATTCACTTGAATGACAAATGTCTGATTCTGGTATTATTCCCTGGAAAAGAACATATTTTTAATTTTGATCTACATTTACTGTTAATTAAATCCATGGAATTAGCTCTATGGAAAGTGAAACAAAACTATGTTAAGTGCTACAGACTCATTCTCTGTGAAATAGTCTCAAATTCATCACAAATGCAGCATAACTGGGATCAAAATGTCATGAACAGAAAAGCTAATATTGTCAGGTGAAAGTAGCTTTCAGCCTTGTTCTTATTGTGTTTATTGGACTGTTTCATTCTCTTTATACCTGAAGGACTGGATTTTATCCTGGAAATTGTTACAAAACCTCATTGATCAAGTCACTCAAGGCATTTTTAATTGTGTAGTCTTCATTTTCTTGTTTGTTAGGCTTTAATTTAGAATTTGATTTATTGAAGTGATGAGGAAACAAACTCTAAGTTTGTTCACAAAAAACTAGCAGAGCTTGTATCTGAAACCCATTGCTTAGAGCTGTGACCTTTAAACATTTCTTTGAAACAAAACTAGCAAATCTTCCATTTTTAAAAGATGTGACTTTTTATTATGTACTGGTTTTAATATCATGTTAGAGCAAAAATTCTAAACAGAAGACCTCCTAACAATCAACATTTCCCCACCCTCTCCCTACCCAAAAAAGAAAAAAAAAAATTAAAGTGCAGTGTGTTTGTTTGGGGTTTGTTTGTTTCCTTCTTTCCCTACTGATCTGCATTAAAATGTATGTAGCCTGGAGCATGAAAGCACATTAACTCTGTATGCTTGCTTAATTATAATCCTGACTGGAAACCAAAAAAAGTTCAGTCTTCTTTTGCATAGTAAATGTAAAGAAGTTGTCAGTAAAAAGATATTGAAAGATCTTTTCATGGGATTTATTTTGTCTTTGAGATTTTTTTGTTTTAATTTCCTTTAAGAAAAAAAATAAACTAACAACCCCCCAAAAAAAACCAAAACCAAAACAACCCAGCAGATTTAGAAAGACCGTGTTCTGAAACTTTTCCCTCACACATTTATGTATGGAACTTGCTTCACTTTATATTCCAAAATCCAGAATTCAATATGTGAATAAACATAACTAAGTTAAAAGAGAAGATTCCTATGTTCACAATCTATAATTGAGATCATGTCTACATGAGCTGTGTGAAGTGAAAGAGGTACTCTCTGGCTCGGCAGGAACTTTGATGAAAATACTTAGTGGTTAATAGGAAAACCTGTTATATTTACTAAACTTCTTTTATAAATTTATTTAACCACTTAAGAACATCTGTACAACCTCTGTACTTATAGTCTATCATCAGATACGTCATTTGTTTGGGGTTTTTTTTAGCTAACAATATCTGAACTTTTAATTAAAAAATTCTTTATAACCTGCTGCTACAAAATAGCCACTGGATTGCTATGATGCAAAGCTCCACCAAAATTACTACAGCTGACCATCTTATTGTAAATTGTTAGAGAAAATTGTATCACTCACTATCTCTGTAACATGACAATTCTCTGAAAGTTGGCTATGCAAGAAATTCCTTAAATCAGTTGTTCCATGCTGAGTGAGCAATAATGCAACACAGGTATTTGATCACCTCTGCTTATGACTTGGAACATTCTGTCCTTAAAATAATTTGAATGTAAGGAAAAATGGACCAAGATTGACTATTGATCTGTTCATGACCAAGAACTTGCTGTTAAGCAAATAAAAAAAGTTTTGGTTGAGTAAAAATCTTAAAACAATAATGAAATGCTGTCTTTTATAAAACATTGTTCTAAGCATGGGAACATGATATTGTGAAAAACAGTTTCCATAATATAAAATTCCAAAACCAGTAAGAGAGTTTTACTGTGTCCAAGCTCTAAATATGTGATACATCATATTATCTATGAGTTTTCTCACTGACATTTTCCTCACCACTTAAAGACAGACTTTGTTCAGTTTGTTTGAAAATTCAGTTTCCTGGTTGGCATTTAGAGTTAGAATGAAAAAAATCCACCTCTATGTAGTTCTTTACTCAGAAACTTTAAAATAGCTCATTTCATTCTGCTGCTGCCATTGGCACGTTCACTCTTAGTGCATACAAAGTGCTATCCTCATCTATCCTGAGCTGGCTAAACTAAGAGAGCAGAATTTGCTCACCTAGTTCTTATTCATGACAGTGCCTTCCTCTTCCACAAGACCTTTCCACAACAAAAAGAGAAGTTTCTTGTGGACTGTTAAAGCACTTGCAACTGGCAAAAGGAACTTAGAGATTTAGCTTTGATTTCTACTCTAAACACAGTTTTGTGGGGTTTGGGGGTTCTTTTTCGTAGTTACTCTTCAATGACTATTGTAGGTGACATCAGAAAGGTGAAATCCCATATGCTATTGTAGAGATTGTCAGAAGCAGGAACAAGGAAGATTTTTAGCAGCAAATTATCCAAAGAGCTCTGAAGAACATAATCATAGTAGACACAAGCTATGATGTGGGAAGCACAGTTCAGAGAACATGCCTCAGAATACAAATTTTTTTTAAGATACATATGTTGGTGGGAAGAGAAACAAAAAGACCTTTCTCAGATTAAATGGTTTTGTGACACTTCTGTTTATTTTTCAATTGTGTTGTAGCTAGAAGGTCATTAGGATGACCAAAAGAATATATTAATTCAAAATGTTAGAGATACTGGATCAGAAAACAACTAGGTTAATCATTTTGATTTGTTTTTCAGTTTTATTTATTAAAATGTTTTGGAACTGCCAATTTAAATAAAGATTTTATTCCGTAAGCGTACAGGGTCAGCCTGAGATGGAGTTAATTTTCTTCATAGTAGCCTGTATGGTACTATGTTTTGAATTTGTGACCAAAACGCTTTTGATAACACAACGTTTTGGCTGTCCCTAAGCAGTACTTACACAGCATTAAGGTTGTAATGGGTTAAAATGGAGGTGGGGGGCACTAAGTCCACCCCACCCCCCACTTTCTTTCTCTTCCCTCGAGTGCGGGTAAAGTTTTCTTGTGATCTTTGTGGGGGAAGGGGTGGGCCGACCCTCTTCTCAAGTTCTCGGCTTCTCACTGGAGTCGAGACACGTCAGTCAAGTGCCTCTGAATAAGCCTATAAAAAGCCGTGATCTGTCGTTTCTCCTCGGGCACGCACGTTTCATTTCCAGGCGGTCAGGCGCAGAGAGAAGGAACACCGATTGGAGAGAGACTGCAGTTACCTCAGTTTCTGGAGCAGTAAACAATTTCTTCCGCAGCACAGGTAGACCTTCTCGCTTTGCCGATCCCCGGCGGGTATGGTTTTGACTGAGTTTTAACCAGAAGGAGGGGGCAATTTGGCTGTAAGCCTCCAAACCCTGCAGTGAGGGAACAGCCGCCGGTGAGGGGAAAGCGAATGAGGTTTCAGGCTTTGCTGGAATGCAGCAAAACCTACAGCATTCCCCAGAGATATGGTTTTTACCCTGTTCTGCAGATGGGGAGAGCCAGAAGCCGGAGTACAGCCTCTGGCAGACTGGCAAACTCAAGTCTCTTCCAGCCATCTCGGAGAAGAACTAAGTTCCTGTGAGGAAGTTTGCTCAGAAGAAGTTCATTCTAGAACTGAAACCTTTGAGGTTAAAAAGGCTGTGCCTCCTATTCGGGTCTTATCCCTTACCCCCACCTCCAGCCTCTGGCAGACCGCGTGGTATGGGGCTTCGTTTGTTAAAATGGGGATGTGGGATGAATGGGAGAAATGTATATTTATATGTATGTACCTATTTAAGTATTTATTAATATCTCTCCTCCCTTTCTCTCTCTTTTCTATCATCTGTCCTGTTTAACTTTAAATGATTGATTTATGGTTTTAATTGCTTTGTGCATTTAAACCAATTTTGTTTCACCCCTTTAATGTAAAACCTGTTTCACTGGCTTTTTTTCCTTTTCTTGCCCAGGCAAGCCCATTGTGTGTTATCAGCCGAACCATTTCTACTCTCTTTTGTTTAGCTCTTGGGGGAGTTTACATTCTCCCCGAGGCTATAGAAGTGGGAGAGAAAAGCCTTTTGGTCTGTACTTCTTGATGGATCCATAACTTTGGGGTCCAACCCTTTTTAAACTGCAACAAGGTCTTCTCTTTTTCTTGCACTCCCTCCTCAGTGAGTAGGCTGGGAGTGGGTAAGAGGTTGGGAGCAGATGTAGCTGGGACAGCAGACTCAAGTTGACTAGAGTATTCCATACCATATAATGTCATCCTCAGCAATAGAACTGGGACTGGACTTTCCAAAGCAGCCATTGTTTGAAGACTGGCTGAGCATCAGTCTGCTTGTGGGAGGTGGTCATTAACTACTTTGCATCACTTGGGTTTTTTTCTCTTTCCTTCACTGATTACGCTGAATTTATCTCAATTGATAAACTATTTGTTACAATACTTTTATTAGTTTTCCATCTCTTCTTCCTCTCAAACAACTTTACCAAATATTTAAAATACTATTTTAGGTAATGTATTTCTATTAAAATAGTTTTAATCCCAAATTGCATTATTGCCTATTAAGAAAGTACATTTAATTTGCATGCTGCACTACTAAAATTGCAAAGTATTTCCATCCAAGGGTCCTATAAAAGACAGCTAGAAATTATAGAGTTCTTTGTCTTTAACTTAGATTGTTGTGGCAGGTGTAACCATCCTCTTGGTCTGACAAACTTCCAACCACTAAACTGTAGGGGTTGCTGGGCAGATTTCAGGGAAACTGCTAGAAACCTCAGGAAGCTTCTCACTAGCTCTGGGACATCCAGAACCTGTACATTTGTCTGAGCTTCTGTTTGTTAATATTTTTAATAAAATCTGTTTAATAATATTGGCTGGTTAACTGAGATTAGGGAAGCTGTCATGACAACTGTCCATCCTAAAAGGCTTCAAAGAAAATTTACCCCGTTCTTCCTTCGCAGCATGTTTTCAGGATGCAAGCTGAAACATCTTTTGTAATGTGGTTGCATTTATAATTGATTTTTTTTCCCAGAAGTTAATAGCTTTTTTCTTTTTCCAAATTTTTTATGTAGCTATAGACCAAATAATTTCCTTTGTTTCTTTGGTATTTGTGCATAATAAATTTTGAATAAATTATTAAAGTAACTTTAGATAACTCCTATTTTTGCCAGAACTAAAAGACATTTAAACTCTCTTTTACTGAAACTGAAGAAAGATTGCAAGCCAAATTACTTCTAATACAATGAACAGTCTCACTTTAGCTATATGATCAAGAATTTGACAGATTCCTGTTTTGTCACTTCAAAATATTTTGGATGTTCTTTTTAGAATTTTACAGTCCAAAATTAGGGATCTCCAGTCACTTACAGTGTTTTCAACCAAGTAAAAATTCTGTTGCCAGTTGTCATGCTTTCTCTTTCCATTTATGTTTTGATTTTTTCAAGCAGTGATACACTGTTGACTAAAAAAAGAAATTCAATTCAAATACTGATTCACAAAGTAGAGTGAACTTTTTATTTCAGACCTATGAACTAAGTTAGTGTCATTGGAAAAAGATTAAAGGTTGGGTGTGTCAGACAGGGAAAGTCATTTCAAGATGATAATCCTGCATAATTTATGAGAAAAAGTGCAAGACAGGTTTTTGTGTGTATGAATAAACAAGCAGTTAGTTCCCATTCATCAGAGGTGACAGAATGAACATTCATCCAGCTCTACTCTGCAGCATAGCCCTGGTGAATATGATCTTAAATACTTACACTTTTAACTGATGTAGCAGTGCTGGCAGAAACATCTTATGTAAAAGCAGTTAATGTAGAGAGGTTGTATAAAAAGTGGTTTGAAGAACATGAGGCAAATTACTTGTCTTAAAACCCCAAAACTTCTTCATGGAAATCTCAGAATCAAGAGACCTGTTGAAACACAGTAAGACAAAGCAGTTACAAAGGAAAATGTAGCCTAGGTGAACAAAGTCTTCATCTGTTTTTCTGTTTTTCTTTATGAAAGCAACATTGTAGGAGAGCCCTCACTTGGTAAGGGAAATGCCCATGTGGGTATCTTGTAAAAACCAGATAAATAAAAACAACCCTCAAGCAGGCCAGACTATTACTTAGAGTGGTCCCCAATTTAACATACATTCAGAGAAGTCATAGAGAGAAATGGACACTTCTGAAGCATTTGAGTCCTCTTTGGTTTGTTTTATAATTGTGACTGCTTCTCCCCCTTCCCACTTCCCACTAATACATACTTGTATGGGGGAGTGGGGGAGGTGGTGTTGATATGCCACAGGTTACATCACTCATGTCATGATGTAGGTGCTTGTGAATCAACTAGAGTTTCAGGATCTACAAGCAATCTCAGGGACAGTGCCACGTAGGACAACATGTAGCTATTGTAGTTCATGATGAAGAAGTCAGATGCCAGTGTACCTTCAGAGTGCTACAGCACATTGTTATGTGCCTCACCCGTTTTCCAGTCTCAGTAGACTAACACAGAAATACTTGGTTTCCACTGTTATGGACTTACTGCAATCCATCATTCTCCTTTTCCCTGCACTGTTTGGGGCAAGGGGAGGAGGCAGAAGAGTTAGGAGTGAAGAATCTGGGGCGAAGGATGGATGAGGGAAAGGTGTTAAGAGTTTTTGCCTTTGTTTCTTACCATTCTAATCTGATTTTAATTGGCAATAAATTGAACTTATTTTCCCCAATTTGAGTCTGTTTTGTTCATGATAACAAACATGAAGTACATGAAGAGGCAAATGTGTACCTTCCAGATGTGCAGATAGAAATGTTAAATTGCAAACACAGGAGACAGCCCTCAGGGCACCTGGTGTAGCTATACTCTGCAAAGCGGACACAGCGACTGACATCCACCATTACTCTTTTGAAGTACTTATTTTCCTAAAAATTAGGAAAGATATGGTTCTCTTCACTATTGTGGTGTTTCAGCTCAAAAAGGGGGACACAGAAAAACTGCTTTTTCTCATTACAGAGGTGGTAGAGGGAATAACTGCAAGAATGAAACCTTTTTTACAGGAAGAATTCTTTCCTTGCTGTTTCTTCTAATACAGAATTTTTAAGCATAACATGAAATTATAAGAAGGCAGGTTCAGAAAAAAGCAAAGAAAAATGATCCGTCAAATAATCTGTGAGGCTGTGAAACAGCTTGAGGTATTACCATCCTGTAATATACCATAGGATACTGTGATTGCAAAAGTTTGCATATACTCAGAAATCCACTGGATAAATTAACAAGCGAAAACTCTCAGGGACTATAAAATGCAAGCATACAACCTCTGACTTGGAAAATATCTGAACTGCAACCTGCTAGGGACTGGGAAAGCATTATGGGAAAGACTCCAACATGTTTTTTTGTTATTCTGTAGTTGCCTTGGCATTTTTCCAAGCCACTGCCAGACAATGGATAAACATACTCAACTAAGCAGATCTTTAGTCTGACCAAATTTAGATCCTTTTATGCTTCTCCTCTTATTGTACCACAGAAAGCTCTTCATGTAATTTTTTTACACTGCAATAAAATATTAAAATGTACATTGCTGCACAAATGAACATAAAGAGATATACGTTTAGAAGCAGGAAGACATTACCGATGTTTCTTATAACCATGTGAACATGATGTTCTGCCCAGTTCAGTATGCTCTTCTGAACTGAAGAAGGGGAGTAAGACCAAACCAACACAAATACTTTAGCCACTATGAGGAAGAGGTGAATGTTCTTTCTTTCTCTCCTTCATTCTGTTCCTTGATGTGGACCAGTATAATTTAAATATTCCATAAACATTTGATAATTTTCAAGAGGAAAAGAGATTCCTTCCAAGAACACAAAGATCTGGTGATTTGGAGATGATTATTTGGTTGTTTACTATGTTCTCCAGCAAGATCTACTTGCTGCAGAAGTGTGCGTGTGTGTGTGCTGTGTATGTGTATGTGTATGTGTAGAAGATGAAGTGAACCCTCATCTCATATATTATTGTCTACTTTCTTCTTTCAGTAGTTTTCACCTGGTTTCTGTCACCTCAGTTAGTGATGTCACCTTTATGAAAATAATGTGATTATTCTTGATTATAATTGATAAAAGATCATATCTCAATAAGGCTGATTATATATTACATTCAGATGTAGTGACATTGCTTTGTCTAATGTACGAGAGGTTCTAAATGACATCGTGTGTTATAATTATGCTATTTCTAGCACGTTTTTAGATAGCTGGGAAACAGTGTTAATGACTTGTTGAAGAAGGGTTGGGGAGGAGTTGATTTATTTCCTCTTTGCTATTGATTTGATATTTACTTACACATGAGAACTCATACAATAGACTGTAAAACTACCCATTTCATATTGTTTTCTATTTTATATTGTGGAGGGGTTTTGTTTGTTTTGTTGTTATTATTGGTTTTGTTGTTGGTTTTTTCCCCCTACATTTCCAGAAAAACACTATTGATTCCTTGCTTAAATGCATTCTGAATTTTATGCTCTTGCAATTTTGTATTTGCACCTTGGCTACAAATAATTTCATTTTAGCTGTAGTTGCAAACCAATTTTCTTTAAATACTCATTTTATTAACCATCATTAACCATTAAGTTACTGATGAAGATTGAAAAAGGATTTGGATTTTCAACAAATCTGTGTTTGATATTAAAAGAAGCTTCAAAAATACAAAGAAATTTTATATTAGAATAGGTAATTCTATAATTTGTAGTTCAGTAAAATGATGTACATTTCACTGTTGTTCTCAGGAAAATGAAGCAGTCAAAAAAGAACAGCAAGCACATTTCGAAATGAAAGACAAGACTCAGATTTCTAAATATCATATTAATACAGTGACTTCATTTTCTCTTTAATGAAAGATGCAGGCTTCGTTATTATAGGAAACTTTTTTTTACAATTTTGTGCTAAACTAAATCGAACCAGCAATTAAAAAAAAATAATCTTTATAGCTCTTACCAAAGTTGTGCACATGAGACTCAAACTTCCAATATTATTCCGATAATAATGGATTAAGATATTTCTGCAGAATTTGGAGATAAATTCTGTTTTTCCTAGAAATTACTTTTTCATCTTCTGCTTTACAAAATGTTCATGGTACCCATATACATCCTAGAAAGCAAATTTTAGGATCTTGCTTTGTCCATCAGTTCAAATATTTAACATTAGCAGTAAAATGCTGTAGTTCATGGCATGGTCCGGGACTTGCTGGAGTGGGTACCTTACTAAAGGGAGTTGCTTATTCAGCAAGCTTGCAGTTCAAGTATGGATTCAGAGGGATAGATAGAAAAATACAATGCAACAATAAAACAACCTATCTCAACATAAGGTACCAGAGTACCAGCAGCCTAAGTGTTGCCAGATTTACTGTAGGCATCACACCCGTAACACTTTTCAGGGAAAAAAAAAAATTAAGATGCTTGTATTTAAGCCTTATAGATACATAAAAAGAGCTTTGAATGATTATGGTGAACATGGGCAGTGTATCTTCAGAGAGGGGAAAGGGAAGGATTTGAAGAGCTTAAAGATGAAAGAAAAGGGTAGAAGAGATTTTTCATTTGACTTGAAAATCCTTAATAATTTTCTTGTAAAATAATAGCAGATGTTTTCATTATTCTTCAAATGTAACTTGCAACCAGATAAATTTTGTGAAATTTGAATAAAAATATGTTATGCCTTTAAAATTATTGTCTTTAAGATTTTTAATTAATAAATCCCCATAAGATAAATAATGTGAATTCATTCCATGAGATACACACTTGTTTTATTTTTCCCTTTAAAATAATACTGATAACTTATCCGAAAAGATTCTGTGATCCATAGTGGAATGCCATTAATCGAGTCCTGAGGTAGTGAAATTAGTCATAGACATTTGGCCAATTAAAAAAAAAAAAAAAAGGCACAAAAAGTTCAGACAGAGCAAGCCTGACATTCCTCAGTCCTGAGGTCTTGCAAACTCTGTGTAAAGCTTGTGGACTGTTACTAGCAATGGCAATACAAGGGCTACAAGGTAACAGATTGCAGATTGCCCAATGCAATCCATGTAAGTAAAAGGAAAAGCAGAGATAAAATACAGTATGTATTTGCCACGGCTTGACCACTCCCAAGAAAAGTGGTGAATGATTTTCTAGAAAAGAGTCAATTAAGTCTCAGAATCTTAGTAAACGATAAAATGTGGAGGAAAACCAAAGGTGATGGTAAAAATGAAATACGGAGGGGAACTTCAAGGACCTCTTCAGAGAGACCTCACAATTGCTAATACTGAATGGGAAAGTACTGAGATGAGAGAATCCTTATCATGCGGTCCTCAAAGATCATGAGGCCAAGTGGGACATCAGACCACAGGTTGGGGTCAGGATCAGCCTGATGAGGGGAACCAGGGTCAGACACAGCCCCAGGATGGCTGGGCAGGGCCATGGGGGCTGGCCAAGGGTGGACTGGGCTGTCAGTCCTGGGGTAGGCCTGGTTTGGTGAGACCCATGGACAAGCAGGTCAGGGCCATGGGGAGCTGGAAACAGGCCCTGCTGTGGTGTCACTGGGGCAGGGTCTGATGGTCCTGGAGGGGCTGAAATGGGGTCCTGGGCCATGGGCAGGGTGTGGGGAGCCCTGGGAGATAGGCGGGGACATCTGGAGCTGGCTGTGCCTTTAGGCCCCAGACATTTTGTCAGTCAGCACATACTTAACAGTTACTAAACGTCGTCTTAGTAAAGGCAGCTAATGTTTTGAAAGTAGATCCATGAATAAAAAATGTGAAAAGATAAACTTTTAATGCTATTCAAACTGTTTTTCTAGACACTTCAGAAAACCTCACTAGCCTCATGTTATCACTCTGTATAATAATCAGAAGTGCCACCACTAAAAAATTAATTTCAAGTATCGATAAAACATAAGATATATAGGCAGCTTGCTACTTACATACCTTTCTTCAGCTTTTGTGCACATACTGATAAACAGAAACCTGTCAACAGGGAGTCTTTAGTTCAGTACCTAGACAGCCAGCGTTTCCAGAAATTGAGCAGTAATGATGTTTGATGTTCAGAAGTAAGGGAAATCACTGCCTGAGATGAAACAGCAGTAGATTAACAAAATAAGTGTTAATTCACAGAAGATTTCATAGGTCTTAGTGTTAGCCAGGGGAAGTTCTGTCATTCCTGTAACGAGCCTCTTATCTGAGGAGCTGAAATATATGAACATCATAAGATAAGTAGGAAAGAGAAGAAACCAGTAGGAAACCCTATGATTTTACAGTAACATTTCTACTATAATCAATAATCTTTATGTTTCCTAAAAAATTATCTTCTTTCTTGAGCAAGCCAGCATTTCTAAGAAAATCAAGTTTCTATCTTTTTCTAAAGCATTTTTCTCTCTTTTTGACTTTTTTCATCAGCATGATAAATGCCTAAGAAATTACTTCTCCTCCCACTCTTCAATGGTTAAGATTTGTTTTCCTTGAGGTCCAGCTACCTTTTTTCTTTCCTTACCATTTAGAAGGGTTATTATTGTTTAGGACAAATGGCTTGGGTTTTATTCCTGTTATTCACCAGCTTATCCATTTTTAGTTAATGCTACCACATGTGTCCTGTTTCTTTACATGCTTCAAGGAAACTTCAAGAGCTGTTTGGTTTGTTGAGACTGCCAAAAACTGCACAGGTTGGTTGAACAATAAGGTGAACAGAATTAGTGACCAGACCTCTCACTTGAAATACATTCAAGCATCTGGAACAGAGACTCATAAAGAACAGCCTGCCAAGTGACCATGACTGATATCACTTGAGTTTAGGGTTTTTTTTTTAAACTTGAATATTTCTGCTTCCTAAGAGAAACAAGTAAACCCCCCCAAGAAAAATAAGAAGAGGAAGACTCAGATATTACTTTAAAAAGCTTCCAACTTTGACTTCTTTTCAGGTCATATAGTATCTGTATCCTTCCGTGACTGCTCGGTTTTTCTTAAAATTGGGGCTGGTTTATGCAAACTCTGACTGCGAAAATCTATGTCTGCCTTTTGTTCTGAGTTTAAGACTGTGAATAGTGCCCTGACAATTTCTGACAACACAGTGCTTGCACAGACTGAATCTACATGCTGAGGATCTGTTCAAATGTCACCAGAAACGATTCGTCATTTAAAGTCAGAACTTCCTCTCATTGCGCTCAACTTCAGTGGGAGCAAAACTATTACCTCAGATCAATGTAAGTGAGGTCAAAATCACTATACAAGGGCTGGAGTGCATCTTCTTTAATGTTAGAGTTAGAATATTCTTTTAAATACTTAGTTAATGTTCTCCAAGGCACATTTTAAAATGACTGATTAATATCATTGTTCTAATGTGGGAACATAAAAGCTGTTCCCTGAATTATTAAAAAAACCTTTTCTCTGAATTGAAATTTAATCTGGCAGTATACCTCACCTGCTTGAGTAGTGATTCATTTGCCATCCTCTCTGTTTTCAGTTTGTGTATGTTTATGCAAAGCAGATGATAGTAGGAAGTGGTTCATCTCTCTCTAGAAAGCTTATGCTAAGTTGCAACTCAAAAATAATAATCCTTCTCTGCATTCTATTTCAAGCCTCTTAAATGGTGGCAAATCACAAATTATTGGTACTCTTTGAAAGAGAGAGAATGATATTTAAGAGTTTAATGTTTTACTGTCTATACTTTTTTTATATATTGTTGACAATCTGTTGAAAAAATAACAGTATGATCCATATGATCCATAGCATTTCTCAAGTTAATATGTACATAATAAACCATGTGAAAGACTTAAAAGGAATCTGCTTTAGATGGTATACACAGAAACAGTAGCCTCCCTTAAATTTCAGATTTGGCTCTGAGGGATAAACACTCCTAAACTTTAAAAAAAACTTTAAAAAATTTTAAGAATGTCAGTACCTGGCAAGAACCAAAAAAAAAAAAAAAAAAAAAAAAAGCCGCAGAAAAGCGTCTTGGAACACTCACGTCCTCAATTGCTACAAAAAGTGTGGTCTCTACATCTGAAGAAAGAAGCAGTAGAATTCAAGACTGTTCAGAGAAAGGCAATTGAAAAAGTGAATGCAGTAGCTGCTCCATAAGGAGACTCTAACAGGCCTGTGACTGTTCATTGCAAGGAGGAGAAACACGTGGTGAGGATATGAATGATATGATTGAGGTTAACAGAATTGAACAAGTAATAGACAAGCTGAATTTAGATACACAATGCCACAATACTGGGGCTAGGAGACAGTCAGTAAAGTAGCATCAAAGTAGTACAGTTGGCCAAATGCTTTCAGGGCTTATTAAAAAACAAGCCATTTCTTACATAAACATGGAACCGTACTTCACAATTTTTATCTCCACTGCAATAGTTCAAATGTTCTTCATAGTATGAATGGGAAATAACACATGTATTTACTTAGATTACAGTGGTAAGTTTATCACTTTTCCATAATGTTACTTTATGCATTTATTTACAAATTAAAATTGGAATATTACAGAAGTGCAATTTAAGAGAATTACTAATGTGTTTCCATCACTATTACACATAAAGAGAATTGAATTTTGTACCAAAAAAAAAGTACTGTTTAATTTGCTGAAATACATCAGTTAAAACTGAAATCTAAATGAGGATTTATTTACTGTTACTAAGCACCACAAACTCAGTTAAGCTTTCCTGAGAAACATACAGGAAATGTCAGAAAAGAGAGGAGAAATAATGTATATGTAGATATGTACAACAGTGGGAATACAATCAAGCTTAATTAATTTGAATTTTATAACGTCAAAAAAAAGATCAAATCGATGATAAACTTATTAAAGTTGGAGTTTAATGTAGAAGTACTTTTAACTGCCTAGGGCTCATGTGAGAACTTGAACAAAAGTATCTTGGACTGGGTAAGTTTAATGTGAGCATGTGTATTTTTAAGAACACTATTTCTCTTATTTTTCTAAATTATTTGTTAACTTCAACTTTACCTTAAAAATGTAGTAAAAAGTTTGTAAGGTGTTTAAGTTGAAAAAATACTAATTCTGCTTTGACTTGGGTAGTACAATGCTGTGGTCTTAACTGAGACATTGGAGTATCACAGTTGATTTAGAAAGGGAGCTGAGATTGATTTTATTGCAGATGTGTTGTTTCATTTCTTATAACATTTACTTTTTGTTCACTTGCAAAAGTACAAGAGATAGGGGTATGTTAGAATACTAGCAGGAATATAAAACATGAATTACTGAGATAACGAAAATCTTATACACCACACGCTGAAGAAATGCAATGTTCAGTAAATTTGATATGTCATAGATATATCATGTGTTGAAAGACATTCATAAATTATCCCTCACATGAGATGGTCTTCCTCTTGAATCACATACTTTGTTCTTGAATCTACAAGTAAGAAGGATTTCATATAGAGGCAGATACCGTGTATCAACTAGCAAACCAAAGTAATTTCTTATCAAATTAGAAATGTCGTTTCTTGAAACAGGTTCTTCACTTTTTTTGATATAGACATATTTGCTATGCTATGTATGTTGTCTCTGAGATTAGATGCATTGCTTATTGAAAAGGATGGATTTCTCTTTGCAATAAATACATCATCTTTTTAAAAGCAGAAAAGAATGCGCTGTATTTCTGCCCAAATATGTTGTCTAGTTTTAACAACTTGCCTCCTGAGAAAGGAATATGTCTATGAATTCAATTTCTGACCATCTATAGAAATGTATCAGAAAAGTGCAGAGATCAACAGACACTCATGGTATGTTGATCTGCCCCACACATGTATTCACAGTCTCAAAAAGTCACTTACTAAGGATAAAGGCCACATGCCGCCATTTTCAAAGCACGTGACTATACTTGCATGAGTAATGTCGATGTGCTAAATACCCTACAATATACTACCGATGGAAGTGAATTAAACCCAAAATGTAATAAGCATCTGATTTTCACACAACAGTAAATTGGGAGTAATTTCATTGAAGTCAGAGAGTTTGCTATATATGAAAACAAATTAATGGCTAAATTGTATCCTTGAGCATCAAAATTAATTCAAAAGCGCTGCCGTAAGTACTGACTACTTTATGTGGTACTAAAAATGTATTAGCTCTGTGAAACATAATTTTTTTTTTTTCTAAATCTTTTTGCTAGGCATGTTGAATAAGTACTGTCCTAAGTTGTTGTTCCTTGGAGGTTTGTCATAAATCTTCCTGGATGCATGGTATTGAAATCATAGCTGAACAGCTGCTGGAGTAGTTACAATTAACATATCTCCAGGTCCATTCTCTGCTGGACCTGGTGGTCACCAACACAAGTGAGCTAATTAGTAATGTCAAGATTGGAGTTCACAGTCCTGAGGGAATGGATCAGGCGAAGAGTAAAGTCAGGACCCTGAATTGTAGGAGAGCAAAATTCCAGCTACTGGCATGGTCCCTGTAAGAAACTTTGAGAGCTCAATTCTTACCAAGGTGTCCCTGTATTGGGTGGAGGAAGAGGGCTAGAGGCCATTGACTGTTCCTGCAAAGTTTTCAGCCTTTCCCCTCCAGCCAGGTATTACCCTCCTGGCTTTTTATACCCTAACTCTGTCTCTGCCTCTTAGGTGATGTGTAGCATGATTTGGATAGAGAGCTGAGCAACGTAACCACATATCTTTAGCATGTACTGCTTTTGGCTCATTAGCATATTGAGGGGCATGGATTTTAATATTAATTTTGCAGTTAATTAGGCAAAGGTTTTTGCTCAGACACTGGGACCTTCAACATTTGTTTGCTTTTTTCACTTAGCCAAAACGGGCTGTCTTATCTTCACAGGACTCCCTTCTTCAGCCATTATTTAATGCCATCTCAAGGAATCTCCACTCCTAGAGATAACACAGAAATCTTGTGCTCACAAGCATCTTGGTCTTTTGTGCAGAATTCCCACAATGTGGACATCCAGATCAGTGGGGAACGTGGAGGGGAGGCGTGATGGAGCAGCCATTCCCCTTTGGCCCATGGTGAGATGGCAGGCTGAGCCCCTGAAGCCCTTAACGATCAATGGTGGAGAAAAATCCCACCTGCAGCCCATGGAGGAACACACACTGGACCAAGGGACTCACCCTGATGGAGACCGTGACTCTAAGGGAAGCTTGCATTGGAGTTATCCATCACTGGGAGGATTACAGCCCATGGGAAGGACCCATGCTAGTTAGAGAAGTTTGTGGAGGACTGTCTCCTGTGGAAGAGATGTCATGTTGCTGTAGGGGAGGACTATGGGGAATTTTCCCCCTGAGGAGAAAGGAGCAGCAGAAACAACATAAACCAGACTGGGACTGATCACAACCCCCATTTACTGCCCCCCTGCATCGCTGTAGGGGAGGAGGTAGCAGAGCTGGACCTGGGAAGAAGGGAGGGGTGGAGGGGAGGTATATTTATTTAATATCTGCTTGTGTTTATGACAGTCCTACTCTGATTCAACTGGTGAATTAAATTAAATTGATTTTGTTTCCCCAAGTCAAGTCTGTCTTTTGCTCGTGATCATAATTCATGAGTGAGCCCCTCCTGTCCTTCACCTTGACTCTCAAGCCTTTTGTTTTGTTTTCTCCTCCCCATCCTACCAAAGGGGGCTAGGAGTGAGTCAATGGCTGCATGGTGCTTTGTTACCAGATGAGTGGGCTCAAACCACAACGGACTACAACTTCTCATTAATTAGTGACTTTTCCTGTAAGCATTTTTTACTTAAAAGTGGCATTGTGAATTTCATAGCTTTCCAAGGTATCCCCTCTTCAGAGGGAGCTGTAATTGCAGAACAGTACTGTGGTGGATTAATCCTGTCTGGCAGCCTAGCATTAACCCCGCTGCTCGCTCATTCCCCTCATCTCAGCTGGAAAGGAGAGCAGGAACAAGAGGGTTGAGAAAGGTTGTGGATCGAGATAAAGACAGGGAGATTGCTCACCAGTTACTGTGGTGGGCAAAACAAACTTGACTTGGAGAAAGATAACTTCATTTATTGCCAGTTAATATTCAGAGAAATCACATACAATATATATATTAATGATTTCAGTTACCCTGGTAGTGGCTAACAGCTCTGGAACTAGATGTAGCAATCTCCAGAAATAAACAATATGTTAATGCTCTCTGTACTGAGAAACTAGTCTTAAGCTGAGACATGTCACTGACCTCCACCTTTTCCATACTGCATACAGAAGGTGATTGGTGATTTTGGTTATCCTCTCTCTAGGATAGTCTCTCCAAATTAGAGTACTTCCACAAATACATCTTAAAATATGTGGCATTGTAAGCCACTAAAATTTTTACTATAACATCCTTAAATATTATGAGAATACAAGAAAACTATTTCTGTATTCTTACACTTATTGATAGAGCAAAATAGCTGAGTCTGCATCCCTAGGAAGAAATGACCCACATAGGTGGGAAGAGAAAAACCTTTTTTCTGCTCTTTACCCTTTTGAGATTCTATTAGAATGAATATATATTTTTTCCTGATCTCTATTAATAGCTTTTTCAAAATAAAAGTATGTGGTATTACTTTAAATTAGTAAATTCTTATTATAGTGACATTTTATCCTTTTCTACCTTTATGAAGCTGTCCTACATTCCTTCTATTCTTCACCCTTTTTTTCTCATCTATTTCCTGGCAAGTATCTGCTCCATCCTTCTTTCACTTCCAGAATCATAACTGGAGTTTATATTGTAGTACTTTCAGCTATTCTTCTATCAGATACATTATTTAGCCTTGAAACTATTTTCAGAATGATAAACTAGGTATATTATAGTAAAATCCCTTCTTACAACAGATGTTGGAACTGTATCTTTTATCTATATTTTAATAAATAAATAATTACAATCTTCCTGAAATAAAATGACATAGTGCTTTCTCTTCCTATGCTTAATTTCAATTGACTGAAAATAATATTTAAATGTAAGAATTTTAAGAATTTTAATTATTTTCAAACCTTTATCCATTTTAGTAATCATAACACTTAAAGTGACTTTGCATTCCAGTATAAAGATGTGTCTAACTTCCAAAACGACAGGATTCAAAGTGGCTCATTTATTTTTCTTCTGGTTAGTACTCAAGGAAAATAAGAGCCACTATTCTAAATGGTTCTAATTAGGAGCTTTTAATTGCTTTTCACCTAAATAGATGCATGAACCTATGCACTTGTGTCATTAGTCTTGCAGGTTTAAGGCAATCACTTGCCTTAAATACTCCCTGGCCAGTATCATTTACTTCTGAGTAGATCTGTTAAGTTGAGGGAAACTGATTCCCTTTTGTGTTCAGTTTGTTTGTTTGTTTGTTTGTTTCTAGGGAGACCAAAAATTATTTTGCAAGGTAAATGACGTTCTCTGGAAAATTGAAAATTTAGGTGTTGATGATACTGGTTGATGACAACTGAGAAAGCCCAAGAACAAGCCTTGGTATGAGATGCCTTCTGGCTGCTGGAGAGTATGACCTAATGTTTGGGGGCTTGTGTGAATTGTTTAAAGGAGCTTGCTGTACCTGAGCAGTGGTCCACAGTATGAACTGACCGAACTGAAAATATTTTTTCACCTTCTGATAAGGCCATTGCAAGATCTAACCTGCAATAAGGCAGATATTTGTGAAAAGATGGGGAAAAAAAGTTATATTAATCATTGCGTGAAGTAGTAAGGAAGATGGATTTGAAATCTTACTGATGATTAAGTTCTGCAGTGCCTAAGGCCAATAGAAACTTTGAATGTTATTCCTTTTAGATCTAAGAAAACGTCATTCTACTGGGAGAAATTTTTTTTAAGTTACTTGCAGCTTACTGAGAACTTGTTTCTTTGAGCATAAGGATTTTCTCATCCATTTCACCTACTCCAAATTGTGTAAATTAACCATTAAACACCTCCAGTTTCTACAGGGTTTCTTTAAAGGGAGGCAAACTAATAAAAGCCATACCTATGAAATATGTTTCCCTCATTGTGTCTCTTCTAAAGAAAGCAACAGAATCAATAAACTGTATTACAGCAAAAGTTAAAGTCCCCACGGGGGACCTTACCTGGTAAAGCACATTTGGAGTTTGCATTTAGCTAACACTTTTAATTAGTGTAAGCCTGCAATGTACCTCAATACCTCTTCTCAAATTCTTTTCAATGATTTTGTAAATGCAGTGACACCAGGGATAAATCTGACTTTCCAGATTTAATTCCTACCATAATCAATCACAGAATCATGCACTTGAGAAACAAAACCCAGCAGCTGTCTAGTTTTACTTCTAGCACAAAGCACATCCAGTTAGAACAGGCTTCACAGACCAATGTCTGCTCGAGTTCTGAAAATCTCCAAGGATGGAGATTCACAACCACTTCAGGAAACCTGTTCACATGTATGACCACTATCACAGTAGATCTTTTTTTTCCTTTTATTCACCCAGATTTTCTCATGTTCCAAGCCTTGTTTCTAGACTTGTTCATCCTGTGCTTAGCCCTTTGACCACCTTGGCGGTCCTCCACCGAGCTTGCTCCAGTATGTTAGTGTCTTTCTTGTACTAGTGAGGCTAAAACTGGACACAGCACTCTGCAGTTTCACAAGGGATGAACAGGAATGAATACTCTCGTTCTAAAATAAACCATTATGTGATCGGCTTTTCTATCTGCAGGGCCATGCTGCTGATTCTTATTCAGCTTGATCACAGCAATCTTCAGACCTTTTTCTGCAAAGATGCTTTCTAGTTATTCTTATCCAGGCCTATACTCTTTGCAAGGGTTAGTCCATCCCAGATTAAGGCAATTCACACACACCTTTGTTGAATTCTGTATATTCATTATCAGAATATATCTTACGAAATATCTTCTCTATACTATTTACATAAAATGTTATATTCTACCTAGAAATGGAATTCTGAGCTACAATTCCTGTATTTTTTTCCCTAACATTTTATCAATTCTTTTTTTTAACAAATAAGCTGAAGTGTGCAAACAAGTCTTTTAAGCAGATCACATTGCAAATAATAATTTGTTGGGATATTCCTGAAAGATATTATTGCTTCAGTGTAAAATATATGACAAAAATTTGTCCATAATGATTTTATTAACTAAAAATGCTGATTGAGAAATATTACTTGTAGAAATAGAATAATGGCCATTCTTACTTTCAAATGATCTTTCCCTGTGAACTAGGATGAGAGAGATGAACGTTAGATGAATTGGCAGAAAGATATTTTTTAGAATAAATTAACTGGTAGACCTTGTTGACATGTTACAAGATGTATTTGATCTGTGTCAACAGAATTTTCTTGGGCTTTGAATATTTTAATTAAGCATAAGATGTTCAAATTATGTGTGACCTTTTTGGGTGTTTATCCAAGATGAGACTTATTCTGTAGTGTCAAGAAACCATTTAAAGAGCATCATGAAGGTTATAAACATAACAAAACATTATTGTCTTAGATAATATAATGTAATGGCAACTTCTTTTCAACTAAAATGTCTGACTACGCTAATGAACCTTCCTCTCAGCTATGCTCATAGGGGGAGAAGTATTTCTAGATATTATTTTCTTTCTTTTTCTTTCTTTCTTGCTTGCTTCCTTCTTCCTTTCTTCTTTTTCTTTCTTTCTTTTCCTTTGAATTTTCTCCATTTATCTTGATAGTATGTAAAAATGCTTTTATCAGATGTATAATACTGTTTTAGCAATTTTTAATCTTTGAAATTAAAAATATTTCCTTGGCTTCTCAAAAACAAAGCCATGATTAGCTTTCAAATGCCCTCTATCAGTGTCTTCAAATATCATTTTTTTCGACCAAGTAAGTGAAAAAAACAACAAAACAGTCTGGTGCTGGGTTTTTTCTTCCTTATGTTAGCTGAGATTACAGCTCTTTAAAGACTTTGCTGCAGAGACAGGGTCTTGAACAAGAATCCAGTACCTTCTCGGGCCTCTCTAGCCTCACTTCTTTTTCTTTTTCAGGGAACATAATTTTTCACAAAATCCAGTGATCTTTTTCCCCTCTCCAAGCTTTTTGATTCTGCCCTGCAGTATCTCACTTTAATCTTGATCTATTTTTAAACAAGTCCATCCAAAAACTTATGCTTAGATGCCTGGAAAATCTTAGACAAATACTATATCAGGGACATTGGCATATTTTTTTTTAAACTCTATTGATTCTTCTCAAGAAAACTGACAGCTCATTTAGCATGCATTCCAGTTATGTTTCCAAACACTTTTGGCATATTACACAACCCTAGCATGTAGTAGAACTTTCATTGATATCAAATGCAGCTGTATGCATGGATTCAAAACACCGGTCTTTTTAGGATAAATTAACAATCTGCTCACTATGATGAATTTAGTTCTTCCAGCTACACTGGATTTAAGAAACTTTGTTCAAATTTTGCAGGAAATGATGATAACTAGGCCTGGTCATTTTGGTCAGATGTGTGCATCCCTTGACTTACCAGCAGCTGAGCTATATTAGCACTCTTGCAGAATTATTAGTAAGTGACAGAATTATGAATAAGAGAATGCCTTAATTTTTTTTTTCAGGTCTAGAATGTATATAAAATAAATAAAAGTTAGTAACTGAAATAAAAGCACACCTTCACGTAATCCAAAATGGTAAGTTGTCTATCACCTGTTTGTGATTGAGCATCCTTAAGCTATTTATCTCTTTAATACTCTCCAATAACATGCAGCAGTCCTCTACAACAATAAGAAATGACAAGAGCTATTCTATCTACACAGAAAACTAAAACTACAAAAAAAACTAACTGAAAGAAGAAAAATGCCTAAAATATGTTATAATGTTCTGTACAAACAGGCATTTAACTTCTGGATGAATAAGAAATTAGTAAAATACGCATAGAATAGGTGCATAGCTTTCTCAAGGCTAGATTCTGATACATTTTTTATTATTTGTGTTGCACTGCTAAGAAACATGAGTAATTAGACTATCCACTTGCTGATGAGAGAAAGTAAGGAAGATGTAGCTGAACATTTCTCAGTGGCATTCAGTGGCAGGACAAGAGGCAACAGGCACAAACTGAAACACAGAAAATCCCACTTAAACATAAAAGAACTTTTTGACTGTTGGGGTGGTCAAACACCGGAACAGGTTTTCCATGGAGGATGTGGAGTCTCCATCTGTGGCAAGTTTCAAAACCCAACTGGATTTGGCCTTTACCAGCCTGTTCTAGCTGACACTCCTTGGAGCAGGGGATTTGAACTAGATGGGAGCTCTGCAGAGGTCCCTTCCTACAGCAACCATTCTGTCAATCTATGATAGCTCATTATGAAAAAGAGGGAATAAAACATAGAGCCATTACCTCACCTCAAAATGTAACTCTCTCCTAACTTCAAAGCAATGAATGAATCCGTAACTGTATCCATGACTGAATTTGGACATACACGGTATTTTGATAGAGATTTAGGTGCAAGGAGATCTTCACATAGGAACTTGAAATGAAGTAAGCAGTCATATGGTGTATCTCATCTTTGTTTAGGACATTCAGCCTATTGTGTTTTACATATAAATTATATATTACATACATAATCTCCTTGAAAGGTTAATATGTCTCACTTGTGTTTTCTGTAAGCCTTTAAGGAAGATAGTAAAGATTTGTTTGGTATCATGTTACTTGTTAAGTAGTTTTAGCATAAAAACCATAACAAGCTATGAATTTGACCTGATGAATCAGACCAGCATTTATATTCTTCATCATTATAATACCTTTAGGTATTTTTGTCAATAATACAGGTTAAATATTACCCAGCAACTAGGAGAAATAATTCAAGCCTCAGTAAACTATATTTAGAGAATAAGAAATGTTGAGATGGGAAGTATACCAAAATGTTTATGAAATACCTCTGACAATGGTGCAGTTTCAGAAATTTCATGCTGCTGAACATTCAGTCATTCAGATATCTTTTCAATGTTCGCCTGTTAAATAAGGACACAGTTTTCATTGTTTGAAGTGCAAAGCAGCATTGCATTATTTTCTTTTTATGTTTAGTATATAATTGTTGTTGGAGTTCCCCTGCATTCTGTAAATATTAATCCTTTTTTATACTTCAGGATATCACTCTTGATAAAAATTAATTTACTAAACAAAAAAATAGCATATGTAAGGTATAAGCATGGCAGAAATGGATAGGTTGAAGATTTAACAATAGGCAGGCTACATTTTCTATTTTGTAAGGCTAAGACACCTAAACCGCTGTAATACTCAGACTTTGAGAGTAATTAAATCCTGAATCCTTTTAACCTAAAGGGCACTTTCATGTGGTTGGGACTCAGTCTTTACGTTTACTCTTGTTGATTCACTTAAAACTCAAAGGTTTCTGTTAAAGTTTACCACTTTCAAGTCCGGGCTATTAATTTCAGGCTACTGGGATTAAGAGAGGTAAAAACATACTTTTTTGTAATTGCTTAAAAATAATATGAACCTATAGTTAAAAATATAAGAACATCCATAAACAATATGTATTATTTTATTTCTGTAAATGTTTGGAGTTTTTTAATTGTTCTTTTCCTATTAGTGGCAAATGTAGTATTAAATATAAACAATCCCCCTAAAATTAAGACAGTAAAGTATAACTCAACAAAATATGAGTCAAAACTTATAAAAATGAAGTTCTTTTTAAAATCTGAGCTCAACTATTAATTTTGCTGTGGTCCCTGCGTATGTGATGATGAAGTCTTGTTATGTATGGTCTGTGACTCAAATCTTCACAAAAATACACCCTTCCATTAGCAATATTCCTACTGGGAAGGACCACTTTGCAGCACCATTCTGGTCAGTCTGCAAGTATGCCTCTCATGTTTTTCAGATATGTCACTCATACTTCACAATAAACTGAATAAATGAAGTAAAAATTCTGCACACTATCACATCTGTTTCCACCACAACTCTAAAGAAAAAAGAGATAAACAGACTGGGCCACGATCTGGTTCTGTAAGAGCAACAGTCACTTTAACTGTAAAACAAAACCAGGCAGCTAAACTCATTTGCAGATAATGGAACAACTGTAATCTTCTTTTCATGGAAAGAATATTTTAATTATTGTGTAATCACTGATACATCAGTTTTGGCATGCTAAAAATATGTCATGTAAGACTACTTCTGTAAAAGCAAATAATGTGATGTCCATACTAATAAAACACCTTTTAAATCATAACAGTATAAAAGAGTTTGAAATGTAAGAGTGCAGAACAGAATACATATAAGTGGTTATGTTATGTGTCATTTAACAAAAAACTGATTAATTACTCGTTTTAATAAAACAATAAAGCATAAAGTTATCCTAAGAGGAAAAAATAAACAACTATGTTTCACTGATAACCTACTCAAATTATGGAATATTAATATGGTTCTATTCTCAGCTTTGCATAAAAGTATGAACTTCTTGCAACTTAGATACTTAGATACTTAGAAAAAAGGAAAAAAAATAGTTTTACCACTAATTGTCTAGGTATGAAGGCCTACTGGATACTGGAGGGTTGATACTTATATGGTCCGTAACTAAGTACCAATTTACATAGTGGGTAACTTGGTAATGCTGTATTACAAAAGTAAGGCTAGTCTGTTTTTTATCATTAGATTTGAAAGAGTTAGCAGCTTTCTCTTTTTTCCTTCCCTGGGATTTCTTCTACCAAACTGAAATGTGCTTGTGTAAAAGAGGAGACAAGAAACTGTAATACACTGAGAGGGCAAAAGTGATAGTAAATATATGTGCAAGCATACTTGGGCATAATGTTTCCAATTCTTGTTTTCTCCAGTAATCTTGGGGTGGAGGAAAAACATAGAGGAATGTGACAGCGCAACCCTTTTCTGAACAGAGCTGGCACCGGTTGGCCGAGGTGAGCCAGTCCCGGGGACGAGTCCTCTCCTATCCCTGAAACCCCTCTCCCATCCCTGAAACCCCTCTCCCCTGCACCGGGAGAGAAAGAGTTAAAAAGCAGAGATAGAAAAAGGAAGAAGAATTTGTGAGACCTCTGAACGTTTGGAAAACTGAAACAAAGTTTAATAGCACTAGAACAAAATATATAATATACAGAAAAGCCACTGCAATATTGGAGGGTTTGTACGGGATGGAGCAGCGAGGGCTAAACGCGGGTGAGGGAAGGGAACGATACCGAGGAGTGTTCAAAATGGCACCAGCCACGTGAACTCTCCAGGAGTGGAACAAAGGAGTCGCGGCTGTTACAAATGCCGGGATCCCACATGCGAACCGCGGGCTGCGCTGTCCTACCGGTCTGGGCGTGCGGGTTGAGGCAAACGGCAGCCAAAGCGGCGGCGGCGGCAGCAGGGAAAGGGCAGCCCCGAAGCGCGGCACAGGGGTCTGTCCCGGGCAGCACGGGGGGGTTTCCGCGGCGACGGCTCCGCTCCGGCAGCGTGGGTAGCGGTAGCCACAGGCAGGCAGGCGGGCAGGCAGGCAGGCGAGTTCCTCTGAAGGATTTGAGCCGAGGGGACACAGTGTGTAAGGTCCCCGGAGCCAAACCACGAGCCTGGAAGCCTTTTCCCTGAGAGAAGCTGCAAGTCCGCGACGCTTCTCGAAGTGCAAAGAGCGAAGGGTACAGGACGCTGTCGGAGTGCAAAAGAGAGCGAGGCGAGGGTGATACACGCCTCTTAAAGGGACAGGAGCGCTCACGAGAAACTTTTACAACCAATGAGAGGTGCTAAACGTGACATGGGAGTGAGTATTCCAATTGGTCAGTTTAAAACAAACCTTCAAACAGGAGAAACTGGGTTTCTTCCTAAACTGGGACAAGAGCTGCTAGAGTTCAGATGGAAAATGCGTATGATATAAAATAGTCATGGTGATGACACTAGAATTATCTATAACAATTTAGGTTAGAGTGGTGCCTTCCTGAGGCAACAGGCTGTACTAGCTCTTGTCAAAAATCAGGATTCATTTGTACATTCTTGATTAGTGACACATATTAAGGTTTCGTTTTATTCTTTGTACTTAAATTGCATTTTGCCTGGGGCAGTCATTTAAGATAGAGTTCATTAAAGTATGTTATTCCATTTTAGTTTTTGTGTAGAGAGCAATACATAATTTATTTTGACAACTATACTGTTCTTGCAGCAAGGTAAGAAAAACTGTTTTTACTGAAGTTACACACAAATTATAATTTTTCAATTTATATTACAACAAAGATGAAAAACATGAAAATATTTTGTTCTATCATATATCAAGGAATTAGTATAACACTTTGACTATTTATCTAAAATTTTTCAATTCTACTGCATCATCTTTCAATTTAAATTATTTTTAAATATTCAGTTAAAATTTTTCAGTCTTAAAAGCCTAAGAGGGTTAAATATAATTATGTATTTTTCAAATTGTAAAATGTCTTAGATTTGGTCAAAAATTATGTGCAGTGCAAGTAGTATATTCAATGGAAATAAACATACGAAATGATTCTGAAAGGCAGAAAATTGATGTTTGTGAAGGAAGCAGACTTTTATTTTTAAAATGCAAAATCTCCTGCAGTTTGTATAATTTGATTCCTAATGATCTGAACAACTGTTGTGAGGTTACACTCCATTTACCACACTGAAATTTGGAATCAAGTGCCAGTATCCAAAGCCTCAGTGCTAAATTCCTTTTGGGAATTCAGGAATAGAAATACCTATAGTCCGAGTTTTATTTTGGGGTCTTTTAGTTATTAAGGGCCTTTGAAAAAAAATTTTTTTTTTTTTTTAGTTGCTTTGCTTGAAATCCTAAACTGATAGACTGGTAGACAATTTGACAGACTGGGCAGCTCACACCGGAGAAAAATGCAAAGACTACAATTCTAGGTATTGTAACTTCAATTGAGAGATATTAAAGAGCCCCCACGGGAAGCAACAACTCTTCACTAGCACTCAAGCCAACTCCAAAGTGTAAGAGTTCAAGAGCTGCTCTGAAACAGTGACCACAACTTACATGGGATAAATATTTGCCAGGGGCAAAAATGACAAAAAAAAAAGGAACAAAAAAAAGGTAAGGGTCATATCTGAATGGTTAGGTGCTTTCAGCACATCACTTAAAAGGAGAGGTTGAGCGTGCTGGCCTTGCTTGATGAGAAGGAGATGAGGTTAAGGTGTACGCTATTAACAACCCACAGCTATGTGAGGAGGAATTACAAACACCGCACAGTTTTAGCAAGGGGCAATGGCCACAGGTTGTGGTTTGGGAGGCTCAGGTGACCTCTTAGGAGAAGATGTATTTTTACCAGTATGGTATTCCAGCACTGGAAAGGGTTGCCGCAGAGCAGAGTACAATCTGCGTCCTTTGAGGCTTTTTAAGACTCAGCTAGCCAAAGGCACAGTGACCAGATCTCTTGTTGGCCACAATCCTATTTCAGGCTGGACATTAGGTCAGATGACTTCCAGAGATTTCATCCAAACAACATTGCTGTGATTCTATGAAGTGAAGGAAACAAAAAGCAAAGCAAAACAAAACAAACCATGGATGGACAGCTTAGATATAAATCAAAACAAAGGACAACTCCTTCCCTGCATTGTTCTCTTACAACCCCCAGCTCCTGGCCTGAAAGGAATTTCAAGAACAAATTCTAGAATTCTATGACAGTGATAAGAGTGTAGCCCTGTAAATATTATTTTGGCCATTACTAGTAAAATCCCACAGTCAGTGGGACCCCTGACAGCACAGGGTCTGAAGGCTGGTCTAGACTTGCCTTGATCTGAACTGATTTTACATTGTTTGAACAGCTGGCTGGTGGCCAAGTGACCAGTGAGACCAGCATTTTCAACTTCTGATCTATAAACCTCTAATGTCCTTGGACTATTCTTTCACATCCCAAAAAACATGATGGAGAAAAGCAAATAACAGAAGTATCTATTCTGTATCCTTATGGGCTGTGAGCATTGATTTTCAGACACGGGCGGTTTCTTCTATACTGGCAGTTACAGAATGCACAGTGTGGTAGCACTATTGTTAAAGTTATTAATTTCTGTAAAATCCACCAGGATTATCTTTTGTTTTTAATAAATTTCACTTTCCCCCAGCAATTTGACACCACACATTGAATCCCTTTGCTACTGTTTTTTGCTTACTAGCTTAATCATTACAAAGGTGAGAAAAGTGTTGTTATAATTACATTTGCTTCTTCCTTTCCCACTTACTAAGGATATTGTTTGCTCTTTGTTCACCCATGCGTCAATGGCTTTAGACAGGAAACATGAAGTCTCAGTTCAGACTTATGTGACAAAATTGTTCATTTGAATGGACAGTCTCAAAATGGCTCAGAACAAGCACTTGGTAAAGACTGACTATGTAGCCTGTCCATCTGGCTGGAAACAGTTAACCTTGTTACAACCATTTAAGCCTGATTTAGATCCAGGTGGACTTCCGTTGTACTGCATTAGGTAGTAACTAACAATTTTAAATATATACATAAACGAGAGTCTTAACTTGTAAGTTTAAAACTACTCAGCCTGTGTTTCTCCCCCCACGCTTAGCACCATCATTTCAAAGATAAAAGTATAATTTCAAGCATGAATTGAGTGAACTGACATCAACTGCCACTATGAATAATAAAATGACTGAAAATCTTTTGATGTGAGCCACTAAATTGCAAGACTGAAGAGCCTTACACAGTCATAGAGGTACCATTTCTATCTATAACAAAAGACAGAATTGTCTGAATTACTGAGTAAAATACAACTGACCAAGTTTATTGAACACCTCACTCAAACACAATCATGGTGCACCAAAATCAAAGAATAGTTAGACACCTAAATCAGCTTACAGATCTAATCAGGAGATTTTATCACTTTCATCTGCTGTTAGAATATGCTTCTCTCACTAAAATGTTCATATTTCACAACTCCAAAATACATAAAAGAGAAGCTTTGCATATTTAATAATTTTCAACAGGGAAAGTATAAAAATTCTAGAAAGTGTATTGAGGTAGTAGTAAAGATTTAGCAATAAGCAGCTTTATAAATGCTCATAAAATACCATTAACATACACCTTGAGCTATAATTAGATAAGAAAGTGCCAGTGAATATGAGATGTTGAACACTTCTCTCTGTAAACTCATTCTCTCTTTCAAAGCACTAATGACTTGTCTGGTTATTTCAGCAAAATTGGATTCCCCCCATCTTTCATATCTCATTGAAAGAGTGTCACCTTAAAATTACAACCTGTGTTTGCTGCATTCTTACTTAAATAATTTATTATGACATCACAACCACAATTTATAGAGGTGGGGAGAGACGGGTGGTGGAGGGAAGCCTCTATTGAGAAGATTTAACTGCAAATCTGTTTCATAAAAGAAAATAATTTTGACTAAAATTGTATTGACATGAAATGGAGGTGCAAGAAAAAAACCAGACAATTCTTAATTCTCTCCTTACTCTTTGTAAAAAGATGAATATTGAAGCACTATGTACAAATCTTATCGCCAGAAGATAACTTTGACTCTAACAGTGAAGAAAGCAAAGAATTTTTCTGAATTATCCAGCAGTGATTGACTGAAATATGAATTCTGGACAGAATCTTGTTTGATCTTGTTAAGAAGAAAGAAAGTGTAGCATGAACTGGAAAAAAAAACCCCAAACCTGCACAGTCTGAATAACTGTAAGTTAAATATGAATGTCTCAATATTTTGTTTAAAAAAAAAAAAAAAAGCCAGAACAGTGCAACCCAACCAATTAGAAGCAAAGGACAGAATTATAAATAACAAAACATAAAAATGCCTTTTTCTTATTGGATAGAATTCACAAACACTTCTATGTTTTAGATTAAAAATGGACTCTGTATCACAAAAAAATTAGGGGTTGGCAAATTTAAATACGTTGAAAATAGTTCTTCTAGGTAGTATTCAATTGTCAATGTCTCTAAAGCATCAAAACTTTTACGAAAAATTGTAAGACATCTGTTTCTACAGTCATCTTTCTTAGCAGGCTGTTGTGAAACACCGAACACCGACAACTGCAGTGAAGCACCCACACTTGGTGTTCTTCCACAGTCCCTAGTCTTGACCCTTAGGCACATTGCCATTTCCTCAGTCTGTTAGACCATGCAATTAAATTTGTTGGTTTGCTTGGCTAGTCTTTAAAAGGTCAGTGTCTCTGGGAAGATTTAGTTCTTCTGGAGTACTAATGTCAAATGTTTCATGTGTGCAAATCAGAAGTCCATCTGGTTCTGCTTCAGTCTGTGGGGCACTACAAGATTCACTGCAACACTAATGACCATGCTCCATCATGATCGATTCAAGAGGAGTAAGGGGCATTTATTCTTCTGCTCTTTCCCCTAAGAAGTTGTTCCTTCAACTTTCACCAGGGGTCCCTCATAGCCTAAGAGGAGTTGACTCCAAAACTACTTTTTGTTAAATTTATTGAGAAAGTTGTATTTTGCCGACCTTTAAGTTTTATATACATGTCTTGAGATACTCTGTCCAATCAAGAAATCTAGTATTATTATTAAAAAAAAAAAAAAATTTCATTCTTCGTTGTACACACACTGAGCCAAAACTGACAAATCCTCAGAAAGGAAAAAAAAGTCTTTTCCAGGGGAAAAAAAAAAAGTCCAATATTTTGCCTGCCATTCCTGCCTTACTTAATGAGATACTTACACCTAGATAATATATTATTAATCTATATACCTAGATACTATACCTACATAATGAACAGAGGTCCTGGTTTAACGCCAGTAGGCAGCCAAGCACCACACAGCTGCTCACTCACTTCTCCTTCAGTGGGCTGGGCAAGAAAGTTGGAAGGGTAGAAGTGAGAAAATTCATGGGTTGAGATACAGTTTAATAGATAAAGCAAAAGCTGTGGAAGCAAAACAAACTAAGGAATTGATTCAGTACTTCCCAATGGCAGGCAGATCACTGAATCATAGAATTGTTTCGGTTGTGTCACTGGTTGGCCACGGTCCGCCAATTACGGGACGAGTTCTTCCTCTGTCTAATTAGCCTCCCTTCTGTTCTGGGAGAAAAGGGTTAAAAGCAAAGATAAGAAGAAAAGAAAAATTTGTGAGACCTCTTAAATTTGGGAAACTAAAACAAGTTTAATAACACTAAAAAAATATTATATGCAGAAAAACAAGTGAGATATTAACAGGTTTATATGGGATTGGAAGGTTGGTACAGCGAGGGTTAACCTGCAGTTAGGGAAACAAAAGCAAAAGGACAAAACCCAGTACCGAGCAGTTTCCAAAATGGCGGCGACCATATGGTCGGCGTGTTCACGGAAGCAGAGCAAAGCCGGTCAGTGTAGCCATAGCAGAATCCACGCACAGGCAGGATCTGAGCCAACGCACAGCACAGCGGTTGGGTCGCAGATGTTAAGCGGCAGCAAAGGAAAACCACGGCTCCGGTGCACACCGACAGCAGGAACGAAGCAGCGGCGCTCAGCAACAGCAAAGGCAGTCCCGTGCGGCGCGGGGGTTAGCAGCAATAATCCGAGCAGGTCCAGGCGCCAGTGAAAGAGGCGAGGCAGGTCTCAGCTGATCTGGAGAAAACACAGAGACGGGATGAGCAGCACTCTGAGAGAAAGCAAAAGCAAGCTGCAAGCCGGGGCAAGCCCGGTGCCATCCCCCCGGAAGTATCCTGGTCCTGTGCGTGGTTTTTAAAGGGACGGAGAGCCCTCCAAAGTTTTCACAACCAATAAGATGTGCGAACGTAAATGGGAGGAATACATCAGGATTGGTCGTTTTAAAAATGTCCATCAAGAACAAGAAAAACCAGTTTTTCTAATCAAACTGGTTTGTCTCCTCTTAACCTGGGACAGGTTGGAAGACACTTTTAAGATCATCAAGTCCAGTTCTTAACCCAGCACTACCAGATGACCACTAAACCATGTCCTGAAGCACCACATCTACACATCCTTCCAGCGATGGGGACTCCACCACTTCTCTGAGCAGCCTATTCCAAGGCATTACCACCCTCTCTGTAAAGACAGTTTTCCTAATATCCAGGTCCTATTCTGCTGGTCATCTTTCCAGCCATCTTCTTCAAGCCTCTTGTGTTACAAGGGATTGTTGTGATCCAAGTGGAGGACCCACAACTTGGCGTTGTTGAACCTCATACAATTGGCCTCAGCCTGTGGATCCAGCCTGTCCAGTCCAGATCCCTCTGTAAAGCCACCCTACCTTCAAGAAGATCAACACACCCACCTAACTGAGTGTCATTGGCAAAATTACTGGAGATGCACTTGATGACCTCATTCAGATCATAGACAAAGAGTACAGGCCCCAAAACTGAGTCCTGGGGAACACCACTTGTGACCAGTCACCAGCTGGATTTAACTGGATTTAAGTCTATTCATCACCACTTTTGGGGCCTAGCCACGTTCAACCATCTCCAGGTAAGCAAGGCTTCATCTCGTGAGGCAGTTACTTGGGAAGACAAATGCCATAAGGTAACATAGTGGTAGACTTAGTAGTTCTAGGTTAATGGCTGGGCTTAATGATCTAAAAGGTCTTTTTCAACCTAAATGATTTCATGATTCTATAGCTCCAAATGTCACCCTCTTTCTCCTTCTTCCCCCAGTGTTTATTTCTGAGCATGACATCACATGGTATGGAATATCCCTTTGGTCAATTGGGATCAGCTGTCCTGGCTGCATCCCCTCATGGTTCTTGTGCACCACCAGCCTATTCGCTGGTGGGGCGGTGTGAGAAGCAGAAAAGGCCTTGACTCTGTGTAAGCACTGCTCAGCAGTAATGAAAACATGTCCGTATTGTTGCTGAGGGGAGCTGCTTTGGCCCACAGTGGAGTGGTAGATCTTGGTGTACAATGAAAGAAGCGAGTGGAGGCAAGACCACGCTTGATGTGGCAGGCGAACTCCCTCCTTGCTTATCTTACCCTCCCAGGTGCCTCTGTACAACAGGTATGGGTCTCTGGATGTGGAAAGCCAATCAATAAAGGATGTGAATGACAGTCCATCTACACCAGAAGTGTTTCCAAGATCAGAAAGGCCTAACCCCCCATATCATGACCACCTGCACAAGGAAGAAAAGAAGTATTATTGTTGTAGGTGACTCCCTTCTGAGGGGAAGAGAGGGCCCAATATGCGGGGCAGACCCTCCTCATACAGACATCTGCTGCCTCCCTGGGTCCTGGGTTAAGGACATCCCTAGGAAACTTCCTAGCTTGGTACAGCCCTCTGACTATTACTGGTTGCTTATTTCCTTCTAGGTGGGGAGGAAGCTGCAATGTATAGTCCAAGGGCAACAGAGTCTTCAGAGCCTTGCAATGGTTGGTGAGGGAATCTGGACCACAGGTTATTTTTTCCTTTCTCCTTCCACTCACAGGCAAGAAGGAGAGGGAAGGAACAAATGAATCCAGTCTATGAATACATGGCTCATTTTTTTGATAGTGGGATGTTCCACAGGACACCGGGTTTGTTGGTGTCAGATAGGATTCACCTTTCTCAAAGGAGGCAGAGGGTCTTTGCTCAGGAGCTTGTGGGGCTCATTGACAGGGCTTTAAACTAGACTCGAAGGGGGACGACGATAATATCAGGCTTGCTGGTGACAAGCTGTGGCATGACACTCCGTGGTTAGAGGGACAGGATGTTAGGGAGGACCCTCAGCCTATTGCTCTGAGCCTTGCTGGGGACACTGCAGTACAGCTGAAGATTGCAGAGATGAGCTGGGGGCTCTTGAGGTAATAGGAGCCAACAGGGGAAAATACATTTGTGACATATCTCAAAGGAATTAAGGGGTGTTCCTCTAAGAAGGTGACACAGTCAACAGTCCAGGTGAAGTGCCTCTACACCAATGCACGCAACATGGGCAACAAACAGAAGGAGTTGGAAGCCACTGTACTGCTAGAAAGCTAAAACCTGATTGCCGTTGCCATTAATTGGTGGGAAAAATGCCGTGTCTAGAGTGTGGCTATTGATGGGTACAGGCTGTTCAGAAGGGATGGATGAGGAATGAGGGGCGCAGGCATTGCCTTTCACATGAAGAAACGGATAGAGTGTGAAGAGCTGTCCCTGAAGAATAGCCACGAGCAGGACGAAAGATTATGGAGAAGAATTAGAAACCAAGGCAATAAAGGGAACCTTGTTGTCGGTGTCTACTACAGGCTGCCCAATTAAAGCAAGACTGTTGATGAAGTCTTCTTACTCTAGCTACAGGAGCATTGCAATTGCAGGCTCTCGTCCTGCTGGGGGACTTCAACCACTCCAACATCTATTGGAAAAGCAGCACAGAGAGCTGTAGCCAGTCCAGGAGACTCCTGAAGTACATTGAGGAGAACTTCTTAAACCAGGTAATAGACAGCCCCCAAGAGGCAATGCGATACTGGAGCTGGTGGTCACCAAGGTGAGTGAGCAATCAGTAATGTCATGATTGGAGGCAGCCTGGGCTGCAGTGATCACATGCTGGTGGAGTTCACAGTTCCGAGGGTGATAGGTCAGGCAGTGAGTAAAGTCAAGACCCTGAATTTTAGGAAAGAAATCTTCCAGCTCTTCAAGGACTCAGTCAATAGGACCCCCTGGGAAACAGCCCTCAGGGACAAGGGAGCAGAACAGAGATGGCAGATCTTTAAGAACACTTTCACAAGAATTGTTGATGCCCAGGTGTAAGAAATCAGGCAAGGAAGGGAAGAGACTGGCATGGCTGAGTCAAGACCTGCTGGTCAAACTAAAGAGCAAGAAGGAAATGCGCCAAGCTGAGTGGGTGCAGCTGACATGCCTGAGGGACAGGATGCAATCCAGAGGGACCTGAACAAGCTGGAGAAGCAGGCCCATGTGAACTTTATGAGGTTCAACAAGGCCAAATGGAAGGTCCTCCACTTGCATCAGGGCAATCTCTGGTATCCATCTGGGCTGGGGGATGATGACCTTGAGAGCAGACCTGCAGAGGCAGACGTGGAGGTACTGGGGGAGGAAAAGCTGGACATGAGCTGGCAATTTGTACTGGCAGCCCAGTAAGCCAACCATATTCTGGGCTGCATCAAAAGAAGTGCGGTCAGCATGTTGAGGGAGGCGATTTTGCCGCTCTACTCCGCTCTGGTGAGACCTCATCTAGAGTGCTGTGGCCGGCTCTGGAGTCCTCATGTCCTGGTTTTAAGATAAAACCTCAGCACAAGGACATGAACCTGTTGGAGAGGATCCAGCAGAGGGCCACAAAAATGATCAGAGGGATGGAACACCTCTGCTATGAGGACAGGCTGAGAGAGTTGGGGTTGTTTAACCTGGAGAAGGTTCCAGGGAGACCTTATTGTGGCCTTTCAGTAGTTAAAGGGGACTTATGAGAAAGATGGGGACAGTCTTTCAGTCTTTTTAGCAAGGCCTGTTGCATCAGTACAAGGGGCAATGGTTTTAAACTAAAAGAGAGGAGATTTAGGCTAGATATAAGGAAGAAAATCTTTACAGTGAGGCTGGTGAAACACTGACACAGGTTGCCCAGAGAAAGAGTAGAAGCCCCATCCCTGGAAACGTTCCAGATCATGTTAGACAGGGCTATTAGCAGTCTGATCTAGTTGCAGATGTCATTGCTCACTGCAGGGGGGTTAGACTAGATGACCTTTGAAGGTCTCTTCCAACTCAAAACATTCTATGATTCTATTCTATGATTCTATCAGTACCGTTTCCTGTGCAAATCCAAAAAACTGCTCCATGCAAGCTACTATGAAGAAATTTAACTCTGTCACAACCAGATTTATTATTATGACTAAAATAAAATATTCCATATGTGTGTACTATATATGTCAGGGGTTTTTTACTAAATACGTTTCAGTCAGCTAATATTCCATGTAAGTAATTTCCAACATTTATTTGAAAACAAATTGAGAAGCTCTGGTCTTCATCTGTACTAGTAATAATAAGAAAAGCTGAATACAGACTTATGAAAAACATCTATTCCAAACACAGGATATGCTATCTCTCAGTATACTGTATAAAACATTCTTGATAAAGATCAATAATTCTTATTAAGAAGTAAAAATAAAAATTTAATACTACTCCTCAAATTAAAGAAAATACTTTTTCTGTGAAGATATAATCACTCAAGTTGACAGTGCTTGAAACATTCTGAAAACCAACAAATCAAAACTGATAGAGTTAATGCAAAGAAAGGAGGCCGATGTGGGCTATGCAATTTCTTTTTTGCTGACTTGTGCAGAAGCAAACATCAGTCTGTAATGATGCATTATGACACAAAATAACGAGGGATGAGAAAGAGGCAGGGGGCAAATTCTGAGCTAGAACTCTTCCTGCAGCATTACCAAAAGATTCAAAGCCACTTACTGACTTATTTTGCTAGGATAATTATGAATCAGTTTAACAACTGAATTGCCAATGTTATTGAACATAGAAATTATAAAGTAATATTTATTAGCACTGTGAAGAATCCTGAGGTAAATGAGAAATTCATATCTACCAGTGCTGCAAAAAGAAGGAAGTTTATTTGCTTCAGCATGCTAGATTGGTGAGTAAGAAATATATTTAAACAACAATATATGAAAACCAACAAATCTTCAAAGCCATGAATAACTTGCTTTTAACAGATTTTTAGTATATGTAGTCAGAAATTAAAATTTTTATAAGAACTTTCAATAGAAATTTGGCCACAATTAGAAGCATGAATGAGGTGCAAACCTGATGAAGTTCAACAAGGCTAAGTCAAGGTCCTGTACATGAGTTGAGGCAATAGCAAGCACAAATATAGGCTGGGTGATGAGCGGACTGAGAGCAGCCTTGGGGAGAAGGACTTGGGGGGTGTTGGTTGACAAGAAGCTCAGCACAACCAGGCAATAGAAGCTTGCAGCCCAGACAGCAAATTGCATCCTGGGCTGCATCAAGAGAAGCGTGGCCAGCAGCTCGAGGGAGAGGATTGTCCCTCTGTCGCCGGTCGGTTGAGGCAAGCCGAGCACGGGGACGAGTCCTTTCCTATCCCTGAACCCCTCTCCTCCGGGAGAGAAAAGGGTTAAAAAGCAGAGATACGAAAAGGAAAAGAAAGATTTTGTGAGACCTCTGAATGTTTGGAAAACTGAAACAAACTTTATTAAATCTAGAACAAAATATATATAATATGCAGGGAGAAACCAATGCAAAATGTGAGAGTCTGTGCAGGATGGAAAGGTGAGTGTTAAACGCGAGAAAAGAGAGAAAGGGGGACGGTACCACGTGCAGTCCCAAAATGGCACCGGCCACGTGTGCGCTTTCGTGGAGTGAACAAAGGGAAACCGCGGCTTTTACGAACGCCGGGCTCCAATGTGCAAAGCGCTGTCCCTACCAGTTTATCGTTGTGCAGCAAGAAGCGGCGGTGCTGGCAGGCAGAGAGAGATACAGTGTCAAAGCAGCAGGCAAAGAGCAGCCTCCAGACGCGAGTCTCCGGGCGGTGCGGCGGTTTGTCCCAGGCGGCGCGGCGGGGGCTGCCCCGGCGCACAGTCTCGCTCCACTCCGGCAGCGCGGGGGGAGCCGCAGTGTCTGGAGAAGCCTCCTTCCTGGAGCGAAGCTGAGGTCCTGCAGTGCCTCTCGCAGCGCGGAGCTGGGAGTGTCTGGAGAGTGGAAAGACACGAGAAGCCGCGAAAGCCCCGAAAGCCGGGAAAGCCGCGAAAGCCGCCCGAGCCTGCGGCTCTTAAAGGGACAGTACGCTCGCGAGAAACTTTCTCAGCCAATGGGATGCTGCGAATCGTAACATGGAAGGGAATAATTCAATTGGTCAGTTTAAAACAAAAGCCTTCGAGCAGTTTTTTTTCCTTCAAACTGCCACACCCTCTCTACTCCACTCTCATGAAATCCCATCACGACATGTTATTTTTTAAAACTATAATGAATTGTTAAAAATATTTTTCATATATATTTTGAGATTTTTTTCCCCAAGAAAGAAGGCTTAACAGGAGCTTTTTTACTTCATAGTTCACTTAAAGTTTAACGGAATTTATGAAGTAAATATCCTTGAAAATCAACCCCCAAATTTTATCACTTCGAAAGAGTATCATAGCCATCAAGAATAAAAATGAGATTTTAAAATCACTTTTGGTAAATTAAATTTAGTAGAAAATTACTTGGAACTATAAAAAACTAATTATGATAATTTTAGATCATTTTAGCTGGTCATAGAATCACAGTATCAGAGAGTGGCTGAGGTAGGAAGGGAACTCTGCAGATCATAGAATACAAAGCCCCAGCACAAAGAAGGGTCAGCTAGTACAAGCTGGTGAGAGCCGAGTCCAGTTGGGTATTTAATATCTCCATAGATGGAGACTCCACATCCTCTCTGGAAAACCTGTGTCAGTGTTTGACCATCCTTAAAGTAAAAAAGGTTTCTTTTTTATGTTTAAGGAGAGTTTTCTGTGTTTCAGTTTGTGCCTGTTGCCTCTTGACTTGCCACTTAACACCATTAAGAAGAGTCTGGCTGCATCTTGCGCCCTCCCATCAGATATTTGTGCACATTGATAAGATCCCTCTAGGCTAAACAGTTCCATCTCTCCCAGCCTTTCCTCCTAGGACAGATGATCCAGGCCTTTCACCATCTTAGTGGCCCTGTGCTGGAGTCTCTCCAGTATGTCCATATATTTCTTATACCAGGAAACCAAGAACTGGACTCATCACTCCAGGTGTGTCCTCACCACTGTTGAGTAGAGGGGAAGGATGACCTGCCTTCACCTGCTGGCAATACTCCTAATGCAGCCTGGGAAGCTGTAGGCCACCTTTGTCATGAGGTCACATTTCTGGCTCATGTTCAGCTTGGCCTCCACCAGGACCCACAAGTCTTTCTAAGCAAGGTTGCTTTCCAGCCAGTCAGCACCCAGCATGTCTCCATCCATGAGATTTTGTCTCCCAAGAGCTTTCTACTGAATTTCTCCAATTCAATAGTTCCTAAAAGGTATTTTTAAGTAAGGAAGTCTCTAATGAAATGAGTTGAATTAGAACATACTGTACTGACATGCAACTCATATTCTCACAGGTTATAATTATTGTTATATTGTCAGTAAAATCATGGTCCTTAAAGGTCCTCCTCAGTGTCTGAATTATAGTAGCTATAGGTGCTCTGATTCTACATCCCTTGTTTTATCTATTTTGCTTTGGGCTGCGATAAGGGAGCTAAACTGAAGTGAAAGGTCTCTGGAAGGCAAATTCCTTTCAAAGTAGAATAGCCTTGAAGAATTTCTTCAGGTGCAGATTTCTTATTAATCTGTCATCATCTTTTGATGTAGTAAAAAACTCCTAAAGCCTAAATTATTTACTGAGTCCTAAAACTGCATTAACATGATACAAATACTTTAGAAAGTGCATCCTTTTCCTGACAAAGGGATTGGCATTCATGAAATTCCTTATTTTATATCAGAAGTGAAAAACAAATAAATGAAATATGCAGTGTAAAGTTAGAAAGAAATAAGAGTGATGAAGATGTCTTTGTTTAGGTGCCTGTAGGAAATAATCACAATGAAGAATATATTAGAACAAACACCACATAAAAAATTAGCACATGATTAGCAATTCTAGAGATACAGTAATACAGGCAACCTGTCTAGTAAAATCTTCATCTACTTTAAATAAGTGTTGAAATTTTACTGGTTTGGATCCGATGTGCATGATCAATTTCCCTGGTGGTCTAAATAAATTCATTCCTAATCTAGAAATAATTGAAATTCAACAGAATTTTATTCTAAAGACTATTTCCAGAGTCCATTTTTAATGAAGGCAAAAGGTCAGTTTAGTAATATTGAATTAGAAGAGTAAATGAGACAATAAATGGATGCCTGGAGTTTTCATGCTTCACCAGATACAGTATACAGTGATAAAGGTTACCTTTAGTGGAAATAAACAAAAGTAATTGTGAAATCATTGGCAATTTAAGGGAGAAAAAAGACAATAATTAAAGTCCTTTCATCTACCTTTGACATCTGCCTTGATTATGTATTGAAAACACTACAAAATACTTAGGAGAAGGAGGGAGGCGGCTGGGTTTTTTACGGTTTTTATCCATGAAAGTGGTTCACTGGGAGTCAAGGCTTCAGATACTATATTCTGCACCGGACATCACTCCGTCACTACTGCTGCTCACATTTCAAAATTTAAAGTTAAGTAAAATTTCCAGTTTGTTCAGTAATGGTTTTACACAGATGAAAGTTCAGTTTCTATGGAAAAGGAAGCCCAGGAAATTAATAGCAAAGAAGAAAATGTAATTCGTATTTTGTAATGAAAGTCATATAGATAACTTAATTGTGAAAATATACATGTAGGAAAAGATTACTAGATTACTGCAAAAAAATTACCCTTTTAAACTCCCTACAGAGCCTACAGAGCATCAAGGTTCTAATTTGGCCACCACTGAGCTGAATAGAATGAATGAACTATATAAATTGTCAGTGTAATGACAAAAGGATTCACGGACATGAGCAGGGTTCATGGTCAGAATACAATTCATAACGTAAATGCATTTGTACACTTCTATTCTGATGCTTACAAGCAGTTGGAGTAAGATCACGCATTAAAGAACCCGTTTGTCTGTAGCCATTTAATTTCCACCACACAGTAATCTAGATGTTGATCATAAAATTAAAATAAAATACTTTTTTGTTATTTTCATAGGTCCAGGTAAAATAAAATATTACAAGCTAAATTGTAAGAAAAAAGTTTTTTGAATATACAGTTTTCATTTCTTATATGAATATTTTGCATTGTTCTCTTCCTTAGCCAGAAAATTTCTGCTTTTTCAAAGTTTATTTTCAGTTCAGTTTATTTGTTAGGATAAATACTACCTGTGCGTATCAGAGTTGTCAAAAACCTTCATATCTGAGTGGGATATCTTTGCTTCACTAAATGAAGATTCACCCAATTCTTGTTGGGATTCTTCCCATAACTGAAGAAGGTAGTGCGATTTAGTCCTAAATGTCTCACTAGAATCAGCAGAAATAGTGAAAATTTCATCTAGAATCTAAAGCTTTGTATTAGAAGAAATATTTATTATGTCTATTAATATTATGTTTGAATTAGATATCACCAGAATAGTAGAAAAATGATGTGTAGACATTTATATTTTTCATTAACTAAGACAGATATGTCGCACCTATATCCATGGATTTTTTTTCTTTTCTCCTTGAAAAAAATAGCGCAAGTTCTTAAGCTGTAGCAACAAAGCTTATTTATAATTATTATCCTCTGCCTATATGAGCTCATAATGCTTACAATAAATGTACTTTTCTCTAGAAGATATCATTATAAAGTCATTATATCAAGTAGCTTAAAATCTATGAAATATTTAAATGTAGTGTTAGGAAATATCATCCTACTTTACAATCCGATAAAAATAACAAGGTAGTGTTTCTTTTATAGATATAATATTGAATCTTTATTGTAATATCATTACCTCAAAATATCTAACTTCAATCTTGCTACCAAAGCCTGGACATAGTCCAGAACAATTGTACTTCTTGGATACATGGTATTGAAATTGTCTCTGACTTCCAGTAGTTGTTCTTTTCTGATTTACAATTCCAGTGCAAGGCAAGCAAAACACTACTAATGAATATCGTAATTGATAGTGGTCCACATGTTGGTGTTTAGTTAAGTTTTGTTTCCTTTGTTTTTCAGTGGTTGAAATTTTGCCTCCCCTACTGGTACTATGGGTAAGTGACCCAACTAAATGACTGCAGTACTTGGGCTCTGTATCACAAAAATATGGGTCAAGAATCTTCTCTTTCTGACTTTATTGATTTTTTCTTTTTTTTTTTTTTTTTTTAAATGAAAGTCTCCCTCTTTAAGAATAAAAAGGAACAAAGCCATCATCTCAGCAGGATTTTGCTCCTTTGGTAAAACTTTCCAGCATATATATAAGATTTCACTGACATGCAGTAGCAGATGATTTTTTTTTTTTTTAATGGCAACTGTAACATATTGAAATGAATATCATGCAAGAAGATGGAGAAATAATCGTAACATTGCATTTAAAGAATTAGGAGCTATACCAAATCACACAAGGACTATATTAGAACTTAGAGACAACCAATAAATATTAGTAGGGATCTCTTAGATATGATACATTGTAAGAAGGCCACACTGTTTAAGAAAACTTTACACATGGGCTTCATTTTGCAGAATTTCCTATTCCTAGTCCTCAGGTTCCTAATTTGTTATCAATTGTTATTTTTTATGAGAATAGCAGATCATGAAAGCTAACCTTCTGCAGCAAATTTAATTTTATTCCCTTGTTGCACTGCAATATTATATATACATGTAAAATGAAAACCTGGTAGACTTAGCTCTTCAGGACTTTGTACCATAGTCTGCAGCAGTTCACAAAAGTTTAATAGCATGACATTTCAAAAGTGTCACACAACATACTACTAGATTTATGATTAATAAGTTTGCTAAAATATCTCAAAAATAAAAATACAATTTAGATATTGTTTTGAATTGCAGTATTGTAATGGCTGCTTGTTGTTATTATGCAGTGGCACAGTAAATGATACTGTTTTCAAGACTGATTACACTCCTTGCAGAGTTGATTCTGCTAAAAATATTTATTGATTAATAACAAGGAGTTGGAAGAAAATGTCAGGTAAAAAAAAAAAAAGAAAAAGCAATGAGTTGTTTCAACATTTCATATGAAAAAAAGATAGAGGGAAATATTTGTTTATTTGTCAGAGATTTTTTTTTCTTAAAAACATCTTTAAAATGAATGTCTGAAAGTCCTGGATTTCTAAAAACAGAAATTTCCTGCAGCAATGAGTGGAGCATGATATTCTGAATCTCATTTGCAGTAAGGATACTCCTTAGGGCTATGGACTCTGGGAAGATTCTATTTTAGATTTTTTTGTAGCTTCGTATTTGCAAAGTGAAGGTTAAGAAACTCTCAAGCTCATGAGCTGCTGCTTTTCAGTGTTGGAGGTAATAACTTCATATATTCTTAAATGTTCTTAGGAATGTTATACATATGCAAATAGAACATAAATTCTTCAAATAAATGTCGCCGGTCGGCTGAGGCAAGCCGAGCACGGGGACGAGTCCTTTCCTATCCCTGAACCCCTCTCCTCCGGGAGAGAAAAGGGTTCAAAAGCAGAGATACGAAAAGGAAAAAAAAGATTTTGTGAGACCTCTGAACGTTTGGAAAACTGAAACAAACTTTTATTAAAACTAGAACAAAATATATAATATGCAGGGAAAAACCAATGCAAAATCTGAGAGTCTGTGCAGGGTGGAAAGGCGAGGGTTAAACGCGAGAAAAGAGAGAAAGGGGGACGGTACCACGTGCAGTCCCAAAATGGCACCGGCCACGTGTGCGCTTTCGTGGAGTGAACAAAAGGAAACCGCGGCTGTTATGAACGCGGGACTGCAATGTGCAAAGCGCTGTCAGGCAAAGAGAGGGTAAAACCTTACGGCAGCAGGCAAAAAGCAGCCTCCAGGCGAGCAGTCTGTCCCAGGCGGCGTGGCGGGGGCTGCCCCGGCGCAAAGTCTCGCCTCACTCCGGCAGCCTCCAGGCGCGGATCTCCCAGGCGGCGGGCAGGGTCCGAGCCGAGACAGCCTGTAAATCCCCGGAGCGAAGCCGAGGTCCTGCAGTGCCTCCCACAGCGCGGAGCCAGGAGTGTCCGGAGAGCAGAAAGACGCGAAAAGCCGAGAAAGCCGCGAAAGCAGCAGAGAAGCCAGAAAACCGGGAAAAGCCGCGAAAGCCGCGAATACCCCGAAAGCAGCCCAGGAAGTCCCCGAGCCCGCAGCTTCTTAAAGGGGCAGTACCCTCGCAAGAAACTTTCTCATCCAATGAGATGGGCGGTCGTAACATGGAAGGGAATAATTCAATTGGTCAGTGTAAAACAAAAGCCTTCGAGCAGTTTTTTTTCCTTCAAACTGCCACAATAAAAAAGAAGGAAAATGTTACTTGTAGTTAATGGTAACTACAGAAAGCAAAGATACTGACTCAACACAGATACTACAGAAAATGCAGAACTCCTACAAGATGTCATTTGACTTGCTTTTCAACTTGCATGCCTTTTTTCATCCTTTCCCTAAGAAAGATATCACTAAGAATTTAAATTTTACATACTCAAATAAGACCCTAAGTACATCCTCTCAGCATTAATTTTATTTCAAATGTTCCTGGAATTATTCAGAACTATAGGACCAAAAAAATACAGTTATCTACAAATAGAAATCAGAATTTTGATACTAATTGTGTCTCTATAATCTAGAATTTTAGGATTTGGATGTATTTCATCTTGTCATTCTTACTACAACAGTGATGTTAACTCATCCTTAGTGCATAAATTCCACACTGTAATTCTGAGGATCCATAATATCCATAAAGTCCATTAAAAAAAAAAATCCAGGATGATGGTGTTTAGATAAGTTTCTTACCTCTTTGTCTTCCCATGTTTGGAGCGTTGGCTTCTCTTTTGATACTCTGCTGTAATGGGTTTGCATGGCAGGGGAACTATAGGGGTGGTTTCTGTGAGAAGTCACTAGAATCTTCCCCTATGTCTGATAGAGCCAGTGCCAGCTGGCTCCAAGACAGACCTGCAGCTGGACAAAGCTAAGCCAATCAGCTAGAGCAGTAGCACCTCTGGGATAACATAGTTAAGGGGAAAAACAGCTGTGCTACAGCAGCTGGAAGAGAGAAATATGTGAGAGAAACAACTCTGCAGACACCAAGGTCAGTGAAGAAGGAGATGGAGGAGGTGCTTAAGGTGCCGCAGGAGGTGCTCCAGGTGCCAGAGCAGAGACTCTCCTGCAGCCCATGGGGAAAACCACAGTGACAAAAGTTGTCCCCCTTCAATCCATGGAGGTCAACCGCAAAAGAGATATCCACCTGCAGCCCATGGAGGACGCTGGAGCAGGTGGATGCACCCAAAGGAGGCTGTGATCCCAAGGGAAGCCAATACTGGAGCAGGCTCCTGCCAAGACTTGTGACCTTATGGAGAGGAGCCCATGATGGAGCAGGTTTGTTGTCAGGACTTATGATCCTGTGGGCGAATCACACTGGAACTGTCTGATCCTGAAGGACTGCGTCCCATAGAAAGCATCCATGCTGGAGCAGTTTATGAATACCTGCAGCCTGTGGGAAGGACCCAGGATGGAGAAGTTCATGGAGTCTTTGAGGGAGGGACCCCATGCTGAAGCCGGAGACGAGTGTGAAGAGGAAAGCATGGCAGAGACAACATATGATGAATTGACCCCAAGTCCCTTTTCCATACACATTGCACTGCTGGCAGGGGAGGAGGTAGAGAAATCAGGGTAAAGCTGAGCCCAAGAAAAAGGTAGGGGTGGGAGAAAAGTGTTTTAAGATTTTGTTTTATTTCTCATTACCCGACTCTGATTTGAGTAGTAATAAATTAAATTAATTTTCCCCCAGTCAAGTCTGTTTTGCCCATGATGGCAATTGGTGAGTGATCTCACTGTTCTTATCTCAACCCACTATACTTGCGTTATATTTTCTCTCCCTTGGCTGGCTTTGTTGGGCACCTGGTGTCCAGCCAAGGTCAATCCCAGCATATATACATAATTCAATGATTAGTGATCCATCCTAATGTTTACAGTGTTTTGGCAATCTGTGATGAAAATCTAAGTCTGAAATAATTCTCCTATGTCTGAATGATAATGCTAAGAATTTATAAGTATATAACCTTAAAATTAGTAATTGTAATTATTATAATGAGGTGTTAAAATTAATTTTTTAAACTTAACAAATAAACAAACAAAAAAATAATAGAAAATAAAGATAATGGCAGACTTCATTGTCTTTGGGCAGAATCAGGAATTTATGAACACTGTTGACAGACCTGACCCTGACCCTGACTTGTGGGCTCCTCATCCTGGGTGCTTGTAGGTGAGGCCACTTCTTGGACCTGTCTTGCTGTGACTTGTCACTCAGCTCACCTTCCCATCATGAGCAGCCTTGCTGCTTCCTTCTAGTTACAACAAATTGTTATCATCACTCTTGCATTCTTCACTGGAAGAGGAGGATGGTGTTTATGGAGCAGGTTTCTTAGTCCTGGGGTCCACCTGAGGCTAGTTTAGATGTTTTCTCATCAATCTGCTTCCTTCTCAGCATCTCTCAGCTAGGCTGATATAAAGGTTGTCAAATTATTACTATGGAAGGCATTCATAGAGCTTCAGCTGAATCAGGTGAGGCCTCACTGGTCACTTGGCCATGAGCCAGCTGTTCAAACAATGTAAAACCAGTTCAGACCAAGGCAAGCCCAGACCAGCAACTAAGACTTTGAATTGTCACGTCAGTACAAGGAGGGAGTCGTCCTTTGTTTTGATTTATATCTAAGCTGTCCATCCATGGTTTGTTTCGTTTTGCTTTGCTTTTTGTTTCCTTCACTTCATAGAATCACAGCAATGTTGTTTGGATGAAATCTCTGGAAGTCATCTGACCTAATGTCCAGCCTGAAATAGGATTGTGGCCAACAAGAGATCTGGTCACTGTGCCTTTGGCTAGCTGAGTCTTAAAAAGCCTCAAAGGACGCAGATTGTACTTTGCTCTGCGGCAACCCTTTCCAGTGCTGGAATACCATACCGGTAAAAATACATCTTCTCCTAAGAGGTCACCTGAGCCTCCCAAACCACAACCTGTGGCCATTGCCCCTTGCTAAAACTGTGCGGTGTTGTAATTCCTCCTCACATAGCTGTGGGTTGTTAATAGCGTACACCTTAACCTCATCTCCTTCTCATCAAGCAAGGCCAGCACGCTCAACCTCTCCTTTTAAGTGATGTGCTGAAAGCGCCTAACCATTCAGATATGACCCTTACCTTTTTTTTGTTCCTTTTTTTTGTCATTTTTGCCCCTGGCAAATATTTATCCCACGTAAGTTGTGGTCACTGTTTCAGAGCAGCTCTTGAACTCTTACACTTTGGAGTAGAATGAATGAATCAAGGCCCCTGACCACCTTGGTAGCCCTCCACTGGACAATCTCAAGTGTCTTGAAATTCATTTTAAAGTAGAGGTTCAATACTTTTACGGATAAGGTCTCACTCGTACAATGCAGAAGGGGATAATCACTTCCCTCATTTGTCGGAGGTGACATGGATATTTATTTCTCGTTCTGTTTCTTGATGTGAACATATGTAATGAAGAAAATTTATGTCCTGTGTCTTTATAAAGAGAATCACAGAATCATCTGGTTGGAAGAAACCTTTAAAATCACCAAGTCCAACCGTTCACCCTACACTGCCAGGGTCCCTAAACCATGTCCCTCAGTACCGCATCCACACGGCTTTTAAACACTTCCAGGGAAGGAGAATCCGCCACCTCCCTGGTCAACCTGTTCCAATGTTTAATGACCCTCTGTGTAAAGAAATTTTTCCTAATATCCAACCTAAATTTCCCCTGATGCAACTTCAGGCCATCTCCTCTCGTCCTGCCGTTCATAACATGGGAGAAGAGACTGACCCCCCACCTCACTACAACCTCCTTTCATTTCTTGATCTTCTAACTAATATATTTTAGGCATCTTTACTTTGGACAGATCAAGCCTAAAAATTTTCTGGTACTATGGAAAGTGGTCACTAATACCCGAGCATTAATGAATATTACTGCAATAAGCAACCAAAAGCAATTTTACATAATTTCAAAATGTGTTCTAAAGGAACGTCATAATTATAAGTAATACTAATTTAAAGGAAATAATTTTATGCTATAGTGTTTAAATTAACTATTGATTTCATATACACTTATATTGTAGTTCAAAGGCTGTATGTAAAATCTATCAAATTTTCTTAAAATATCTATGCCTACAAGCAACTTGCTGTTAGAAATTATTAGCTGTTTCTCTGTTAGGTTTTTTCTTTCCTTACAAACCTAGTAGTTATGCAAATAGAGGAAACAAAATAACAGCTGTACCGAAAAAACTGTGACATGTCATCTTTTATTATTATAGACCTGAATCATTCAAAACATAATAGTTACTGGCAGAAGGACTTGCTAAGCAAATAGTTTTTAAGGTATAAACTATTATATGCTGTCCATTTCTTTTATAAAGACTGTGAGTAACATCTGTTAATGATACATTTTATCTCACATTTCAGTTTTTAAGTCATGTTAGTGCTGTGCTACATTTATTGTTTTACAGAAATAGTAGAACTTCAACCAAGAAAATCTGTATATATTTAGTTGTTGTACTAGAAGCAAAACAAAAGCACAGCAGAAAAAAATAATCCCACTCCTTGAACTGTATATCATATTTATGTTCTAAAACTGTTTGCTGAGTTATTTTGCAATTTGCTTTTGGAGTCAATTACATTTTACATTTGTTCCTTCAATATAGAAAAGCACTCACAAACGCTCCCACTGGACAGTCGAAATACTTCGATTTTGCATAGTTCAATGACTGAGGTCAATAATGAAGAGACTTCGTCTTGGGCTGGATTCAACCACTTAATATCAGCTTGAAGTTTCCTGAACTGTTGAGGTCCACTGCATATTAAATGATGCATGTGGCATTCTGATCCACAGAAATTTTCTGTTCCGTGTCCTGTTCTATAAAGAGATTCTGAAGTACATGCTGCTGTAAGAAAATTCTGTCTCAATGTACTTTTTACATTGTTCCCTCCTCAACAACTGTCATTTGACCACTTGCTGCCTTACTGTAATAATTGCATTTTTCATCACATAAAAATTGTTTTATACAGCTGTGTTTTTTTCTCAGACTAGCTTAAAAATTTTAAGTGGCACCAGTAATTATGCTGATATAATTTCCTCCTGCCAATTAAAGACTTTATTGCTGTGCTGATTATAGTTGTGTGACTAAAAGAATGGAAAAGAAGCAGTGGTAATTCCAAAGGAGAAAAATAAATTAACAAGATGCATCCAGATACTCAGCCGTGCCCCCTAAGAAACATAAGCAAAGTAAGCTGCTAGTTAAAAGCAGTAAGGAGGGAAGTTTCTTCTGCAACTTCAGTTTTTGATGCATGCATTCAGTAGATGCTCTGCAGTTTCAGAATTTTTGTGTTTGGCACCCAAAATTTCTAATGAAAAAAATATTTAAAGTTATTGCTTTCTCCTAAGCACTTAGATCTCCAAATTGGCTACTAGTTTTTAGTCACGGAATAGTTTCTTAGACTGTGTTGCTTTACACTCAAAGTCTTAGACAGATATGCCTGTGTTCCAGTGATGCTTTGTGGTTTTGTCTTGCAGTTGACAGTCTAGATTGAGCTCAAATTTATTAACTGTTCTTGTGCCTGCCTTATTCTCTCTAATTGTGTTTCAGTAGAACACATCATTAATTAATTCACTAGCTCCTAATACAAAACAAATGATCAGAAAGCTGGGTACTGCGCTGCTTTCTCCTTTGCTGTTGGCTCAGTTTTACTCACTCTGTATTTACAGTGAACACTGGATCACATCCATGGAACTTTCTCCGTATTTTTTCATAGTCCATTCATGGAAGATTTTCCTTAATGCTGTCAGTATTCTAGACCTGCTGTTGAAAGATATTGGTTCCTGATATTTATATTATTTTAATTAATGGAAAATACCATTATCTAGTGCTATCATACATAAGAATGTAAAAAAGCACAGAGAAGAGTAAAAATCTTTTTAAAGGTGGCTGGATAGGCTAAAGAGTCTTCTCAGTACTGTCAGCAGTCACACTGCTTTGCTAGAACTTACTGTCCCGTGATTTCTTGCCCTACACATAAGAAATATTTGGATCTTTTTTACAGCATCTTTCTTTCATCAACCCTTTCATTTCTCTTAGGCTTGAGAAATCTCACATTGTTTAGGCTCACTACATTGTAACTGATGTGACATTAAAAACTGTTCTACAGGCAAAAGAGAACATGCGATATGCATAGAGCAAAGAATATACTGATAGTCTAGATAATGTTCTAACAGTGTAGCAGACTATCTCCATTAATACTGAAAGCCACAGTAATATTACCATCAAATGGTTATACTAAAGCTTCTACTGTCTCTGTTGGAATCTTGCAGATGTCTCTCTGCATCTTCCAGTCTTTCTGCAGGCAGCATCAGGTCACTGCAAAGCATGTGGCTTTGACCTAGTAGTGGCAAAAACAGGTTTCCTGGGCCACACCAGAACCAGCCTTACACTGAAGAGAGCAGTAGCTTCACATGAACTCCAGGGGAAAGGACTCAGGTAGGAATCAAAAAATAGATCATGATGCAAAGTGTGCAAATGAAAGAGGTTCCAAATAAGTATGATGAAATATGGAATAAAAAAGTGAATAATCAATATGAAGTGTACCAGTTTTCTCCTTACTGGTTTGAAATGGACTTGCCAGTTTCTATTTAATTTAGCTAATATTGTATTTGGTACAGTGACCATTGTTGCACCTGTGTTTTCTCAATATTGTTATGTTTTCTGCATGTTAGAGTTGTTTGTTTCCTTGAAGATGACTGGAGAGAAAAAAAGGAGGAAAACACATCTGAGAAACTTTAATATTCAAGACCCTTATATTGATATTAGGAGAACTGCAATAAATGCCTTTTAAACAGAAAAAAAACCCTACTTGACTGGTCTTCGACATTGCTTGCCTTCTTGTTTATAACTAAGGTTTGTTGCAGATGTGTGTGGGCACTAGATGCAGTTTTAAAGGACATTATCTTCCATAGATCTAGCATATAGTATTTATCATTTTTTTGTGTATTAATGTTCTAAAATATGTGATATTCAATCTTATGGTTTAACCTTTCAGAGATTTATGAATCTATATGACCAGTACCGAAGTAACATGTGATGTCACACATTGGAAAAATATTCAGTAATGCACTAGAGAAATGCACTAGGGAATACATGCACTTGATTTATATGTATTAGGTAGTAGTACTGAAATGTATGTGACTAACTACATGCCTAAATCCATCCTATACTGTTAGCATTTTCACGTTGTTATTTGTGTAACAGTATTATTCTATGGCTCAGCATCTATAATGTTTGGTTGTTTGTTTGGGGTGTTTGTCTTTAACTCAAAATCTTTTTTTTTACATTGAAAAGCATATATGTATGATACTTGTGATCAAACTTAAGCGTTCACAAAGGAAACTACTTCAATGTGCTTCCTAATTCTAGAACGCATACACGTATTTTCCGGATTTAAAAACAAATCTGTACTATTTACAAGTTCGTAAGCTTTGATTGATTATAAAAAATATGTGAACAAAAGACATAAATTTGTAATAGTTAATGCTGATGGTCTAAAACTGTTGTACTAATAGAAGACATTTCCATTCTTTTGTTTTCTTATTCTCAGATCTAATTTCTGAAGACCCTTCCAAGAGATCAAAAACAATTGGCTGTTTTTGCTTTTCTTCTTTAGGAATCAGGTATCTTATCTGTACCCTACTGCTGTTGAAAGATCCATAAATCCTTAGCATACTTTAAGAACTGAATCCTAAAATAACATCAGTCTCTGGAGTCATAATTACCTGGTAAAGTACTGGGCAAGAGATTCATAAAAAGGAAAGAGATGAAGAATACTCTGTAGATTTTCAGGGTAAGAACTACCAAAGTCATACAATGTGCTTTTTTTCTTTGTGTTTTACAGAAGCTGTTGAGAGGGTGGCGGGTGTTGTATTTATAATTTTTTTGTTTTATAGTATCTTCCTACTGAAGCTTTGATGGTTTTTAGTGAACTGTGATGGCGTATATTTGGTTTCTGGGCTATTTGTGGTACCACAATATTGGAAGCATTGCTACCCAAAATAAGGATTTTTTATTATGTATATGTCGCATAATGATGTAAAGCAAAAATAATTCAATCTACTACATCTAGGGACCTATGCAACATTTATCTGAATGAAAATGCTGCATAGCTAGCAAGTGCATCATTTAATAAAAGAAACATCACTGCACTTATAAGCACCAAAGATGACTTAAACAAGATTTACTTGCTTATTGAAAATCTTAGCTGTCCTTGCAGAAATTTCAGAACATCATGTTCATAGATTAAATCCTAGGAGTCCTCAAATGTAGAGGCCTATATGAGTGGTGGTAACAAAGGCTGTAATATAGGTTTCTTAGTTGGACTCTAACTAAGTTATAATAATTTAGCTGCAGAAAGTAAAATATTATTCTATTGAAGTCAATGGAGAGTTAGTTACCATCACTTTCCATATGCCAGAACTTTATCTTGGCTCTATGGTTCAGGTTCATCACTACTTTGGTTCCACCAGTCAGAAAGAAGAAAGGTCTTTCATACACTCAGGGATCTCAGGAACGTGGTGAACTGCATGCAGTATATCCTGCAGTGATATTGCATCTCATCTCATTGAGAGGAAGCACACAATCATTCTCAATCCTACTTCCTTTTCCTCCTAAAATAGTAGTAGGAGGGTCTGTTCCTTCAATGCATTCTGACACAAAATACTGGAAAAAAACATAGGCTCATAGGAAAATTTAAGTTGGAAAGGACCTCAGGATTCCCAAAACACAGTCATCTGTGAGGTCAGATCAGGCTGTTTAGGGTTTGATTTGGCTAGGTCTCAAAAACCTCAAGGATGGAGAGTGCACAGATGTTTTGGAATCCTGTTCAAGTGACTGACTGTCCTCAATAGTGAAAAAGTTTCTCTTTGTACCCAGTCTCAATTTCACTTGTTTCAATTTATGACTGTTACTTCTCATCCTTCACCATTCACCAATGTAGAAAGCCTCTCTCCGTCTTCTTGATAAGGTCTTCATTATAAGGTCCTTCCCAGCTGCAGGGCTGCTGTTTTTCCAGGCTGAACAAGCCCAGCTCCATCAGACTCTCCTCAAAGAGCAAGGGCTCCAGTTCCTGACCAGCTTGATGTCTCTCCACTGAATTCACCCACGTTAATCAGCATCTTTTCTCTATGGGTCCCCCAAAACTGGATGCAGAAGTCTAAATGTGGTAATGTGATCTCACAAGTGCTGAGGAGTGAGCAATGACCTCTGCCCTCAGTCTGCTTGCCCACGTTCCTACTACTGCACCCTCGGTTCCTCGTGTCCTTTACTGCCAGGGCACGCTGCTGGCTCATGCTCAGCTAGCAATCCACTCGCAATCCTGGTGGCTCAGTCCTCCAGCCTGTCTAGGTACATCTGGATGAAAGCTTTGCCCTCAAATGTTTTGACTGGTCTGCCCTTTGATTTTTAGTACTCTAGAAACTTGGCTGCAGAAGATAATTTACTTCCAATTATGTTTTTCTGAGACTCTTAACTGCTTTTGTAATAAATATTAATATACGTGATTTGTGAAACAGAAAGATTTGTTAATCCCAGTACTTTGAATAAAGAAACTAAGAAAGTTCTATTTTGGAAACAAAATAGAAAGAAAAGAGTGAGAAAAGAAAAAAGTGAGAAAAGATACAGGCAGTAGATAAGGTCCAGCAACAAGGTCATGTGTTACTTAAAACAAAAGGAGTTTAGATGGAATATTAACAAATCTAAAAGCAAACACCCCACCCCCCCAACAATGCTGCCAGTTATGTTAATTGTTATTATCTTGATTCTAAACTAAGAAAACTAGGATTATGTAGTTTCACCTCGTAATCTGGAGAGTTTTATTAGCATGTTTAACAAATTCTGTTAGGAAGGGTAAACATTTTTCAATGTGCAGATTGCTCATTGATAAAGACCTCTGTGTTTAGTAGCAGAGGTAAATTTATTCACCTTGTAGCAGGACTATTCTTCAGTCCGTATTGTGAAACTTCATTGACCGTCTGTGCAGTCATCAGTTGCTAAGATGGGAAAAAAAGCAGACTACGGCAGTGGCTGTGACAAATGCAATATTGGATCGACTGCTTTTTGAAATAATGGATTAAAATCAATGGATGAGTCCTTTTTACATTTCATATTAACTGTACTGCTATTATTATTTTCAGGTTTCTATTCAATACTTGTGAACCTAAATAATTTTTCTAAAAAAGAGAAAAGAATAAACACCTGACTAGTAGTGGGAGACAGACTACATTCCAATCAGTTTCATACTTCATGTTATAGACTACAGTGCCATACCCGTCTGCGAAGGTAGTCAAAATACATATAGTCACATCTATATATAGTCACCTATTCTCAGAACAAATAATAAATATTGTAGCTTGTAGTTTTAGAATAAAACACATTGAACAAATTTCTCACTTACAAGATCAAACTAATAACAAAGAATCAAGACAGCTCACTGTAATGATACACTCTTGGGAATCTTCAATCCATAGTTTAAAATTTCAGCACATTTTAATCTCTCTCGGTGTTAAAGCTACCGAGTGAGACAGAATACCAAACACAGTCTCTGTTTGGCTTCAAGGTGTCCCTTTCTCATGCTGACGCACCACATATATCATTTGTGTGCGTTTCGCCTCAACACGGGAGCCACACTGCCATCTTTAGAACATGCAAGGAAAGTAATTCGCCTCAGATTTCATATGAAAAACAGCCAATCAGCACAGTATTATCAAGAGGGTAGTATATACTACTACATAGTATTCTATATAGCAGTACATGTATGTATTATATACTATACACCATATATACCATATTGACTACATACCATATACTATACTATGTATACTATTTCTCAGGGTGGAGGAAGGGAGAGAGAATCAGTTGATGTGTGCCCTAGACAGAGAAATGAGCTAAAATATACATCAAAAGTAAGGAGGTTAATAAGAACCTATTGTGACAGGGAGCTAAAGAACACCTATTAAGAGACTACAGGTCCCATAAGAATTTTAAAAAATAGTATTGCAGACAGCAAAAAAACTTTTTAAATAAAACACACAATTCTAAGTCAAATATGGAATTTTCTAAATGAAAAATTGAGATTTCACCTTCCAAAATGTTGACAACTGGGGAGCTAGAACTGATAATTTTGCTCTGTAATCAAAATGGGTTCCATTGTTTGGATAATACACAAAACCTTAAACATGACCTAAGACAAAGGACAAACTCTTAGCCCAACTATATGAAGGATTTGACCGTGAAGGAAAAGTTTATCCTGGTTTTGAATTAGTCTTTAGTGTTTAGTTTTGACACATAAAATGTGTTTTATAATTTAAATGCAACCTTGTTTGTCTTATGGGAAGATTCGTAAAAAGAAAAATATAGCTGGTACTCAATAAAATTATTAGAACCTGGTTTTTAGTTTGTTTGGGTTTTTTTTTTTTTAATAAGTTGGGAACTATATATTTGTACATTTTAATGTATAATTTTAATTCTTACATTTAATAAAAATTTTAAGTCACTGCACACCTCGATCTTTTTAATGATTTTGCTGAGTTATGGACCTTTGCCTTTTAGGAGAGTTCTTGCTTTATGTAAATTGTCATAGGTCCACATTCAATTCAATGGAGCTTTGACTTTGCTGATCCTTTTTTTTTTTTAATTTGAAAAGGCTAGTTTCACACTATTCCTTGATAATATGGAAAGTTATGTGTGTTCTAAAGAACTGCAATGAATTACATTATAATCATAAATATTACAGCAAAATACAGACTATTTTATACAAACAAGAAGGAAGAATATGACTGAGATACCTGCTGCCTGGAGAAATAACTTTTATCAATTTTTGCATTCTTCACATATTGTATCATTTGAAAATCATGCTAGCATACTGATATGTCATACTGTTATTCTTTTTCCTGTTCTTTTTATTGGGATGGGTGTAATTCATTCCTTCAAAGCTGTTACAAGCTGCTTGTAAAGGTAATGTAATAAGCAGTGCCCTAATGTATTCTATTTTTCTCGTGGCTCAAGGCAACTTGCTGTAAAATATACTACCAGTTCACAAGCTCTGTATCTCGGAAAAATGAAAGAGAAAATCACGGCAGTAGGATTCTCTGTATTTGAATTTACAAGCATTCTTTCAGAATGAGTCATAACTCCTGAAGAAGATAGTTTTATTTATAAATTGTAGCTTTTAAAAGGTTACACTGATGTATTGTACATTTTAATTAATACTCTTAGTGACACAAACTTTAAATGAAAAAACAAGATTTTTTTACCTTTTTTGTTAACTGAAACTCCTTTTAAATTACTTCCCATTAAAATTTCTATTAGCATACTTATTTCAATAAGAAATAAAGAAAATGAGAAAAGGAATATCTTGTGTAGTGAATAGTAGAATGATTAATTTTATTCAAATTTTTCACATAACCTCACAATCAATGTTAACAGAATTATTTCACAGAATCAGAGAATGGTTTAGATTTGAAGTGACCTTTGGAGGTCATCTGGTCCAACATCTCTGCTCAAGCAAGATCAGCTATAGTACGTTGTTCAGACAGAACAACCTGTCTTTCAATTGGTGCCCATTGCCTATTGTCCTGTCACTGGGCACCACTGGAATGAGCCTGACTCCATCTTCTTTGCATCCTTCCTTCAGATGTTTGCATACATTGATGAGATCCCCCTCAAAGATTCTCTTTTCCAGGCTAAAAAGTCCCAGCTCTCTCAGTCTTTCCTCATAGGAGAGGTGCTCCTTCATCATGTCTGTGGCCTTGTGTTGGACTTGTTCCAAGAAATCTGTTTTCCTGCACTGGGAAGCCCAGAACTGAGCACAGTACTCTAGATGTGTCTTCACCAGTGCTGAATAAAGGGGAAGGGTCACCTTCCTTGAGTTGTTGGCAGTGCTTTTCCTAATAAACCTTAGAATCTGGTCAGCCTTCTTCAAGCGTACATTGCTGGCTCATGTTAAATTTGGTGTTCATCAGGACTCACAGAAATCCTTCTGAACAAATTTGCTTTCCAGCCAGTTTGCCCCTAGTGTATACTGGTGTTATTTCTCCCCCAGTCCAGGACTTTTCACTTCCCTTTCTTGACCTTCTGAGAAGTTCCATGGGAATCTTTCAAACAGATCTCCAAAGTGGTTAAAGTCTTCTGAAATCCATCATTGTCATCCTGCTTTTTGCCCTGCTTCCCACTTTCAAGATCTTAAATTCCATGGTCACTGCATCCAAAGCTGTCCTCAGCTTTCACAACTATGTCCAGCTCTTCCTTATTAGTGTCCATCCCAACAAAGCACCTTTCCTTGTCGGCTTCTCTTTCACCTCTGTCAGGAAGCTGTTGCCAGAGTACTCCATAAATTTCGTAGTTTTTTTTTATACTCTGCTATGTTGTCCTTCCAGAAGATATCAGGTTGCTTAAAGTCACCCATGAGTACCAGAGAACATGAGACCTTTTTCCAGTTGTTTTAAGAAGGCATCATCTACTTTTTCTTCTTGACAAGGGACTGCAGCCCATGGGCAACCTACATCATAGCAGAGGAGCACTAGGAAGAAAGTAGTAGTCTAGGAAACCAAGTAAAAAGTGAGGAGCAGCAGAAAGAAACTACTAGAGTCCAGTATCAAACTTCTGCAATTCCTATCATTCACCAAAGTAGCTGGGAGGGGACTGAGCATAAGACGTGATGAAAACAAGGGAAGTTCAGACTCGGAAGGGGAGAGGAGAGGTGTTGCACTGAGCTGAGCCCTGGGGGAAGTGGAAGAAAGGCAACTCCTACGTGTTGGTTTAAATGACTTGGTTTTTTCCTTCAATACCCAATAATAAATTAAAGTTTACTAAATGGCAATAAATTAATTTACTGAGACTCCATGATTTGAGGCTGGTTTTCACAATGGATTTCCCAAGGTGGTAAAAATACTATGGAAGAGGGCATGCTGAATAAATGTAATCATAGAGTAAAACTTCATCTCTCTTGTATTTACCTCTGTATTCCTGTTATAGAATTCACAATAATTTTGTAAAGAATCAAACTCACACCTTTCTGTATTGCAGTTTTTCTTTTTTTTTTTTCTTCATAGAAACATATAGCCTAAGTGGTTGTAATATGTTTTAGAGATGTAGCCTACTTATATCTACAATGACGTAACAATCTTTATAAGAACTAATATAAAAATATGGAAACCACTGTCTATTGGAATTTTTATATCATCTCTTATTACATTAATGTATTCATTTTACATTTAAAGATTAGCATAAAAAAACATTAAAAAACAAAACAGAATAAAACCAAATCAAATACAAAAGGAGTTTTATATTTGTAAAAAAATTTTAAATATAATTTTATTGTCATGGGAATAGATTCTTTCCTTTTCGTCAGTCTGTTTGAAATGCCTATTGTCAAGGTTTAAACCCAACTGGCAACTAAATACCATGCAGTCCCTTGCTCGCTCCCCTTCCCCTCTGACGGGGGAAGGAAAAAAGGGTAAAAGCAAAACCAAGTGGGTTAAGATTAGGAAAGTTTACTTAAACAACACAAAAAGAGAGAAAACATTTGCTTACCATAGCCACACCGAGTGCCTGGGGATGAGCTGTGCCACCATGCCGAGATGTGCTGCAGTGCTCACCACCGGTGTTCGAAACGGGCAACACCCAGCTAGGCTTGCCCCATATGTATATACACTGGTCATGATGTCAGTATGCTATCGAATAACCCATTGGCTGGTTCTGTCTGGCTATCCTGGCCGTGGAAATTAACCCTATCCTAGCTGAACCCAGGACATTATTCACCCCTTATTCTATACCATCTACACCGTGCAGAGATTCACTACTTTACCTATCCTATATACACATACGTAGATACCATTCCTTTAGTCTATGGGATATCGCTCTAATGAGGGATGAGTTCATTTAATGCATGACTTTCGGGCTCCATCTATCATAACAGTCTCAGGGCAGGAGAGATGGTGTCAGGTTTTTGCAAGCTGCATCCAGAGCTCGAGCTTGGTGCATCTGGTGTGGCCCATGCTCATAGCCTGCAGGCTGAGGATATTGGTCTTGAAGAAATTGCTGGGTTCCCATTGATGAAGCCAGCTCATGTTTCATCACTGCTGCCCCTGACTTGATTTCAAAATCCATCCCTCACTGATTTGTATTTAGTAATTAATATATACAGTTTAATTAATGGGCTGTTCTCACCCAAAATTAAATCCCCTTGAGGTACACATCAGGCTTTTCCATCCTCTTTCATCAGCCACCAAATGCACCCAGGTCCTTGAGCAAAAGCAATCCTGTGGATGGATTTGCCTTTGCCTGAAGCATGACTAACCCAGACTGCCTTAACATATCAGAATACTTTTGAGTTCTAACTGCAGGAAACTCTTCAGAAGTAGGGGAAAATTCATGTTTTTCTGAGAAAGGCAAAAGCATTTCTTATTTTTAACTAATTCTATTCTATAGTGTTAAAGGGTAGCAAACTGATGAAGCCATAAGAAAGAAACTTCACCAAGATAATTGCAAAATACTTTTTGCTTCACCTGCTGTGATAGACTAAAATCCCCCTGCACCAGATGTATTAGCATTCCAAAAAGTATCAGTATTAACAGAGGAATTCTACATACTGTGAACCTCATGAGCTCCACAGTGTGATAAAGATTTGTTTTCCTTTAGTGGTTCTATTTACTAAATATTAGCATATTTCTTATGCATTTTGGATGATGAAAGATTGGACAATTTGCAAGCTGAAAATAATGCATGCATCCAACATTTACATTTTTCCTTATTTACATATATTATTAAAACAATATGCTAAATAAGCTTGTATAGCTTGACATGTCAGAAGACATAAAATGGTAAAATTAAGGTTACATATAGAAACTTCAAGTCATTGTCTTTATGTCTAATCCATAATTAAATGGCAAGCTATTGGTACTCAAATAATGGAATATAATATTCAGCCTTTATTTCCAAAACTCTGTGCACATATGCATGGTGCCTGATGCCTGAAAGCAGACTCATACTTGATCGAATGCTGGTATTAACATGGTTACCAAATAATTTGGACTGAGGCTGGGAAACCTTAGAGTGTTCAGATTAACTAGGGATATCTATATTCAGTGCATAGATCATCCCCAGTGCCGAAGTGTGATGAGATTAGTTTATGGCCTTGGAGTCGAATCTGATAAACATTAGATAGCAATACAAATATAATGCCAATGTGGTTAGATAGAAAAGTATTAACACTGACTCATAGGTAGCAGAAATTTCAAGACATCTTTACTGGAGGGCAATAGTAGCAGAAACTATTTATTTATCACAATAGAAAAGATAAACTTTTCTCTGGAAATACAGATTTTGGTGAGTTTTTTCAGTTAAACTGTGCCTTGAAAAGTGGGAAAGTTTTATAGGTACTGATTTTCAAGACTGTGAAGTCAAACCAAGGTAATACTGTTAAAAATATCCATTCTTGTCTAAAATTTCCATTTATAGCCTTTTGCTGATGAGTTTATTAATTTTAAAACATTTCTACACTGATTTTTTTTTTTTTTTTTAACCTGTGGTACTTGGAGACTTTAGTAGTACACAGCCATATTTTATGTAATGAATTCTAATGAATTACCTATGCTGACTCAAAACCTCAAATGTAATTAATACTTTCTGTAACAACATCATCGGAGGTTTTCCACCCTGAGCAGCAAAAATTTATAAAATACCAAAAAGGCATCTAAGATTTCTGTCTTTAAATAATTTTTACTAATATTTTTTATTATGATTTCTACTTTGTATATGGTCTTTTATAGAGGTTGCAAACATACTACCACCAACAGACTTCAGAACCCTTTTTTCAACATTGACCTGGTTTACGATAAACAGGGTTGGTTTGGCCAATAAGTGTATTCCACCCCTGTGTGTCAGCACACCTCACTGGTTGTGGAGCTTTTGGCAGGGTCGTTTCTTTAAGAACTCTGTGCAGATGGAAACTGCGTCTTTTTTCTCCCGCTGCTGGGACCAGCGGCAAACCCCCTTCTCGCCCGCGATCTCTGCTGCCTGCCGTGACCACCGCTGCTGCCACCGCCTCTTCTGTCCCGGCTACAACGACTGCTGACGTCAACTGTTTTGTTCCACAGCCCAACCACTGCTGCGTGTTCCTGCCGCAATCTCTACAGCCAGCTCCTCCCCGCGGGCCACGCTGCTTCGGCTCACTCGCCTCCCAGCTGGCACCACATGCTCTTGCCTTTACCGCGTGCTCTGTTGGCTCTGCAGCTGCTTCTGCCGGCACCTCTGAACATACTGGTAGCTTTATCACCTGGTTTCTTTAACCGTGGTTTAACCCTCACTGCACCGGCTTTCTGATCCTATATACACTTGTTAATACCTTGGTTTTCTGTATGTAGTATCTTTCTTGTTATTAAAACTGTTTTAGTTTCCCAAACTCAACAGAGGCCTCACAACCTTTTTCTTTTCTTCTTATCTCTCTTCTTAACCCTTTCTCCTGGAATGGAAGAGGGGCTGGTTAGAGAGAGATTTCGTCCCATTATTGGCCAGCCTCTGCCAACCATTGACAAACATGCAAACTAACTAACACCACACATGTCTTCTCCTGGAATTCAAGAGAGACAGACTCTTTTATCTGAAATACCAAAACCTACACATATGAGGAAATATCTTTTTTTTTTTTTTTAATGTGCCCCAATATTATAAGAATCTAATCTATTCTGTCTAAAAACCAGTGAATATTACTGGAATTGTTAACTCTGTCAGAAAACCTGTCTGTTTCTAAGAAAACTTACTTCACTTTAAAACTACAAAATGCTATTTCTTATTAGATATAGTCCCACGAACAATTTCCAAAATTCATATTTAAGAAAATTACTGGAGACTGGAATTTGTTCTACTGAAAACATACAGTTAAAACATCTTTAAAAAATCCTATCTCTTTCACGTTTCTTCTCATTGAGCTAGTAGTTTATGAAGTGTTTGAAATGACTAAATCCTTGCTGGTTTTATTTTTGCAAATATCAAAGTAAGATGGTATAGTTATTTCCAAACTGTGTTAAGTAGTAAACTTTGCAAACTTTTCAGATCTTGCATTGCTATATCTTATTATTGCCTTGTATTGTTAGAAGAAAAGTCTTCTGTGACTCCCCATTGTGCATTCTAGAAAGTGGGAAAAAATGATAAAGAAGAACCAAGCAGAAAGAGGTGTTATTCCAAGTCTTTATCACAGTGCCATGTGAGGACAGGCGCAGTACAGTGGGGGTGGGGTGTAGAAAAAAACCAGTTCTGTATGACTTGTGTAAAGCAATTTTAATCAGTGTTCCTAATTTTAGACTAACACACTGTCTTGTGCATCAGTACCTAACTTTAAAAAATCCACTATGCTCTCCAATTGTTTTTCCATTGCACTGGAATGGAAGATACTGCATTTTTTTTTTTTTTTTGATCAAGCACACGTTGGGAATGACTCTCTGTTCCACATCACTGTAGAGTGTTCGTTGTAGGCAATGCAGGCTGTATGGAGAGCCTTCTTTCACACACCAGAAGTTCTCTTAGTGTATTCCATAGCTTTTACAACACAAAATTAAAACAAAAGCAAATTACCATTTTCAATATATATTAATCCTAAATAGGTTACTCCTAGAGAATTTTTGCAATTCAGAATAACCCCATGTTCACATATATGGGTTCAGACAAACTAAAACCTCAGGTTCTCAGTTGTGGTTAAATCCTAGAGGTAGCTCTTCTCCTACATTTTATTTTAGAAGACTAGATGGTAGAAGTTGTTTTTCTCTATGAAATGCTCAGTCATTCACACTCACAGAAATTGCATTGTGAATATATATTAAATGCTGGAATTTTGCTGGCATGTGGGGCCAGGCATTAAAATGTAATACAATATTTTAGTTAAGCAAATGTGCATTTAATAGTTAAGAGAAGCTGATAATTTATTTAGCATGTAAGTAATCAAAAAGAGGTTGGAAAACTTCATCTTAATCTCAAGTGGTCTAAGATGAACTGCCCATTTATTCTTATCTCTTGATGCTTCAGGTGCCATTTTAGCCTAACTGCAGTTTAAGAAGTAGTTCAAAAAGATTGGAGAATTATAACATTTAACTTCATTCCTTTTTTCACTATATGAAGTTAATACATTTTGATACTGAATTTCATTTCATTTCTGGGCTGGACCTTACAGTCTGTGGGAGTCATGCGCAGTTATGTTTAATCCTTTCCACTGCTGACTCAGAACCTTGTGAGTATGGAGAGAGAGCTGCACCTCCTGAGTTTGTTCTCCAGTCATCAGTTCTTTAAAAAGTGCAGGTGAGTAATCTATATTTCAAAGAAAGATGACCTTTGCTTGATTTAAATGGAAACTTTCTTTCAATATCTGAAATGAGAAAGTGATTAAAGTTTTGGTTGATAGGCAAGATGTATTTTAGGAGCAGATAAGCTTAAAGGTCAGACACTGTCAAATGAAGGATTTTGACTTTTTAATATTGAAATACTTCATAAGAATTATGGTTTATGCATGCCTGTCTCTCTCTCTTTTTTTTTAATTCTAAAATAAAATTGCTCTGCAGTTTCATAAGATTCACCTTTCAATGTTAGCTACATTTTGATGGTATTGGGTGAACAATTACTTTGCAGCATTTGGTCTTCCTGCTTCATCTGAGACAGAAAGTTTTCCTGGCCTTTCTGTCATATAATTTTAAAATAACACCACAAAATATCATAAAATAATGCTTGAATTAAAACATGAACTATTCTTTCTTAGATTAATTTCTTTTATATCTACTGACGATTTAAACTCAGAAATTTTTAATGTAACTAATAAGCTATTAATGAACTAATAAATGTTTAATAAAGAGTGTATATTTTCAGAACTGTGGTTTGTGTGGTTTTTGAATGTACAACATGAGATTAACAGAGGCCATCTGGATTATGAAAACAAATTTTGTGGAATCACAAGCAAATGTCTGATAGTTTTTAATGTATATAGCAAAAGAGACCACAAACTATCCAGAACTATAATCCACAAGGAAACTCTTTAAAGATAAAAGATATTTTAAACAACAAACTACTGATGGTTTTCTTAGTGTCATAGTATTCTAAAGTTATAGGGAATATCCTAAAATTATATCTGGAGGATGCTAGAAATCTGCTTTTCTTACCCTTTCTCTATCAACACTTCTTTTTTATTTTTAATCTGTAGCAATTTTATCTAATCTAAGGTAGAACAATATTATGGTTCTTTCTGATGTTTGTAACTGATGAAAAAACTAAAGGAAGATTTATCGCCAAACTCCTGAAAATAATTTAAATTATACGAAGAAACAATTTGTCCTTTGTGCTGAAGTACTACCATACATGTCAGAGGAAGTAGGCATACATTTTGAAAGGACTAAGACAGAAAAAAGTATTGAAAGAACTTGACAGAAAAATAGATTATTATTAATGTATAATGTACCAAAACCTCAAAGACCAGATCTCCTTTTAATTTGAGAAAAACACATTTTTTGAAGTTTAATTTGCTCTTTTCTACCCCTTCCAAAAGGGTTCAGATTACTCAGTCTCCATTTCTATCAACCTCACCACATGTTTCCTCAAGTAATCTAAGTTTTCCTTTCTACATTACTAATAGAAGCAATATTTTGGTCTAAAAAAAGAAGTTCAGTATGATCACAACCACTAGTTTTTTCGACTTTGGTATATGTGACTAGTGCTTTGATAGGACACTGACTGCTAAGATTAGAATAGTAAACCTTGCAGTTGATCTGTTGGTTATTTTGCAGAAAAAGCTGTTAATAATTGTTTTCCAGAACTATCTATAAATAGATGGTGCTTCTTCAGCATATATCTACGAAAACACAGTTTTCCATTGTCACATATTTTCTATTTTTGCTTCTTTCTCTCATAGATATCATTCATTACTTGTGGCCAATACTGGAGATCTACAGCAGATTTCCTGCTTTGAAAGTGATACAGTTTTATTATCACATAATAAATATTTCATGTATTTTCTATTCTCTTCTTGTTACTTTTTTTTTTTTTTAAACAATGAGACACTTCTTTCATGTATGGTATTATTCAGCTATGTTTTCCCCTATTTCTTTTCTTCCTAATCAGTTGAGCCTTCAGTAACTCTGGTCCAAGTGTAACTGCTCTCATTAATGTTATCTGTAAAGTATGGTTTTGTGTCTTGAATCAGAATTGCTAATTATCTGTTTTATTTCCAAGGTTTCTCAAACTAATATATAAACATTGTAGTTGATGCTAATCTCACTTTGCGAATTCACTGGATGAAATCTGTTTCTGATTTGTGTTGATCGATTTCAGTTCTTTCCCTTAAAATTCCATTGCTACTTTCCCAATGGCTATGTTGTCATTTACCTGCTGCATATTTATACCGGATGAAAAGATTCTCTGAGATACTCCTGCCATTCTTCACTTTAAAGCTTAAACTTTTTTTTTCTTGCTAGTTTAAAGCCTTGCTACTCAGAGTTCAGTACTTTGTAAAATTAATTTATTAAGGGAAATACCTGGGGGCAAAAAAACCAGGCAGCTTTTTTTTTTTTTTTTTTTTTTGGTCAGCCATTTGTTATCTTCTGGATTTTGTTATACCCTCCTATGCTTCTATATCTTGAGGACGGGAAAAATCCTACTAAGATAGTTTTAACTTCTCTGCATATTTTCCCAGGTTGTGTAAAATTTATCCTTGATCTACAATGAACAAAGAACCTGCACTCGTACTCTGAATGCAAAATTGTTTTCTTTCTGCCACCGGGTTTCTTGTCGACCACAGGAGATTGCCATAAATAGCAAGTCTCATGAGACAAGTAGTAATAATTTCACCTAGTGTAAAATGTTGAAAACTTGATGTCAAAACAAAGTCATAACTTTGAACAATTAACTTCTGCACAATTAACAATTTTAATGGATCTCTAATTCAGTCATTTCCCATATGGTCTATTCAATTAACCCTTAACAAAAGAGACCAGCACTTTAGAGTCTCAAATAAATAGAGAAGGAAACAATATCTGTGTAAACTGTTTTCAAAGATGTTAAGAATGGCCTACATATCTAACTCAAACTTAGCTAATGAACTCTGTGTTCAATTCCGAAACATTCAAAGAGTAAATATTAAAGCAGCTGCCCTTCAGATGACAAGCTGAGAATGGCACTCTGGTCAAACTGAGAGAACACGATGCTTTAATGAGGGAAAATATGTTAATGCATCATGTCTGAATTCTATTTATACTTGTGTGAAAGTATAGATACCAATCTTTATCCATTTTTTCCCCTGACTGCAGATGAGTAACGAGCTTTTAGCTTCCAAATAAAAATTTGACCACCTAAATCAGTAGCATTGGTAATAATCTCCATTACAGGGCTTTAGGCTCCTCTGGAGCTGCAGCATTAAACAGATATAAAAGAAGACAGGGAAACATAGATTTCAAGTGGCGCACTTTAGAAATGTCCATGAGACTGTGCTAAAACATGAAATCTCAAACCGTGGAATGAGTAGCATATAGAATGTGTTTCTTCCCCATTACCACATATTCTGTTTTTATAAGATTTCTTGACTTTCTTTTCATCCTTTTTGATGTTTAAAAAAATATTCACCATACAGTACCTCTCAAAGCCACTTATGTTGGTTTGGGGGGATTTGCTTTGTTTGCTTTGTTTTGTTTTTTAATCTTCCCTGTTTGCTCTGCCCATCTGTTTTTACCCATGAGGTGGGAGTGCTGCTCTTTGAACAGCAATACCACTTGCCTCACCTTTTCCTTTGTAATGCAAAAGAACACAGGAAAAAAAGGCTGCTGTCCTTGGAAACATGTTGAATAAGCCTAAGCAGTATTTAAAGAAGCTCACACTCACTTTAACAAGGTGAGAGCTTCATGCATACAGAGTCAATGGAGAAGCAGCAACCAACAGAGAAAAATCACAGAAAAATATTGCAAATAGGGCAATTAATACTCAGATCTGAAAAGAATGGATAGTGAAATCATTATATGACTCAGCTTTTGAACAATTCTAGTACGAAATGCAACATATCTATGCCTAGCACTGAGGGCGGAATAGTTTGGTGTACTTTCCCCTTGATCCAGCTTGTGTCTACAGCTTTATGTGCCTAAAGGAAAAGCAGGAGAAAGGTGGCATGATGAAAAGAACATAATTTAGCATTTATTGAATAGAACTCTCCCTACCACTCAGTGTCATATGAAGGATTGAGCCGTATGATTTTTGTCTTCTGCAGGAATTGAGTGAGTTTGCAGTATTATTGATACATCCTGTAACTTACTGAAAAGAATATTAAAAATATTGTCCTTAGTTTGTTTGTTTGATGTTTATCAAGTTTGTTTGTAATGTTCTTTTTCATGTTATTTGGAACAGATTTTTACTGTGGTGTTTTGTGTATTTTTAGTTAACTTACTTTCTCGTCTCTAGAAGTAGTAATGGAGCAATAAGCTACCTGTGAAGTATGATTATGAAGTACAAAGCTGATTATTCGGTCTATAAATAGGGAAGTTGTTTCTACTAAACTGAGCCTTTTTGCAACACCTATCCTTGACTAGTATTTATTTTTTCATTTTCTAAATGCAAGCATCGTGACTTCAAGAACTGGGTGTGAAATCTATCAAGACAAAAAAAAAAAAAAAAGAAGACGACAGGGTTCAACAAATATACGTTAAGAAGCCCCAAGAATAAAACAGCTGCTATAAATAAACAGCATGGAACAATTATCCCATATGCTTCCAAAAAATAAACAGTTCTTATTTACTAGCAAAACTATTACTAGATCAAGATGGGAAAAATCCTCTCTTTTTCTCTAGAAATTAAAGACCAGGACTGCAAATTGTTCTTATTTTCTGTGTCACTTTAAGTAACTTTAGACTTTTAGACTTCAGACAGCTGTAGATTGGCTTCAATAGCCCATATAAAGAAATAAATACAGTGCAAGGAAGCTGAGGGTCCAACAGCAGGAAGATCAGTGTTCAGACTGACTGGAAATATTACTTACTTGCAAATCATTTTTTGTAGGATATGTAAAGCATAGTATACTCTTTGTTAAAAACTTGTCGATATAGAATCATAGGACCATAGAATGGTTTGGATTAGAAGGGACTATTAAAGATCATCTAGTTCCAACCCACTTCCATCTTCCATTAGATCAGGTTGCTCAAAGACCCATCCAACCTGACCATGAGCACTTCAGGAAGGGGGCATCCACAACTTCTCTGGGAAACCTGTTCCAAGGTCTCATCAACATCATCATAATTTTTTTGTCCTTATACCCAATCTTTCAGTTTAAAACTGTTACCCCTTGTCCTGTCACTACAAGACTTGGTAAAAAGCCCTTCTCCTTCAAATACATCAAAGGATGACAAGTCAGAAGACAGAACTGTATGTGTAGGTTTTTTTTTTTTATTTAAATCATGTGGAGACCCTCATTCTTTATTAGATGTCAATTTCCATCTATCTGTAGGGAAAAGATAGTAGAAAACACTTTAATGTTTTGTTGGGTTTTTTTGTTGTTATTGTTCTTTCATACAGATATTAGCCGGTATGAATTATTCAATTGAATTAAAATAAATTGTTTAACAGTAACTGCAAATACTCATCGGTTACTGAAAGGAAACATGTATTTTTGCATCTCTAAAAATAATAGGAAACCATTTTGCAGCCAGACAATTATCAAAAATTAAGTTTTGCCTATATTGTGTGAGATTTATGATCAAAATTAGTTAAAACTATTTATTTCTTCTAGATTGTACTGTTCTGGAGTAGGTCTTCATATTAAACATTTTTCTACTATTGTATTAATATTTCTGCTTTTCTGTTTTCTTTTCATTCTGTTTTACCAGGAAGAAGTAAGCTCACTTCTAAACATTTTGGCTAAATTTTTGCCTGAATGTGGAGGTCTCAAAATGCTTTCTTGGTTTTGGACAGAAATATGAGCTTTGGCTTCTTATTTTTCAAAGCAGTTTTTTTACCCTTCAGATTTCTGAGGTGATATTCTTTTAATCCATCCTGCTGTCATCTTCTGGTTTATATTTATTTAGATGCTAAGACAGAGCTACAGTATATGTGTGATTCTATATTCCAGTGGCTGGGAAAAAAAAATGCTTATGATCCCTTTGAAAAACCTAAGTCTGTTAAAATTCATAAAATGTGGTATTTATTAGAGGTGATTCTGAGACATTTACCAAACCTCAGTGTATCCTACAACTTTGTGGTCAGGGAAGACAGGAAATGGGGCAAGAGAAATGAGGTCTCAAAACTTTTTTGTTACCCTATAGAAAAGTAAATTCCAATAGAAGAATCCTAATCACAAATTTAATTGGTACAATATTATTCTTATTTGGTTTTATTGTAATTTTTTGTGTCTTTTCTTAGCCTAGTGAATTAAATATCCAAGACTATCCTTTTGTACTTATTTGAAATAAGTGAAGACATGACAAGCTGATAATTTGTAATAATTGCAACAATTATCATAATGTTCAAGGGCAACTATGAAGAATAGGTAAAAAAAGTTGTTAAAAGTTTCACAAATATATTTGTGGGATTTTCACTGATTAGCCTGTTTGGTTTTTTAAATTAAAATAATGTTAGATTTTTTTCCTCTTTTCTGTCTTTATTGCTTTGTACTATTTTATTAACTTATTTCAAGGGACAGAATAAGCAAACTGTGGCTTAAAATAAGTAGCAATATCACTTAAAATTATGGTATATTTGAGACAACAGGCTTATGGTGTTCAAAGATCATTACAGGGTTTTTGATGTTTGTGTACCTCCTTTGGCATTATTCTTGAGATTTATCACAAAATACTCCTGTGTATTATGTATTATTCAAAAGTCTTTATATATAACTTGAATGGACCAGGTAGCACTTACGTCTTTGAGAACTTCTGTTTTACATATTCTATTTTATGGTGAGTTCTTTCCACAAAATTCAGTCTCTATCATAAATTTGCTATTTTAATTATAAAGTCATCAAGTAACATTAGCTATATGGCTAGGTACCTAATTTAATTTCTTATAATCATGCAGATTTTGATAATTTCTATGCTACTTTATCTTGGAAATATTTACTTGGGAATTTTATTTTACACTTACTTTTTAACCTCAGTTTTTCTTTAAAATAATAAATAATAAAAAACTACCTTCTGATCATGACAAGGCCTTATTAATATTATTGTTACATTTTATTTAATTTTCTGTGTGGTATTCAACATATATAAAGGGGAAAAGACGGGCATTTGTCTGTTTGAGATTTTAGCCTACAGGACTTCAAATTACTCTAGTCAGAAAGTCTGCATTTAACATATATACAAATACATTGCTTCTGGAAAAGTCACAGCTAGCAAATGAGCACAGGAAGATTTGAGGCTACTTGACTTATTTTCTTGTCTGTAAGGCTAAAATCTTTCTGTTTATCATAGCTTTTAATCAATAGTTACAGGTAAGTATATAATTGTCTGTAAATACATATGAATACTACATAATAGTAGTAAATTGTCTGTAAATATATATGATTACTACATATTCATAATTCACACCATAAATTTAAAGAACAGAGGTAGGGTTTACATGCCGCTCTCATTCTTTTCTCATTTTAGTCTCTGACAGAGAATGTAAATGGGAGACTCTCAATTACTCAAACTGATGAGGATTGAAAAAAACAAAGGGGGGGGATACTTGTAATGATTAGCAGAAAGATTTTTCTTCTGAGATAAAAGTGCATGTAAAAAGAACTGAGTGAAGAGACAGATACAACAACAGTGGAGTGTTTAGCCTTTTCTGGAAGGTCATGGTTTAGCAGTGAGTAAGTAGCTTGAAATCATTAGTGTCCCTGGAGCCACAGGAGAAAATCTAGCCAGGTTTAGCTGAATCCTTCATCTTTATATCTTCGAGATAAGTAAACTGAATTTGATGCGGTTTGATGTACACACTTGTTTTCCAAAAAGATCTGTAAAGTCAAGACGTACTGTGATGCATTTTGCCATATGCATCTTCATTGAAACCATATGTAAAAAATAAAGAAAATTATTAAACAATTTTAAAATACTACTGGCTATGTATAGCCGACATAGGTCTGGGGCAAGTGGTTAATTGGGGTGTCTCTTGGGAAGATGATTTAGTATTCTAGCAGACAAGTTTCTTCATACCGGAAAGAATGACAAAAAATTCAGTGAGGGATACATCTATTATCAAAGGGTTATTGAAACTTAACTCATTGAAAAATTGGTAGGGAATTCTAAACACACATTTGAAATAAAATCAAAAAAACCGCAAGCTAATAGAAGGGTAGTAAAGGCATTGTTTGAAGAACTTGAGAAGAACATTCTTAACTACTGTTGAAAACTAGTAGGAATTAGAGTCCTATTTCTAATAACCTTTTGAAAAGCATGGATAATAACTCTGAAAACTTCATTTTTTACTCAAATGACACTGTGCATCTTTATAGAGATAAAGGTATCAGATTAAAACTTCATTCAGTGTTTGCCTTTGAGTCAATTTAAGTCAGTTGAGTCAAAATCCCAAATGGATTTAGCCTAAATCAACCAAAATAAGGACACTGTAACTTTGGGAAGACTAGATTTTGATGCTGATTGGTGTTGACACTTTATCAATGTTTCTAAATTTTCTTGTTTGCTATCTTCTCTACTCTGTTATTTTCTTTCTTTATTGATTATAATTAACATTTTTCCATGAGTTTCCACTCTTCCCAAGCATATATCTATAAACAAATAAAATAATAGAGACCTTTTGTGGGAAAATGATGGATAATGGGGAAATGAGGGAAACCCTATTTCCCAGATTTTAGCTTACACCTTGACACAAAAAGTAGCCATGAAGCAGCTAAGAAGCAGTTTGCTGATCCCAAGAATGGAATGCGGTTGCCATGGATAAGGCCCACCCTGACTGGGCAGAATGTACTGTATCTCTGAAATGGAGAACGGGGCATCACGGAGGTGGTGCAGCCCTTCTCTGTTATCAGGATAACGATGGGCTGCTACGAGAAACCGCATAGCTGCTATCAAGAAAGATGGATCACTACTGCCGTGCCAGCAAAAATGGTGAAATTGTGTCCTCTAGGTGAACTTTGCTCATTATAATGTCATTATAATACAAAAACACACCTCCATCCCAAAGGCTACCCGCCTCCAAGGTGTGACCACTCCCCACTGGGCATGTGCCCTATGTTTTATCACCTGTACCTTTAAACGCGAAGCGAGAGATTTTTAATCCAATCAGAATAAAAAGAATGTATGACTAAGGTCACTCAAGATCCACCTAAAAGTATAGAAACAATATAAAAAGTGGCAATTAAAAGGGGGATTTTGGGGAACAGAAGACCACCATCGAAACTTTGGGATCGGTCGACGGGCTGAACCTATCTTCTCCCCCCCCATAGGGACGCCTATTGGGTAAGAGCTCTGTGTTTTGTGCACTTAAATATTAACATCAGGCTAGCTATTAATAATCATTAGTGTTTAGGTTTGTATGTGTGTGTGTGTTTAGTGTTTGCTCTAAATCCATTTCGCAGTCAATACCCTCTCACCAGTATCATTCGAACCTGCATTTAGTCACAAATCTGCACAATAAACTATTATTGTTGTTTTTAATACTGAAGGGATTTGTCTTTGTGTAACTGCTAGTGAGGGTCCCTGAACAGGTTAGGCGAATATCCTCCAATCCTGTGGGCTGCCAAAAGGGACTTTGGTTTCAGTGACGCTGCCAGCGTGAGCCTGGCAGGCTGGCCAAGTTGTAAAGAACCCGAGGAGGTTCCCCTTCTCCCTGACAGGAGTGTGGTGGGCAGGTTGGGTGACAGGAGTTTGTCTTTCTTGGGAAACTAGTGGGCTGGACAAATTGTAAAGGGTTTGGGAAACCCCCCTTCTGGGCCAGGAATTTTTCTTTGTCTATTTTCCTGGCCCCCCCGTTTTCGTGACACCTTTATAACACAGACCTGAAAACCATTCCAAATCATTAAAAGCCACATCTAGCCATTAGTATTTATGAAAAATAGCTTTTTTTTTTCTTTTAGTTTGTTTTGGAGTCTTTGATCAATAACTGGATATGCTTATGAATATCTAAAATCAAAATCAAATTCAAACACATTTAGTGGGTGTTAGAGCTCCTGACTCAGTTACTCTGATGATCACTCCAGCTTTTAAACCATTGAAATTACTAGGGAATTTTGGTTGGTTGGTTTTTTCTTCTTCTTTTTCTTCTTCTTCTTCCTTCTTCTTCTTCTTCTTTCTTCTTCTTCTTTCTTCTTCTTTCTTCTTCTTCTTTCTTCTTCTTTCTTCTTTCTTCTTCTTCTTCTATTTTACAGAATCAAGGTCCAGACACTGTTTTCCAGTCTTGTGTTTTTTCAGTCTCCAGTCACAAAAGTACTTACTGTTTTTCTAACAATTCACGTGGAAATTTGAAGCTTGAAGAAAGGTCGATATACAAAATTGTTACGTATAATAATTTCTCTGATACCAAGTAATTAACAAGGATAATAAATATTAATAATAATAACTGTCCTCATTTGAGTTAGAACAGAACCAGTTCTGATCAGTGATTTCATGTTTCATCTCAGTCTCTTCTAAGTGACTGCACTGTTTGAAGTTAACGGCATATTTTTGTAGACAGTGTCTGCTTCTAGAAGTGATAGTACTCTGTGTTCATAGTTATTACCGAAGACTGGTATGCAGAAAAGCTCTTGCTTGTATTTGCTCCTGTGAAGACAAAAAAACCCCTGGGGAACCTGAAGATCTTTCCAAAGATATCTCTGTCCCCTAGAAACTTGGGTTTTCAAAGCAAAGCAAAGCAGGGTGAAGATGTGAACAATACATTTAAAAAATATATTTTTAGGATGCTGCCAAGTGTACTTGCAACAGCCTTCAAATTAGAAAAAAAATTAGAAGACAATGGGGTCACTTGAATGCATAAATTTTTTGCTGTACTGGGGCCAGTCTACTCGGATACTGAGCTTATCTTTTTCACTGATTTATTTCTCAGTAAATGCATAAAACTTAGTAAAATAGAGATAAATATGGAAGTATTTTTAAAGCTATAAATACAACATACGGTTATGTATGATTGGAAAAGGGGATGGTGAACATTATCTTCTATATAGAGTTATTCATAACTAAGGCATTGGAAGTTTGTGTGAATAAGGTGTAAGTACATTATGAAAAGCTCTATTCATATCTGTGGAAACCACACAGCTATATTAAGAGTAGTAGTCCTAGTAGAAACCTAGATGATTAAGAACAGCAAAACATTGTATTAAAATAAATACTCTACAAATCTGAAGTAATTTTTCATCTTCAAACTCAATCATCAAATATTTCTGTATGTAGAACTCTCCTTGTAGCAAATGTTTTCATGCATGAAATAGCCTGGATGATCATGTCATTGATATTACCTCCAAGGGCTATAGACATCAGTCGAAAGCCGTCCACTGACTTTGCTGGAGTACTGTGGAAAAGAAAATATCAAATTTGGATTTTTTTCATTCAGTAAGAATTCATTTCAGGCAAGCACTTAATCTATTTTAAATACTTGAAGGAAATCAAACATTGTAAAGGAATCTCTGCCCTACTGAGGGAGTTTCTACTTACTTATATGTACTAGATTTTATCCTGGGAAAAGCAAAACTTGGGTGAAGTATGGATTGAAATGATGGTGCAGACAGTGACACTATTTAACTGTGCAGCCCCCCTAACTTTTTCTAAGTATCCACTTTGTACATATTTCAGCCCTTTGCCTGTGTCTGGGCAGAAAAGTATCTTTCCTGCCTTTTGTATCTCCTTGGACTTCAATTCATGTCCCTTAGTTTTAGCTGTATGGATATTTGACAGCTAATAAAGAATTCTAAACTAATGTGATTTAGCTTAAAATTCACACAATGATTAGAAGGAAGATTAGCCTGAAAAAATTGCTTTCTAGAAATGGCTTGGAAATACAAATTTCACCCTTGACTGGAGTAACTGCATAGAACTTTCATGGTATTAACAAGTAGTTTTTTCCATACTCACAGGTTTGCACTTAGCATTCATATACATTGAGAAAAGAAGAGGATTACAGGAAGGCAAAAACCGTGATCTGACTACTTCTCTATTATTATCACTGAGTCTGAGAAGATTCCATATGCACAAAAGAGATGTGTAAGAAAAGTGTCTCTAGCTGAAGCTAAATATATTATTTCAAATTTTATTTTTGCTGTGTGCTAGAGCAAAATGGATGTATATAAGAACCCCCTAGGAGAATACTTGTGGAAATAACTATTTTAATAGGAGTTCTGCTTAGAGTACTGATTTTTACCAATAAAAGCTTACTTTCTGCAAAATGATGGATGAGTTTATGCTTCAAGCTGAAGTTTGGAAGAGAAGAGAGATGAAAAAGAACATGAGAATTTTCATTATCATCCTTAGATTACCTTCTATTAATTCAAGAAAAATGTAGGAAAACTTCTCTCTGTTATGTTGTGCAGATATAAAACTTGTTGAATTCAATATACTTGCTTGGTATAAAAAGAAATGCAAATTTTTATCCCCCCCCCCCCTCAAAATATGTTACATCTATGTATTCAACACTCTTCCTCCTTTCTGGGACATAAATCTTCTGGACTTCCATCATTTTTCAAAGGGTGCATATTTTCACAGAAATGTAAAATTGCGAGCTATTATCTATTTGTTTTATGTGTGTAAATAATTGAACTTTTCAGGTAAAATTATTGCTGTCAGTAGCATTCAAGAAGCATGGCTTTTTATTAGCAATCATATTTGCATTTTTCCATCAATCTTCTCTTAGAACAATGTTTGCGAGTCATTCTGTATAAATATGCACAATTTAGACTACAATTTTCTAGCAGATATCTCAGTACGAAGAGGGATGTGCCCAGGAAGAAGATGCATGAAAAATTGTATAAAATGATTCAAAGTAATGTTTTATGCAGTGGATTTCTACAAACTAAGCACATCACTGTGCCACCCATACTTCTCACATCTGCTGTGACCATTCAATGGGACAATCACTAAATATAAATGACAGTGACCTCCGCTACATTCTAGAACTGTGCAGACAAGAACTGCAGCCTATTTTATCATCTACAGAGAAGAGTACACATTAGAATTAGTCTGGTTTTCCTTATTCTCTGTCTCAGAACATATTCTTAAAGACCATTCATAATCTTGTTACCTAGAAATGAGTCAATGGAATAATTTTGTTCTTAAAAGTCGTGTTCTTAATTCAGGCCAGACACAGTCTCATGACGTGCAATGGCAGATTTTTTAAATAATTCAGGAGCAGTATGATCAAAGTAATTTTATATTTTAACTACTTCTGCTAAAATTCAAAACATTAAACAACTCCTCCAATCCAAAGTAATTTCTGCAATCACATATTTTGTATTTTAAGTTTATATTCAGTCTAAAATATCAGCTCTTATGTTTGAAATTATCTGTTTTCACCATAATAGCTAAATTTACAAAAATACCCTGAGACCTACCTGATTACCTCATACAGCTCATCAGTATGAATCCATAAGCTTGCTTCGATCTCATGAAGAATGCTGTACACACCAAACCCACCCCACAAAACCCCCAGAAAAAATAAGTTTATATGCTATAGGCCCTTTGATTGTCTGAATTTTAGCTCTACTGACTTTGTGTTACAAGCATTTACTGTACCCCAGCCTTTAATGGGATAAGACAGAAAAGAAGTGTAGATATTTTTTATTATATATGGTCTCAAACACCTTATTCAGTTTTCTTCAGCTCTTTCCTTTTCAGGCATGAATAATGTTTGTTGATGATTCTTTCATCATATGTAAATCTCACATTGCCCTAGAATTTTTAATTTTTGACTATATATTTCATACATCATGAAACATAATAGGATGCAGCTGTTCTTCTGAGGAAATATCATTGTTTAATCTGTCATTACATTATTTCACCTATAATTTTATATCACTTTTAAATATACCTAAAGAAAAGACTCTTGGAAATTCTAATCAAGAATAGGAATATAATTATATGTCTTATCTCCCATTTATTAGCTTCATAGGAGCTATATTTTCATTAAAATAGTTACACTTGTATTTTTCGTGACTATTTTTAATTATTATTCATTACATTACTTTACTGAGACCTGTATAATTCAGTTTATCTTGTCCAGGCTTTACAGTATAGCAATGTTTTGCATTACTTCAGAAAATTCATCCTTATGAATTAGGTGTCTTTGATTATAACACGATAATAAAATGTCTCAAGTAATCTTTATTTGGCAAAATCGCATATGAATATAAACATGTAAATATAGTCATAGTACTAAATTGCAGTTTGCAAAAACAGGCATCTTTTTAACTGAAGAAAAATGTGAAATAAATTTTTACAGTAAATCTATTGCTACTGAAAATGTAAGAGAGATTTACTGACCAAAGTGTGTTTAATTTCATGTATTTTAATTTGTTCAGGCTCATTCATATCTGCCTGTGTCCTTTTACAGAAGTAATCTGTACAGGTTTATCTTTTCAACATATTTTCAGTGTTTAGTTAGAACAACAATCACAATTGTCATAGTCATCAAAGTAGGCTCATAGCGTTTAGAATTCTGTAGGGTAGTCACAAGTAAATTCTGGCTTTGAGTCCAATATCAACCAATGCAAAAACAAATAGAACTTTTCCCTTTAAACTGTGATGATCAATGACAACTACAGGAGGCAAGGCAATGGCAACACCTGAAGAGTACATCTGTGCAGCAGATAGGCAGCACGGCTTAGGTCCATCCCCTGTGACACTGTTGCAGCAGTGCAGTACACCGGCCCAACTCCTGAACAGACTGGGCCTGGCAGGCAACCACAGATGGCCATCGCGTATGAACAAGATGACATCCTGCCATCATCAGAGAACAGAGTATCGCTTTCACCAGTCTGCTGCTGTATGTATGTCATAGCACCTGTCCTGGTTTGAACTAATTCTGTTCAGTGGTTTTACTTTTCAGATTCTGTCAGGCATGTTCTGGTTTCATGCTGAAAGCCTGTGCAGCTGAAGATCTCCTTAGCATACAGGACAAGAACATACAGAACATATGGTCACCTATGACAATGCTTCAGTCATGCATTATCTCACCAAGACTTTGTTTTTTTGACAATGTCATAGCTCTGCACTTTCAGTTCTTGTTTGTCATCCAGGTTCTCTGCATTACTATACAGACCATCAGGGTGTCTCAACACCTGCAATTCTAGGTAGACATGTCAAAATCTCCTGGAAACTTTCACTGAGTGTATTTTCTCTCTTGGCACCATTTCTTAATTCTTCGCTTATTCACTTCGTTATTAACTGAATTCCATTCCTATCCCTTAATGAACATACGTTAAATTCCTTCTGTAGCTAGAAAGTCTAGTGCTGACCCATCACCTTGGACACCAAGCAAATTTTGAAAACAGTTTATATGCTTGCGGAATTCTTGGGGTAGGAATAGTATTTTCTGCTGGAAATCACCTGTCACTGAAGTAACAACTTGACAACACTACTCAATTTCCATACAGGGAAACCTTGGATGTGTTTGCACTTTTCATCTTTGCCAGAAAAATAATTTAAAGACACCTGAAGTCATCTGTAACTTTGAAGGTTAATGAAGTCCTCTGAATACTTGAAAAGACAGATATTTTTTGCAGCATGATACATGTTCTTAGTAGAGGTTTATTACTGCTGTAACATGCTCTACTCTTCACAATATTAAGCGTTCTTCAACCTTCTGGATATGACTATTCAGAGCATTACAAATGTCTTACTCCTTTTTAATGCCACCTAATATCCTGGGTAACCCTTAATCTAACAATCCATTTTCCAAATAGATGTTTTACACTAAATATTTATTTTTAATAAAGACGTGTGTAATTCACCTAAGAATTTCTCTTACAGCTCGTTTATTCCCTGGGTAAATTCAGATTTTTCTCTGACATAAAATGCATTGTATTTAAAAATATATATTAGAAGTTACTTACTAAAAAAAATTGGAAAAATCAGAAATGTCAGCATTTTCTTGTAAACGTATTCACAGTGTAGCAGACACTCAGTTATAAGTTCTTTCTTCCTTTCTCCTTTTCTTTCATGTGCGTTTCACACTCCTTCCTGGTACATTTTAGGGTTCAACTTTAGCATTTTCTAAAACTAACTTTCAGACAGGAGCAATCTCCTCTTCTTGCTGCCATAGGTTCTGAATGAATAGAATTACAAAGATTTCATTCCGTGGAAGCTCATGGAATTCATCAAAGCTCACTGAAATACCATTGAAACTATAAACAATTTCAGTTTATATCTCTTTTTTAACTCCATTGAAATTACTGAGATGAAAAAGAGATGCCAACTAAAATATTCTATTTAATATCAATCAGAAAATCTGAGGGAGAAAAAAAAAGAGTTCTCAATTATTCTCTATATACCATGAAGTATAGGTATGGTTTTATATATTTACATTTTGCATTTTAATTACTTTCAGCTTCCGAGTCCCATTCAGAGGACTGGTATGTAGCAAGATGAGCCATTGTGTCAAACGAGCAGGGAACACTTGTTCCAGTTAGGTCCAGTTTAAGAGCCAAACTTAAACCAATATGAATTAAGTTAAACTGAATGAATTAATCAAAACTCTGAGTCATGTAAAGATTTGAACCTGAAAACTTACTTATATAATTTTCCTTACACAGGTTGCTTAGGATAATTACTGAATCAACGTCTTATTTTTAGTTGCTTAGTAATAGGATGGATGCAATCTACTTTTAATTCTTCTAATTTTGTAAATGCTTTGACTACTCCCATCTGTCTAACTAGGAGTGTTCATGAGAATGGAGTAAGGAATCAGAGAATCTAGAAATCCAGAAATTGTCATATTACACAGTTCATGTTTTGTGTTGGATTTAGGAAGGGATTGAATGATGGCCAGCAACTTTATGGGGCAATTTTTGTTTGTATAGTTTTTTTTTTTTTTTTTGAGTTCAAGTATGTTTTGTTCTATTTATGGAATGTATCTCTTCCTAGCACACAAAGAATAAATAAAATACAAAGCCAATTCCACTGAGAATATTACATGGCTTAGGAGACTCTAAATTGACTGCAGTATTGTATTTTATAACCTTACTAATTTATTTGAATGTTTCTCAGATAATTTCTAGATGAGGTACCTCTGAAGTCTCCTGTAGCTATCTAGATGGCTTGATGTTTGGAAACCTATTAACTTAGTTTTTATTGTCGGTGAAGATGTGCTCCTGAAGCACTCCCACGATTTCCAAGTATGTTTCTGGAATGTGATGAAGTCAGCAAACTGCAGAAGTGCTGCTGCCTAGCTTGATTCAAAGTATCACTTCGAATTTTACTACAAATGGAAGAGAGACGTTTGTACTAGTATAGCATTCATGACGAATGTTTAAATAGTTCCTAAAAATAAAGATTCTAAAAAGCACAAGAGTAAACAAATTACATAGTAGATGTTGCAAGCATGGAGTAATACTGGAAGATGACTTAAGAAAGTTTATGCGGTTATTCTTTATGAAGTATGACCTCACTGCATTAGCATAATGGAATAAAAAAATTACCAATGGGCATCGAAGCCACACATTTAGTATATAAATATGAGTGATAGGTGGATGTAGATTTCTGAAAAAATTGATACTGCAACTCTTTATGTGCCTTGCACACAAGTGTTGATACAGCTTTATTTTCCAGTCCTCATCATTGATGTGTTGCTATGTTATTTCACTGTGCATAACTTAACTTGAGAATTAGCTGCACAATTTTGTGCTTTTTAAATATTCTCCTGTTTTAGCTTGGAGAGAGTTAACTTAAAATCTTGAGATTATCACACCATTGTTTCACTTATAGTACTACTATAAGTACTGAGCTAAAATTATCAGGTTCAGGAGTCCAGCAGAAAGCCACTGATCTAACATTAAAAAGTTCAGAATTTTCTGATCTTCTTCCATACAGTATAAGATATGTTAAATTAATTTTATCACATGACATTTGGATTATCTTCCTATATCTTGTTTATCTGGCATTTGAAGACTATCAAAGTACATATAGATTTATAACTAAACTACAGACTAAATTTCTACCTCATATTTAGTTACTATCTGTTTATTATCCTTACCAAAAAAAAAACCCAAAAAACAAAAAACAAAGGAAGAAAAACATTTATTTCTTGCTTTTAATTCTTTAATAGATGTTATTCCTGTAGAATTAATAGAGCAAAATCTGTTTCATCTAGGAGACTGCACTTCTTCTGGAACATCACTAACAAAAATCTGACTGATTTTCATCATCACATATAGAGAAAAAAAGATTGATCCAGTTTTTTTGAATCTTTATATAAAAGCTTAAGGAATATAAGGTGAATTTTACTGTTCTTATTAACAGAGAAATCCATGAGGAAAGAAGAGCCTTGCTATGTAGATCTGATGTCCAAATTTATTAAATTATAATTCAGATTACAGAGATTTCACTGAAATAACAGGGAGCATTCCTTTGCATTCTTTTTTCTTTTTCCTCTTTTTTTTTTTTTTTTTTGTTTTCTGTTCCAAAATCATTGACTGTCCAGCTCACTCCTAAGTTTCATATTTTCTGTTTTGTAGTGTCTTCTTTATCTCATTCAAAAAGTTACTTTTGGATAATGCATATACTTAATCTCACACCATACCACAAGATAATAGAAAAAAATACACTGAATAATAGGAGAAATGGTATATTTAGATTTATATCTATTCAATCAGACCTCCAAGATTATATAATGTCAAGTAACCTGTACATTGAAACATAAATATTTTTATTCTTCTGTGAGATAGTTAAAAAATACAATTCTGCTTCAGCAGTTTTCATACTTTGTATTAATTATTTCTGTTCTGCTCCTGAAAACAAAAGATATTTGTCCACAGCCCCAAGAGAGTCCTTGCAAATGAAAAACCAGTTGTTATCTGAAAAATACCATGTTTTAGTGGACATGTAAAATTTTCTGAATTGGACATGGTCTATTGACATGTGTGGATTTTAATGGACTTCAAATTTAGATCATGCAAAGGAAATTTCTGCCTATACATGCTATTTTAGAATTATGGTGGGTTGACCCTGGCCAGCAACCAGGAAACTACCCTGACTTTCACTCACTCCTCTCTCCCAGGGGATGTGGATCAAAAATAGGAGGAAGGTGAAAACACTTGTGGATCAAGATAAAGACAGTTTAATAAGAAAAAGAAAAGCTGCATGTGCAAGCAAAGCAAGACTAGGAATTCATTCACTACTTCCTGTAAGCAGGAGGTTTCCTCACATTGTAGGAAGCAGTTACTTGGCAAGACAACCACCATAACAAGCAACTCCTTGCTTCTTTAGCTGAGTTTTTATTGCTGAGCATTATGTCATATGGCATATGTTCATACATATACATCTGGTCAGTTCAGGTCAGCTATTCCAGCTGTGTACCCTCCCAACATCTTGGAGGGTGTGAGAGAGAAAGCCTCGATGCTCTACTGCTCTACAATAACCAAAACACTGGTGTGTTACTGACACTGTTCATCATCAAATGCAAAGGTCTGCTGTGAAGAAACTTGATTTCATAACTTCATAACTTCAGCCCAGCCAGACCCAGTAGAATTATTTTTTCAAAACACTTCTCATTAGCCCTAGGCCTGATTGCAGCTAATAATAGTATATGATAGTTTTGAAAGGTTTACATGAGAAAATAACTTTTTTTTTTGTCATCAGATTATTCTGCTTTAGAGAGATGTTATTGTCTCTTGTAAGAATTTCATGAGTATTCATCTACTGATTAGACGGTGTAATTTCGTTGCTCTGCAATTATATGTGAAGTGATATGTTAGTCCATCATAAAACTGATGTCACGGAGGCAGAACTGTATGTGCAGCTAAAAAATATGGCAACTACAATTTTTTTCCAGACAGCCAATCTAAACTCACTGATGTCTGGCACCAGTGAATTAGTGGAAAGACTGACTTGCATGTAGGGGTAATGCCATATGAGCAGATGGACATGAGTACAAATATCTAAGAGACCATCTATAATCACAAAATGTGTTTGTGAAGGGCACAAGTTTAGCCAGGGAGTACCAGATGGTTGGCTGTCCTGAGGTTATAGAAATACAGCTATGGGAATGTACCAATCTTAATCCTTAGCTAGATAAAGTCCATAAAAGTAATAAAATGTCTCCATGACACATCAAAAAAAATATTTTATTTTACTTATTTTTTAAGAAATATTTTAATCTTTCTTTAAAAAAAGTAATTTCACATATATATACCTGAAAAGTCAATTTGCAGGCAATGGAAAGGGATACTTCTGGGACACCTTAATAAATTTTAATAAAAATTTTGTTACATCAGATGAACTCCCAATTTAAATGGGACTTGTGGAAATGACAGTGGCCTTTATTGAATGGGTAAGAAATCCTCCTTTTATGTTCCAACTACAGATAAATCTTGCAAAAAAAAATTGTAAAGATCCCTAGTATATCTTTCTACTGGAGTCTGGCTGTGATGCTGGCTTCCATTACATTTTCAAGTATAATTGGAAGGTAGTGACAAGGAATGTGGCCAATTAGAATAAAAAAGAAACTTTTTTCCTCTTCTTTTCTTTTCCTTCTACTAGAAGTATCATATTATTGGACATGAAAGGACCTAATATTGTCTGTATCAAATTGCTTTAGAACTGCACCTGAATATGTTGGGCACCTTTAAACAATTTCTTGCTTCCTTTAGACTTCCTTTAACGTGTACTCTCTTGAAACTGTGAATTTAACTAGCTTAGGGCATAATTTACCTGCATAAAAGTCAATGCCACCTTCTAGAATGAAGAATCAGGAATCTTTTCCTTCACAACTTTCATTGTGATGATGATGATGATAATGATGGTGACGACTAGACACTTTTGGTTTTCTTCAAAAAAATAATTTCAGTTTTATTATTGATAATTGTATCTCTTCCCATCTTCATATATGATAATATCCTTGCAAAAATGTAAAACAATAAATTTTTCAGCTTTTTATTAGGAATGAAGATTTAAGTCAGCAAAGCTTTATGTATGCAGATCTTTTTGAGGACAACTGATTTTCTCTTCTGTCCTTTGTTCTAGACTGTGTTTCCAATGTCAAAAGAATTCACTATTACAGAATCACAGAATGGTAGGGGATGGAAGGGGCCTCTGGAGATCATCTAGTCCAACCTCCTGAAAAAGCAGGTTCACCTAGAACCAGTTTGTCATCGGTTAAGGCTGGGCTGACCACCAAATAAATGACAGATGCTCTCTATTAACACCTCTCCCTTCCCAAAGGGGAAGAGAAAGGGAATAAGGGAGACTTATGGATTGGAAAACTAAAGTCCTCCCTGGAAGACGGCCATTGAAGTGGAGAGCTTGATCCTTGTAATCCCTTAGCTTTACACCCAATATGACATATATGGAATGGAATACCTCATTGGTCAGTTTAGGGTCCACTGTCTGTCTGCTACTCCCCACAGGCGCAGCCTCTCACTTACTGCACCCCCACCATGGTGCACAGGATTCAGTAGTGACCTTGGTCTTCACAGGAGCAAGCATAAGCAAGAGCCTTTCTGCATCCCAATCCCTGGTAGCGACTGTTAACATCAAGTGTTATCACTTCTAGAAGCAGACACTGTCTGCAAAAATATGCTGTTAACTTCAGACAGTGCGGTCACTTAGAAGAGACTGAGCTGGAAAGTAAAATCACTGATCAGAATGAGTTCTAACTCAAACTAGGACAAGGTTGCACATGATTGTTTCCAGGTGGGTTTTGAATATATCCAGAGAAGGGGACTCCACAGTGTCTCTGGGCAGCCTGATCCAGTGCTTTGCCACATTCAAAGTAAAGATTTTCCTCATGTTCAGATGGAACTTCCTGTGTTCCAGTTTGTGCCCATTTTCCCTTGTCCTGTCACTGGGCATCACTAAGAAGAGTGTGTCTCCATCTTCTTGACAGCCTCCGTTTATTTATAATCATTGGTAAGATCCCCTCGCAGTCTTCTCCAGGCTAAACAGAGCCAGGTCCCTCTCAGCCTTTCCTTGTGAGAAAGATGCTCCAGTCCCCTAAGCATCTTCGTAGCCCTCCACTGGACTTTCTCCAGTAGCTCCTTGTCTCTTTTGAACTGGGGAGTCCAGAACAGAACACAGTACTCCAGATGTGGCCTCACCAGGGCAGAGTACAGTAGAGAGGAAGGAGAACTTCTCTTGACCTGCTGGTCACACTCTTCTTAATGCACCCCAGCATACCATTGGTCTTCTTGGCCACAAGGGCACATTGCTGGCTCATGGTTAACTTGTTACCCACCAGGAGTCCCAGGTCCTTCTCCCCAGAGATGCTTTCTAGCAGATCAGCTCCCAACCTGTACTGCATTATTCCTCCCCAGGTGCAGGACCCTACACTTGCCTTTGTGGAACTTCAGTATGTTCCTCTCCATCCCACTCATCAGCCTGTCCAGGTCTTGCTGAATGGCAGCACAGCCTTCTGGTGTGTCAGCTGCTCCTCCCAGATTCATATCATCAGCAAACTTGCTGAGGGTACACTCTATCCCTTCTTCCAGTTCATTGATAAATATGTTGAACAGGACTGGACCCAGTACTGACCCCCACGGAACACCACTAGCTACAGGCCTCCAACTAGACTCTGCACCACTGATCACAACCCTCTGAGCTCTGTCATTCAGCCAGTTCTCAACCCACCTCATTGTCCACTCATCCAACACACACTTCCTAGGCTTACCTGTGAGGATGTTATAGAAGTCAGTCTCTAAAGCCTTGCTGAAGTCAAGCTAGACAACTTCCACTACCCTCGCCTCATCTACCCAGCCAATCATGCCATCATAGAAGGCTATCAGATTGATTAAGCATGATTTCCCCTTGGTGGATCCATGTTGACTAATGATAACCTTCTTTTTCTCTACATGCTTAGAGATGACATTCATAACGAGCTGTTCCATCACCTTTCCAGGGATGGAGGTGAGGCTGACTGACCTCGTAGTTTCCTGGCTCCTCTTTCTTGTGCTTTTTTGAAAACTGGAGTGACATTGGCTTTCTTCCAGTCCTGAGAAAGAAATTACTAATACAGAATAAGATCTGTGGGTGGATTTTTCTCTCTGACAAATGTCCAAATCAACATTTACATAAAGTAAGGATGTAAAATCATGAACATGCACTGATATAAACTGACACAATGTTATTGAATTGAATTCAATGTTTAATTTACACAAACTGATATTATGTCTTTAGAACATGAGTAATTTAGTGATATTACTTTGAACTTCTATCAATATGTCCAGAAATTCTGCCTTTTCTGCTGTGGTCTTCAGCATAATACTTTATGTTGCAATTTTGGGGCATGTTTAAATTTAGTTTTGCTCTTGCAAAACAATCTCCCTGTAATACAGATTAGAAACATATTTTATGTACTTCTTATGTGGCACTTTCAAAAATCTCCTCTCATGTCAGTGGTCTTAAATTTATACACATCCTTATGCTTTAGAGAACTTAGCTGACAAATCCTATGCTCATGGATGTAAGAAAACATCCCATACACTTTATTACTCAAAAAGCATTCAAAAAGCTGCTGATCTAAAACATGCTATGAGACATTCTTTAGGCTTTTGAATGTGTGGGAATGAACCTATACCGTCAATACACATTATACTGCAGAGTCAACAAGCCTTACCCTTGGAAAAAATATTGTGGAACATATGATTCAACAGTTTGACACTTACTTTTTACGATTCTTTAAGTCTCTGAAAATGATTTAAAATTCTTGCTGGTTTAATAAATACTCTGCCACTCTATCAGAATGTTCTTGAAACATTTTCAGGGTCTGATACAACTGACAAGACAATGTCAGGGGCAATGTTAGACTGTGCTTTATTAGATCCTGGCCAGTGCTGACTGTGGCAGAAGTGGAGAAAAGATGTTCATTATGTCAGGGAAAGAATGTTAAACAGAAATCAGGACACCAGTTTCTTAACCTTCACCAATATAACCTTCTCTAAAATGACAGAACCATGTCAAATTATGGAAGAAAAAGAAATAATAAAAGTTAATGTCAGTAGATCACAAACTAGACAAGAAAAAGCAAAAATCTTTACTTTTCTGAAGAAACACTGAAAAATTATAAATGAGTTTGATATATTTTTCCTTCTTCATCTTTTTCTATCAAATTTTTAAAAAACTTTTTAAAAGAAAAGATTAAGTGTGCACTAGTGTCGCCGGTCGGCTGAGGCAAGCCGAGCACGGGGACGAGTCCTTTCCTATCCCTGAACCCCTCTCCTCCGGGAGAGAAAAGGGTTAAAAAGCAGAGATACGAAAAGGAAAAGAAAGATTTTGTGAGACCTCTGAATGTTTGGAAAACTGAAACAAACTTTATTAAAACTAGAACAAAATATATATAATATGCAGGGAAAAACCAATGCAAAATCTGAGAGTCTGTGCAGGATGGAAAGGCGAGGGTTAAACGCGAGAAAAGAGAGAAAGGGGGACGGTACCACGTGCAGTCCGAAAAAATGGCACCGGCCATGTGTGCGCTTTCGTGGAGTGAACAAAGGGAAACCGCGGCTGTTACAAACGCGGGACTCCAATGTGCAAAGCGCTGTTCCTACCGGTTTCTCGTCGTTTGTAGAAGCAAAACAGCCAGAAGCGGCAGCGCTGGCAGGCAAAAGACGATACGGTGTTACGGCAGGCAAAGAGCAGCCTCCAGACGCGAGTCTCCGGGCGGCGCGGCGGTTTGTCCCAGGCGGCGCGGCGGGGGCTGCCCCGGTGCACAGTCTCGCTCCACTCCTGCAGCGCGGGGGGAACCGTAGCTGCGAGTCTGGAGACAACCTCTTCCCGGAGCGAAGCTGAGGTCCTGCAGTGCCTCTAGCAGCGCGGAGCCGGGAGTGTCCGGAGAGCAGAAAAACGCGAAAAGCCGGGAAGCCCCAAAAGCCGGGAAAGCCGGGAAAGCCGCGAAAGCCAGAAAGCCGGGAAAAAGCCCGAGCCTCTGGCTCTTAAAAGCACAGTACGCTCCCGAGAAATTTTCTCAGCCAATGAGATTGCGATCGTATCATGGAAGGGAATAATTCAATTGGTCAGTTTAAAACAAAAGCCTTCAAGCAGTTTTTTCTTCAAACTGCCACAACTAGTTTTTGCTTCACATATCAGTTATTTTTAAACTTCTGTGAACTGAAAAAGAAAATGTGAAATCAAGCATATGTAGTTACATATTTGTAACTTAAAGCAGCACCATTTAAATTTAAAACAGAACTGGTAGAAACATAAGAGATAATTTAGAAGAAGTTGTTATATGAAATAATATAAATTAATAATTAGAAATTTTACAAAAAAGTATTGGTAGTGTTGGTTTTGCTTAAATCAACATGAGACATCTGGTCTTATCATTACTACTGAAAATTACATACTGATTTAAAATCCTATGAAGCTGGCTAAATTTAAACACTTCCAATTATCTTAGCAGATATTCAACAACAAAAATCCAGCTTCACGACTCAATAGGTGTGATTCAATAGTCATCGGCATTGATGTAAGATTGGCAAATGTTTATGTATCTAATTCCACTTTCTTACTAAATTTATCTCCCTCTGGCTAGTCAGAGTATGGCACCGCACACTAAAACAATGCTAATCTGTACACACCTAGTACTTTGCTCAATAAACTCTTAAGAGCTTGTATACTTTTCAAGACTTTCATAACTGGCTTTTTAGGAATTGTATAAAACACATTTTATTAGAACTTTGGAATTATAAATATGAACTGAAGTGGTGCTAAACAACTAATGTGGATTTGAAAATTTTTTAGTATCTTGTTTCCTACTTACGATGTTTACTGATATGCGGTATTTAAATTAGTGCTATGCTACAATATAATGGAAAATGTATTTTAACATATCACAGAATCACACCATCACAGAATCACAGAATGGTGGAGGTTGGAAGGGACCTCTGGAGATCACTTAGTCCAATCCCCCTGCTAAAGCAGGTTCACCTAGAGCAGGTTGCACAGGATTGCATCCAGGCAGGTTTTGAATATCTCCAGAGAAGGAGACTCCACAGCCTCTCTGTTTGGCCTGTTCCAGTGCTCCGTCACCCTCAAAGTAATGATATTAATATTAAAAATATTATTTAAAATATTTTCAGTAAAAACTAGGTCATGGCTTATTGGCAGTGCTGGCAAAACCAAATGCAGCTGTCTCATGAATAGGATAAAATAATGACCACTACTCAGATTTTTGGTCCTCCCTCAAATATAATGTGTAATTGCATACATTAAGAACACCACAAAATGAATTTTCTTTCAAACCTAAAAACATTCCAATACTTTCAAATCAATTTAATGGTTTGGGATGTTTTACTTCCAAAATAATCTCTCAGATACTATATGATACAAGAACATATATGTATTATTCCTCTTACAGGATATAGTTTAAAAGTTATAGAACATTATTAAGGAAATGTATATGGTGATTTACGATTTCTGATATCTTACTGACTCATAAAAGATTTTTTTAAAGTGCTACAGCACTTTAAAATATATATGATCATATTCATATATGACCATGATCTATCCTGAAAATCTATTAACTTAAAACAAATAAAATAATTTATATAAATAATTATATCCTTAAGCTTGATGTCTGTCTGTTAAGAAGATACAATAAGTGGTTTTTAAACCTTGATTTTTATGCCTCTAGTAATCTCCTTAGAAATTAAATAAATATTTCAAAATTACAAAAGTAGATGAGATGCCTTTTTAGAGTTTTCTGCAGTGGTAGGGACACTTAGACACTTATAGACATGGACACTTTTCAAATAGTCTAGCGGCTTTTAAATACACTATAACAGAAAAGAAAAATACTTACATACTGTTAGCGAAGCACTAAATATGTTCTGCTCCAAATATTTCTAGTTACAAAACTATGCTTATTCCTAAACTGATTTTGAATAAATACTAATGCCAACCAATATGTAATTTTAAAAAAAAATTATACATTTAACTGGTATGTAGGGTATTGGGTTTGAGTTTGAATCAGAAAAATTAGCGTATTTATTATGCGGAAATAAAAAACACATTCTGTACTTACACTGTCTCATGCTTTTGGGGCAAATCTTTGCTGACAAAACCAGCTCATTAGTATAAGGTTAAAAGTATTAAGGCTGTAAAAATAACATGCTATTTTTATTTCTACTAAATAAAAATAGAACTGTTGAAGGAGAGTGGCTTCAGTAATCTTATCCCTTAGCTCTGCTCAAAGGAGAACTTGTTGCCCAGTTAATACTTTTTGACACAAATATCTGACTGATATTTTACTGATTTTTTTCTGATTTTTTAGTACTAATTTTTTTCATAGAAACTAATGAAAACAAATGCCTTTAAAATGCGACTCAATATGCACTATTGACATATCTGCCACAGTGCATTATTTGCGTGTTCAAATTCAACAGGAAATCAAAAAAGTCTAACTTTATTATGATGGGGGAAATGTACACAATTACAATTATGAGGGTCCCCGAAAATTAATATGGAGAAAAATACTATAGAAGGAAACACTCAAGTTTTCATAGCATACAAACATCATATGGTGGTTTAATAATTTTTCCTTGCTAAATAAAAATGCCTTAAATTGAGTATTCTCTAAGTCTCTTGAAACTGGATTCTAATCTATTTTTACAACTGTTCTTACAAAGAAGAAGCCTTTTTAATAAAGATCACTTTAGCCCTGAATAAATAGTATCAAATTAGTATCTGGGTCACAACAACCCCTGCAATGCTACAGGCTTGGGGAAGAATGGCTGGAAAGTTGACCAGCAGAAAAGGACCTGGGGTCTTTGACAATAGCCATCTGATAAATTTTGTATCAGAAATAGCGTGGCCAGCAGGACTAGGACAGTGATTGTCTCCCTATACTTGACACTGATGAGGCTGCACCTTGAATACTGTGTCCGGTTTTGGGCCCCTCACTTCAAGAAGGTCATTGAGGTGCTAGAGTGTGTCCGGAGAAGGACAGCGAAGCTAATGAAGGATCTAGAATACAAGTCTTATGAGGAGTGGCTGAGGGAACTGGGTTTGTTTAGCCTGGATAAGAGGAAGCTCAGGGAACACCTTATCACTCTCTACAGCTACCTGAAAGGAGGTTGTAGAGAGGTAGGGGTCATTCTCTTCTCCCAAGTAAAAAGTCATAGGACAAGAGGAAATGACCTGAAGTTGCAGGAGTGGAGATTTAGGTTGGATATCAGGAAAAATCTCTTTACTGAGAGGGTTATAAAGCATTAGAACAGGCTGTCTAGTGAAGCAGTGGAGTCACTACTGTGGTCATATTGTTCCCCTGTCACTCAAAGCCCACTGGAGACCTGAAGCGATTTCTCTTCCTCCACCCCCTCTCCTGCTCCCTATTCTACAAACCAGCCCAGGGTAAGTCAGGCACAGGTTGTGAAAGACAGCAAAACAGAACACTAAGGCACATCCTTGGTGTGCTGGGCCACAATTTCCCAGCCTTGCACTGCTCTCCCTATCACTTGGGAGTTAGTGACCTCCTGATAGCCTAGTACATCCGTGCTTGGGACATGATAACCTGGTACATCTGTACTTGAGTCGAGGCCAACAGGGAGGCAATACCAAACACCAGAAATCAAGAAGTTCTGGGCCTGTGCAACTGTCAGAAAATACCAGAATATTTCAACATCCGAGGTGGGTTAGAGTGGGAAAATATCTGACAAAAGTCAATCATCTCAGACTCTATAAATAGCTATCCTAAAGAAAGAACTTTTGAGCTCTCCTGAATTGCAAGGTCTGTGTCCAGTATCCTCCCTGATTCAGGATACCTCTCAGGTACAAACTTTAAGAAAGGCCAAGATTAACTCAGACTTCTTGAGACTCGATAACGTTCCATTGAGATTGCCAGAGCATTGTGAGTATTTGCTCTAAACTCGAAGGCAATTTTAAATATAGGCTGGCTTTGCTTTCATCCACCTCTCTACCACGAATGTGGATTAGGTATATGTTTGTCTCTGTCTGTGTGTGTGTTTTGTGGTTGTGTCTATGCATATGCATATATACATATACACATATATATAGAGAGAGGATATCCTACCTTGCTAATTTTAAATTGGTTACTGATTGAGAGCCACTAAAAAAAAAAATCAACCTTTTGATCTACCCTCACTATTAATAAATCTTAGATTGCTGCCTAATCACAACCGTGTTGATATTTTCTCCTGCGATAGCCATTCCTGGAGGTATTTAAAAGATGTATAGATGTGGTGCCGAGGGACATGGTTTAGTGATGACCTGGCAGTGCAAGGTATATGGTTGGACTCAATGATCTTAAAGATCCCTTCCAACCAATACAATTCTGTGATTCTGTGAAAAAAAATAGTCTGAGGAGTTTGGTTAACTAAAGGTCTTCTGAAGTGATCTGTATTGTAAAACAAGAAGCAAGATGTAAACAACAACTTCATTTTTCGGAATAGTATTGCATTTTAGTAAGGTGGAAATGAAATTTGTTGCTTTAACCTGCAAGCACACTACGTGTTTCTTTATTAAATATACAAGGAGCAGATGTTTCAGTGCAAACTTTCAATGGATATTAAGTCATAAGCTATTTTTCTTTTAACTTTTATGAAATTATTTAATAACTTATTACCAGTTTAACTTGAAGGAGTAAAGTTCTGTCACCCATCATGAAAAATTACAATACTGTATCTTAATACAAGTACTTGAAGAATCATATTAATTGTCAGTTCATAGACACAAGGTGAGTCCTCCACAAAAAAACTCCTTATATTAAATATGCATTTTTATATTTCATTTAACTTATAGAAGATAGTGAAAATCACAAGATAGATGAAGAACATTGAACTTTGCATGGTATCAACTTCAACATTTCTGAATTTTTTTCTAAGTATTTCACACTCTCAGGAAAATATAATTAGCTTTCCAAAGTCCATTCTAAAGGATCTATTTTTAAAGTTACTTAAATTAATTTAGAAATAATTTGTTTGTTTCCTAAGTCTGTTCCCTAAGACTTCATAACAGGAGGTTGATTCTCTGAATGACTAAGGTCTTTATGAGCACTGGTAGAAAAATGGAAGGAAAAAATAGGATGATTCTACAAATTTTTTAAATTTTCACAGTTAACATTTAATTTATAAATAAAAATAAAATATATATGAATCCAGCTGCAGGATTTACAAGTTAGCAGTTATTCTAAATACTTGACATAGTTCCTTCTCAGATGTCTATTGTTTCAGCCATGGATACTTGCTGAAATGCTACATATACAGGAAAAGAATAAAACAGAAAATAAATTGCTGAAAATTAAGTTAAATAATTTTTAATGTAAATAAAGAAAAAAAAGAAAGGATGATCAGAAAGTTAACTAGTATAACAGAAATGGGAAATAGACTAGCAATATATATATATATATATAGGTATAAGAAGGTCTATGCTTATGTGTCTGTTTGCTGGGTGCGGGTATTTCTAAATATAACATTAGATTTTACAATAATCACACTTGAAGGCCACACCTTAGAGCACACTCTTTCTCCTTGAAAACAACCAGCCATTGACTGTATTGTTGTATCATAGTACAATGTTTGCACTGCAATGTATTCATCTAAACAGCTATAATCAGCCTGAAATTTGTATATTAGATTAAAAGAGACACATTGATGAATCAGATATGAAATGTATTCCATGGAAAGAAAGATGGATTTATAAGATATTTTTCAACAGAAAAAAAAATTCCTTCTTGATATGGATAGAGTTAAATATTTACCCATCGTGAATCTTGAGAAAAAATTTTTTGTAAATATTTCTAGAATTTAGAAGAGCAAAACTGTTAAAAGGAAAATCATGAGGAAGAATATACTGTACATAGCTCATTAATAGAATCACTGGACTTCTTATTACTACATCAAATAGATTTTATACTTATTTCTTTATTGGAAATAGAGTGTCTATGAAAAAACATTTAGATGATAGACTGACCCTACCTGTAAACTGAACAGAAAGGTACTGAGATCTAAAACAGACACAGTGATCCATTTTAGAATGCTCTGCAGTCTTTGGAGTTTCCCTGAAATATTACACACACTTTTTCAAAAGGATGAAAAAGATGAAGATTTCTACAGTTATAAGTGTTTTTGTATTTCGGTCCCTATCTTGATTTTTCAAAGCACCTGTGGATCATAGAAATTGCAAACATCATCATAAGACTCTTAGATTTGAACTTACATAGAAGTCAGTGCTTTCTTTTCAAATGTTATATGCTACTGCTCTAAAGCCTGACAATGATTTTATGTGAAAGACCCTCCACTTTTCAAGATGTTGAAATCTCAGGGGCTGAGGAAGTATACAATCTCTGATTATTATCAGACACAATGAATGTGTGAGTGAATGAAAGAGTAAGAAAAAAGAAAGATCATGAAAGATTCACTAGCTCTTTAAGCTGAAAAATTTATGGTATTCTGAGGTAATACCATTCTGAGGTAAATTTCTATTATGATATAACCAACATTAAATTCCATAATTTCTTATCTTTTTGAAGGATCTAAATTAGAGTAAGTTCCTAAACTTTGAAAGAAATAATGCATTTTAAGGTTCTTTTTTTCTTTTATTTTCTTTTTCTTAATTTAAGAAAAAAAAATCTCTTGGAAAGTCGTAAGAAAATTCCTAGCTCTTGCGTGACAAAAAATATGTTCATCAAAGGATGGAAGTCCCAAACATGTAGGCTGCAAATCTGAAGTTCTGGCTAAAGGACCATAAAGTGTTTTGTGAAGAGTCCCCTTTGGGATTGAATTACACCAGAACTGGACCAGAATAGACCATAGCAGCAATAGAGATCTGACTGGAGACCCCTTTGCTTGTACTGCTTATTACAGCCTTTAAGGCGTGATATAACTTCCTAAGTGACTCAGTTAACTCCTCATCAACCTTCAGATTGTGGCTCCTGGATATCAATAAAATAATTAACTTATAGTAATCCACCCATCCTCTACAAAGGAATTTTTGTTTTATGACACAAGGTCACTCTTGGCACTACCAGGACAGATCATGAGTAGTCAAAGGTAGTACTAGCAGATCACAATAGAAGTAAAATGCCAAAATTGCTTCACCTTGCCCATACAGCTTACTGGAAATAATCCCTAGACTGTGGCTTGTCTTTTCCTTCCCCCTACCTCTAGTTATGCCTAAGACAAATGTTGAATGGCACGTATCAAATATTCAATAAAAGGCATAGGCAAAAAGCATTTTGTGAGTTAATTAAAAAATTTACCAGTACTGGTACTCATTCAGGCTGTGTTCTTCCATCATTGAGTTTACTAGAATTCAAATGTCCCCTGCCATTTAGCCACAACCAGAATAATTGTGTATATTGATGAAGCAAGTCTGAGTGGTTTGGGGTTTGTTTTGGTTTTTTGGGTTTTTTTCCCCCTAGGATATTAACTTTGTTCCGACAATAATCAAGGGATAATAAAGAAAGTGTGATGCTATTTTACTGTGTATCTAGAGACCCTCCGGTGTGCTCTTTGCAACCGGTCTTGCCTATTCCGCATTGGCCTTTTCAGCCATCAATGCACTTGCTATAAGCATGGGCAAAGCCCTTCCCAAATCTTCGTCCGCAAAGCCAAGCCATGATGATGATGATAAGAGAAATAAGGAAAGAGGAAATGTTAACAAAGTATGAAATGAAATGTTATTCTGCTGGCCTCATATGCAAACAATATCAAAATCATAGATACAAATGTCAGAATAATATAGCTTCTTAGTGGAAACAGAGTTGTTAAAGTTGTGAGTGCTTCTTCTCTGCACCAAGAGTAGAGCTTCTTAATGCTTCTAGTCGGAAAAGCACTTCACTTCTTATCAGATCTGTTTAGTTCAGCTGGGAATGCCTTTGACTGCTTTTTAAAGCTCTGTGTATTTTTAAGTGATGGAATGAAACAAGCTAAGAAATATATATAAATGTTTCCTCCCATCTTCCTCATAATGGGTGATTTATTATCTCTTGAGAAGATTGTATGGCTTATTTGGTACATTTAGCACTTAGCCCCAAACAAACCCTCTTAAATTTCAGTGGCCGTTCCTTGGCTACAGAAGATGTATCTATGTGCTCAAAATAATATTGAACCAGACTTAAGTAAAGGGTTAAAAATCTTTCCAGATAGGTCCAAAGTCTGTGCAATGCTGCATACAGGATACCTTACAGCTCAGTACTTGATTCTTGAGCATCTTAGAATTATTGTACAAATAATACCATGACACATTTAGGGACAGTATGCATTTCAGTGACGACGTATTGCAAACACAAATACCCCAGCTTCACTACAGCAAATGGTACCATTCATTTTTGGTATCCGCATGCACACATATGCACGCACACAGAAAAGAGGAAAGATAAACCTTCTCCCTTATATATACTTTTATCTATTTTCTGTGATCTACATAAAGGTCAAGAGAAAATACATTGTTTGAATTTCTTGCATAATGATGTAAATATATATGTTTTCTCCATGTTTTTGCATCATGAATATTAATCAAATTACAAAATACCCTCATGTTTCCAGATCAGTTAATCTGTCTTTTATTTGCAAAAACTCAAAATTGTTTGAGCTACATTTTTTCTTTTTTATTATCCTGCTGTGCTTATTCTTCTTGAATAGAATAATTAGTAAGAAAATGGAAATAATAATATGCACCCCCTCCAATCTCCATTGAGACTTATTTAGTATTCAACATCCTAGACCTTTACTTGTATCAAGGGAAGTTCTAGGAGAATATTAATAATAAATTCCTTCTTGAAGTTGAATGTAGTTCAAAAGCGTTACCTTTGCTGTGTTAAGAAAGTTGCCGGAAATCACCAATTTTCACTTCAAGATCCATATTTGAAAAATACCTTTACTTACAGAAAAGTGAATTCAAGGGGACATGCAATGTTCACAATAAATACACTACTTTTGTCAGTTCCATTAGCTCTGAGGGTGTATTTGCCAAAACTACGATATCTGAAGTAGACTCAAAATGCAAATGACATATTGTGAAGCGCAGTGAAGAGAGGAAAACAAAAATTGAACCGAATTTGTTTTGTAGCTTCAGTTCAAATGCTCTGATGTCTAGCTGATACAGAGAAAATGTTCATGGAATAAAAACAGGTTACAGAATCTCTTCCAGAAGACAGTACAAATTTAAAAGTACAGCTTCAGCTGTGGTTTTGTGAATTCTACAATATTCCATTTTGTTCCTCCAACTCCTAAACTTAAAATGTGGTAAAATATATCAGAAAAAGAAAGAAAAGACATTTTGTGTTAAGCAGCTCGCACTGATCCTTATGTGTTTGCTCTGTGAACTACCAGTCAAACTGTGTGCTATGCATAAAACTACAAACATCTGATTGCTTTTGTTGTAGTGGTTAATTCTGGTATTCTTGGAAAAATAGCCACTCTGGTAAATTCTGCATAACAAATCATGGAGCTGTGATGGAATAGGTAAGGTAAGAAATTATTAATTGAAAACTGTAGCTTTCAAAACTCTTATCTTCAGAATTGTATTCATAGTAACAATTTAGTCATTTGGATTAAACTTTAGCTCCTTAAATTCATAAAATTAGATCTATATTCATACACATATATGTTCTTACTGTTTTTTTCAATTTCTACCCCAATATATCTATATATAAATTAAATTTAATTGAATTAAATCTTTTTAATTATACAATATATACATCTATGTTTATACTTAGATATATATTACTTTTAATCCATGGAAAGAAGAGCATATTTTAAATACACTTAAATTTATTTTTTAAAAATCTCCTGAAAGAGGGGATTTTTTAAAAAGAAATTCAGTGATTTCTGAATTCAGTGATGAAAACTTGTTGTGCTATTTTTTGCAAATACTCCTCACTGTTGTTCTTTGAAAACAATAAAATCTTTATGACTAATGAAATTAAAACATTAATGCTCTTTGAAACAGTCTTCCCTCCCATCCCTCTAGAAATATACCCAGATGCCATGTCTGGTTTTTTTATTAAGACACTGAAATCTTTGCTAAGATAGATTGAATTCCCATGATTTGAAATTATTTTAAATTATTTAAAATTATTATTTAAAACTGCTTGTCTTGGTATGAATTGAATGATTGTAGGAAATAACATTCTAACTTTGGAATCATTAATAGTTTTGAAAGTACACAAAATGACCACCTTCATCTCTCTACTAAACACAGAATTTGCTTCACAACAGAAAATGCATCCCATAAGATGACCAAAAACTCTGCAAAGTGTTTTTATTTGACTAAAATCAGAGTGAATTATTCAAGCATCCTGAGAAAGATGTCAGCTCTTTTTATGTCAGTTGGATGCTGTTTTTTCCTCTTCTTGAGCTGGAAGTCAGTGTCACTCCATTTCTGTTGATGAAATCTCACCATAGTTATTTGGAGCCTTCCCTGGAAGGCATTGGCCTTTTTGTAGTGGGTCTGCTCTGAGATCAAAAAAGGGAAGATGTGTTTTTCAGGCACTCGGGGAAAAAAAGGGTTTTTTTCCTTTTTTTGGGGGAAAAAGCCTGATCTCAATGAATGCATCAGATTACGAATCAAGTATGTACTTCTGAAACAAGTAAAAAAAGGAGGGGAAGAAAAATAGAAAAGTAAATCTTGGAAGTATGTCATAATGTCATGACCCTACTGCAGCCTTATAAACAGAAATGAATAGTCTATAACAGTATAAATTTCTCATTGTATGGAAAACATCCTTAAACTTACAACTGGATACAGTCTGACTTAGAGCTCTAAGGGATCACCTGCTTCCCAAGGATCTGTTGAATGCTTGATTCCTCAACTGGTAAAAGCACCAACTGAAATGCTACAGGACACCTCCTGTTCTCACTCTTGATTTTCTTTTTTAGTGTTCCCAAATCCTGCCTAGTGCTTGCAGTGACCATCAAGAAAGCAGAACAACTAAATACAAATAATAAATTACACACTATAGGAATCTTGGAATTGCACACATCTAAAAATTATATTCAATTATGGCTACTAAATATCAACCCATGATAAAATGTGTCTGCAATACAATAAAGCTGATTTTGATACTTGAAATAACACATATTCAGAATTTGGCCCTCTGAGTGTGATGGCTTATTATCGAGAAACTAAGCATCTGTTCCACCTTAGCTTCCAAGTTCAGAAAAACAAAACAAAAAACCCTTTTACAGTAATTCAGGAGATGCAGAGAACAGTATTTGAAATCACAATACAGTAATTGATTAGAATTGTAATGATGTTAATTCCAATTAAAAGAACACCAACAAGACAAATGCTTATTTGAAATCAATATCATGGTAATGAGGGGTCTATATCTTCCTGTCATTGCTGATTTATTTTCACAAGCAGTGACTTTTCAGACTGAGCTTACCCTCCAAGTGAACTACTCAAAATAATGGATGATGCAGATAGATAGGTAATTCAAAGAATGTTGGAGGAGAATTACAGTCAATCACAGGAATGGCACCACCGAAGACAACAAAATATATGTTTTCAATGTAGTTGAGACTTAAACAACTATGAAAAATACAGTGTTCAATTTAAAAATAATAATCAAAATGAAAAATAAGTGACTGGTTCCTTCCCCAAAGTAAGGTAATCTTCTACAGTAGTTAATATTGGATCCCCAGTGATTATAGTACAATGAATTGATTAAAATGTTTGAAAATGTAGGAATATATTTATTTTGATATCCTAAGGAATGTCACATATTTATACACATAAGTGGCCCTCATAATGCTGTGCTTTTTAGCTAGGACAGTGTTGATAACACACCAATGTTGTGTTTACTGCTGAACAGTGTCCACACAGCATCAAGGCCACCCCCCAACCCCGGCCCCATCCTCCTCCAAAGGCCAGTAGTCTTGGTGTGGGAAAGAGGTTAGGAGAGGGCATAGCCAGGACAGCTGACTCAAATTGACAAAAGTGATATTCCATACTGTATGATTTCATGATCAGCAATAAAATCTAGTAGAAATGATGATGAGGAGGAGAATCTGTTATTAAGGCCTTTGTCTCCTGAAGTAACCGCTATGCACACCGAGGTCCTACTTAGAATCATAGAATGCTTTGGATTCAGAAGGTATTTTTAAAGGTCATCTAGTCAAACCCCATCTTCAACTACATCAGGTTGCTCAGAGCCCCATCCAACCTGACCTGGAATATTTCCAGGAATGGGGCATCTACCACCTCTCTGGACAACATGTGCCAGTGTTTCACCACCCTCAATGTAAAAAATTTCTTCCTTATCTCTAGTCTAAATCTCCCCTCTTTTACTTTAAAGCCATTACTGCTTGTCCTATCACAACAGGCCCTGATAAAAAGATTGTCCTCATCTTTCTTAGAAGCCCCCTTAAAGTACTAAAAGGCTGCTATACAGTCTTCCCAGAGCCTTCTCTTCTCCAGGCTGAACAACTCCAACTCTCTCAGCCTGTCCTCAAAGTAGAGGTGTTCCATCCCTCTGATGATCTTTGTGGCCTTCTCTAGACGCACTCCAACAGGTCCATGTCTTGCTTGTGCTGAGGACTCCAGAGCTGGATGCAGTACTCCAGATGGGGTCTTACAAGAGCAGAGTAGAGGGGCAGGATCACCTCTCTCAACTTGCTGGCCGCCCTTCTTTTGATGCAGCCCAAGATATGGTTGGCCTTCTGGGCTGAGAGTGCACATTGTCAGATCTTCATCATTATACAGCTTTTCATCCACTAAGTCCTTCTCCACAGGGCTCCTCTCAAGCCCATCATTCCCCAGCCTGTACTGATACTAGGGATTGCCCCGACCCAAGTGCAGAACCTTGCACTTGGCCATTTGAACCTCATAAGTTTCACACGGGTCCACTTTTTCAGCTTGTTCAGGTCCCTTTGGATTGCACCCCATCTCTCAGGCATGTCAACTGCACCACACAGCTTGATGTCATCTGCAAGCTTGCTGAGAGTACACGCAATCCTGCTATGTCATTGATGATGATACTGAACAGCACTGGTCCCAGTATGGACCTCTGAGGGACACCATGATCTGCATCTAGATATCAAGTCATTGACTACTACCTGTTGGATGCGACCAGCCAACCAGTTCATTATCCCTTGAACAATCCACCTGTCAAATCCATATCTCTCCAGTTTAGAGAGAAGGATATTGTGGGGGACCATGTCAGAAAGGCTTTACCGAAATCCAGATGACAGATGACATCCATAGCTCTTCCCTTGTCCACAGATATAGTCACTCCTCCATAGAAGGCCACTAGGTTGGTCAGGCAGGACTTGCCCTTGGTGAAGCCATGCTGGCTGTCTCAAATCACCTCCCTGTCCCTCATATGCCCTGTCACAGCTTCTAGAAGGATCTCTTCCATGATCTTCCTAGACACAGAGGTGAGGCTGACAGGTCAGTAGTTCTCAGGGTCCTCTTTTCCACCCTTTTTGAAAATGGGCACAATGTTTCCCTTCTTCCAGTCACCAGGGACTTCACCTGACTGCCAGGACTTTTCAAATCTCATGGAGAGTGACTTGGCAACTACATCTGCCAGTTGCTTCAGGACAGTGGGATGCATCTCATCAGGTCTCATAGACTTATGTAAGTCCAGGTTCCTCAGGTGGTCACGAACCTGATCTTTTCTTACAGTGGGAGGGACTTTGCACCCTTGAGTCCCCATGTTGCAGTCCTTCCACTTGAGACGTATGGGAGGAGAGGTTGTCAACGAAGACTGAGGCAAAAATATTGTTGATTACCTCCTTGCCTGTGGTTGAGCTGCTTGCTCCTCAGAGGGGATTTGCTTTCTTTTACCTTTTGTGGCTGACATACCTGCAGAAGCCCTTATTATTCTTTGCATCCCTTGCCAAGTTCAGCTCCAGCTGCGCCTTGGCCTTCCTGACCCCATCCCAACATGACTGGGTGGTGTCCCTATACTCACAATACCTGTCTCTGCTTCCACTGCCTGTGCAGTTCCTTCTTGCCCTTTTGTTTGACCAGCATGTCTTGACTCAGCCATGCTGGTCTCTTCCCTTCATTGCCTCATTTCTTCTAGGCATTGAGAGTTCCTGTGCTCTATGGAAATTGTTCTTAAAGATCTGCTAGCTCTGTTCTGCTCCCTTGTCATTGAGAGCTGTTCCCAGGGGTTCTATTGACAAACTCCTTGAAGAATTGCAAATTTACCTTCCTAAATTCAAGGTCCTGACTTTACTCACTGCCTGACCTATATCCCTCAGGACTGTGAACTCCACCGTGTGTGATCACTGCAGCCCAGGATGCCTCCAATCTTGACATTACTGAATAGCTCACTCACATTAGGGACCACAAGGTCCAGTATCACATGTCCTCTAGTTAAGTTCTCTTCAATTCACTCCAGGAGTCTCCTGGATTGCCTATAGCACTCTGTGCTACTTTTCCAACAGATGTTGGAGTGGTTGAAGTCCCCCAGCTGGGCAAGAGTCCACAAATGCAATGCCTTCTGCAGCTGAAGTAAGAAGACTTTGTCAATAGGTTCCCCTTGATCAGGCAGTTTGTAGTAGACACCAACCACAAGGTTCCCTTTGTTTCATTTCTCTGATTCTTACCCATAAGCCTTCAACCTACTCATGACTATTTTTTAGAGTCAGTTTTTCACACTCTATCCATTCCATGATGTAGGGGGCAATGCCTCTGCCCCTCCTTCATCACCTGTACTTTCTGAACAGCCTGCAGGTGTTGACAGCTGTGCTACTTTGAGGTATTTTGCTGGTGTTTCCCTCCTGGCTTCTATTACCTCAGGAGTTCCTGGCTCATCTCCATAACACTTCATGTGTACTGCAGTGTACCCAGCACATCTCAGAGCAAGATGCTGAGAGCCCTCATTAGCACCCTGTCACTAACTATGGCATGTCATCCCATAGCTTGTCACAGGCAAGTCTATCACTCTCCCCCTTCAAGTCTAGTTTAAAGCCCTGTCAATGAGCCTTGCAGGCTCTTGAGCAAAGACCCTCTTCCCCTTTGAGAAAGGTGAATCCCATCTGACACCAGCAAGCCTTGTGCCATGTAGGCCATCCCATTGTCAAAATACCCAAAACTGTGGCAGCGATAGCAGCCATGGAGCCAGGTATTATTAGACTGGGTGCATGTGTTTTTTCCAGTATTGCTGCCCACAACTGGAAGAAGAGAGGAAAAAATAATCTTTGCTCCAGATTACCTCACCAACCTTCCCAAGGCCCTGAAGTTTCTTTTGATCGCTCTTGGACTATGCATGGCCACTTCATCACCACTCACATTGAAGAGCAGTAACGGATAATAGTCCAAGGACTATACCAAGCTAGGAAGTTTCCTAGTGATGTCCTTAACCCGAGTCCCATGGAGGCAGAATATTTCATCACCTACTGATGGAAAGTAGAGAAAAAATCTTTTTGCTTTCCTTCATTTTGTGTGTGGCCTTTGCTTTTCTTTATTAAACTGCCTTTATTTTGACCCATACATTTTTCATCTTATTTTCCGTCCCCTGCCCTGCTGATGAGGGGAGTGAAAGAGTATGTTAGTGGACACTTGGAGGTCAGCCAAGGTCAACCCACCATAGTCCTATTACTAATGTGTCTATTTTATTCATTTTAAATACTTAAGGGAGAATTTATATAAAAGTCTAGAAAGAAAACCTGAGTAGACTCTATGAGTAGACGGCAGTATCAGGTGCTATGTCAGAGTAAGCATGAATATATACCTGTAAAACTCAAGCATCCTATACTACTCACTTACAGTAACCATGTATGCTCTAAAATATTTTACACCATAAATCTAACCTTCTACATTTCAGTCATTGCTCCTACAAATTATTTCACAGTTCCTTGTGCAATAATTCTTAATTATTGCTGACAACTGATGCATTAAATACAACTGTATGTTTTCTGGACCTTAAAGGTCCATTTCTGTTGCTAAGTTTATACAGTAACTGTTCATAGCACATTTACAGTCTGCAGTGTGCAAATTTCAAATTCATGAAAAGTGTATCATTTTGAGAACTAGAGCATACATGATAAATAAATATACTTCCCATGCTCTTCTGAATTCACTTTCCTTGCAAAATAAGCAAATACTCATCCATAACTTAATTCATTTTGAAGTGATTGTGTTAAAATGCCAGTGCAGCCCAATTAGCAGAAATGTGGCTTGATGTATGTCAGGAAAAGTGGCTGGGGTCTGAAATTTTTTGTTCAGGTATTGTGGTACACTGCCAACAAACATTTAGAAATAGCATCATTGATATTTGATGTCAGACCAAGATTAAATGTAGGACAGAATAGCACATCATCACTGGTCACTAATCTGAACACAGCTTTCAAACACAGGATTCTTACATTTAGAGTTTAGAACAATAGTATCTCTCTGCCTGATGTATTTGTCTGCATAGCTCTCTCCAGAATCAATCTACAGTGAATTTCACATACAAAGTCTGTATCACGTACTATTGTGGGTCTTTTCCTGTAATCTATTGCAATGTTAAAGCAACTAAATATTGGAAACTGTGAAAGACAGTAATTTAAAACAATCCTGGTCCTCATTCATCTGGGACAGGGAACACAAATCCAATACCAAGAATTTCTCATGCTTTAAGGAGCACAAACCTGGTGTTTGCTCATGCTTCATGAATTGACAGCTACTTTCATAGCTAGACTTGTAAATGTTTTATTATTTCTAAGAGCACTAAAGCTCATGAAGCATGATTTTAATATTACACGTATTAATATTTATTCCTTATGTATTTGTAAATTATAGGGCCAGAAAGCATGACTGTGATTATCTAGCTTGAAGTCCTTCAAAAATATCAAGTTTCTTAGCAGTTAATGACTTTAAAATTCCTCATTCCTATTAAATCAATGAGATTTTGTAGAGAAAAAAAAAAATCCTCAAACCTTGCACTTTAAATATGATTTATATTGTAATTACTAATTTTGGTAATTTCTTTCACTCATTAACTAACTTCAATGTTAAAAAAATATTTCCTAGAATCAGAGAATATCTCAGGTTGGAAGGAACCCGTAAGAATCATTAAGTCCAACTCCCTGCTCCTCGCAGGACAAATATCTTGTACAAAGTCAGAATTTCTCCAACACCAAGCACTACCAAGCCATACTTTTGCCTGCCAGGTGCTATCTTGTGCACTGTTGAATTCCTGTTTGTCCACATTGATATGTAGGTGGATAGCTACACTCTATGTAACAGTTTTTTAAATAAAAGATTGAGCTTATTAGGCTTCTCAATGAAAGGTAAGATCTCAGTTCCTGCAGTTTCTCATAGTTCTTAAAAAAACCTTTAAAAACAAAAAACAACTTTCTTGTTTCTCTTTTTAGATGCACTATTTAATTCTTGGCTTCATGGAGGTTTAAATTAACAAGGGTGATGTTTTTTCTGTCTCTGTTTTGCAGCATGGCTGCTTATGTCATGGAAAGATTTTTGCAAGGGATTCTGGGTACTATAACATTTCAAATAAAAAATAATTTTTAAAAAAGGTAGATTTTTTGTGGATTTTCCTTTTGAATTTATATGGTTAAACCTTCCCACACAGCACCTTCCTTAGGTATTAAGTTTTCTGGCCTCACCTTGACTTAGTATCATCATAGGGTCTTGATCAAAATGTTGTTGTCACCAGTACTTTGCAAAATCTATCTAAAACACAAAATATAAGAAAATTGAGTACCTATCTAGTTATTAGGTTTAAGCCATTTTTTAAATTAGTTATATCACTTTATGTATATAAAATAATCAACTTTTATGTCCATCATGCTTTTCTTTTTCCTGAAGGAGTATCAGTCTGATATACATGTAATTGTCTGGCATATCCCACATATGAGCAGAATACCCCAGATGAGAGTAGAAAGTAAAAAATGCTCATGAACACTCAAGAGGGAAAAAAAAATATTCAGAAAGTGTGAGGAAACAGAGTTCTTCACTAAAAGGAAAATATTTTTCATTACATAATGAAAGTGCTAGTACTCTTATGATAATGCAAATTCTGTAGCTTGAATACTGTAGCTTCTGCTAAAGAAAAGAACCCAAGTAAGTTACCTTTAACAAAATTCCAGGTATAATTTGGAACAGGAATAAATCAGTTTATCCAGTTAGGCAAATTACCTCTTTAAAGAATTCTAGAGTCCCAGCTGATTATAAAGGATTTGATTTAAAAATTTGAATAAAGACATATAGACTTTATTGATACTATAAAATTGTAGAATAATTTTCTTACTCTTTTCTTCCCAAATATAAACATTTTCTGAGTTTTAATGAGATTTAATTTGGACTGCACAGTATCTTAAATTCTTACATGCCAACAAAATCGTAAATATCCCTGTCAATTACCTTCAAGATTTCAGAATGTGTCCAATAAAGTGAAGAAGAAAACATATAGATATTATCCATTTATGAAAACAGAAACTAATTAGAGGCTGATAATAAAATCTAATGGGCAGTTAAGCACCAGCGTAAAGTTACAGAGATTGACAATTTTGTTGTTGTTATTTTTATCATCATCGTACTCTTACTTGAAAATTTTAAGAATTTTCTTTTAATTAAATTTATTGTTACTTTATTAAACTACTCATATTAAGAATGAGCAATGTGTATGTTAATGATCTCTTACTTTATTACTAATGGATATTTTTTCATATGGACAACTATTCTTTTTTTTTCTTTGACTTTGTTAATGCTTGTTGACATCTTAGTACGTAGTTCAGTCCTAGAGCTTGTTTGCGAGGTTGATTATATATTGATACATGACTTGAAACAAGATTTATTTATCAGGCAAAGCATTTTGCTTCACAAATAAAATCTGAATACTTATTGATTTTTTTTCCTTTTCATGTGGAAAATAAACTTTCCAATTCTTACTTCTTTTTAGTGGTTGATCCATTGCCACTTAGTAACGCTAACTTTATAACAAGATGGACATAGCCGTGAATATCAATAGCTTGATCTCTTTAGACAGTTTTCAAATCTTACTAAATATGTACAAGTAATCATTGCACAATGTAGTCTCAAATATCGAAAAAAAGAAACTGACACCAGTAAAGTCATGTGGAAATCTCTATGTAAACTTTTATGACGTATACTTTTTTTCTTTCAGAATGACATGTTACTATTACCTTTAGTAAATTTAATAAAGCGTCAAAATATACCAGCTTTATTAAGGATTAAGTACCAAGGGCTAAAAGAATTTGTAGAGCTTTGAAGTTGGTTACTTCATTTTTTTGACCATGACATGGAATATCTTCAAAAGTAGAAGTGGAGTTATGGAACCTGGCTAAGTGTCACGGGTTAAAACTATGAGGCTGTTATATCCGAAAAGGTTTCGCAACTACATGGGTTTGGAGGCAAGGTAAACCCACCCAAACCTACACAAACTTAATGGCTTGTTAGGCTTTGTTTAGGCAAAGGAAAAGGAATGTGATACACAGGGCTTAACTTAAGCGGGGGTGAGAAACAGAAGCGTTTTAATAGTGAACGCAATCAAAACCATAAAGCAATCATTTAAATACAAATAGGACTGGAAGAAGAGAGAGAGAGGGAGAGATTGATAAATACATAAACATAATACAGTCTCCCATTTCGACCCACGTCTCCCGCTTTCAAAGAAAGAATCCGCCACGTGGTCGCACCTCCGGGGGTGCGGGTGTGGGGGGATGGGGTGGAAAGGAAGTCATTGTCCATCACCTCACAAAGTTTTCAGTCCGAGAAAAACTTCTCCTAGAGCAAACCTTCAGGCAGGAACGTAGTCCTTCTTCCTCTGGGGTAGCTGGGAGAAGACTTGAGTTCACCGAGAGCAAAATCCTGAGGCTTCTGGCTTTCCCCATCTGCGGAGCAGGATACGGACCGGACTCTCAGGGAATGCCTGTGGGTTTCCCGCATGGCTCGCGGGAGCTCCGAGCGGAGCCGTTAGAACCCTCGTCGCTTTTCCCCTTGTCAGCGGTTTCTGTCCCTTCGACGCAGGATCTGGGGGCTTACAACCGGTTTTACCTCTTATCAGGTTAAACTCAGTTCAAAGCCACCCCCACTGGTAATGGGCAGAGCGGAAAGGTCTACCTGCTTCACAGAAGGAGTCTTTTTACTGCCCCAGGGGTAGTGAGGTAACTGCGGGTAGTTTTCTCTCTCTGGTGAAGCTTCGCAGTCCTGCGGCAAGAGAATCGAAAGTGCCACGGCTAGCCCCCCGGGAAGTGTCTTAAACTCCACTTTTTATGCGCTTATTCGCTGAGGTGTGTCTGAATATCTTGACTCCCAGTCAGGGAACCGAGAGGGCTGGCACTTCTTTTCCATAAATCACGAGAAAACTTTCCCACGCTTCAGGGAAAAGGAGAAGAGGGAGAACAAAGGGCTCACCCCTGCTGGAGCCATCTTAAAACTGTGACACTAAGAAATCCAGCTACATATTTTAGCTAATGAAATTATGGAATGCTGAGTACATTCCAGTTCAGGTTCTCTAGATACATTTATGCAGCAAATTGTCAGGAACTTAAGTCACTAAGGAATTATCTTAATTTCTTTTCTTAAGAGCATAAGGTGATGATGGGGTCCATAAATATGAACCAGTACAATCCATATTTCTTGTGGCTTTTATTAAATATCCTCTTCTTTAGGAGCTGCCAGGTTTCATTTATGTATAGCAAAACCTTGTGGTGTACCATCGTTCCCACTTAATATATAGAAATTGCCCCAATGTGGTTTCCAAGAGATAAAATTGATATTTGTGATAAAAAGCACAGGGACTGTGGACATAAAAAAGAACTCTTCCAGACCTGCAGTAAATTCAGTAATTCTCTATTTGCTGTAGAGGAAGGAAAGTGTCCTAGCAAAGGCTATGCTATCTCGCTGTGCTCCAACCATCTCTAGGATCTGAAGAAAGTAGTCTAAAAGTAATAACTATCTCTGGGGGTTTTGTACCAAATATAATGTATTTGTCATAGAATGCTGGAATTTTTTCCTATGAGTGACCACTGCATTATAAGATTATAATCCATAGGGCTTGGGGTCCTTCCAGTCTTCTGCTTCTGTATACTCATCTCAAACTAGGAGCAATTCTCTTTAGATTGCAGGCAGTCAAATTCTGGATGTAACTATTTTTTCCCTGTTGTTTATTAAAATGTTGTCCTGATCTTGGTTATTGCCTGATAAAGCAAACACTTTCTTTTCTTTTCTTTTTTTTTTTTTTAAATACTAAAGAAATATAGCATTACAGAAATGCATTTTTTGCTTCATAATGGTGTTGCTTTGTTCAGTTTGGCTTGCTCAGGGGGGTGTGCATGGGGAGTGTTTAAATTCCAGAGTTAAAATCCCACAAATTGATTTTTAAAAGTGTTTATTTGTAAAATAAATAGAAATAAGAGTATGACCTCAATTCCTAGGACTTTTTGAGATGGCAAAGGACTATAAGGATGTATTTGTTCCTCAGAGTACTATGTCATACAGAGATCCCAGGCTAGTGTTAAACAGCCTAGTGCCAGAGAGACTAGTACAGATATTTTATCATGGTGCTCAACCTGAGTTAATTAGCCTGGCTGGGAGGCAGTGATAATTATCCCAAACTCAGAACCATGCTGTTATGTTTTTAGGATCCAAGTTAGCCTCTGAATAACATTTTTTGCCATATTATACATGTTACTGAGTTTGGGAAATCTAAAATGCTTCTGTATAGACATGTCCATTATGTTTTTAATGTGTAAAAGAAATACCTGCAGTGGTACTGTAGTTACTTCTGTGAATTATTATTAAAATGCTGTCCTAAAGTATCACCTAAAATACTGCAGATTTAAGCAGATTTAGACTGACTGAACAATGCATATGAGGAAAACTTGCCTTAACACAGCCAAGAAACCCTGTAGTCCTTACTCATGAACTCAGTATCTGAACTGTCATTCAGATTTCCTTTATTCAAAAAATGTAGCAGGCAGAAAAAGGAACAACACTGGAATGTTGACCACCAGACAAACCCATGTGGGATTTAACTGTGTAGCAAATCAAGTCTGTAGTTTTGCACTCTTCTTTCTTAAGAAAAATCCAGAATTCACTCCAATACTTTGTATAACATGTTTATTCTTTGCTACAAAGTTATCTCTTGTATTTAGATTTGCATAATTACACAAATCCCTCACAAGTAACCTTGATCAAAGGTTTAGCAAATGCATTCTTGCTCTGCTTAGGCATAGCCTGGCTTGAAAGACATCTTGAACTTGAGGGTGTAAACAAGGTTATCTATAAGATCAGTTTGATTCACTTAAACAATAGTCCCCTTTTTTCATTACTCTATCAACAACAGACCTTCCTAGCATTATTTAGCATTATTAGGGTAAGACCTCTGTAATCACTGCCAGTTTCCTTTTTGTTTCTCCTTTGTAATACCCATCAAATATATTAAACTTGTATCATCATGTTCCCTTCTTCATCACATTGCAAATGCTAGTTTGTGGATACTGGAAAGCATATACCTCAATTATCATGCCTGATTCACTCAACATTTTTTCTCCAAAATCCTTAGGTAACTAAGTTTGTAGGTATTACTCACTTTGCTTTATTAATTTCATCTATGAAAGGCTCAGTGGTTGAAATGAGTAAAGAGCACCAGCTTTCAGGTAACTTGACAGACAAATATTGGTATAACTGAATATAAAGATTTTGTGTAAAGTGTCGTTGTTTGGAAAGGACCAAAAGGTTTGCAGAGTGACAAATTGTCTCAGGGAGATATTAACTCTCTGAGAGCTAATCAAAGGAATTAAAGTGTTCGAGTTGGAGGAGAAACACAATAAGGCTTACTGCTATGGGCAAAGAAAAACTAGCGCAGCAGATTTTTGGATTAAGGGGGTGAAAGAAAACTATTTTACTTCAGAAAACAACGAGGACCATAAATCAATCACTTAAATTCGGGTTAGACAGAAATAGAAAAAGAGAGAGAGATGGTAATAAATACATAAACAGGTATATACAGATACATATAGATTTCACACATCCCATTCCACACCCCTGATCACCAGAAGCCCACAAATGCGGTCCACACTGGAGGTGGTTGTGGTGGGGAGTGGGGGGATGGCAAGGAATAAAACCAGAATGGGGAAATGCAGTTCTTTTAATCTCATAGATCTCAGTTCAAAACTGAGCTCTTCAGGACAAACTTCCTTGGCAATGTGTAGTCTTTCTCTGAGGTAGCTGGAAAGCTTGAGTTATCGGTTTTCCAGGGGCTGTCTCAGCTTTCTGCTCTCCCCAGCTAGAACACGTGAGATTCACCGGATCTCCAGGGAATGCTTTTAGGTTTCCCGCATTCCAGGAGAGCCTCCATGTCTCGGGCCAGGTCAAAACCTTCTCACTTCCCCTCACCACTACTGCTACTGCTACTCTTTCTCTGTGTAGAGTTGGGGGCTTACAGCCGTTCTGCCCCTTTTCTTCTGGCAGCTCTTTTTAACTAGTAAGTGGCAAAGCGAAAAGGCTACCTGCCATGCAGAAGTTCTTTTACTGTCCCGGGCTTGAGGATGACTGCTTTAATCTCTCTTCTCCATCATTCTGATTCAAAAATGAAATGTGTGCACCAGGGAAGCCATGTGATTTGCGGCTTTTATAGGTTTATTCACAGAGGTGTTGATTGACATATCTTGGCTCCAGGGGCAGGCTCAATACCTGAAGCCAAGGCAGTGGTTTTGCAATGATGGTGCCCCCTTCCTCCCCACCAAAAGCAGCAAAAAGTCTTTCATGTGCTAACAAGGGAAGGGAAGGAGGGGGGAAGTCCTCCACCCTGTCCCCTCTGGAGCCGATATCTTAATCCGTAAGAAAAAGTATACCGTTGGCTAAGATAGAGCTAATTTTCTTCATAGTAGCTTGTATGATGCTATATTTTGATTTTGTGATTAAAATGGCATTGATAATACATTAATGCTTTAGTTATTGCTGAAGAGTGCTTGCAGAGCATCAAGGTCTTCTCTGTTTCTCACACTGCACTGCAGCAAGTAGGCTGGGGGTGGGAAAGATATTGGGAGCGAAAACAGCCAGGACAGCTGACCTCAGCTGACCAAAGGGATATTCTACACCGTATGACACTGTTCTCAGCACTAAAATAAAGGGGCTGGGGGGCAGGGGTGGGCAGCAGATTTTGCTGGGGCCATTGCTGGTGGAGTGACTGGGCATTGGTTGGGTGGAGGTGTACAATTGTGGGGTTTTTTCATCACTTGCTTTTCTTGGTTTTGTCTTTCTTTGAGGTGTTTGTTTGTTTGTTTGTTTGTTTAAAATTTATTAAACTGCCTTTATCTCAACACACAAGTTCTGCCACTTTTACCCTTCCAATTCTCTCCCCCATACCACTGAGGGGCACAGAGTGAGCAAGTGGCAGTGTTGTATTTATTGGGGTTAAACCATTACAGGTATAAGATTGTGGGTGTAAGCATATATATGTTGTATACTTGAATACATACACATATGAGTACACATACTTCATGTGTGATGGGTATATGTGATTATTTATATATTCATATATCAAGTGTTTCTGGAAGAGATATTATACTGGTAGTGAATTTGGTTCCCTTCGGCGTTATTGGGCAAGCAAGCTCTGATAAGTGAAGAAGCTTGGCTGCACCAGACTTGCATGACAGCTGAGCTAATTAGCTCATCTCTCATTTGTTCTATGTTATTACCAAGGTAGAAAGACGTGTCTTGCTCAGTTCTGTATTATGTATACTATTGACTTGCTCAAACTTTGTGAATGTCTGATTGCAGTGAATGTGTTTGTCAGGCCTAAATCTTAAATAGTCCTGTTTTCAGAGCATTACGTAGCAGCAGTCTCATAAACAATGATATGTGGTATACGTGTCAGAAAAGGAAAAATAAAGAAAGAATATTTCTTAATGTCGTGTCTTCTATAAGAGAAGTGTAAAATTTCTATGTTTTACTCTCATGATCAGTTCCAACTTAATTTCACAGTGTACTGGCATCTACTAATAACCACAGAATGACTTGCTTGAAAACTCTTTTAATTTGCAAACAGAAGAGGAACCCCCTACAATTCAAATGCAGATAATGGTTGGTTGTACCCGCTCTTGTGCTTGGAAAGCAACTGTATGTTTATGAGTAATTTGTCTTTTTTTTCTCCCAAGAAGCAAGCATTTCTATGTTGCTTCCTGTTGCACAGGACAGCATAATAATAAAATCATAACTGGATGAATTTAAAATGATATTCCTTATTTCTTGGACAGATTTTGTGGCTCATAGTCTTTTGAACAACTTTCAGTTTGGAGCTTTGCAGGAATGCTGGAACATAGATGTTACAGAAAGTAGGAAGTCTGAAGAATCTATTTTAGGCATCAAAAACATGAAAGGAAATACAGTATTTTTCAAATTACACTTAAGCAAAAGAATGGGAATCTTGTCCTTTGCAAATAATCTAGGATAATCTAGTTTGTGCACCTACAAGATTTGTAATTTGGTTTCAGGAATATACTCGCAAGCATACAATTTACATGTAGAAACTGCCAATTCCTTTCTATTGAAATAGAAATTTTTCAGGTATAAATTTCTATGAACCTACCATGAAAACATGACTATCTAAAGTGTAGGTTTTGGCACAGGCCAAAGAAAAGTATGAGAAAATTAAGGTTTTCAATTTCGGAATAGATGTGTACTGAGTGAAATGAATATCAGTGGGATTTGCTGTAAGGATGAGAAGAGAAATCCTGTTTTTCCCAGTAGTTCTGTAGAGAAAGAGCAGTAGTTCTGAACTTGTACACACAAAACCTCTGCACATAAAAGTATTTCCTTTATAGGATAACGGGAAAAATCAGGTGGTAGAGTATCTTAGGAGTTCTCTTATCCATCACACTGCTCAAAACAGGACCAGCTACAAGGTCTGATCAGTTTGCTCAGGACTTGATTCATTCAGGTCTTGACAACCCCCAAGAAAGCAGACTGCACAATTTCTCTGTGCAGCCTGTTCCACCACCTGACTGTCCTCATAGGGAAAAAGGTTTTCTTTGGATCCTCTCTTGTTGCAGCTTATGTCCATTGTCTCTTTTCCTCCACCATGCATCACTGGAAAGAGCCTGGCTCTGTCTTCTCAATGGCGCTTCACTTCTCACAGGTGCTGGTGGGCTGCTGGTAGGACTCTTGAAGCTGTCACTTGTCTAGGCAGAACAAGCCCAGCTCCTCAGCGTCCTCTCACAGAACAAGTGCTCTAGCTCCTGCCCATCTTTGTGGCCCCCAAGAACTTGCTTCAGTTTATCAATTTTTTTCTTGAATGCCAGGATTATAACTAGACTTAAAATCGGCTTCCTGTCCATTAACATTTGTCACCCAGAGAGAGAGCTTCTAAGAAGTAAATATGGATCTTTTGGCCTGTGTGGGAATGGCTGCACAGCCTACCTTTTGTGAATGGTCCGAATAACAATACTGGTGAAGATAAAAATGTGAGTGTAAAATATGAGAATGTATAGCGACTACACAAAACAGTCTGGGGAACATTTGCTTAAAACTGATTGTGTTGGACAGATGAAACAGTAACTGGGAATTACAAAGAGACTTTTGAAACAAAGAAATGAGCTTGAAAAAAAGAACAAGAAACATGAAAATTAGTAGCAGGGAAGAAAATCTGGAGTGGTAATAACATCAGTCAAATTTTGGTTTTTCAGTGCCAGAAGTCACAAGCTAACAACATGACTTCTGCCCAAGCAGAGGAGAGTAGTTTTCCCGTCAGACTCTGAATAAATTGAATCTATTATGTCCTTGGCTGGGAACTCATCAAAGTTAGTTTTATCTGAAAGTCTCTTGATAATGTTTTCCAATGTATTAACTTGTGAGTGACCAAGTTCCTCAGCAGCTGAAGATTTGTTCTCTAGGGAGACCTTGCAGAGGCCTTCCAGTACTTAAAGGGGACCTACAAGAAAGATGGGGAGGGATGCTCTATGAGGGAGTATAGTGATAGGATGAGGAGTAACAGTTTTAAACTGAAAGAGGATAGATTTAGATTAGATATTAGGAAGAAATAATTTACTGTGAGGGTGGTGAGACACTGGAACGTGTTCCATAGAGATGCCTTGGATGCCCCCTCCCTGGAAGTGTTCAAGGCCAGGTTGGATGAGGCTTCGAGCAACCTAATCTGGTGAAAGGTGTCCCTGCCCATGGCAGTTCCATGGTTTGGAACTAGGTGATCTTTAAAGTCTCTTCCAACCCAAACCATTCTATGATTCTACAGTCCTATGATTTATGAAACAAAAGAAGAAGATAAATATAATACTAAGCAAAAGAAGCCTATATTAAAAGTAAGCTTACCAGGAATTACTCATAATTCCTGAAGGTTCCTGTCAGGTTCTGCACACAGATTCATCAGTTCTTCGTTCCTGTGCAAGCATCTGCTGAAAGAAACTGTGTTAGCTTAAGTCAAATAACATATTTCTGCTTATGGTGGCATCTGAGGAAGCAAATTCAGAACTAGCCTAGTGTTGTCTCTGTGACTCTGCAGTCTGTCAGGGTATGTATTTGTTATCACTTCAGAATTGGTTTTTGTGTGTTCTGAGACAGGTACCCCCTACTTGTTAGGGTAAGACCAGTGTCCCCTACTCCTAACAGTTGGTGTGCCATCTTGTGGAGCAGATGGCCATTAGTCATGAACAAACTGGTCATGTACCCACTACTCCTTCAAATGGGGTTCCAGGCACCAGGCCAATCAGGATGACACATGTTGCAGAACAGGGAAACATAAGAGAACACTAGCACTGCCCATAAAAACATACAGCTACAAGTCCGGTCTGGAGGAACGGTGTTAGTGGTTTGTATGGGAATCACATTTTTTATCAAGGAACGCAAAATTACTTAGAATCTTGAATATATCATGGGGTTGCAGTATCACAGTACCTGTACCACTGTATTAGAGCATTTGATCTATTCCAAAAACTTCCAGACTTACACTGCCTTCAGCAGGTGAAGGTTCAGGTCACCAAACTCATTCAAATCAGCTTTAAATTTATGTTGATGGTATTCTTGCTACTGAAAGTCTTGTTAAAGTTAAAATTTTTCTGTCTTTTGTGGTTACTCTTCACTAAAATACTAGTCATAACACATCGCTCAACAGGATGCGCAGAGGAATGGACACACACAATAATACTATTATTTTAAAAGGTGCTGTAACGATGTGTGACCAAACACTTCTTATGTAAGGCTTGTGAATAGGCTGGGCTGTTTTTAGTATGACCTTACTGTCAAAGGAGTATGTTTGTATAGCAAGACATCTAAGGCATGATTGATATCTTGCAGTAAAATACTTGTGGAGAAAAGACATTCTTAGCTTATCGACCTGTTGCTATCAGGTTATATCCAGAAAAATAAGAATGTAATATTTAATACCCTTTACCATAACTTGGCAAAACTATCTATACCTTGTCTTTCTTAGGCTTTCACATTAATATAAGTCTATGTAAGCCCAGAAATCATAAGCCTTTAACTTTGGCTCATCTGATCAATCTAATACAAATGCTTGAGTTTGGTGCAACCTAAAACATAGCAGACATATTTGAATCCTGAAACAACATCCTGAAAAGAAATCATCATAAATGTGATAAATTATCAAATAATCTGGAAGATATTTAACAGCAGTTAAACTATTTTTCTCATTGAAATTCTTTAGAGATTATGTAAAGAGGCTAATGATGTATGAAGCCCAGAAGTAAGGGGTTATTTCACTGGATATACTTACAAGATTTTGAAAACAATAGAAATGCTGAAAAGGTCACCTGTTAAAGGTGCATAGGGTGTCTGAACGAAAAAAGATTGCTATGGGATAGCTACTTCTTACTGCAAATAGTTAAATGTCTGGATACTTAATTCATTTATCTGTTGTATCTAAAAGGATTTAGTGACTCGTGTAATAAGACCTTACAGGTCTCAATTCTCTGGTTTTGGTTTTGTTTGGGTTTTTTGAACTTTATAAACAAATAACAGTAAAGGATGTTTTATCTTGGGGAAATAGGATAAGTGGATTGCATTTGATCTTCCATTCCTTTTTTACTTGACAGTTTATGTGATGAGAACATAATCAAAATAAAAGCTGTTCAAGATAGACAATACTGTAAAAAGGTCTAGAGGAAACAATAGAGGCTACAAAAACAATAGGTGATGATTTTACTTTCACTAATGAGCCTTTATGCTGAAGCACAACAAGGAGAACCAATGAGCAATCAATGAACAGCCAAAGAAGAGACAATAAACTACAAAACAAAGAACACATGGAAACCAAACCATCTCAAGGACTGAGAGGCCTACAAAAAAGCAGTTAAAATTAATCCAAGGTGTTACTTTAATACAATGTATTTGAAATAGCTTTATTTTATTATAACTGCTTTTCTACAACTCTGTCTCCTCCTTCATCTCAGCACAGAAGTCTTAGTAGGTAAGTGAAGATATAAGTTAGTGAAAACAGGACACCCATAATGGGGAAATAGATGCATTCTATTAGAGCAGTTAGAGCAAGAGTTTCTCTTGCTGGAGCATGAGCTTTGCATTCTTTGTAAGCATGAGCTAAGCTTCTGGCTCCTATTTCAATAATGACAAACCTGCCTCCTGTGTATTCAATTGTAAAAGATCCATTGCTTAAGATGAATAATGACATGATCTTGAATTTAATTTCTAATAGTTTGAATTCATCATATGAACATATTATGCTAGCTCACTATTGTCAGATATCTGAAACTAAAAGCCCTCATATTTGGATAGCGCTGATGCTATGTGCAATGACTTGGTATAACTTTTATCTGTCATCTACTTCGAGGAACAGAACATAGTCACTGTCTGTATATCAGCTGGTACAAATGTGACATCATGTAATTCAAAACTTCACAACTGAAATATAGTATTTCTCTTTTGTAGGGTGGATTTTTTCCCCGCCTTTATATGACCTTCATTTAAAATATACTTTCAACAAAATTAATACATGCATCAATCTGTAGATCCAACATGTTTTGGTAATTATTTCTCAAATAATCAAGGAATGCTTAGGTAAAAGTATAAAAGAATAAGCATGTTGTGGTATTTCCTCAGAAAACTCTTCCACTCTCCAGTGATTAGCAGTTCAGGAATTTCTTAAGCCACTGGCATTATCTTTTTAATAAAAGTCCTCAATGGTTTTAGCACTTTGAATGGTTTAGAATACAGTGTATGGAAATTAGGCTTTTGGAAAAGAGGGCTGAAATTAAGACTACATATTTTGTCTTTATTTTCAATATTCTGAAAAGTATGTCAATGAATAAAACTACCTTAGACTGTCCTCTTAACAACCTAAACCATCGTAAGTACTGTTGCGGTTTGAAATTAGAAGGCTGTAGTCTCCGAAATGATTTTTTTCTAATGAGACTTTTTTGTAGCTTCGGGGGAAGTGGACCCACCCAAAGGCTACACAAAGGAGGTTAAGTGATTCATTAGGCTTGTTTTAGGCACAGGAAAGAAGTGACACACAGGTTTTAAATTAAAGGGGTGGAATAGAATTGGTTTAATGCTTAAAGCAATCAAACCCATAAATCAGTCATTTAAAGTTAAACCGGACTGATGATAAAAGATAAGAGATAAGAGAGAGGGGTTGATAAATACATAAATAGGTATATACAAGTAAATACATTCTCCCCCATTCAATTCACATCTCCCGATTAACAAACAAAGCACACGCCAGGTGGCTGCCACCCCGGGTGGTGGGGAGGGGGGTGAGAAAGGGAGTCGCAGTTCGTAACCTTACAAGTTTCAGTCCAAGAAACAACTTTGGAGCAAACTTCCTTGCAATGACTTAGTCCTTCTTCCTCCGGGGTAGCTGGGAAAAGAGTTTACCGGGACGACATTCCAAGGCTTCTGGCTCTCCCCAGCTGCGGAGCGGTATACGGACCAGGTCTCCGGGGAATGCCTGTAGGTTTCCTGCATTACTGCGGCAGCTCCGTGTCGGTCATCTGAAACCTCGTTTGCTTTTCCCCTCGCCAGCGGCTCTGTCCCCTCGGTGCAGAATCTAGGGGCTTACAGCCAGTTTAGCCCTTTCTTCTGGTCAAACTCAGTCCAAAAACCACCCCCGCCGGTGATCGGCAAAGCGGGAAGATCTACCTGCTTCGTGGAAGATATCTTTTTACTGCCCCAGGGAAATTGAGGTAACTGCAGATGTTTTTCTTCTCTCTGATGAAAGTCTCTCTCAGTCCCAGGGTGGAAAATCAAAAGGTGCCGCAGCCCGCAGGGGGGAGTGTCTCAAACTCGCCTTTTTATACACTTATTTGCTGGATGCTTGATTGACATGCCTCGGCTCCAAATAAGAAGCTGAGGGGGTTGGCGCGTTCTCTTCCCAAAAATCAGGAGAAAGTTTTTTGCGCGAAAGGAAGAGAAGGAGACAGGGGTCTCAGCCCCGCCGGCACCATCTTAACCCATTAAAAGAAGAAAAATTTTTTGTCTTTCATGCAACGAAATTGTTCATAGGAAACTACCTTTCTAAATAGACACACTGTCTAGCTTGTTGTCTGCCTTGACAAAATTCTGACAGAAAAATCTAGAGAATCAATAGTTAAATTAAAACATATACATGCTCACCATAAATACTAATGAATAGTTTTGTTGACTTACAGAATCCAAGAATATTGTTCAAGGCAAGGATGGTGAGATTTTAATGTCATGTGACCATTTCTTACCATTCCAATCCATATCAATCACATTTTTACTTTGTTTGTGGTCACAATATTTGCTGCCAACTATATACTGCTAGTCAAGAGGGAATAAATAGACACAAGTCCATTAAAATCTTGGAGAAACTATTATAACAAGTGTAGCCATTGTAGCAATAAGATCAGATGGTCTCGTCAGAAAACAGGAAAATTGGTTAGCCCCAGCAGAATCCATGAAAATTTTGTCATTGTTCCCAATAATATTTTTATGCTTCCTATCTTAATTCTGTACTGAATATATCTATATTAAAGAGACACACATTGTCTCAATACAGAAACCATTACAGCGCCTGGATTTATGTCTCTGGACAAAGTAATTTTCTTGGACAGGCAATTAACTATACCTACAAAAAAATGAATAGAGGATTATGAACACAGCAAAAAAACCCCACCTTCAGGCATATCAGTCAAACTTCTTTCTTGTTCACACTCTGATGGCATTGAAATGATTTTTATTTAAATTCAATTAAGTTACTCTTTTTTATTTGCTAAATAAAACAATATGATAAACAATGCTGAGAGATCAAAGGATCCTACCAACTATTTTTGATTCATGACTCGGTACCGGGCTCATAATAAGCATTACCTCTTGTTTATACAATACTGGTTTACTACATCTAAGACTTATTTCATGGGAGAAATTCTTGGCAAACAGATTTGCTAGTAGCTTTAAATATATATATATAACAAAAATGGAGAAAGGCCCCAAGCAGAATTGCTACTGAAAATTTTGTTGAGCACTCATCGCATCACAGTTAGGTCAATTACTTTTTCATAACCTGTGCATCTTACAGGTACTTGGTATTTCAAGACAGAGAGTGGAGAGATCAAATTATAGTGTTGCAAAATACCTATCACTGTTAAATCAACAAACTTTTATAATCTCAAAATGGTCTAAAAAAGCAGAACTGTTAAGAGGTAATGTTGTAAGAACAGTTTTGCTTATATTCTCAAACAAAAGAAAATACTAACATAAGCTAAAATACATTATCGAAGCTGTTCAGACAGAATTCAGACAGTGATATGCAAACAGTAGCAAGAATGAATGACTTTTTCAGGATACGCAGTGTGTTCTGAAAGTAATAGAAGGTATACTGGAAGTCATTATCTATGATTCTTTACTATCAGTTACTAGATGGATTTTTTTTTCCCCCCTCCATGGGTAGATTTCCCAAGATTTTTTCTTTTAAAAAACATATTCAAGTTTAATAAGTACATCAAAAAAATATAACTCTGCCTTCCTCCAATGGCAACCTTTGAGTGCGCCCAGTTACAGAATAATTGTCTACTTATAATAGACAATATTAATTTTTCCCAATAAATGTGTGAATATAGTTATCCAAATTCAGAAATCCATGTGTGCACTCCATAACTATGCAGCCGTAACGAAGACTAGCACTTAGAAATATGGAATGTATGAAGGATACATCATTTTTTTTCTTTGTTACCACCATTCAGCTTCATGTAGACAGACAGTGTTGGGCCCCAAAATATATCAGTGAGTAATCTGTCATTTTTGTAATTAGTATATTTAGAACATAAGACCTTGATGAGGAACATTCTAGCATCATTTGGTAATTATTGGTAATTTAGATTTTCTTGGCACCTGTGTCTATAAGAATGCTATAAGCCCAGCAAGAATGAGACCTCTGTATTGGAAGTCTTGCAGAAGACATTGTATTCACGGAGTTAGTGGTCCTGAGCAAGCTTTGGCTGCTCTGTTGGACTTCGTGCTTTAAGCTTGGAAGGCCTGTCTGTTAGGAGAGGCCTGCATGAGTAGCCGCTACACAGGAAACTGCTGGAAGGGCTCTATGCCAGCCTGCGCTGTGTGTTGGTGGACATCATGATACTAAAATTTTCCAGCCTATCAGAAGAAGATGTATGATTCTGTTACACAAAATAAAGGGCACCATGGAATGGAAGGAAGGAGGAACCTCTCCATGATGGGATCTGTGCAACATGTCATGGGAAAATCTGTCTCAGGTCTATCGGATGCTGCAAAATAGAGGGGTTCCCAGCATCTGAAGGGACCTAAAATGTACTCATTAACTGTATTCTTCTTGTTCTGTCCTATTAAAAGAGACATTCTATTAAGCCATTTATTGGCAACCTTTTCTTATTGAGATCCAGAAGGAACCTTGCACACCATCTCTCCCTTTCTCAACTCAGCCTCTCACACTGTCCCCCAGCACAGAAAGACTTTTTTCTTAGGTGTGCTACTGAGATCTTCAAGGAAAGAAAAGTTGTAGAAGTCAGAGTGGTTTAGATGTAATAACATTCAGTGACTGAGGGACTTCTTTTTCCCATGGTGGTATAGTTGTCATTACCTTTTAAACTTCCCGTCCCCACCCCCTCCTCACTCCAACAGAAAATTTTAATGGCTTGGGTAGTCTCAACACCTGATAATGTGCAGCACAGGGTACCAAGTGCTGACAGTCTGAATGTCAACACATCTAAATTTCACCAACCTCCAAGTACAAATAGAAGGGAAAGAAGGTTTACGTAATCTAACAGGTATTATCAACCATGTCCATTTTGATCTTGCATTGGGGTATTTGAGAGAGGTCTACTACTTTCATCTGAGGTTTCATTAAGCCAAAAGACTAGAAGCAGTATCAGTGAAGACACATTCACATCATCATCATGGCTTGGCTTCGTGGACGAAGATTTGGGAAGGGCTTTAAACATGAGTACACCCTTCAAGCCTGCGCGGTGGATTTTTTAGGTGAGGCGCAGCGTGCGCGAGACTGGCCCCACCCTTTACACCTGAGGTTCATCTGCCAGGGCCTAGCGAGCTTGGACGGTGACAGCGAAGTCCTCAGGTCGTAGGTTTGGTTAGAGTATCCTTCTCTTAGATGGATGGCCTTACAGGGCTAAACGAGCTCCATCTGCCCGGGTTTGGAGTTAGAGTTGTCCTTCTCCTAGGATGGTTGCCTGAAGGCTAGTGAGCCCATCCTGCCCGTGGACACACTTTGTCTGACCCTTCAGTTGAGACCTGTCTGGCTTGGGAGACCCTACCGGAGGCATATGCCACCACCAGCATAGCTCTCAACTTCACAAGGGCACGCAAGCTCTTTCCCCACGGCAAGGGGGTGCCCGTGAAAGAGACATTCACATATGCACTAGTAATATACACATAAATGTGTGTGCAGAGGTGGATTTTTCTGGGTATGTAGGTTGTTCATTTATGGAAGAAATCTTGTGTACTAGTATTACACGGCTGGAAGATCCAGCACTCTGTGATATATATGATTTTCACTTAAACTGATTCTCAGAAAAACAAGGTCACCACAGAATGTGATAATATATGCATAACCAGTGGTGTAGGAGGCCCTTTTTTTGCGTCTCAAGAGGAATAACTTGTGTGTCTATTCCTAATTTTCGTGGTTTAAGATAAACTGGGTTGGTTGGTTTGTGACGGACATATCAAACAGCCAATTAGTGTATTCCTCCCATGTATGTCAGCGCATCTCACTGGTTGTGGAGCTTTTGGCGAGCTCAGTGTTTCTTTAAAAATGGTGTGCAGACGGAAACCACATCCCTTTTCACCTGCTTGGACCTGCCACTGCCACTGCTCCCTGCTGCTTGGCGCTGCCGCTGCCGTGATCTCTACCACCAGTCTGCTCGGAGCTAGGCCATGCTGCCGCTCTCTGCTGCTGCCCTGTGTGCCTGCCACAACTGCGGACATTGATCGCTTTACTCCACGGCCCAGCTGCTGCTTCAGAACGAGGGCTCCTGACATCGCTTTGCCGGCCCTGCCTGCGCATGGACCACCACCACCGGACCGCCACTGCTGCGCCAAGTGCTCTTGACATTGCTGTAGGCTCTGCTGGCTCTGCAGCTGCTTCTACCACCACTGAACAGACTGGTAGCTTTATTGCCTCACAAACTTTTTTTTCTTTTCTTCTCATCTCTTTTTCTTCCTTTTTCTTATCTTTTTTCTCTTTTTCCTGGAACGGGAGGTGGGACTAAATAGAGAGGGCGAGTTCTGTCCTGTGATTGGACAGCCTCAGCCAACAGGTGACACTAATTTAACATACTCCACTTGTGATTTATTCAGCCTCCTATGTATGTTCATACACAGCTGATAATGATAATTACAGTTCTTCAAACACTTCCTTAATGTATAGCCTAAAAAGAAATCAGTGCATATAAAGGTCCTCCAGTATGGTGAACTGTGAGAAAAAAACCTACATGAACAGTACAGTTAAATTTGTTCTTTCCTTAGACAAAGCTTATGCTGTGTGTGTCATTAAAAAGATTGTTAATAAAATATTCTGGAAAGGAACATCCCCTATTTCCTTCTGCAGAACAGTGTATGTTACACATACCTTGCAAAGCTAAATAACGATCACTGTAATTAAGGCTCCGCCATGAGAATCTTCTGCTAGGCAAAATGCATTTGTTTTGTGGCAGCTTTCAGTTCTGTGTGAAAAAGAAAGCCACTAGGACTTTGATCTTCCCATGTTCTCCTTCAACTGAGAGGTTCGATTTTAATACCATGAAATTACTGATGGCTTCAACAACAGAACCACATTTAGTTAGTGATAGTAGTAATAATGTCACTGCATAAGAGTACTTCACAGAGAATGTGAAGCAATTTACTACATGTAAATTGAACACAAACCATTGGTTTTCAACCTGGCCTCAGAACAATATTTTGCCTACACTGGGAAATTATGCATTGCAGTGTGGAAGAGTAGCCACTCATAAGATGAAGGAAATGAGGGAGCAGCTGTGTACAATTTAATGTGTTTGACCTCGTTTGGATGATGCAATATGTGGGAGTACTTCTTGGTTAGCTCTTCAGATTCTGCCTGCCGTCTTACAGAGACAGAACTATCGGGGTAGTCTAAAGAGTCTCTTTCAAATGTTTTACCAAAAGGCATTTTATACAGTTGGGCTTTTGTCATGAGAATCGTTCTTCAAAGATACTTTACTGAACATAGATTCTGATTGAGAGGTTTTGTCTTTGGAGGCCTTCCATTGGAAAGGGTTTTTAGCGCTTTTCTAATAATTTCATTCTCTCAGCAGAAATGCTCATTTATGGCATATTTATTTTTTAAAAAAGAAGATCTACAATATATTTAGTTGATATTAAGACACAAAGCAAATATTTCAATGTAAAATGATTGTTCCCTTTGGGAATAGGATTTTGCACAACCACTTTAACTATTTATGTTAAGAAATACATTTTGATACATAGCTCTGGGAACAAGTGATTTATAAACCTGTTTTGAATACTATTTGTTATTTTATATCGTATCGCTAAATCTCTTATGCTTTTTTTTTAATGTTCATTTGAATGTTACCATTATCTTACAGTTTTCCTAACACAGACACAGTGAAGGGACTATCTTACATTATTTGCAAGAGAAACTAACAAAAAAACCCCAAACCAAATGTGTTAATATTAGTGTCAGATAAGGGGGGTTTTTTACTAGAAAATTAAATGGAAACATGTGCAATGTGAGTTTCAGCCCAGTTCCTTAAAATGTTCAAATTTTCAGCTATAAGGGCTGCATTTATAAGGCAGAATATTGGCAGATAATTGGCAGAAAATTCTATTATAATAATTGCTTTTATATTATTTTCTAATAGAAATGCAATTAAACCTTCTGTGAACAAGAAAAAATAAAAGAGATTTATGGGACTGTTGGGCAGGAGTATGTTATGCAATGTACAGCACTCCCTCTGGGATGCAGTAGTGGCGATAATATATAAACAAGATAATTAAACTATTCCAGGTCATCATCCAATTCACAATTCTCTGCTACCCTTATAAGAATCCAGAATTTATTCCTGGGTGTTCTTATTCAGTCACTGTTGCCACTGGCTTGTGAACAATTTTTCAGATTTAGGTGTTCAGAAACTGTAGGCAGTCTATTTAATAACCAGTACTGTGGATTTAACTGGAGTTGCTAAAACAACTTAACATGAGCTTCCAAATTCAGTTGCCTGATGCTCTTTATGAATTTTGTGTGCATTGTTTGGTGTGAAATACGTAAGTACTCTCCAGAACAAGTGAGTTTCTTAAGAATTAGACTATAGAGTCTAACTCTCAGGCTTTTTCTTCCAGCGAATGTTAAATTCATTTTTGCAAAATGTTTCAGACTGATAATTGTATGAACTGGCTCATTAGATGAGCCTGGAGGGGAGGACAGGCTTGGTAACAATTTCACAGCTGTGATCCTTGGATCATTCTCAGACTTGGTCTTCTGGATGAAGATTCTGTTTTTATAAATATGGTCTATGTTCCTTGTTTCTATACATACATCTTCCCTATCAACTTCAGACCTCTACGTGAATTACACTGAGAGATTAATTTCAACAATCAAATAAATATCATTGCTTCCCAAAACCTGGGTTTTTTTCCTTCTCTATTCATAAAGCCATGCCTGTGGAAATTAATACTAACCTCAATTTTAAATAATTTCATTCTGAATCATGCCATCTTTTTTCATTTATTTTCTTTAATTAGTCTAAGCCCTTAAAACTAGCTAGGTCACCCCATTTTATCTTTTATTAGGAAAAACTACACATTTTGTTAGCTTTTAAGATATTCTTCAGTATTTCTTAATTTATCTGGACATAGTATTACCTGGAAAGATATATACTGAGCTTGCAAAATTCTTGGGCAGTTTTACCCTCAAAATCTTGACATGATAAAAAGGGAATCTACATTGTATAGGAAGCCAAAAATTTATTCTTAGATCAGCTAGTATTTTATAATTTATCAGTCAAATCAAAATAGAAAAAAAAACCTTACCCTTTTATTGGTAAAGTTACAGTGCTGAAATTATTGTCCAAACTACCCAATTAATAAAGAAAAGCCCTTTTATAATACAGTTAAATCTAGTATACGACACTTTTTAATATCTACCTCTTTCTTCCATCATTTTGCTCGCCCTTCCTAAGTCCTCCTGGGTCCTTGAGTCTTCATGGAAGGAGGGAGAAAGGGCTTTCTGGTAAATCACCAGCATTCCTCTTGTCTTTCTCTTCAGCCTGGAGGTTTGCTTGGGTTTTTTTTGAAATGTATTTTCTAATGTATACAATGCTTCCTTCTCACTGATTCATAGCTAAAGTTCAGAACTTACACAAGAACCTGTTACAGAGGAGTGTTTTAAACCATCTAAATCACTTAAATAATTTGTTGCAGAACCCTGATTTAGGATCCTGCTCACTGTGGAATCACTGGAATGCACCTTAATCAGAATAAGAAAGCAGCAAAATGTTGTATTGGGTTAGAAAGGTAATTTGACAAAGTTTAATGAATTCGATGGAATTTAGCAAAGTTTAACGGAGATTTATGAAGGTTCAATTTGACGCTGGAGTTCACTCTACTACTTACTACATGGAAGAAGTATACGAGGGAAATCTGAATTAAGGGATACAGGGAATAAGGGGATCCTAGACAACAGTGGTATAGGATTTGTTAATACTATCATGGTAAATCACGAGATTAAATTGTATTATTGTATTAAATTAGTCAATTATCAGAGTGATTTAACAAAATTTACAATAATCAACATAGCAACTTGGTTAAAGATTCGAAAATGGCAAGATTCACACAAAATACATGATAGAATTTCCTAAATCAAATCACATGGAAAAATACACACACAGAGGTATACCCAGAGATTAATCATATACACAAGCGCACATACACACACAAAGATAAAGGTTATATCAGACACACAGACACATGCACACACACACACAGATATAGAGGTTAACCTATGATTAAGTTGTTTCTTTTCCTGCAGATTATAGTAGATTTTTGATAGCCAATGATCTTACAATTTTATGGAATCTAATTACAGTGAATTACTCACTTTTTCCTTCATCAGCTTTTACCAGTGGATGGTCTGAGTTACAT